>RSEF01000005.1:13839314-13877822 GCA_003993805.1 Himantopus leucocephalus
TTTTTTTTCCCCCTGTGCTTTTGGCCACGTCCAACCAGGGAAGGGCCCTCCCCCTCCGGCACGTCCCTGCGCCCCGGCACCGCAGCGCCCGCGCTCCCGGAGCATGGCCCCCCCTGCCCCTGCCCCTCCGCCACGGCTGCAGCTACCACGGCCCCCGAGTGTCTGACTTCAGACGAAGGCGGTGCAGCGCCGGGAGCCACCGGCACCGGCTTCCCCTCGGAGCGGCCCCCGGGGAGCGGAGCTGGCCGGGGCCCTTCGCCCCCGCGGGCCTGGATCGGGGCTCGGGTTAGGCACCGACTGCCGCCGAGCAGCCGTCCCCATACGGGCTTGCCGCCTGCCGTGCTTGCTTGGATGAGTCTGCGACATGCCTAATAAGAGACGAGATGGGCCAGGGCGACGAGAGCGACCGCATTGTGATCAACGTGGGAGGGACTAGGCACCAGACTTACCGCAGCACCCTACGCACCCTGCCCGGCACCCGGCTGGCCTGGATCGCTGAACCCGATGCCCACAGCCACTTCGACTATGACCCCCGCACGGATGAGTTTTTCTTTGACCGGCACCCGGGCGTCTTTGCCCACATCCTGAATTACTACCGCACTGGCAAGCTGCACTGCCCCGCGGACGTGTGTGGGCCCCTGTATGAGGAGGAGCTGGCCTTCTGGGGCATCGATGAGACCGATGTGGAGCCCTGCTGTTGGATGACCTACCGGCAGCACCGCGACGCCGAAGAGGCTCTGGACAGCTTTGGTGGGGCGCCCCTGGATAGCAGTGCTGAGGACGGAGACATAGATGGCACCGGAGACTCTGGTGATGGTGAAGAGGAGCTGGAGATGACAAAACGCCTAGCACTTAGTGACTCCCCAGATGGCAGGTCTGGGGGCTTCTGGAGACGGTGGCAGCCCCGCATCTGGGCGCTCTTTGAGGATCCCTACTCCTCCAGATATGCAAGGGTAAGCTATGCAATCAGCACCCTCATCAAAACACTCGAACCTCCCTTCAGTCCCACTTCCTCCCAGCATCACCAGGGTTATCTCCACTGTCAGCGCAGAGCAGCCATCCATGTGTGTAGCCATACAAAAATCATGCATGGGCTATGGGGACATAACCCACGCTCTCAAGCAGGCCCCATGCATGGGGCACGAGTGGACACCAAGGCATGAGCTCGTGTACTCATATGTGGGCTTCCGGAGACCCTTATTCTCTAACAGGCTCCTAAAAACCCACAGCCTGGGGCAAGGTCCCATTCACGGGCCAGGGAGACCTCCATTATACCAGGTAATTTCCCTCCATGCACAGATTTTTACAGTCAGTCATCCCCCAGTAAAGAGAGACACCTCGTTCAGCCCTCTTGTGAGCTAACGGCTCTCTCCCCTTTACGAGATGGAGAAAGGATCACGGGAGCAGGCAGTCCCTGGGAGACCAGGGGATTTGGAGAGTTTCTCAGCCTGGACGGGAATCTGTTCATTTCTCTTTTCTGATACGTACCATGTTAAATATTTATGAACATGCTTCTCTGAGAACGGGTAATTCAGTTCCTCACTTACCTCCTCACTCTGTCTTTTTCCCTTGTGGGAAATGCAAAGTATTAATCAGAGAAGAGGGTTCATTCATGTAGAAGGGAGTCTGTGTTTGACAGCTTTCTTGCCTGGCTACTGAAGGACAACTCCTCCTGTCCTGGTGCCTGCGGTTGTTTTGGAAAGGGAGTGCACACTGGTGCAGTTCACAGCATAGCTGTGGATAAAGATGGTCTTAAACAGTCACCCGACTCCTCTAAGTAGGTACCTTTCGTGCTATTACATATGAGGATAATCACATTAATTAGGGCCTGATTCTGCTCCTGAAGTCAAAAGTAAACAGTCACTTTAGGAGCAGCAGCAGGATTAACCCCCAAGATACCCACATCGATAAACAGGAAAATAGACGAAGGATAGTGCCTTCACAAATAAATTGGTTTGGATAGGTTTTTCTCCTCTCTTAAACGTACCTTTGTTACAGCATAATTGCTGCCAGCCCTCGGTAGGGATGAGTGGTGCTTTGGTGTGGGAGGATGATCAGTGTTCCTGAGGAGGATCAAAGAAGTGAGATCAGATTAGGGAGCAAATTGGATGGATGGATGGATGGATGGATGGATGGATGGATGGATGGAGGAAAGAGAAGTGGAAATGCAGGGAGCAGGGACAGGGAAGCTTGTCATGTATGAATGGGTGGTGAAGCAGCAGCTGCTGGAGACTTTCGGTCTGAGCAGAGACCTCCAGCAGGGAGCCGCCAGGTCTGCAGGGTGAATGAATGGGGAAAGCTGGAGCAGAGCCTGGAGTTATATCTTGGTGCATTTCTAAAGATTCTTGTTTACGTACCCTTTGGAGATTTCCTCCCTGAACAAAGAAGTTAATATTTTAAATGAATTCCTTTAAACAGCATAGAGGATAAAGGAATAATAAAATATTTACCATGAGATGAAAGGATGATGCTGTTGAATTGCAGCTTTCAAATCCCTGATTTCTGTCAAGGGAACATGGAAACGGAGAGGGAAGGCTGGAGGGTATCCTTCAAAAGGCTTAGTTAGCTTGCTTTAATCAAGCGCAGCATTAGCAGGCGTTGATTTGAATAGCAGATCTCTATGGTGCCCAGGAATCTGTTGGTAAAACACATTTCAAGTCAAAGCAGTGTGCTTGTCCAAGACTTTGTGGAATGGTCCAAAAGCCAAATGGATAATGCTGTCCCAATGAAAAGGATACAAACAGAGACTAAAACACCCTTTTGCTTGGAAGCATTATGATATTTTAGGTCAGAGGACAAAATCTATAAGCAATATTAGGAGTCTTTGTGATGTACTAACTGGAATTCTAGGAGGATGTAAACTCCATTTTCTAATTCTCTACAGGTATTTTCATTTGGGAATAGGCATTTTATAAAGTGATTTGGGTTTGGGTTTTTTTTTTCCAGTGGATGTTATACGATTTATTCACAATTACACGTGCATACCCGGTAGAATCCAACCCCTGATTTACCTCTAACTTGTTCTTTCCTTAAAGGATTGTTAAACTAGAGAAATATGAATTCTGGGCAAAGTTGAAGTGTATACTGAATATTTCATGGGTTAAATATGATTCTTTAACTTATATCTATGGAGACGTAGGCCATATGCATTAATATTTTGCATGAAGGAAGATGGCTTTCATCATCAACACATGCACACACTGTCCATTAAGAAGACATTATAAGACACTTAGCAATTCCTAATAAAAGTCATATGTTATGGTTATGGATGTAAAAAGAGATGGGAGTTTGATTTATGCTCCTGTAACCTAACACAGACATTTGAAAAAGACCTTAAATTCACAATAGCTGATTTACAGTAAAATAATTGATAGCATCATTAACAAATGAATGGTATATTAAAGCAATCATTAGCAAAGTAGAGTCAGGCAACAAATCCACTGTTACCTCACTTTTAATTGTGTAGGCTACTTTCAATTACAAACTGTATTTCAGTCATGCAAAAATTTAAATTCACATAGCCATTTTGTCAAAAAAAATACATCACAAAAATTTGTCATCCTGATTGGATCTGAGACTTGTACTAATGGTGGTGGTTATATACATGTTTGGTGTTTACATATGGCACCAAAATGTATGTCAAAATAGCATCTTAACAAAAGCATCAGTTTACATAACCATCATACTGTTACACTGGGGCAAGTAAAAGGAATACAGTATATGATTAAATGAAAACCTGCATATCTGAATAAAGCAAGATTTCTCTGGACTATATCTGGTACACTAATTCAGTGAATGTTTAGGAACTATGTACGGAAAGCTCAGCATTTACTCAAATCTAGCCATTCTTGGAGCATTTTAATGGACACTGCCTACAAATACAAGTACATTTGACTGTTTTGCTTCACCAGCACCTCACTCATACTAAATTACATCTGTTCTCATTGTAGATGGCCAGGAGAGACTGGAAAAGCGTTTGTGTATGTCAGGCAAAATCAGCTAACTCTGCGAATTTTGTCTATTTCTAAACTTACTTCGATAAAGCATAATCTCCCAGTCACTAATCGTTTGTCTTTAGGTTCAACGTAGTCAACAGTTTCCTGTTAAAGCAATAGTGGCTGAGTTTAATTAAATTCTAGTTTTCTAAACACTAGTGTCTTAAATAAGGTAGTTCTTTCTAAAAAGATGAAGTACTTTAAAAAATTGCATCTTCTTTTAAATCTGTAACAATAAAAGGTATCTTGTTTCAAATCACAGATTACCTTAGACACCCACCTTAATAAGATAAATGGGTGTCGCACTTCTCCATAACTTAAAGAATCCACATTTGGGTAACAGAAACAAAGTCTGGTACCTGGAGGTCAGAACAGAGTAACAGATAAGGTGATGGAAAAGATCAGATTTACAGAGATACTGGGTGCATACGCAGACAGACAGGCATCCAGGTGGATTTTCAGAAGCGTTTGATCAGGCAGCTAAATATCACTGCATGTCAAAGGATATCATGCACCTAAATTGTTGAGAGTTTCTTTAAAGCTTATTAGAACTGTCTTTTTTGCATGGTCAGGCAACTTTGTAAATTGATTTTCATAAGTAGACACAAAGGGGGAAATATACTCAGAGTCACACAGAAAGCTACACAGATACACTAAAGCAGCATATCTGAGAGTTGTGTTGTAATAGAGTTCCTGCCTTCTGCGCTCATTAGACTTCATAGGCCCCTCAGTACACAAATGTGTGAAAAATATTTCCTTAAGATCCTCTCTCCTTCATATTTATGTCTGGTCATGCTGTTCTTACACCAGCGAAGCTCCCACTGACTTCCTGGGGAGTTTAGCCTGCAGGTATCTAACATCTTTGCCCCCTTCCTTCTCATCCTCCCCAGCAGGATAAGGTTGTGTTTGTGTTAATTCACAGTCGTTTGGTTAGTCAGTGCTTGGGAACCAGGAGCTTTCAGCTGAGATTCTGCGCTAGCACTCACATTCAAATTGGACAGTTAAGCTTCATTAATGAACCCTCAGGAAAGGTTTTGTAGTCCTTCCAAATAAACATTTTTACTGTTTTTAAATAAAAGCTGGTTGGGGTCCTATGGAAAGTCCTCAACAGCTTGACTTGCCATCCTGGCATATGCTATACAGCTCTGATCTGAAAGAGGAAAGGCTTATGGCAAAACTCTCACTCACCCTTCCCTCATGTTCTCCCTTCACATCCTGCAGAAGGATCTGCTTTCCTCAATGGGTGATTTTTGAAGGACAAGTTTCCGACACTGAGAAGGAGACAGGAAAAAGGATAGTGGGGAAGAGATGAGAAAAAGGTATTCCCCAGGGATTTCTTCCGGCTTTTTTTTGTACATTCCAGAGCATTTCAACCTTGCTGTGTTCATTTGAATGGCTTTTTCTTTATGTAAACTACATCCCATAGGTACGAGAAGGCTTGTGGGATCCTAGTTCCTGAATAACCGTACTGTCTCGAGGCTTAGAGGCTGGGGTGATTTCTGCTCATCCTTTACCCTGGCCCAGTACAGCTGAACTCAGGAATTGGGGGAAGTATCAGGGAGTGGGAATAGATACTCATCATCTTTCACAAGGGGAGCTTATTCTGCAGCCATCTGACGCAGGACACACTTTGCACGGGAGTGCTCCGCGGACAGTGCTCCAGGGGCTCACGCCGAGCATGAACAGATAGGGAGAGAAAGGAGGAGAGCTGCCCCACACACTTTCCCATACCCACAGGCCCCCCTCTCCCCAGGGAGAGATTTCATGAAAGGGGCCCTGATGGAGCTGCTCTCCCACCTTGGGCCTTTCTGCAAGGTCTCCCCTGCAGAGGCATATCTAATCCTGCACTGAAGCTTGCTGCAGTAATTCTCACCATATACTTTGACAATTAACGAGACAGCCTAATTTTAACTGCACACTGCATTACAGCTCTGGAAAAATGAGAATCTTTCCACATTCAATGAAGTTTCCCCTGCACTTGTAGTATAATGGAATTATAGATAGACATCTCTTAACGACCATTCTGTCATTCATTATTAATATAGTTCCTAAAATCCCATTTTATTCCTATTTTCTCCCATCAGGGGACATGTTACTGCAAATCCTTATATAACCCATTAGTAAGCATGGTATAGTCTCCTCTGCATCCTGTCCAAAGAAGCCTTTGCAATGCCAGCTACAAAGTGTTCACCACTCACACCAAGTCCCGTGTTCAGTCCCTACCGAATTAGCCAAGGTGGGAGCAGGCACACTTAGAAACAACTCCTGGGAATTGTCCTTCTGACTTCAGAAGTAATAAATGTTAAAACCACCACCAAAAAAAAAGATCATAGCAGCCATGCAGAATTGTGACTTCATTGGTTTGAGTTGTTCAGAAACTCAATGAAGATATGATGTCTGCCCAGGACATCTTACAATCTCTTTGAAGTCACAACCTCACAGGGAGATGAGAGGGATGATGTTATCCATCTGACAAATCTATGGCTGGCTAGTACAGACTTAGCAGTTTTAATTCAAGGAAGGGTTTTTTAAACCCATTTGCCTATTTCTGATTTTATTTCTATTATTCTAAAACCTTAAAAAAGAACAGCATCTGTTGCCATTTTATTTTTTTAAAATCTTACTTAATTTTAATGTTTCTAGGTTACAAAATTTACTTGATTTAGCCAAGGCTGTGATTGTACGGATCATACCATCATATGCATACACATATATATGCCTTCCTATCACTACCACCTCCTACGATGCTGAGTGGGATTTCCATATGAGGAAGGACTTCAAAATTAAACCATCCCAAAATACTTCTGAAAATGTAACCTTGGTGCCACTGAAATTGATATGAATTTAGTGACTGGTTTCAGTATGATATTTGCTCCCTTCTCTCTTTAATCCATGCCTATGTGCCTTCAATTATTTTCTTTGCCCTTCTCCTGACATTTGCTATTTTGGCTTTGGTTAGGAAAAAGAGGCAACAAAATACTGGTATCCTCTGTTGGTATATCATGAGACAAAGGATGAAAGGATCCATGGATCAATTATAACATTGCTATTTTAGAACTGGTCACAAAAATGTGATATATTAGACTATACCTAGGAAAACTATTTTTCCATCTTGTTTTTCCTTCTGCTGTGCAGTCTAGTATTCATCAGTATTCATCTTGTTTTTAAAAATAAGTGACTGATCTGTGTTTATTTATGGTAGTACTTTAGTATAAAGTCTATACATATTGCCTTTCTTTTAACATAAGGAGAGATGTTAGCAAATCAGCAACAGAGGGCCCAGCCTTACTGTTATTGAAATTCAGTGCCAAAATTACCACCAACTTCAAGGATAGAAATGAATTTTCCTGCAGTACGGTTCAGGATAACAAATTAGTTGCAGTGTACTGCTTTTTTAATAGATACATTGCATATTTCCATTCCAAAGCACTGAAGCGCAATAGATCTTAGCAATTTATTAGGAACATACATATTCAAATAAATATTTTCATAATCGTTAAAAGACATGAGCATCTTGAGCACATTGCATCAAAACATAGAGCTCTAATACTGACAAAGCTCTTCATGATCATACTGGCATTTTTTACTGCAAAGGACTATAGAATACATCCCCATTCAAACCACATGACTTCAATTAATGTTCAACCAAATCATATCCAAGCGCTGCATTTCATAATAAAAAGGGCAAGCACGGGTATTTAGATTGAAAAAATCGGGCCCTAATTGATAATCAAGTGCATAATTATTTCTCATGCAAATACAGATGGCAAAACTGAGTTTCCATTTTGTATAGGCTTGATTTTATGAAATTTCAGTGCAGTCTTGGTGGATAAGAGTAATAGAACAGCCATTTTGAGATCTTTGCAATTGTATTACAATGAGCTTCTCCCTTACTATATGCTGAATTTGATGTGAGGAAAGAACAGTATTAGAAGGCTGACTTGGCTTTCTCTACTGAATATTGCATTACATAAATATGTGATTCACTCCAAATGGTACACAGGAGTGTTAGGATCAGGAGAAATCAGAGAAATCTGTGAATCTATGGAGAACCACCCCCTCCCCCTGGAATATAAACTGAATGCTGTCATTTCTAGAATAATTTTTACATCTCTCTCCTGTGCTCAGTAACGACGCAGATTTTGCTATCTTCACTCCTACTCTTGTAGTGATAGCTTACTCCAGGAATATCCCTCTTTCCTTTCGGCTGAGAACAAGGTACTACCCGACACGGGTAAAGGTGAAAGGACCAGGCCCTAACTGATTTTCATTTCTTTCAGATATGATTTATAAGATTTAATGGGAGCTCTAATAAATCATGCTATAAAAATTATGAATAAATCTCAGTCCAGGGCTTTTTGCAGTGATTGCTTATGATGTAAGACCCTTTAATGACAGTAAGTTAAAATTGCATTGTAATGGCCCTTTGTAAATGCAATAAATCTCCGATTTCAGTGCACTGCGGACAGCCAGCGATGTGTGTGCTGCACATGAGCTACCAACACAGGCACACGCTGCTGGCACACACTTACGTAATTTTGTTGATACTTCAGGAGCAGCAGTAAATCTTAGCACTGCTAGATTTACTTTGAGAAAATGTTCAGTCAAGACCATTGTGGTGTTGTGACCGCATGAAATGGTTTACAATATCCTACTAGCTTTTTACTTAAAAATCTGGGAAAGAATGTCCCTTTTAAGAAGCAGTAAGATGGATTATTTTGTTTTAAATAACAAAGGCAAAACCTATTCCTACCGAGTCTTATAATTTCCCAAAGACAAATATGAGTTAAAACAGGCATTTTGGTCTGCACAACCAAACTGAATCCATCTACTTTCCTTAATTTCCTGGATCATCTACTCAGCGTTCACAAACAATTAAAAATGTGCACAGAAATACACCAACAGAATAATAGCTCTGTGTTTCAGGTGCAGCAGAATCCCTATTCCTGCCCACTTTGGCCCTCCGAAACCACATTTAAAACACTACCTACATTTCCCTATTCAAATACAGAAAGATCTGGGCAGTTCAGGTCACTTACTATTTGACATGCATCAGAAATTCAGCTGCAGATTTCACTTTGAAAATTCATTCCAATAACCGTGTTCTGTTTTTCAGTTTGGATTCTTGCAGTCTTCGTTATGCTGGATCAATTGACAGGTATAGATGGTGGAGGCCAGTTTTGTGATTTACCCAGTTATTAATTAAACGAAAACCTTCATTCAGAATGTTCCTAATTTGACAACAGACTTCAAAAAAATGAATAAGGAGAAAACCCTAAAAATGCTGAGCACCTACAACCTCCAGCAGAAGGGACGTCACGTCTTACAGCAGAAAAGGACATGGGCAAGGAGTTAAGAGACCGTCCCTAAAATCCCACCCCACCTCACAGGGCCACTGCCACAGCTACCACTGATTTTAGTGGGATCCAGCCAGAGACCCATGCAGACCTATTTCAGGCAAAACTTTTCAGGACAAGGACAATTGTGTAATTGCCACAATACTCGACGCAAAAGGGCTTGCCTTCACAGCAGCCTCTGATCTCTACTCTAAAAACATGACAACAAGCTATCAGCCACATTGTGCTATTCCTGTTTCCTTTTTTAGCATGGATCTCCCCATTGCTTATAGTGTGGAGTTTTGCAAGAAATCTAGTGACAGTGCGTCTTAGCACTTCTTGGGAATGTGTCCCGCATACTGCAGAACTGATTTTAACTCAGGCTTTTTCAGTAAAGCACTTTGTAAGGACAAACCAAGAACAACCTAACCATGCTGTGATAGCTCTACCAATACCAAACTGAGTCAGTTGCTGGGGAGGGTGGGGGTGGGAGTGGTGTTTGGTTTTCTTTTTTTGGGGTGGTAGCAGACCAGCTTATATCTGAATTTTGCTTAAGCAACATTTAAATTTAGTGTTCGGCTGATAGGAGTTCAGTGTTTATCCTACCAAGAAGTCCCAAAGGTGCTAGTGATTTTATTAAAAGACCTAATGTAAATTTCAAAACTGTATAGATTACTTGAAATTGTTATTTATGTATAAGCAGCAGGAAATCAATAGTGCAAAAGTGCATTCACTGTTTTGGAGAACCTGCTCTGCTAAGAAAAGAAGCTCATTTTACCTTGTAAGTGTCAGTGACATGGACTAAAGGCAAATGAAAAGTTTGAAATTCAATAGCAATTCTGTAGTGTCTTCAACTCCAAAACACAAATTTTTCTTCACATATGTACTGCCATCAGCTACGGCAACTCTTAAAACTGTGCATTTACTGCCCTCAAAGGATATCTTGGCTAGGACAGCAGGGTAAACCTTTGCTCTTATTAGGTGATCTTCAACATTCATTCAGAACAGTCCACACATGTCCACAGAAATATACACAGACCTACATGGTATGAATTTACTAGAAAGGGGGGGGGGGGGGAAAACAAACCTAAAACCCCCAAAACCTAAGATTTGGACAGATGATTGCAAGCAACTGAATTAATGCAGCTCATCAAGCAAGCATTTGCTAGCAGATCTGACTAAAGTTATTATTTGTGCGCCCTACTTGCTTGCATATGTTAGCTCTGAAGAATCCTCTCAGGGGTTTCAGCTAGCATCTACAGCACGCCAGTAGTAGGAAAGCAGGCCATAATTGTATAGCTCAGCAAATGAACACTTGCAATGGCACAAGCACACAAACAGCACATTATATTAGCTCATTAAGCCACGTCATTTGGGTATACTTCAGCCCTCCTCATTTTCTATGAATTTTCCTGTGTATGGAATCATACAAGACATTTCATCTTAGTACGTCATACTCAAAGTAGGAAAACAACTTTTCTCAGGTTACTTGCTTTGCATTTTTTCGGCTCTCCCTTGCTACGTGTTAATTGCAGTAACTAGCACAATAAGGCTATAATCTCTGTTGACACATCTAAATGCTATTGCCATAAAACCAGCAAGTTAACAGTAAGCATCTCTGGAAAGAAATTACTCTATACTTCCATGCAGTGTTTCCCAAACCAACCTGGACTGGAGCAGAAGATCACCCAAAGCTATGATTCTTCAAAAGGTGCGGTATGTGTGTGAGCTGTGCCAGCCAGTGCAAAGACAGCAGGGGTGGGCACCCACCATCTCTCCATCACTCCAGCGTCACAGAAATCTAGCAGTTTTTTCCTACATCTTCACTTCTGAGGCCAGACTCATGAAAGGATGTAGCCATGTGAGTTCAAACTTAAAATTCCCAAAACACTAACCCTGCAGATGTAATTTTTTAAAATGCGTATTAAAATTTCCCAGTGCCTACAGTATTGTTTCTGCCTGTGCCCAGAACTGCTTTAGTATTGTTGGCAACTGCCTTATATCAAAGCCTTCTTAATGCCCATAATTTTTCTTCACTAACAGGCACAGTCCTTTAAATATACTTGCCGAATACACACTGTTTTCAGAATACACAAGCTGTTTTCAGAAACACACTCAAATGAAAGCAGGAGATATTAGTAGTGTGAAACAGTTCCCCGGATGCAATAATCCAGTGGCTGTAGTTTTTTGCTTAGAATGTGAAAATTCAGGCTTAAATGTCTTTCTCCAACTGCAGGATTTCAAATTTTCATCCATCTCTGCTCAAGAGACTTCCCAGCTTCAGACAGCTGCATAATCCAGGCAGTTAGTGAAGCTGATGCAGTTTGCAAGGCGTGAGGAATTCACAAACTAATATATTGGGTATGTGGCAAAGCAGCATTTCCCAATAATGTGGAACCAAGAAGCTGTTCCTGTGTGGTAATTCTGGGCTACTGAATTCAGCAAGATAAATAGCAGAAAACAGATATATGTAGTGACATTGTCAGAGACGGCGTAACTTTAGCGTGTGACAGTGCTATTTTTTTTATTTTCAATCACTCACTAGTTCAAAGTCAGTTCCCGTTAGGAAATAACCATACGTCGTCATCCTCATACAGTTGACTCCAGGATAAGCTGTGTGCAATGATCTAGCGATCTTTTTGCAGCCCCTATGGAGAAGGAATGCACAAAACACACAAAAAAGTATGAGATGATACACAGAGAGAGAACTTTTTCACCCCAAAGTCTGAGCAGCTCTGCCACCATGGAAAGCGAGCTGCCGAGTCAATGTAAGGACACAGCACATAATTTGTTTTGAAAAGACCTACGTTTCCCAGGGCTATCAATCTGTCGCCTTTCAGTCATGCCATGTAAATACAGCATTCGTAAGATCTTTGAAGGCTGCCTTTTCATCAATGTTTTAACATAAACATTCTTTTAATTTAAATGCAAATTGATCACTTCCATTTTATTACTTTTTAATATTTCAAAGTGCATTATCACCATTAAAGGAAAGTGATCTAAATTAAACTATTGCCAGGATAAAGTTAACCTGGAAAAGCATTAGAACAAGTCTTTGCAAGATTAAGGCCTTTTACAGCACATATGCTATAGCTCTGGCATTAACAACCAACGCAGAAGTGATCAATAAACATTTTAGCTATTACATTCACTGCCTTCACGATACATAGAATACCAGTTCAAAATCTTAGTGGAAACTGTGAAGGGTATATTGTTAAATATCCCTCTCTACTGTAATTTACCTTATATAGGAGTCTTGCCAGGGGCTCTAATGAAGCAGAGGCAGTTTTGCAGTTTTACCATCTGTTGTGAAATCTACTCCTGCTATAACTGAAACACAATTGTATTAGAATTTAGAAGTGACAAATATTGAAAAAAATATTTTATTTCATTGTTTAAATAGCTTTGCTGTGCAGTCTAATGAACAAAACGTTTGGATAATAAATAAAGCATTTTAAAAACAGATTTAATTAAAAAAGCAAGATATAGCAAAAGGATAATGATAGAGTTGTTCTACATAACTACAACACAACAAAGAGGTCTAAGTAAGAAATCATGTTATATTCTAGAGCCTTCAGATTTAGATTTTAATTCAGGGTAACACATCCTATTTTTATATCCTGCAGAAGAAAAAAATAAACAAAAAAAACCCTTTGAAATATGAATGGCATTGAAAATTTTGAAAATGCTACATCTATGCTACCTAATATAGGACCAAATTGTAGAGTACTCAGGAACTGAATCCTCCTGTCCCTCTTTCCATCCTAAGTAAGGACCTGCAGGGTAAAAACTCCAAAGAACACTACAATTTAGCTTCACTTATGTGCAATGGACTAAAAATGAATACTTAATATTTATATGAATCATTGTCAGTGTCAAGTAAGATGAAGCTTATAAAAACAGAACCAAATCAGGGAATGAGTTTTAAGACTCAGTGGGTAAATGCTTCCTTACGTACGGTATTATTTATAGATATTTTTCTAATCTGTTCTGTCATCTTGTCTCTTAAATTATTAGAAAGGGAGAAAGGAGGGACTATGGCAAATGTAAATGAAAGCAAAATCTTACTGGGAAGTGTAGCAGGAATATGAGCAAAAGCCAGGAAGTTTGGAACTGTGTTCTAGGCCTCTTGTTCTTTTTATGTTCTACATGAAAACTATTCCAGCCTATTTTGTAATTAAATATGTACATTTTTTTAACTACTCTCTTGCAATAAGAGGAATGGTGTTTTTAAGATTGCGTTTGGCATCCAAAAGGCCCACTACCGCATCGGAAAACAAGCTAATCACAAGCAGGTTTTTAGACATTGGGCTAACTCCCATGTCAGTGGTCTCGCTAACCCTTGGACATCCTGCAGTAGCAAAATTTCTCTTTAGATATAAATGTTCATCTCACAAAGAAGGTCACAACAGGAATTTCGGCACCAGATCCTGATTTTCATAGCTCCCCTTGAAGCCAATGACAGCTGCAGATGGTCTCTTCAAGTTGATCCCCAAAGGTTCTTCAGCTAGGCATTGAAAACTTTTTTAAATGTCAGTTGTGATAGCTTTGTGTGTCTATGTGTCATCATCTGATAAGGAGACTGCCAGTACTAATACCTTCCCGCATCATGAAGATTCTGTGAGTCTTAACTATTTATGAAAGTACTTTAAAAAACTTCTACAAAGAGGACAAGATATAAGCAAAATATCATTAGAATTTTAAGCAAATATTCAATACTGAAGTGCAAAATACTCAAGACAATTAGGATGGAAGTCACCTTATAAGAAAATTCAAAGGAAGGGGGCACATCCACAAAGCTTCTGCTGGGTTCTCGCAAATAGGGGGAAGTTATCTTTCACATGTAGGAATCCGGGGAGGTCATCCTTATTTTCATTCTGGCAGGAGGTGGAGAACTCTGCTACGAAGCAATTAAAGCCATTTGTTCCCTTATGTAGAGACTCACATTACACTACCTCTGTCAGACAGGAATTAAAACTGGGTAAAAAGCAGGCATCTACTCTGTTCCCTGGATCTGCATGGTTATGGAATACTCCACAGGGCGACTATGTATCCACAGGCTTTTGTTTTGATCATTCAAGTATCATTTTTATAAGCAGCAATGTGAAGTACTTTTTTGTGTTCTCTTCATCGAGGTAGGTTTTTGAAGTTGCTGTATGTCTGCTGAGAACACCACGCACAACTGCTCTTTGATTTTATGACATTTCTTGCAAATATAAGCTTTTCCTGCTCTTGACTTTAGCAGCAAGGTCTAATTCAGACCATCGGGAAATTTCATCTAATCTCTTTTTATCCTGATTGTCCTAAATCTATTTTAGAAGTAAGATGTACGTGTTTACAGATGTAAGAATTGCGATAAATTTAAGAAGAGATCCTAGATGTGAATGTTAGGAACAACAGCTCTTTTTTTTGCCACAAGGATATCTGATCACATTGTTCATCCCAATAGCCAACCAGGTTTTATTTAGTGATGCCAGTCTAACAGATGTAATTTCCACTTATGGTAGCTGTAGGCACATCATTAATTCTCGTATATGCAAAACTTATAGTGGAAATTCCTTTCTGTGGCATTCCTTGCTCCTCACTTTGACAACTTTAGCCAAAGAACAACAAAAAATGATGTTTCTACTATGAGCTTGTACATGACTGTCCAGATACAGCAGTAGTTTGGTCTAAGGATCTTCCTACAAGAGCTGTAATGTACACTGATGCCAAAGGGCTCAGAAATACATTCAGAAAAACGCAGTAGACAATTTATGTGTGGAAACTAAGTTCACAAGCCCTGTACCATGTTTATTGAGAGACCAGAAGCTGTATTTTGAGAGGCGTATCAATAAAGATTTGGATACAAATGGAAAAAAATATCTTCTCATTCACTACCCGCACTGCATATGATACTAGCTGTAATCAAGAAAAATTTCAAGATGACATGAAGCTATCAAGCTGCATAATTTCTGCTCGTGCTCGCTGCAAGTGCTCACCACAGTCCTGCTATAAAAATGTCCACAGGCCACAAAAATGCTCTTAAGCCAACTCACTAGCCCAAATTATGAATTCTTCTAGTTAACCAAACCCACCAGAGGCTTGCAGCTTAGGGTAGAATACATTTTTCTTAAAATATACCTGCCTTCATCAAAATGTTAAGTAGTGACTCGTGGTTTTGAATCTCCCATTATGCTGAGGCAGTGATTTTATTTTTTAAAAACACACGTAGAAAGAGATGAGCCAGAAGCAAAGTCACCATGCGTGTCTCCAGCCTCTCTAACATTTAATCCACAGCCTTATTTGTCTTTCAAATCCTGCTACTCGTGAGGGTTGCAAAGGAGGGAAAAGGTTGATGAATTTTTTTGAGTTTATGTTTTTGGAAACTTTGCAGATGATGTTTAGGAAGCCTTCTCACAATACACAGACTTCTTGGCTAAGAAACAGGTTTTGGAGTATCAACAGTGTTATATGTATTCTGCAGTTTCAGATCTAGAGCTGCTCAAATAAATGTAACTACATTTTCTTTTTGGCAAGAAAAGATTTTTTTTTTTCCTCCTGTTTCTCCCCCTCCTCTCAAAGAAGGTTTATTCAAAGTTTCTCACTTTTCTCCATGAGAAAAATCCCAAAGGTTTTTTCCCCAGTATTAGTTTCTTTTTCTCCCCTCACACTTAAGAAAAAAGTAAAATGGTAGTCAGAAAGAAAGAACAAGCCAGCAAAGTTTAAGAGGGAACGACTGAAAGATAAAACACAAAGAATTTTCTGCACAAAATTTTGCCAAAATCTTTGGATAAGGAAAAAGGCTTGCCAGTTTGAAGTCTGCAGGACAAATATGACAAATTTTGTTGAATGTTTTCAAGGAAAAAAGGATCTCTCTTTTTTATAGGAATTATAAAATTGCTTTTATAATTTCCATTGAGTCATTTACAAATACACATCTTCTGTTTGCAGTCCTTTAGCCTGTTTGAGGTGGGGTTTTTTTGTTTGTTTTTAAATCAGTTGAGAATAAACACAGGTTTCCATGTAGACCAGGAAAATACAGGCTTGCTCACGAATTTTTCTTCAAATGATTCTCAGCCTGGCTCTGAGTTTCTTTAGCCCTTTCTGGACATGAAAGCACTCTTCCTTTTAGAAGGATCAACACCTTCTTGTCCTTCTGATTGATCCTCTTTCACCCATAGGCTGTGGCACCAATTCTGTTTTTTTAAAGAATATTTAATTGTTGGATAACTGATCTCCTGCTCACATAGCATGGGATGCTGTGCAGTGGAGGAACTACAGTCATCATCAGGTATTAGAAGGACACTCTCTTGAAGCGGAACTACAGAAAATAGTGGTTCCAATGTAAGTAATGAGAAGGAAAATGCCTGGACTAGGATGTACCAACTGTAAACAGCAGATGGGAGGAGGCTTCAGAATTAGAAGAACAAATCACTGTGGGGAGAGGGAAGTCTCACCCTTCAATGTTCACTAGACATTGAAGAACAAATAGTGTTGGGACCCTGGAAAGGGAATGTAGGATGACAAATCACCAGCCTACTAGTGGAGAAACAAGACTGTCAAGAGCTTGAAATCTCAGTCTGTGGCAACTTACAGCAAATCCTTTTGCAGCAAGGTGAGAACAACCTAATCAGAATAATTCAAATGAGTTAGCAATATGCCAGTACATTCTGCATGTGCCGCAAGCAAGAAAGCGGTCCTCACAAGAGCCCAGGAAGAAGGGAATTTGCAGTAATAGATTTTGTGGTCAAAAGAGCACATTTTGCTGTTGTGAGCTTGCCAAAGAATAAAAAAAAGGGTAGGCTCCACAGTGAAAAGCCTCATGTATTATCACCAGCGCTAGCACTGGAGAAGCCTTTGCTGTAAGGACATTTGAGGATTTTGGACGGCATGTTCCAACGTGCTCATTTTTTTCTGTGGCCTGTGAAGGTCAAACACCTTGACGGCTGGCACAAGAGCTTGGCAAAAAAAAAAAAAAGAAGAAGGAAAAAAAAAAAAGGCCAACTTAATCTTTTTAAGAGCTCTGGGGCAGAGACTTCAGCATTCCAACATAGCCACTTGTGGAAATGAGAGGGAACCACACACTTTTGCTCTGTCAGACTAAAAGATGCCATGCAAGTTTCAGCGGCAGTCCCCATAGGCATTATTCTGGGGGTGATTCTCATTGTGCGTTAAATCCATGGGATAATTAGCACCCCTTCGCCCTTGTTTGATCACATCAGGTGAAAAAAAAGTAGTCTAGAATAAATGAGCAATCTTTAATTGAGAATATATGCCGTCTAATGAAAAGATGTGGCTTGTTAATGTACTCTGTTCACTGAGGACTCCAATACGAATATGTGTTTAAGATTCAGTGGCAGATACAGTGATGGAGCTCAAGCAACAAGGAGAGATAAGGTAGCAGACAGAAGAGGTATGATCTTGTGTAGGGAGCACAGGAATGCAAGAACTCTCGACCTGACTTCAAATGTGACCTCTGGCAAGTTACAATTTCTTGATAGTGATTTACATCTATAATCAGGATAATAGAACATTATTTATCTACCTCTTCTAGGTATTGTTGGGATTAATTAACGTTTGCCCAGTAACGTGGAGATAAATTGGAGATACTGGATGAATTTCCAGTATCATGTTTGCTTTAAGCAAGTGACGTGAGGACATCTGTTTGACACAGAAAGAACTAAAGTTGTTCCCAAAATAAACCAGAGGGATCGGAAGGCAATCTTATCTTTGCTTCATTCTGATTATTCAGCATTCCTCAATAAGATTGACAGGAAATGAGAAAGCAAAGCTTTCGTGAATCAGGGATGTAAAATTTAGAAATATTTAACACTGTATCTACAGAAACTTTTCTAAACAACAGTTAAAAAATCAGATTCTTTTTGCTCTTTCAGATGAAAAATTAACATAAGACACACCCAGTAGAATGTGCATAACAGATTATTGACAGAACTACTAAATAACTTTTAATTAAATAATGACGAAGTTTAAAAATGAAACACATATATCCCCAAATAGCTATTTTAAACAAAACGTATAAAATTAAAGCACTAGCATACTTAATCATACCCTACATTTTAACTGGCCCCAGTTTGCAGCAACCTCATAAGGCCAGAAAATAGCCTAAGTGAACTAACCCATCGTCTCCATAATCTGTGTATTCTGAATAGAGATTTCAAATTGAAGGAGCAAGTTACACATCAGCCCTGAAGTGGCAATAGAATGAACCCTTGATTTTTATCTTGGCTGTTCTCAGAAAACACGTTTCCTTCCCAGAACAGGCAGACTAAGTATGAGCTGAGAGCTGTGTCTAGCAAAGTGGGTATCTTCCAAGAAGACCAACACCGTACAGAATAAGATGCCAGAGCAGATGCTGTATATGCTGAAGCCTGACATATGCTGAAGCTGCCTGAGCAATCGCAGAAAGGCACAAAGCAAACTGGGAGCAGTCACCTTTTCCTCAGCTGGGTTGGCTTTATCTCCAGGATCATGTTTATGAGACCTCTGACGCAAAGGCATCAGACAGATATTGAAGATAAGCTATTCGCTTCCTGAGGAAACATTCAGTCAGAAGTGGCAGAGGTATTATTACGGATCAGGATGAGAGGCAAAGAAGTCAGGACAGACACAGCAGGATGACACTTGGACCTCTTCTGTCACTGGCAGTATGTTCGGGCAGGACTAGTTGTTCCTCTGAAGACGCAAGGAGCAAGGCAGATGATACAAGAGTTGCACATCTGCTTTGTAGATACTAATCTCTTTGAAAATACCCCTTGACTTGGCTGCAGACCAGAGTGTGTCAGAGATATGTGAACAGCACAAGACCCACTCGCTGGTGCCTCTTTCCACTGTAATAGTCTGGTAATTCTTGCTATAGGTGAGCAGAAAATGGCTAGGTGCCTTTGATACTGCTCAGGCGCCATTGTGTTCCTCAGAAAAATGCACTACTTTTGAAGAATTAATTCTAACTCATATTTACCATGGTTTTGTTTCTTTGTGGCATACAGGGATGGCCTGAAATTGCTTATATTCTGGTTATCTAGCTCAAGGGATCAAAAGTGTCAAATTTGACCTCCCTGGGTTTTTTTTTTCTGGAGTAATTGCTGAAGGTATCAGGAATTACTCCTCTTCCAAATGGCAGAACAAGGGAAAGCTGCTGGAATTTTAATAGAAAAACACTTTCTCCCCCAGTGTTCACTGATTATAATTAATGTGAAGTTAATCAAAACTCAAAGCAAAACAAAAAAAGGTCAGAAAGCAATTATATTAGAAATATGTTCCCCAGTCAATTGCTTGCTTTTCCGGCTTTAGCAATGTTGTAATTTCAATACTTATGCAACAACCATAGAATTTTCTAGGTCTGAATTTTACTTCAAAAGCAGAAACTTCTCACCAACCAACACATTCAGGTCCAAGTCCAAGAACTTTTTTCGGGGGGGGTAGAGAGAAAAGAATGAGCTTCCTTTTAAGTCTCCTTCACACTTTCAGCCTTCTCAGATGCCACCACTGCATCACAGAAGAAACTACCAGGCACCTTCCTTCCTGCTTACTGCAGATCAAGTGAAGGGCACTTTGAATCATGTGGGAGACACTGCCTCATAGCACACAGCCCTTGCAGAAAGAAATTCTCCTGGGAAATCAGTTTATGGCAGACTTCGTATTGCGCCAGGTTAACAGCATAGGTATCCCTGTCCTTTTAGCACAGACTGGAAGAAATGGTATTTGCTACAGCTACATAGACAAAAAGCATACTTTAAAAATACACGCTGTAATCAAATGTCTGTTTGTAACATTTATGACTTGGCAGATTGACTTGCACATCAGGCACACATTTTGATGGTTAATTTTGAGCCCTAATGCAGCAGAGCAGTCTTCTATCTGGCTGGTGTCTATCCTTTTCAAAAGGCAAAGGAGTGCATAAATTATGTTTAAAAAGAGGTAGGCATTTTCTACCCACAGAGTAGAGTCACTGTAGGTGGATTATTATCCAGGAATACCAAAGAGGTAGGAAGTCTGTGGTTTAACCCATGCCTGCTATTGTTTTTACTGCCGACAGCCTGAAATTATCCATATGATAGGATTCTTCAGGTAGTTCAGCAGCACAGCAGCTGCATTTCAGACAGTCAGCAGGAGTTAAAGCCCTAAAGCAAGGATTTTTACTCTGAAATAATACCAGGTAAAGCCTGCAGTAGCATCCCATTGCCTCTGCTGATGTTGGCACCTATGAGGTTGTTCCAGTTTACTCCTGTTAATATTTCCCTCACCAGACCCTGCACTACAAATGCCATGTATTAGCAGAACAGGATGAACTCTAAACCATCTTACAGGTGACCAGCAGGATCTTGAAGCCTATTTCTTGTGCAGTATCTTTACTACTGGGAAAATAGAAAGCAATAGCTTTCACCCTGCAAACTGAGACATTTGTAGATCAGGGTATGGGCATGACCTTTAGCTAACACAAATAGGCATAGAGATGTTCAGCTGAACAGAGCTACCTGCACTTACTCCAGTTGAGAACTTGGCCTTCTACATGGAGCTCAAACAAAATACTCTGAATTGTGATATAGAAAAATAATCCGCATCAGGGCTGAGCATCCCTAAATTCCAGTGATTTGCCTACAAGTTGCTGATAGTGAGCATCTTCAGAAATAGGACCTACAAGAATAGCCAAAAAAGAGGAGGATTTATAAACGTTTAGGATGAGTTTTAGGTTGTCTTAGGTGTCATGTTCAACTTCTACATTTAGTATTTATGCAAAGAGAATATTTTGCTTGTCCATAACATTTCTTTTTCCAGAAATTCAAAATACTTCACAAAAATGACATAATCCTTTCAGTACCTCTAGTGTGATATGCAGGAATTCTTCCAATTTTCTCACAAAATGTGCAAACTGAGGCATAGAAAGATCCCAGGGTTTTTTTTCAAGCTATTCTAAACAAATCAGAAAAAAAAAAAAGAGAAGGAATCCTGCCTCCCACTGCTTAAAAAAAAACCCCACAGATTTCACTCAACTCATCATTGTAAATAGGTCTAAACACGTGAAAAGCAATAATACTAAATCCAGGAGTACCTGTGCTGTGTTTAGTTCCAGTGGATGCTGCTCTAAAATTTCTATTTCTTTTTTCTTATTTCTATTTCTTCTCCCTGAGAATGGTAGTGAAGGCTCAGTATTTTCCAGGCAGATTGGCATCTGTCACAACATCTTGGTCTTCTTCCCTGAATACCAATCTTTGTTATCTAGAAAACAAATATCTTACTAGACTCACTGAGTGACACCAAGCTGCAGGCATGGACATAGGCTTGTCTCCATCCCCTCCTGACCACACTCAGGGAGGAGGCCAAGAGCTGCTGGCCAACGCAGCATCCAAGAGAAAGAGACCAGGCAAGGTGAGCCAGACCCACCTTTTGAGAGGGGAGGGAGGGGATATTTTGCTATTGCGATGAAAATAAAAGCTGCACCATGTTAGTCAAAAGAGCTGGTCGTGCTTGAGGACACTAAAGAGAGAGGAATCCCTCAAGAGGGGAGTGGTGCGCAGAAACATTCCACTCCTCTCCTTGGCAGCAACACAGCAGCCACCCTTCCCACCTTCCTCTTTGCCATCCTCTGCAGGTGCTACCCGTAGTGGCCATACTGGCTTGCAAGGTGCTCAGTTTAAAACTATCACCAATAAACTGAAATTCTTATTTCTACTCTAAACCTCAGGGGCACTCAGAAGAATTTCCATCACAGTCAGACATCTCCCGCCCCATAACAAAGGATACTAAATAGTACAAGAACACCTTCAGCTTCCTTCAGTAGCCTGTGCATGGGATTGCCTAAGGGTCCCATTTTAAATCCCACGTGTGTGGAATTCATCCCTTCACATTCCCATTTATGCTTATAGCAATACTTCAGTTAATTAGTTGAGATCAGCCATCATACATGGAGCATTAAAGTTGAGGCTCCTTGCTAAACAGAAGCCTGGGCCATGACTTTCTGACTACCTTAAACTCCTGAGGTAGGTCTCTTAAATAAAGTACTGCTCAGCTCTTCTCCTGGAGTTCTTGAGGAGTAGTTGTCTTTTGTTTGATAGTTGACCCCTGCCACTTTGTACTAGCTGATGTAAGAAGCTGAGCTGAAATTCTTATCTGTGATCTTGTCAGGGCTGAAATTTTGATTTTGCAACTGTTTCCACTTTCCGCCCAAATAAAAGAGAATACAAAGAAAGGAGAATTTTATTTTCCCAATCTTTTGTAACACATATTACAGGGAATGATTTTAAGATAACATATGAATTAAGGGCACCATCAGCATAAATCTAAATTCTGTTTCAAGACTGCCAAATGCTGCTGCTCAGGAATAGATAGATATAGAGATTTCCAAAAATAACTTTTCTACCATGAAAAAGTCACACAAGATTCCCACCAAAAAAAAAAAAAAAGAAATTTAAATAGCATACTACAGCCTTTATTACTTTATCATCCTGAATGTCATTCAGTATTTTCTTGGAGGAACACCCAGAGGCCCCAGTAAAGAGCAAGACCATGCTATGCTAGCTCATTTAACTAGGGAGACTGAGATCGTTTTCAATGGTAATTAATATGAGCAAAAGAACCTTAATTTATATAGATACATACATCCATATATGTATTTAAACTCTCAGAAACAGTTCCTTCTTTTCTACAAACGTGGAGCCTAGCTGGAGACTAGAAAAGACATCTTTCTACAGAAAATAGAGCAGAGACCCTCTCCCAGCATTAACCGCTGGGACCTTAAGTCATTAAATTGTTAAATTTAGAAAAGTTACCAGGATTTTTAATAAGTTTTCATACTCTTCTTGAGCCCTGAAAAGGTGAACCGATAGCAGCCTATTCATTTGTTTCTATAGGTGTGGCTTATGAATAATTACATAATCCCTACACATTTCTGAATATTTCCAAAGAATTCATAAAATATTTGTCTAACATACTGCAGAGACAGCCATTTGCAGTAACACCTTTGGCCTCCTATATCAGAGTCCACCGATCAACCCTGTTTTCCCTTTGCATATTCCTAAGTTTGTGCCCCTCTGTAAAAAAAAGGATAACACCAGTGGAAACAGGCATGTCAATGCTATTTCTCAGTAGCTGTAGCTATATTTTCTTTTATTGCCTATATACTGTACTTTTTTCTCAACAGAATGTTTTTCTGTCGTAAGAAGACAAAAACTAAGGCAGTACGTTAATGCCCATGTATCCAATTTTAAATCCCATGCTACTCCAACAGATTAAAATCAATTTTCCCAGCAAGAAGGCTATTTTCCCCAAGGATGTCTGTCATCTTGGGTCTCATCAGCTTTCAGATCACTTAGCTGACCAGTTTTTACTGATACTTCAATTACTATTTTTTTAAATCATCTTTTGTCAAGGACCACCCCAATGAAAAACAGATTGAGAAGCAATTGGTTAAAGAAACTGAAAACAGAAGTGGTGAGAGCTTGCTAAGGCATCTGAAGAATTCAGGCATATACTGTAATGTGCTACGCTTTTTCTATAGAAGAATTAGGCGCCACATTGCTTATATAGTGCACACAGTTATTATGACTTTCTCAGGAGACTGACTTTACACACCTCTAGTTTGCACCCTTTCTTAAGGGAAACAAATGAGGAAGCACAGCTTTAGGTTTTATCTGACTGAAGCAGGACACATTGGGAACCGCAATACTGGGCATTCAGAGATCCAGCGCAGCAGCCTGGATGTTATCCATCTAATTTCAGTATCTAATCTCTCTAGACACTTATAATATGCCACTCACTGGTGTGCTCCATCTTAGCTGATAGTGAAATCATTTAATAGAAGTGGGTAGTGAGGTAGGTGACAGGCTGATTGATGGCAACGTCTTTATTTAAAGCTATACAACAACACCAGACAGAGGTCTAGAGCAGCTCAGGAGTAGAGCTCTGCCTAAATTTATTGGTATCCGTGCAAGTTTATCATGCCAAAGTGTGGCTTATACAATCTACTAAATCGTTTTCCTAAAAAGAAGTTGAGATACCTCAAACCCATTTCTTAAAGCAAAGGGAATCAGCACCTCACAGGATACTTAACAGTGAGATCACGGTGAGGATTATCATTTCTCCCTCTTGACAGTGAGAATCCGCTTATGGTAACCAAAAAGAATACTGGCCTCTTGAAGCTACCTGTAATTTAACTGTGCTCTCCAATGCCTCAGCAGCAAAGCTGGTGCTGTCTGACAAGAAGCACGTACATGCACCAAGACTGCTCATGCTTGGTGTCACAAGTCTGTCCTGCATATCATGCGAGCGGGAATCAGGCAGGCCCTTTGAGGCAAATTTGGTGTCCATCATTTGCTACAAATAGATGAGCGAAGCCAGCAAGCACCAAAAGCACAGCTGGAAATATAAAGGTGCTTCTGTAGAGAGTGGTTCCTGTGTATTAATACTCATAATTAAAGCTTGGGAAAGCCCTTGCCTCTCTCTCTTCATGGCACTCCTGTTTGGAGATCCCAGAAGGACAGACTGGATCCCACAGGGAATGCCATAAAAAGTCCATTCTTGATAAGCCTCCAGTCAAAGCCTAAAGACAGGGTTTCATGTAAAGGGAAGGGGGGCTGTACTGAGTTTAGGGAGCTGGAAGGTCTGTTCCTTTTGTAAGGGCCTACAGTACATCAGGTTAGTAATTTGTGGCCACTTTTCTTCTCCATTCCTTAAGTCCAGCTGGTTCTAGGGAAAGTGATGGCAGAAGAGTCCCTGTCTACCCTAGCAATAGCCATGGAGACACAACCTGACTACAAACACAATTCCCTCAAATCCAACGGGGTTTTAGTCCATAGCCAACCTCTTGTTCTGCCTTAAGGAAAAAGATAAAGGCAAATTAGCTCCTTTTCACCTCCACCAGCACTCTCATGGAAACTGAGCCCAGATAGTTGCAAACCCTCTGTTCAGGAGTGACCTGCACAAGAGCTTCTGAATGCATATTTATGTAGCTCCTGTGGAAAAATCAAAACACGTTCCCCTTAATTCATAAAAGAATATCTGGAGGTGGTGGCTAATTCTGTCCCAATTCTTCCACGCTCCATTCAAGCTGTACATTGTGGGGCTGCTTCCAATCCAACAACAGCACAAAGACAAGCTGCATTTTCCAAGGTGTTCAAATGGGCATAACTAAAAGCATTTCCCTACAAAAGGCTGAATTTACATTATTTGCAATGAGGCTGTGACATACCAGCATTTTACACCCTTCAAATGGCAGGGATAAAATGCAAAGAATTTTTATGCTAGTGATTGTCTTTATTAGCGAGAGAGCTTTATCTCTCCCAGTGCCATGTGTTGTTGCAGTTTCTGTGGTAACGACTGACTGCATAGAGAAAAAAGTGGTGGCACAGAAGTCAGTGTAAATTGCTAGCACGTAAACAACAGCTACCTTGGAGTCTGTTTTACATACATACTTTTTTACTCAGTTTATGTTCAATTTCTGGAAGGTAATTGTTAATGTCTACAATATTTATTACTTGTATTTTGGAAGCCATTGAGTAAATGTCCTGTATGACGTACTTTACTTGCCATACTTTGCCAATAAGTAAATGCAACATCTAATTTAGGATAAAACCCATTTGATTTTCGTCCATACAGGAAAAATTCATTCTTTACTCCAGCCTAGAAAATCAGGTGTAAACTCTCTCGATGTAAATCACAAGATAGAAAATAGAAAAGTATAGAGTATAAAAGTATAAAATATATACACATATACACAAGCAAACTAAAGCAAATAGAAGATGACATGATATGAAAGATAAGAGCAGGTAAAGGTTTTTTGTATTCCATTTTCCTGGAAGAAGTTGATTTGTGTTAATCTCAGGGAGCAAACTCGGGTCAGAACACCAAAGCTGTGTAAGCACTTCAAGTGACTGAAATGAAGTGATGAAGAGGACCAGGTTTAATAGTTTTCATTTAAAAAGACAGTTCGTATTTAGGGTTAAGGTTTCAGTAACCATACGCAAAACCTTTAAAATAACTCAGGAAATGCCTTCAGAAATCAAGACTGCAATGGTTGGTGCCATTTCTTTCACTACCCACATCTACTCGCACCCTATTTCTCTAGAAACACATTCTCAAAATGGAAGCAACTTCTCAAGCACCAAGCTGTGATTCTGATTTACTGAATTCCTGCAGAGTACTGAAGTTTCATTGAGTAGAAACTAAGGCACTCAGACCAATTTGTTTAGTCATGAAAATAACAGAAGAATGGAAGACAAACAAGTTGCAAGGATGGAAACTCCTGAACTAGTTTTCTACCAGATTCTCACAATCCACATATGTTTTATGAAATGTGTTTATGTTGGCTAGGAGGCAGGACTAGCTGCTTAAAAAATGGGGCACAGTCATTCATTTCTCTCAGTCCAGCTCTGAAGAGTGCTCTTTAACACAGAGATTTCAGGCTGCTGTAACCACAGCATTCTCAAGTAAATTATTTTCTTACCTAAAGTGTAACAGTGATACCAAACATCCCATAGAAATACATTGACATATACCAACCACTTTGCAGCCCAAATCCTATTGCAGTCAATAACAGATTTATGCTAGCAGAAGCAAGATTGAGCCATTTATGGACATCACTTGATGTACTTGGTTACATGGCCAAAACTAAACAGCCCCAGAACAACATATTTTGCTTGAAAACCCCAGTTGTTCTGCTGTTAGATCCGACCATGGCAAAGCTCACTTCAGTTGGCTGTGGTATCCATGAGCCAGGCCACTGTAATGGAGGTTTCCAGCTCGTCCTGCAGCACTCAGACTCAACGGTGCAACAACTGCATTTCCAGCTGCTACAGCACATTCTTTAATATTACATTACTTCAGTTTCCGAGTGCAGGTGGACCTCGGGTTGCTTTTCACAGGGGAGTCCTCCTAGGCAGTGCTGTGCTTTGGCTTTCAGCTTTTCCTTTCACAACAGGCAAGAGCTATTCCCATCACCTCCTGGCTGTTTGTCATTGCTCTCCATCATATCAGGCTGTCACCACCAGGACCGCTACAGAGCTGCAAGCATATTGCAGTCAGCGCTGCTTCTCAGCGAGGGAGATGGCCCTCGAAAGGCTGGCAGCAGCCCTCCTCTTCCAGCTCAACAGCTGCTCCGCTGGGGACAGCCTCAAGTCACCCAGAGCTACTCTCACACCAGAGGCACCAAGGCTGCCTAGAACTATGGCATAGGCAAGGAGGAGGAAAAAAGCAATGTCCCAAAGGCCACACTAAAGATGTCCCCCATGGATTAGCTTTGTTTTAATCAATTAAAATTACACATCTGCCATGTGTCAACAGAGCCTTCATTTCTCCTCGCTGTAGCTTCTCCTTTGTCTCTCTTTGTACTATCATCACATAATCTTCGCCATCAGTTCAGAGGGACAGATCTGACTTTCAGTGGATTTCCTGTTCCTACTCAGGATTTTTAGATAACCCGGTGTTTGAAGGCAACTCAATTGTTTGGATCCAATCCCTGTCCTTGGAAAAGGAAGATCAGCATCTTGTGTATCTAGAGGTCTGATTTTGAATGAAGAATTCAGTGCTCAGTTCAGGCACCCATTTCCATGAAACACAGTACCTGGTACATGCTGAAAGGCAATGCTTAAGGCAATGGAAACTGAAAGAGAGTTTTAAAGCATTCTAAAAGTATTCCGTGCTTACATTTCCCAAATTTAAATAATAAAGAAGGATTTCAAGAGGAATTGGTACCTAAATTAACAAATGCCATGACAGATTTGTCCTTTCGAGAAATGATCCTCTGGTTAGGTTTTTTTTTCACTAGTTGATATTTTCTAAACAAAGGAGAGAGATTAATATCCATTCTTTTATGAATTGCTAACTCTGATTTTTCTGAGGTCAACACAACTTTTTCAAATAGAAATGAATGTAATTTGCAGGTTAACTACGAATTTGCTAATTATTTGGCCTGCATTTCACTATATCAAGAGAAACATCACTCCCTGTTTTTATCCAATTACAGGGGAAATATATCTCATTGCTTGAGTACATAAACCATCACCTACCCTTTGGTTTAGGAGATAAATGTTTTTAAATTATGATTGTCTAATATTTATCCTGGAATTAAAACAGTGATAATATCTATTCCATTCTTCAGACTTAAATAATCAACCATTATCCCAATGCAAGCAGAAAGGAGAAGCAAGGTATGTGCAAAACAATCAGGCATTTCAAGATACTAATGAATATTTCAAGATGCCATGGGTTTAAACATTTCCCCAGATATTAATTACACTGCCCTTGGAGATCAGCAAGCATTTCATTATTGACTGCAATGGGAACAGAACCTCACCTGTACTCTGTTGTCCATACTTAACCAAACAATTCATCTGGTATTGACAGATGTCTGGGACAGCAGGACTTTTATGCTGCACTGATGCTAAATACAGTAATTGGCAGCATTCTGTCTGGCCAAGTGAATTTGGGCCATCAGAGACACCATTTCTGTAACTATTCCTGACAGGAAGAATTATTTTCTTCAGTATTTTGCCCAAGATTTTAAAGACTGTATTAATAATTTCCGTGCTCCTAAACTGAATGACAAGTTGATGCCAATGTTTTCTTATGATCTTGTTCAGAATCACTTAGCAGTCTAACTTTTCCTTAAAATGTAGATATTTTTCACAGTTTCCTGTGATTTTGAAGAAGACAACATGTCCTCAGCATAACATCCCCAAAGACTTTCAAGAGAACATCCCTGGCCTCCCTTCCTTCATGTTATCAAAGTGCTGTAAGGAAGAAAGGTCCTCAGACCAGTGCCAGCTAGGAACTGCTGCCACAACTATCATAATTTGTTTCGCTGATGGTCCATTTGTCATGTGCTCAGAAGTCTCCATCAGAAAAGACTTCAGTTTGCTACTGACCGCACTCCATCATGAAGCAACGCCAGGGCACACAGAGACACCCCATGCTCTTGTGGGCAGGTCAACGATAAACGAACACCTCAGGCGTACTAAAGACCTGTAATCTACCTTTTCTGCCCAGCTGGATGGGCACTGATAAGAGCACAGTCTTACCCTGTGCTTCTGGCTTAGGCAACTATTTCTTTCTGGGAACAAAGATGTTCAGTAGAACAGTATATTAATGACCAAGGTTTTGCGTTTCTGTTTAGCTGGAAGGGTTCTGGCTAGAAGCAAGCGCTGGATGCCAAGAGATCTATATAAAGAACGTAGCCTTAGTGATTAGGTCCTAGGATGTGGGATGCAAAACAAAAACAAACAAACAAGAACAAGAAACAAAGATCTGGATTTATGATCCAAACCAAGAAGCCAAGAATACTTGTGGAGATTCTCATAGCAAAGGAAGAGCAATGAGTGAGAACACAAAGTATTACAAAATTGTCAGTTATTTAAGGCAGAACTGGTAAAAATGAATTGGAAAGTTTCCAAAGGATGCCTTTTTGCTTTATTATTTATAATGGCAACTGCTTTGTATAAACTACCTTACACAATTGTTTTTGTCTTCATCCTGATTTGTCTTACTTTCCTTGACAGATTCTGCCAGAACCATTTAAATAATAATTCAATGTGCTACATGCAGATTTTCCTCTGTCTACCCTCCACCCTCACACACACGCAACCCAGCAATCTTATTGCAAATTGCATGGGGATCCACCATGCAGTTTCTCTACATAAAAGATGCCGCTTTGCTTTCAGACAGAAGAGGTTTGAATTTCTTGAATGCCATCCAGAGACATAAGAAATTAAAGGGGGAGAAAGAGACATTACCACTATGACACTGAAAGACAATTGTCTCCTTAGGGAAACACCACACTCCCCATTCGCATTCTCTGCTTCATCTGCATGCAGAGCTTTCAGTGACACTAGGAAAAAGAGCCAGACAGGGAGAACCGACCTGAGAAACTGGTTAAGAAAGTAGAGGTTTTTGCCTATTGAGCACATTGCCCAGTTAAGAAAAGAAATCAAGTTATTTTGTGTGGACTCTTTACTTAATGTTTTCTAAAGTGCTTTGCAGTCTTTGAAAAATAATATTAAAACCCAAGGAAATTGAGAAGGAATACAAAGATATATAAATTCAACAGAAGTATTAGTTCAAATTCAATCTGAAATAAAAAATCGGTAAAGTAAATACACAAAAGAAGATACAAATGATGGGAACTGCAGGAGCTGATAGTAGTGAATGATGTGGAACAGCTGAGACTTAAGTCCGTTTTAGGACAACCAGAACAGGTGTGGACGTAGACAGAATTTGCTGGACAGGCTGGAGTAAAACATGAGGCAATTTGCAACATGCCAAATATAAGAAAAGGACATAACTGAATTTGTAATTTTGCTGCAGTTTACAATAACAGGAAATCATGAGCCTGTTCTTTTAAGCAGGGTGGGCACAGAAGGGCATGCCAAAATGTTACACGCAATTTTTTCAGTTGTGTGTTCAAGGCACACATGTGTGCTTCCCCAATTAACTGAATTAAATTGGTTGGACAGTGTTTTAATTTACCCATAGAATAACATCCAGACTAGGCCCATGATTTTTGTGTGATTTTTGGTTTGTTTTGGGTGTTGGGTTTTTTTTTCATACACACTGAATTCAGATTTTCTAGGGTGGAAGTAAATAAAACATGCCAGATATTGATGTGACACTAATTCAGTCAGGACAACAATGGTGCTTTCATATACACAACCTGTTAGCTAAAGTCACTCAAACTTACGGTTAAGAGTTAGCAGCTAGACTCTTAACTGCTGCGTGGTGCTTTACAACAGAAAACTTTCTTCCCTGTGTCACTTCTCTGAAGCCATAACTTCCAGATACCCGTAAGGTTCATTCAACCAAAGGCTAAGAGCTTTAAGTATACTTGAGACTGCAGCACACTTCAAAGGTCATTATTTATAACCATTCATGAAACAGGAAGCAATTAATTTTTAATGGAAAATCAAGTCAATACACCAAGGGTGGTTTTTTTGACATGCCACAGCTTTATGAACTGCTGGGAGAAAATGAGGTAGCCTGTAGGGAAGCAGGAAACCTCTTATTTACTAGTGAGGAGAATCCTAACGGGTCTCTCTTGTGGTGTGGTATGTAAGGTAAAACACAGCCAGGTATTATGGCAGCATTCAAAAGCACATAGCTCAACTATTTCCCTCTCTTACACAGACTGTTTTCCTTCTTTCCAAATATTTACAGAGAGAGTTCATTTTCCCTCCTGCTTACCCTTTCACCAAACAAAAATAATGCTAGCAAAACACACTGCACACAACCAAAATGAAAAAACACAGCTAACAAATATAATAGTCAGAATGAACCAGGCTAGTCTAATCTCATTCTGATTTAATGAGGCTGTTTTGTTTAACAATTATTCAACTTCCTTAGGAAAAAAACAAAACCAGAGAGAATCAGTGCAACCATGCTGCTTCCAAGAACCAATTCGTTTACACAAATCTCCTCTAAATAACATGAGAGGAATGGAAGAGTCCTGCAGTCTCTCCCCCCTTAGGATATTCCTTTCTAGGGCAAGTGCTTTTGGAGGGATGCTAACCTGGAACATAGCCACAAAGTCCTTCCTGCCTTGGGTCTGGCCTTCAGGCCTTAAAGTCATTAATGCCTCCAGAAGTAAAGACCCTCCAGCAAGATCACATTTGTATCAGCTTCGCTTCAGATAGCCCCTGCAACTCAGCTTAGGGGACCAGTAGAGAAGGAGAGAGAGGAAAAGTCCTTTTGCATATTGGGATATCACAGCTTCTGTTGCAGATGTAAAGAGACACTGGCAGCTCAGGCACTGTTTGACGTGGAGGCAGGCATTTAGCATCCAGCACGTGCCGAACAAAGGGGATGGACAGTCACGGGCTCCACAAATCCTGTATCAGAGACATCTGGAGATACTCCAAACTCTGCTGATCCTCCCTCAACATGCAAAATGAAAAGCACATTCCTGCAAAATGGAAATCATATTCCTGATTCCTCCTGGCTGGGGAAGGAGGGAAATACTGCACACAGAGTAAGGTAGCTTTTTCTCTCCTAAAAAATCTCTAAAATATCAGAAACTAAAGTATAATAGAAAGTCATCGAGTCTCTTCTTACCAGTCACCGAGGGGCTGTGGATCCTTGGTCTGGCAGACATACAGAAGGGCAGATGAATATAAACACAAAGGATGAGTCTGGCAGACACCTGGGACCACAGGACAGAGAGGTTCAGAAGCCAGAGCCATGGCCCTGTGGTGGACAACCACACTCCAGAAGCAGGCACGAGGTGATCACTGCAAGTGGGCACAGTTGTCCAACTAAGGAGCTGACAGATCACACCCTAGACTGGATGAGTGCCCCGGTAACCAAGAGTGAGACTTGCTCATGATTGCTATCAACCCACACGGTTAGCGCTTGCTCACCTAGCAGCTCCTGATTGGCTCCAGTTGACACAAAAATCACAGACCCTGATGGTTTTTCGTGCTAAGGCAGAAAACTAAAAGGGCTTCTAAGCTAGTAAAAATAAAATTATTAGCTGTAACAGAAGAAAGTCTTCCCTTCTGCCCCCCCAAATCCAGCTTTCCTACCATCTTTGGCACTTCTAACATTTCTGTCTCTGCAGAACAACTATATTGCTGGGACAGGATGGAAAAACATGATACTATATTTTCCAGCTACAAAGATAAACAGATTGCTAAACTCAGATTAATTCTCACTAGGATCATACAACAAAAAATAGCAGCAACGAAATGTTTCTTAGCCCTTCTGCATGTGTTGCAGAGAACATCTAAATCAGGGACTGTGCTACTGGGCTCAGTGCTAACCATCTTGCCACAGAGATCATAGAACAATTTTTTTTCAGAGCTTGCTTTGTGAAGGGGCAAAATCCTGAAAATATATTAGTGATGATTTTTTGACAGAAAAGGAGAAGAAATTAATTAGGAGTGGGACTTTTCTTCATTTTAATCTAACAGGAAGTAATGTTTTGGGAATAAAAAAGTAGAAAGTGATTCCACTGCCACCAGCATATCATCTTTATTTTACAATTGCCACTCTGCAGTATTGCATGGATCCTCTGAATACTTAAAGCAGGTGGAAAGCCAGGTAGGCAGACAAGTATGGAGAAGTGAGTACTGATGGTGTTGGCCGGACCAGCTAGGTATGAACCACAACTAAAAACGCAACAATGCATTTCAATGCACAGTGTTTTGAGCAAACACTACAGTCTCAGCCCTTCCATAGTGACTGGAATTAGGAGTTAATGGATCCGAGTATGTTCTCATACCACTATTACCATAGTCACTGCGTTAATTTTAGATCATTGCCTTACTGATTTACAGGGAGTCCCAAGAGATCAAAACCGAACCACTAATCTCCCCGCTACTTCCCTTATATCTGACTGCAAGAGAATCCATAACAGAGCTGGTCAGATTTAGCCTTACCATAATTCTACTAAGTTCAATCTGAAAGCTCTACTGTAACATGAAATTTGGTCTTGTTTACTGTACTTAAAGTTCTAAAGAGATTATTCTAAGCTTAGTATAAATCACTATGGAAAAAAGTCTGCACGCAAGAGTGGGGATTTACAGGCTACTTAATGACTTATCTGTACTCTCCATTTCATTCTAATGAAATAATGAAATAACTGGAGCTCTCTGACCCTATGAAATGTCTTCAGTACCAAAGAATCATTATTAAAGATACATAACTGTGATGTTACAGAAAAACCCAACCCCAACCCTGTGTCCCTTGTCCTGCAGTTCTAAAACTAACTTAAGTTCAATGTAGTCCATAAGCATCAGAAAGTATTGAAAGTCTGCCAATGTCCACAGGAAGATTAGTGCTAATTGGTAGTGATCTTTGAAAAGAAATCAGTTTGGAAATGTTAAAAGGCAAAATACAAAGTGGTGAATTACCACTAAGTCATGGAAAATATCTTTGCTAAGCAGTTGCACTAATTAGAGAGGGGAAAAATAAAATGACCCCAATCTACCAAAGGGCTCAAATAACTTAAACCCAGATGAACTGGGCATCAAAGTTATTCACTCTTCAGAATTAAACACATACTTCTTGCTTAGCTGGACCAAGGCCCAGAAATACGAGATATAACGCATCTCTCCCTTTCATTTTGAAAACTGCTTTAATTATATGTTGGTGATCCAAGTAAGGATTAACCCTCAGATCTTTGGAAACAGCCTTCACATTTTGCAGTTCTCAGTCTGCCCAGTTTTAGACCCATAGTACAAAACATCATGCCGGGTACTCTCCGGCACAGATGGCCCAGGTGCTGTTTGCCACATGCGATATGGCATGGCACAGCACTGCAGACTCTGGGCAACTGCCTCCACCCTCCCAAGAGCTGAGACTGCTTCAAGCCATCAGCCTGTCCCTCACCCTCACTGACAGTCAAACAAAACTCAGAAATCTCTTAGCCCAACTCTGGCAGGACTGCACCTCGCCTAGCTGAGGGGCATCTGTCCTCCCTGCCTTACCCCACCCACCTGCACCCCACAGTTGGGTCTGCCCAACTGTGCCCATCGGCTTTGCCAGTCTCACAGGAACCCAACCCATTTCCTGTAATTCTTCTCTTTTACAACTAACCTTCTCTGTAGCTTCTGAAAGATGTGGTTGTTCTCCCCAGGTACCATAATTTTAGTTAAAGGGTAAAAGCCAGGGATGGGGCCCTTCTCCCTATTAAAAAGCTAGTGATAGGCATTTAAGGTGATTTTATGATCCCAGTAAGGAGGGAAGATAGCCGACTGTTTTGAAAAACTGGTCCATTTTTAGCCAGCTACAAGCTTGCATCCCTAGGAGCCCTAAAAGCCAAATTAAAGGAAACGTTCCCTGAAGTGGCATCCTATACTGGACTCTTGATTTCAAAGGCAGGTATTCAGGATCCTATTGTTCACTGTATTCCTTTGTCATTTGGCAATTAAGAGAGGATTTTTCACATTTTGTTCATTTTATCAACTGTTTTTCCCCTTTCAGAAAGCCTACAGTGAAAGACAGGTTTCACTGAAATCAATGACAGTACTCTGATTTGAAGTTGGGTCAGTATTTCAATTCACCTCTTGTCTTGAGCCTAATTTCTAAATATGTACAAGAATTGCATGATGGCGTGGCTCCTTTTTAAGAATGTGAAAATTCAAGGCTAGCAGTAGGCCTGAAACTCCGGTTGTGCCCTGGTCAGTGTGTTTCATACAAAATGCAGACTTCATTCTCACCTCTAGCACGGAAGTATGGCCAGCACCACTTATCTGCTTATTCTTAGACACAGGAATATTGGTGTTCTTGGCTGTGCTTATGAGATGATTTCAATCTATTGTAGCACCATAAAAATCACTGAAATGCAATAACATTGTTGCACATTTATTGCTTTTAACCAACTATAAAAACTAAAATGTAAGCTTTGTCTCCCTCCATTGGTTTTGGGAGAAAGCCAACCCTCACTCCACAAAGTGTTATTTGCAAAACGCTCCTACCTTGCCAAACCATTAGATGTAAACCTTTTTAAACAGTGCACAGGATGTCATAAACTCTAGATAGGCTTTGAATGACTCTACATCTCCATTCTTTCCCTTTGGAGTCATACAAGTGCTATTTAAACATGATACATGTTTCAATACACCATCATTACTTCATATCTTTAGTCAATTACTTCCCAAGCACAACCAAAGTAATCTTTTTCGCTTAGCATTAAGGACTTAGAGACAAGGCTGTTATGGCGGAAGGAGATTTGCCTTAGGTATAGCCTGAGATTTTTTAGATAACCCCAGAGGAGGGATGAGGTTATGAATGGGATCTACAAGTCAAGTAAACCACTTTAAATCCACAGTGTTACGTTAATTCTAACATGTATTAACTGTGCATTAACTGGATTGGCCCAAGCAATCATCTTTTCCTTATGAGGTATGTTTAATCCAAAAAAAAAGAAAGAAAAGGAGCAGAACTTCAAGTCCAAATCATTTAACTTTTAAAGAAGCTTGACATTTTTTTCCAAACTCAAATCCATAACCAATACTAATTTTGCTTCCAGGTTCCACATTTAAAGCTGCAAGGAAGCATGCCTACCTTTATTGAAGAATCTAAGAGATTTATGCTTATTTATGCAGAGCATAGATACACAAAGCATAGCTGGCAGGATTTTAATTTCCATCAAACTTAAATTGCAAAAAGTCCTTCAAGCCCAATCTAGCATCAATACCAAGACCTACTTTGAACCCAATCAGGACTCTAAAATTAACAGCAACATCTGGTAGGAAATTTGAAAAACTGCCATTCAAAAGGTAAGAAAAAACCCACTCATTTCCAAAAAGATTAGGAGAGATATCCTACCAGTAATATTTTCTTGGCTTTCAAAGAGCATGCTCTTCCTGCTTGAAATCCATTCACTTGGCAGACCAGAATTGCCTAGATGCAGTTCTCTATTGGATAAACTTTACATTTTTAGTCTCTTTTAATTACTTTGATTTAGACAAAATGAAGCCACTTAAGACCTGGCAGAAAATAACCCAATTAATATTTCCCTTCTCATCAAGTCTTTAGATTAATTATGCATTCTAATAAAGGCTTAAGGACTTGTTTCTAACAGCTGCTGACCATTTTCATCTTAAACCAACAACGCCTTTAAACACATGCTTAACTTAATTGCCTGAAAAGTCCTTTCAGAGTAAATGGTTCTATTGACAGTCATAAGAAGTTAGGCAGAGGAGATGACCAGAACCTGAGAGCTTAGGTTCTAAGCAGAAAATAACTTTTTTTAAAAAGTGATAAAATGATCTAACTTGAAAATTTTAATTAAGCAGTCAATAATTTCTGTTTCTCATGTCTTAATACATTGTAACACTTGTATCCTCTATCTATGTATTCTTTCCAGTAAAATTTTCTGAACATTTTGTATTCACAATTTATAATGGAGACAAAGTCATAGAAAAAATTGAAGCAATAAGAATGAAATATACCCATTTCTTTTAAAGTCTCTGAATACAAAATAACCTTACCAAAATATTCCTTTTTTTTCCCCCACGATGAGATATCAAGTCACTGTACATCTCATCTCATTGTCTTTTGCAAAAGGAAAATGGACACTGGCACTACAGAGAATTTCAGCCAATCAAATACCCCATGAAAAGGATGATGAAGAAATAACATTGCCTTGTCCCTAAAATAAAAAACTAACTGTGCAAGTCTGTCTGCAGCCCTGAAACAAGGTTACCTAATAGCCAGAGCTGATAAACGGTCTCCTCATGAGACTCCCATTTACTGCCAAAAGAATTCTATGTAAGAATGAGAAAACTAGGTCCAAAGAAGGTGCTTCTAAATACAATTTGAAATAGAGATATATTTAGTCCGAGTACAGAACAAAACACAAAATCAGAAAATTAACATAGTTTGTGTTGCTACTGAGTGTAAAATAAATTAGCTAGTGGAAATTAGGCTAACAACTGAGGAAGCAAGACCAACAAGCATATTACTAAGGACACAAGATTTGCAAAAGGCTTAAGTAAGTTAAATATAAAAAGTCTCAATTATTAAACAGCAGTGGAGCTAGGCTAACACAAATCTTCCATTAATTTTAATGGCAGCTACTTGTCAACCATAAGAGTATATAGATGGTTTTCCTTCTAATGTCAACAGAATGAGCAGGACAAGCATATGATGTCCTGCTCAGCCAAGAATTCAGGGATTGTATTCCAAGTCCAAAGATTAATTAAGTACTCTCTTACATGCTTTTACAAAAGAATAACTGGTAACAGTTTAAAAAAAAACCACAACAACAACATGATAAAACCCTAAACACAAAAACCCCACAACTTTTGGCAAATGTAGTTTTGCATGAGCTGTTGGTAGGTAAGTAGTAGCTGTAATCCTGACTGTGACTGCCTTCAGCTCGCTTAACCAAATCATTTAGAAGTGATCCAAATCAGATATACAGGACATTTTCACTTCTGTCCTTTGATTTTCTTGCTACAAAATGGGGATAACTAATCCACATAACTCCCGCATTATTAGAGCAGCTAAGGCTTTTAAGCACTTTATTAGAAGTTTTCTACGAATTTAAGCAATGGCAAGGTCCATTGAAACAGGGCTGAAACTAACCTGGGCTTCAGGATTTTACCAGTGCAGTTCTGTGGCATACGCAGCTGAGTGCAGGAAAGTAGCAGCTACACAGTGCTATGAGCAACACCACCGTAAGAAAGGTACGCTCTGCCCCACACACAGATAAAGACAGTGAAAACCCTGTGTGATTTTAAGAAAAA
>RSEF01000005.1:13878215-13893355 GCA_003993805.1 Himantopus leucocephalus
AAAAAAAAAAAACCAAACAAACCGCGAACCAAAAACAAACCCAAACCAAAAACCCCAAAAGAAAATCTCCAACCCCTCCAAAATACAAAACAAAACCACCACCACCATCCCACCCCAACTGGAATCCTCAGTTTTTATTTTTTACTTTTCATGGTGAGAAATATTTGGCTATCACTTTGGGAGAAAGATCTCAGTGTGAGCAGAGGATTATCTAATAACTGCTCATTACAAGCTCCAGTACAACTAAGAATATCTTGATAAAACCAGAAACAACAAAGTGACTTGAAATTTGATTTCAAAACCCTGTCAATGTAATAAAAAACCCTATTATTCAAGAAATATTTTGTACTTTCTTGAGCCAGCTTATGCTTTCAGTGTTTGCAATGCATTTCGTTTTAATTAGGAATAAAATAGCTTTCCCTCCTCACTCTTCTACATTGTACTAGCTCACTGAGGTTCTACATTGCATGAGCTAATATGAGGCTCTTAGTTTATGCCCTGGTATTTCTATTTGGTATGAAGCCACTGCTGTCAGGTCATTACTTGTTTTTGTTCTGTGTTCCAAATGCTGCACACGGGATGCAACCTGAATGGAAAACAGCAGGAGCCCGAGATAATAGTGGAAATTCACATTGGCACTGAAGGGGAAGAAGTGTTCTGCACTGCTATTGTTAGTTGTTCTTTAAGGATCCTAAAACCGATACGAACCGTTTTGTTTTATGCTAAGACAATATACTGCCCACTGCTCTTAGGAATAGTTGAAGATCTATTATACTTCTTCAGGAGCGTATTGCTCGAGAAGAGTTTCTGTCAGAAAGCTCAGTTCCAGTTTGAACTGCTGAAATTCAGCAGCGTTCAGATATGAAAGCTTAGCTTAGGACCCATATGAAAGGCAGGTGTGGGTCACAACATCCAAATCTCCTTTCTTAAAGATCTAAAGGGAAAGAATGAGAAATCAGACTTTGTCTCCACACTCATCTCTAACTGAGAAAGTTTTCACATCAATAAAATTATTCTGTCACATGACTGAATATGATTTAAACTACTTTCCTAGGTTACAGAAAATAAAATATGTGCAGGAAAGGAAAATCATCTGAATTCACTGCAGTGACTAAGTCTGGGCTGAGTTCCAGTCTCATTAAAATCAGAAAATTGTGGACCAGTCCAATATGTTGGCACAGAGGCATGAGCAATAGAGAAGTTCCTCCCTGCTTTCCTCATTTTGACATTCACATATGAGGACAAGGACGAGTGTCAGTATTGCCCCACATATAAGCATAGCGAGAAGGACAGTTGTCCCAAACCATGACAACAGTACAAACAAGATGGCATAAAGACTTGTAACTGATGGTCAAAGAAAGCAGCAGGTAGCTCTTCTGCAGGTATATGTATTCAAAAGGTAGTTTTGTCTCAATAGTTTGCAATTCTGGAGATGCACTCTGTCTTATCAACATACACAGATTCAGCCTTTTGGAAATCTGGAGGTTTGGGGGTTGGGTTTGTTTTTTTGTCATTTACACAACTAGGATACAGCAGATGAATATGGGGACAGTATGGCTTTGTGGAAAACATGAGCCTCTAAGGATCAGTTTCTTTCTCAGCCCTGCTCGGGGAGATGCAGCTGTCCTGACTCAGGGCTGTTTGCAAAGAATAGGATTCTAGCATGGAGAACATTTCCCCCGCATTTGTACGGTAATAAATGAGCTTCAAATTAACATGACCAATAGCTACTTTTCCTCCACAAATACAATTGATTTTCAAAGACAATTGCTTTCTCAGTGCCCTGCACTGAAAAAAGATATCAGTGTAAGAAAGTTGGGTATGTTTTGTGCTGTTCCTAACATCATTGCTCCTCTCTGAGTGGAGATCCCTGTTGAATTAGAGCTAGTCATTTCCGACAGATCAATGCTACTGCGACTAGACTGGTTGTGAAGTTGCTATGGAATATCATCACTTCAAAGAATATAATACAATTACTATTACTATCCTAATTCGCTTTCTTATGACGCAGATTTGTAATGGAGAAGAGCTTTTGATGATTGATCCTTAACTAATGTGAAGGAAAAAGTGGTTTGCTTTGTCCTTCAAGCAGCTCCTCCTTTCATCTAACATTCAGAGCCATTCTCCAACTGGAAACAATTATTTACGAAAAAAAAAATAAAAAATGAAGATGTCAAAGGCAGTTTCTGATACAAGTGAAAATATCCTTTGAAAGACAATCCTTACAGATGCACCCTGCACAAAGCACTTGTCAATAACACCATAAACTTGAAGCTGAAACTAGGAGCAGTTTTAACATGCAAAAGGAGTCCATAGATCAAATACTACAAAGGAGAAAAACATAATAGAGCTTTCAAACAGATCTAGATGGAGTTCACAGGGGAGAGGGTAACTTGGGTTAGAAACACAAACTAAGGGGAAGAAAGATCAGGGCACGCAACTCAATTTTTTTGTTAATTTCTTTATCTGGGCCTTATTTAAGTGATTCTTCTCATTTAGATGCTTTCTCTGTGGATTTCCTGTCCTTAATGGTAGTCCTGTAAAGAGAGGGGGAAGGAGAAAGAGAAGTACTGGTTGTATGAACACAATCTTTGATAAAACTCAATTTATGTAAAATTATTTAACTGTTTAAAAACAATTTAAGAATTTCAGCCGAATTAGAGCCTGTGACACTAATAAGAGATATTACTCCAATTTTTCTAAAGGGAATATACAACTTAGTTGAAACCCAGTGGCAGAGTTGAGATTAAAGGAAGACCCTCTCTTTGGAACAGGGGAGCTTGTAAAAATCACTGATTTGTCAACAACAGTTGGCTTTAATCTTCCTTTGGGATAGGAGAAATATCTGAGAGCTAGTCTCATTCTGCTCTCCAGATCAGATAATTTATAAGTCATGCTGCAATTTTTACCTTTAAGGTCTGGGGAAGAATATCCCCAATTCTCATTTTCTCCAGTAATGAGATAACCCTCATAGGAATTAGAGATCTTTGGCCTAAAAGTTAAAAAAAACCAACCCTCTTTTCATTCTGGAGTGGAACTTTTACCATATCTACAAGATCTTTACACCACCAGCCCCCAAACCATCTATGTGCTGTCAAGATTTGCTTTTGACTAAAATCCTGTGGTTACGATCAAGAAGAGGCTTTATCAGCCAGAGGGTGAGGGCCCATCTTGATCCATGCAAGTTGTAGAAGTTCACTGTGTAGCAAAACAAGGACAGGGGCAAAAGCATCAAGGTGAGAGAGGGAACAGTAAGGGGAGAAGAAGTTATACACTTATCCAAGGGAAAAAAGGTAGACATTTATAGGAGAAATAGATATGTTCTCTATTCCTGTGAAATGGTTTAAGTCCTGAATTTATAGCGACACTTCTGCAACTCAGCTCCTGTATTGTTAGCACCATAAGAATGCTGAAACTGCTAGGTTTGAGGGACATTAATGGACCTTCTAACCCAATAAAATGCAGCTATTTCTGAGGATTTTAAGAGGCGCCCTTTACTGGGAAGCTGTGGGATATATTGCATGCTGTTAAGTTTAACACTGGGTTTTAACTGAATTTTCTTGATGCCAGCAGAGTGGGTCAAATTCATTCTCAATGTCTTGTGCAATACCCACTTTGTGGCTCAAGCTGGCAACACAAAGAAAAAACATAGCAAAGAAAAAAGTGGAAAAAACAGTGTAAACGATGGATAACTGCAAATTGAAAGTAACATTAAAATACTACAGAAATAATTCTACAGATCTTTTTAATAAAACTTGTTCACTAATTACCCACTTCTCTAAAGTTTTCAATGCTATCTTCTTCTCTTCAGAACAGCTGTGCAGAATCTCAGCCTCCAGCTATTTGCAGGCTGGTTGTTGGCTGTCGTAACGCATGACAGCAAGACCGCTTGCCACATACCAACAGCTGTAGCTTGTGTGCTGCTATGACCAGTCCATCTGCCACCACCACCCATGCCAGTACAAAGGGCATGATTCTACAATGCTGAATAAAAAGCCAGAGGAAGGAAATACCACTGGCAGCAAAACATTCCTGCTCGCAGTGCTCCTCTTTGCTTCCTCCTTTTCATCAGCGTTCAGTTCTCCATCTGCTCTCCAGGGGTGCTATGGCAAACGCTGGTAAAAATGAATGCAATGCAACATAAGGCAAACCACGACCAAAAGGGCATACTTGGGTCATTTCCACTCTTGCCCTGAGAGAGGAAGGCAAGTAGATGTCTTCATTAGTCTGATGCTTAAGGTTTAAATGAAGGTACACACCAAGAAACATAGGGAGGATTTGAAGCATGCCATCCTGTCCCAGAATTCAAAGAGGAGGGGCCTGGTAAAGCTGTACACAGCAATTTTTCTCTGCCCCAAACTGAGAGAGAGCACGTGCACTAATATGGATTACATCAACTCATGGAACAGCTTGTTTAAAGAGGGACTGTGGTATATCGTGGGAGACAATGTGAGCTCTCTAAGTAGACCCTAAAAGCAAGGGTTAAAGGAAGTACCAGTGCAATTCCCACCAAGCACTGAACTTCTACCATATAAAGCCTAATTCATTCTGAACAGATCAGAAGTACTATACTTCAATTACTCTTTCTCTGAGAGAAGATTAAAATATTTCAATGGAGTTGAAATCTTCTGGAGTAATATGAAGGGGAATAAAAATCAGATTTTCCAGAACATGCAAATTTAATTAACTGAAATCTATTTCAATGGAAAATTCCTCAGTGTTGCCACCTAGTCTGGAAGGACAGACACCCCTCCCTCCCCCCCACCGCTGCCACTATTGAGCTCCTGCCAGCTCTACTTTGTGAGCAGGGGTGCCGGAAGCAAGGGTCCCTATCGAGCTCTGCCTTCCGCTTCCCTGGGCTGTCTCCAGGTCTTAGATGCAGGCAGCCAAAACTTTCTTCGCCTTTCCCATACCATACCTCAGCATAAGACTGTGGAGCAGAAAATGAAAAGAAATTGTCACCTAAGTCACAACTGACAGGCCTAAGCAACAGCAAATCCCTACTTCTAAGACTGCTAATCCATAGTCTCCCTATCAAAACCGTTATTTTTATTCCTCCATTAGTAGGAATAGCGTGAGTCAACAGACAAATGTGTTCTCTTCTCAAGAAAAGCATCACAAATGTTCTAATTTCATGTTTGCACTGCAGATTCCCCCACTTCAAGAAACCAGCTTTGCCTTAAAGCTAAGTGAAATGAAACACCAACATTCCCCTTAGAAACCAAGCCTCCCTTGCCATTGCTCAAGTGGAGCAAATAGGGATTGAGTTACAAGCTTAGAGCTTCATAAATCACTTCCGAAACTGAAGGTTAAGATATCTAGGGCTGAGGTCGATGCAACACAGCCAGCTGAAAATTCACAGAGAAAAACTAGAAAGCTATGGCAATTTATAGTGATTAAGGATCTGACTCACTGATTCCAGTTCTTCTTTTCCTCTCACTAATGGAAAGCCAGAAGTTGTCTTACGAAAACAGCAAAGATAGGCGTGGGAGCATAATTGAAGAAATGGACCCTTAGTTTTTTGTAAATACTGATCCACTCTTCTCTACATGCATTGGTTGAAGTATTGTAAGTTCGCAGTCAGGAAATCAGTTCTTTTTGCAGTTACAGCTGGATAGATTCAATGCTTGGAATAATTTGGCCTTGAGCAAACTTTAAAAAAAAAAAGAAAAGTATTTCCTTGCTAAGTGATCCCAAGAGGCATATGTCTCTATAAAACAGTTAAGGGGAAGCTGCTGACTTGCAGTCAGTGGGTTCAACAATTTGAAAATGATTAACTTGATTTTAAATCATCCAGACCCACTTATGCAACAGACAGCAAGGAGAGAAATTCAATTTTTTTTGAGAAACTTCCTATTTGGAAGATTAAGAGATGGAATCAGTGGTACATTACAATGAAATTTTAATTATCAGAAGTTTGGCACAGTGATAGATTTCACTGCATTGCTTAGCCAGTGCACTCTGTCTTCCAGAGACTCAACTTCACACCCAGCCTTGAGCTCCAGTTCATACAGTTTGGAGCTTGCCTCTCTACAAGGTGCTCGGTTCTGTAACTGCTGAGGGAGGAAACAGTCATTTGCCATTGAGAAAGACCTCATGGTAGCTTTCTCAGTGCAGCTGTATTGACCCTCCTGCAGTCACAAGGGAGAGGGACTTGTGTGCCTCTGATTTTGAGGGCCGATTACTCTCCGGAGAACCTTCTGCAGTATGAAATGATATCTACAGCACGCTCGCTATACTGACAGAGGATTATCATTGCACGCACCCTTGCTCTCCTCTACACGGAAAAGCAGTGGGACAGCTAGTGCAGTAAAACAGCTCCAATAGCTCAGTGCCAGCACATTACTCCTTTTTGCCAGCCGAATTCCCAGATGGTCATTAGCACCCAGCTATCTGACTTGTATACTTTCAAAGGCTCGGAGCGCAGTGTCTGCACTCACGCCAGATTCCTATAGGGTAACTGTAAGCATATCATTCTCACTTCAGCTCTTCCAGCAGGTTTGTTCAGATGTGCAACATACTTAACCATTTTCAGTCCTTAATTACAGTGGCTAAACCTATGCCATGTTCACTCCATTTGATTCCAGAGGTGAGAAAAATCACTTGTGTGTGTATTTCATACACTTATGTTGTATATGGTTTTTACATTTATCAGGGTAGAATTCCCAGTTGAGATAAACCAGAGTAGGTTTAGAGATGCTCTGATTTATGGCAAAAGAATCTTGCAGATAGAGGCTTCAGGATAAAAGGCGGTACAGAAAAGACGGGCATTCTTATTAGTCTCTGTTTTAGCCCTCCTACGTAAAAGAAAAATTCAATGATGTGGAAGCAATTCAGGAGAAAACACTGCTTTAATAGTAAGGGCTAGAGATTAAGTATACTATTAACTACATATTCTCTGCATGTTCTTTCAGAGCCTACTGTGCTATTCACAGTCACTTTGTCTATTTAGGACAAAGCTCTCCCTGGGGACCTCACCCAAGAGTAAATAGAGTTACTTCAAGAATTAAAATAAACTGCTGGAGGTATATCACACTTTATGGGAATTGCAATTTTCCTCTCAGGTATGAATCAGAGAGACAAAGCCAAGGGCTGCAGTAGGAGTGGGGCTGGAAAGGGGCTGACCACGGAGTAGGTAGGATGCCAAAAACGTTGTCTCTGGAGAAGTTTTTCCTCCAGACCATCTTTGGGGTTCCTGGGCTCAGTGTCAGCCCAAGTGGATGCCTGGGGTTGGAGCTGGGATAGAGACCAAGCAGAGAGCTGATTGTGGAGTGGTGGAAAGGGGCTGCCAACCCTGCTGTTAAACTCTGGTTTTGGTTAAGGTAACTTGAATGGAAGGGTAAGAAATGCATACTCCCTCTTAGGGCACCCCAGAAAGAATAAACCCTGGAGAAAGGATGTTGACAAGGTTTGATCTGGAAGGAAGGTACACCTTTCTGCACATAAGCAGAGCTAACGAAATTCAAGTACTCTTCCTAGATTGCTGGGACTGAAGAAAAATAGCCTGTTATATTAATAAGAAAAGGCAAGTAACCAGAGGGACTTACAGAATCACACCTACTCACCTGCAAGGAAAGACAATTTTATACATAAAGCAGGAACTAAATACAATTGTTGCTGACCTCCATAAGAGCTGGAAAAAGAGTAAGTCAAGTGGATCTGATTGTAGCTTCATAGTCTATATAAAGAGAAGCCAATTTCTTTTTGAATAACATGCTTATATTTAGGATCCTAAATCTGTATTTGGAAACCTAAGGAACTGACCTGATTTTCTGAAGCGTTCAGCACCCAGTGAATGAGTGGAAACATTTTTAAGAGGCTTCTGTGGGAACTGCTGGATCCAAAAGCTTCGGATGTGGAGAAGGAAATCAAAGTTTCACTCTATTTCTTAACTTTGGGCTTACAAATCTAAGACTTGCATTTTCAGAATTCATCACTCTGCAGTAATGTCTGGTTTTGCTTTAAATATTGTACTGGTAGAACTACTAAGTGTGTGGAATTTTAAAAAGCTTTCAGACTCTTTTGGTACCATTTAAATAAGGATATTTAACACAGCGCAAACACAGCCCCACTTTGCTGCCATGCTAGTTTGGAATCTGGATAAAATAATTCCTACAGCAAAAGCAAAGCTGTATAAAAAAGCCTTAGCAAAGCCATATGAATGCCAGCAGAAAACTACATTTGGGAACATTCATGTTACGTAAAAAGTAAATTTCTAGTCTCTCAGTTGAGGAAAAAAGAAAAGTTCTAATGATTAAGCAAACTGTAGATGCCTCTCTTTCCCTGAAAATGGCCTTCCCTCAGCAGAAGCTCAACTTTTTTGAGGTCACCCTGTTTCGTGTCTTGAAAGGGCACTAGTCTCTCTTCCATTCAGAAACTTTCTTTTATCTCAAGAGACCACAAGACTGCATAAACGTATTTGCAAAAGAGATTGTATAAACCTATGGCCTAACCAATCCATACCAGAACACAAGGGTACATCATGAATTACTGCTGTATTATTTCCTCTAAAGGCACGATAGCATGAAAATCCCAGAGTTCATTCTACACAATATTTGCAAGTGCAAACATTTTTAAAGCGTTACTGCCTTTCTTTAGAAGTTCTGAAAATTGGGAGAAGAAAAAAAGATATATTCTCACTGCATTCTTAGTTTTATTTCACAGTGAATATTTCAAAGTTTTAGTGTAATTCATAATTTAATTAAGATTTGGATGGAAACCCACCAAGAAAGTCTAAATGCAATCAGTCGTCTGCGCATATCCTTCACAAAAGTATTGGGGTCTACAAATCTCATAGACCTGCCTGATAAATGACTTGTACATTTAAGCCACTTTTTAGAAAGCAGACACTCTAAATTAGGTGCCTTTCTGCAGAGATAAGTTTTACAGTTTAGTGTACTCTTCATAATATAAAATACTCATACACACAGGGTACCATTATCGGCAGTCATGAAGCAAAACTCATTCAAAAAGACAACTGTAGTCTTACTTTTCTCAATGCAGAAATGCAACTACCCAGAAAAAGAAAAACATCAAAACTATTATTTTCGGCATAGAAATGTCTACAGATCCCAAAAGCAAGGTTGGCAACCCTTTATGATAGACTGCGCAAATACTAGCTAGAGGTGGTCATTACCAGCAGCCATTATATTTGTAAACTGACAGACAAAAGACAGAAAGTGGAGCAGAACAGAGATGACCCATCAGATCAGACCAGTGAGGAATTAAACAGACCCCCCAAGTCACCCATCCTGCAACACCAGCAACTTTTAACAGGCCCGATTTACCCCCCCAAATAGGCTGGTGTCATTTCTGCAATGTTTGAAAATGGGGGTGTCTCTCTGCCTGTGAAGTGCTTTCAACACCAACTGTAACAAAAGCAAAGAAACAACTGATTTTTCTACATCAAAGCCTTCTTTTGAAGTCTTATCACCTGTTTCCAAATTCCCTATTGACTGTGGATTGCCACTATACCCAGGCAAACAATTTTTCACACTCTTCAATAATTCAGTGGCATATGGATAGTGAATTCAGGCTCTCTGCTGTCTGAAAGCTTTTATATCACTCTGGGGCAGAATTTCAAGGCAAGATTTTCAAAGCACTGCAAGGAATATAATCACTTTGCGTTATTTTCAGTGGAAAGCACATGAATCAAAGCCTGCAACCCCTCAAAGAGCTCAGGCCAGGCTTTCCTTCTAATTCCTGACCATTGCTTAATTGTACAGAGTCTTTTGAGTAAACTCACCAAACCTGAATCTATACTAGATTTACTGTTCATAAAAATGTGTACAAAACAGATGACTTTAAAAAAAAAAAATCTTAAGATTTTTTTACATTAGCCAACACAGCTTTCCCTTAAAACAGCACTAGAAGAAATATATGATCGTGATATCTACAGATCAGTTTATCTATAAGACCAGTTGTTCAGTGACCATGGAGAGCTAGAACAAAAACATCCATTTGAGGGCAGGTGATATACCTACACACATGCACTGGCTGGGCAGCATAGTTACATTGTCATTGTAAAGCTGCTCAAGATTGTGATACTTCCAGTACTACAGCTTTCAGGCAATGTAAAGCACTGATTTAATATTAAAGCTGGCTATTAACAAACTTAATAGTCTTAAGACAGACAGCAAGTTTCACCATTAGAGAGTAGGGTCCCAGCTGGGACTGAAAATTTCTTCTCTGGGAACCATTCAACTCATAATTCCGCAGTGACTGCAGTTTCTGCAAGTAGGCAAGAAGTAAATAGCTCCCCATTACTGCCTCCTGGCCAGGGTGTTACAGCATACGCAGCAGAGGAGAGGGGAGCTCTCCCTCAGCCCCACAGATGGCTGAATGCCTTGTCCCTCCTTAAAATGGGTGCAGAAGTGAGCACTCCTTAGCAGATGATGTAGACTCTCAGGGACTGATACTTCTCCAAATGTCTGAGAGTACCAGAGCAGAGGCTTGAAAAGGAAAGGGAGAAGAATAAGGAAGCCCTAACTCCTTGATTTAAAGCCATTTCCTAATGCCATCCCACCAAAGTACTGTACAGCCCAAAGCACTTCTGTCTCCAGGATTAACAGTATGTGCTGCAGAAGAGAAGAAATGGTCTTGTGGATGTCAATAAGTCACACGCACAAAGCCCAGAGGAAATGCATCAGAAACAGACTGCTGGTTATAGAGCCTATGCAGTACTGATTTGTCCTCTTAAATGCAGCAAAATTTTCCATTAAATTATTGACTGATCTACTGGAAGGGAACCTACTAGAAAGGAAGTAGATTTCACTGTTCAAAGGTGCAAAAGTTAAATGACAACGCTGCTTAACTGCAGAAACAAAAGGTAGAATACATAAACCCAGACTATTAGAGTCGACACCGTAATGCGCAGAGCTGACCATTTTTCATTCCATCCCTCACGTAAAACACCAAGTGAAAGGTATGGAAATAACCACTTTATAATCAGAAACCCAGTGAAATAATACTGATCTAGACTTTAAGTGTCAGCTGCCTGTAATTGTCCTTCATATTGTACGTCAGCTATTTCCAAATGGACTTCTGAACTCAAGCTCACAAGTCTCAGTACAGAAAGGGGACCAGCACGATCTACAGATACAAAGCTCCCCACAGCTGGTAACACACCATAAAGCTTAATGTTCTCTACCCTGCAAAGGGGTAGTTTGTGGTGTTTAAAATGGTTTAGTAAGCCACAGTGTTTCAGACTGAATCCTCTAATCAAAGAGAACTTCTCTCAGACAAAACTGCTGTAGGATTTAGGTCTGCCTGACTGAAGTGACAGGCTTTCTTCACTGTGTTGATGGCACAGAATTCCAGTGTAAGGAGAACAAGATGATACACACAGTGATTTCCTCCAAAAGATACTTCAATACCATGAAAGAGAAATTGTGAAATAGGCAGCCAAGTTCTGTTTTCTGCTGGGGTATGTCTGCTCAGCTGGTTCTTTAGGGTACAAATATGATTGGCAAAGTCTATGGAGAATCAGCTGACAACAAGACATTAGTCAGGGGAACGCACAGATGTTACAAACACCTACTCTTCATTCCAAAATTAACTTTTCTATTAGCAAACATTTGACGGTCTCAGGTCTGCCTTAGAACAACAGTCTGCTCATGAATGCTCATTGGGAAAATGTTACCTATTAGTTCAGGTAATTTGATCTTAGAAGATACACGTATAATATTAAGTTGAACCAATAGGTAGAGGAGAAAAGAAAGAGCTATTTAACCATATACTCAGCACCACTAATTACTTCTCCCTTGCCTGCTACCACTGATTACAGTCATTTATTGCACACGGTGATGTGTCCTGGATGGTTCAGATATATAATTACAGTGATAAAGCCGTTTCTGATGAAGTTCTGAAGGCCGCTTTCCTGCCAGATATAGTATTCACTTATGGTCCCAAGGTTCTCCTATACTGATCTTCTATATGCATTGCACTGTCTTCCAGGACATTTGGTGAGACACATCTGATGTAAGTGAACCTGGCAGCACTGCGGGGAAGAGAATGATTTCCTTTTCCACCAGCTGAGTGTCTGGCACATACTTTCTTCTAATTAGTATTCATCTTTAGGTCTGTTGAATTTGTGGGAGGGAGTTAGCTGCCCATGGAAGTCCTAATTGTTTAGAAGCTTGGACAATTTCCCTTGTAGCCTGGAACCCCGGCTGAGAGCACCTTAATTATTAAAAAAATGAGACTATTAGATCTATTGTCCTCAGTAAACTGACACTATGCAAACCAACATGGATCTAAACAGGTATTTGTGGTGCCCTTCATCTTCTCACCTCACATAGTTTAACAGCTAAGCAAAAAATACCGTAAATGAAACATTTTGACAACATCTTCAAATGGACATACATTTAAGATGCCTGAGTTTGAGTAGCAGAGCTGCCAGACATTTTCTGCTCCTGTTAATTCCAGGTAGAGTCATGGATTGTCAGCACTTTCTAACAGACATGGTTATGCAAGCAGCTCTCTAGACAGCAACAACTGGAAAACGTTGATGGTCACTATAGAACCTCCAGCCCTCTGCTCATTTAGCAGCTTAAGAAAAAAGTGAAACTTGTCATACATTTTGTCTTGAAGTCAAACGGACCTTTTTCAAATGCACGTTTTGGTTACAAAGTTAATGAAAATGCATTGGCCCATGGCTTTGAAAGTGCCACTACATGCACCAAATACAACACATCAAAACTTACATGAAATGAAAAAGTGAAACACAAGCCTCCGAGAAAATACCAATCTAGATAGTTTATGGGGTTAGATAATCCTCTACATGTACATGTATTAAGTTACTAAGTTATGGCTCAAAGGAGTTCATCAAGCTAGATGTATCACTTAAAAAGAATTAGAGCTCTACGCAGGAAAGGGAAAGAAATACTTAAAGAAATCACTAAGATACTTCTTAATTAGGCTCTCGCACTCTAGAAGTCTAAATAGAGCTAATTGCCAAGGCAGTAACTGAGGAGATAGAAATCCACTCAGTGCCTGCTGCCCAGGATCATTTCTGAATGAAAACAGATTCATCCAAATAAAACATAACTTCTACATAATCCAGTCATATCCAGGTCCTAGAGAATGCCAACCATCTTTGGAGAAAACCTGTGCTGGTTTTGGCTGGGATAGAGTTAATTTTCTTCACAGTAGCTACTATGGGGCTATGGTTTGGATTTGTGCTGAAAACAGTGTTGATAACAGAGGGATGTTTTCCTTATTGCTGAGCAGTGCTTACACAGCGTCAAGGCCTTTTCTGCTTCTCACACCACCCCACCAGCGAGTAGGCTGGGGTGCACAAGAAGGTGGGAAGGGACACAGCCAGGACAGCTGACACCAACTGACCAAAGGGATATTCCATACCATATGATGTCATGCTCAGCATATAAAGCTGGGGTTAAACCATGAGATTTCATTTTCTTAAAGAAATCTGTGGGAAAATTATAGCAATTTGGTAAACAGAAAAGTAAATAGTTCTGTAAAGATTTAGAATGTTTTCTAGAAGCACTGAGATAATGGAAGAGTCAAAGTCCAATTATCAAAAAGTGTCAGACCTTTAATCCTACAGATGTTCAGAGAAATATATCCTAAGTCTTCCTGAAATTGCTCTTAGACTCCTAAGTCACTCAGGCAAATTTAACATTTTAAAACTGGATACCCACTATACTCTTGACTTTCAAGATCACAGGGGGAAACATTCATGTATGAAGAAGAATTACAGAAACACTCAGGAATGCTGTCTGCTATCTCCCACCTCCTGTCAACATTGTCATGTAGTATCTAATCCACAAAAATATTCTACATTTTCATCTTTAGTCCACAGGCCATTTATTTTTCTTCCCAAATAAATACCTGTCACGACTTTCATTTCTTTTAAGTCATTATTTTCCCTGTCTTTGCTTTTTTCACTCATTCTTCTCCCTTTAGCTCCTCCTATCAAAAGGGAAAGACTTTCAAAGCCAAGGGACAAAGTCAGACCATCTATAACCTGGGTGACTTGCACAGGTGCTAGGTGCAAACGCTGACTTCAACAACTGGTCAGAGTCAACACAACTGGGAAATGCGACTAGCTTCTTGAGGCTTGGTACTAGACTTTAGACACTCAGCTGTGACTTCTTTCTCTTTCCTCTCCCTTTCCCAACATTTCATCCACCGTGAAATTTGAGTGATATTTTTTATCTCCAATTACCCTTCCAAAGGGGGCCACTAAGGCAACATATAGCATACAAATTTTAGAAAAAAGTGCCAGTGAATGAACTGCCAACACTATTTCCAGCACTAAGGCACACCTACATAAAATGAAAGGATCTTTGATTTTATACAAGTGGTTTAGAAGGCAATCAGCCTTTCAAAATGACAGATCTGCAGCTCCGTCCGAATGAATGCATTGGATACCACTGCAAAATAGCACTGATTTTCAAACTTTTTGAAAAAAGATCATTTGCCTGCAGTCAAAGAGCTCAAGACATATGCAAATCCTGGTCACAAGACAAACTTCAGACACTTCTTTAATCTTCTATACAATCACACAGAGCTTCGTGTAAAAAGAGAAGCGGTTAAATTAAAAAATGCACATTCACTATTAGAAAATAATAAACCTGTGAGAAAAAGTTAGAAGGTAGTAGCTTCCATCAAGGATTACCTTCATAAAACTCAAGCTCTTGGTTAAAACAGAAAAATTACAGTGATTTTTGTGAAATTTTCTTCTATGAATGACAACTGAACTCTACTGTATATTTTTTTCTGAGAGAAATAAGTGCTGTACCATATAGTTAGGACTGATTTAAGGATTTTGATTCTGAATATCTCCAAATAGAGTCCTATGTGTTTAACATTAAAAAAAAATAAATAAGTGCAGTACTTTTATAAACATAGTCCCAAGCATGGCAAAGCTCCAGACCTAGTACAGGATGCTAATTAATGGCTCCTTAGCTGATAATTACCCATGTGCATTAAGTTTTACAATTAATATTTTATTTTTGTTAAAAAAATGCAGACATAATTATATTTAATGCTTCATAATAAGGATTTAATTTGGTCTTTCTGACCAAATTGGCACTTCAGGAGTCAGAATCATAGAATGGTTTGGGTTGGAAGTGACCTTAAAAATCATCTAGTTCCAATGCCCCTGCCATGGGCAG
>RSEF01000005.1:13893455-13971611 GCA_003993805.1 Himantopus leucocephalus
CTCCAGGCTGAACAACCCCAACTCTCTCAGCGTGTCCTCACAGGGGAGGTGCTCCATCCCTCTGACCATCTTTGTGGCCTTCCTCTGGACCCACTTGAGCAGGTCCATGTCTTTCTTGTGCTGGAGGTACCAGAGCTGAATACAGTACTCCAGGCGGGGTCTCACAAGAGCTGAGTAGAAGGGAGAANGTACCAGAGCTGAATACAGTACTCCAGGCGGGGTCTCACAAGAGCTGAGTAGAAGGGAGAAAATCACCTCCCTCGACTTGCTGGCCACGCTTCTTTTGATGCAGCCCAGCATACAGTTGGCTTTCTAGGCCAAAAGCACATATTGCCGGCTCATATTCAGTTTTTCATCCACCAATACTTGACCTGGGGAGTCCTCAGCAGGGCTGCCCTCAATCCCTTCATACCCCAGCCTGTATTTGTGCTTGAGATTGCCCTGACCCAGATGCAGGACCTTGCACTCAGCCTTCATGAGCTTCGCACAGGCCCACCTCTCAAGCCTGTCCAGGTTCCTCTGGATGGCATCCCTTCCCTCCAGCATGTCAACCGCACCACACAGCTTGGTGTCACCGGCGAACTTGCTGAGGATGCACTTGATCCCACTGTCTATGTCGCCGACAAAGATGTTAAACAGCGCCAGTCCCAATACCGACCTCTGAGGAATGCCACTTGTCACTGGTCTCCACTTGGACATTGAACCATTGACTGCAACTGTTTGAGTGCGACCCTCCAGCCAATTTCTTATGCACCAAGTGGTCCAATCCATGTCTCACCAATTTAGCAACAAGGATGTAATGCAGGACAGTATCAAATGCTTTGCGCAAGTCCAGGTAGCTGATGTCAGTCACTCTTCCCTTATCCACCAATGCTGTAACCCCATCATAGAAGGCCACCAAATTTGTCAGCACAATAACATATGTAGCCACACTTGAAAAAAGGCCGCAAAAAGGCTGTTGAGATTTAAGTGCAGAGAAGTGATACAAAATTACCTTCCTTTCTTTTGAAAGGAAATCTTAGCTCTAATCTTAGCAGCTATCTTGATTTTTAACCATCTCCAGGTTAACCATCTCTCTTTCCTTCCCAATGATCATCTCAATTCTTTATTTTAACTGAAACTTTTTGAGGGCGGGGATTACATCTGGATACAGTGTTTGGATGCTTCCTAGCAAAACAAGGCTCCAGACCTGAAGACAGAAGGACATTTTCCCTTGGCACACAACAAGCCAGCCAAAGAATGAATTCAAAGCTTCCCAGGCTGGGAATCACCAAACTCCCACCCAGGGACAAACAGTGCAGCTCACAGCTTGTCACTAGAACTTATGTGGCAACGGAGAAACCAGAGTACACAAATCACAGAGTGGTTTACATTGGAAGGGATCTCTGGTGGTCATCTGGTCCAATCCCCCTGCTTAAGCAGGGCCACCTAAAGCCAGTTCCCCAGGAACATATCCAGGTGGCTCTTGAATACCTCCAATGTGGGAGACTCCACAACCTCTGTCAGCAACCTGATCCAGTGGTCAGTCACCCTCACAGTAAAAAAGTGTTTCCTGATATTCGGAGGGAACCTCTCCTGTGTGTGCCCATTGCCTCTTGTCCTATCACTGCACGGCACTGAAAAGAGCTTGGCTCCATCTTCTTTGCATCCTACCTGAGCCTTCTCTTCTCCAGGCTAAACAATCCCAGCTTTCTCAGCTTTTCCTCTTATGACAGATGAACTATTCCCTTAATCACTTTGCAGATGAGACATTCCAGAACACTTCTTATTTTTTTTACTGGTAAAACTACTCAAAAGTCTCACCTGAACTACCTAAGCATTTAATTCAAAATGCCAGCAGAATGTTTCCTCTGAATGATACACAGCCTGCACTACTTCAGGGATCAGCAAGGAAGAACACAAGTTCTCCATAAAAGAGTTCCTTCAAAACACGCTATAACAAATAATCGTATTTTGCATCTGTTTGTTTTTCCCCCTCACACTTAAAAGAGAACTTTTAAGCAGAAAGCACATACAATTTGTTAAATCTACTTTTTGGATACTTGCAATTAAACTATGAGGATATATTTTTTCATCAAAGAAAAATTATTTTAATAGCCATAATCAACACAATCAAATATAATCAGTCTGTCAAGTTAATCACAATTTAGAATAATTTACAACAATTTTGTACCTTGCCAGCTCACATCTATATGAAGATGATTACACCTGGAAAAGATGTGCAACTCTAAAAGTTTCTACCTCTATTTCAATAACTGTGCTATGTTATGTATTTTCATTTTTGTTCTTCTGTATCCTCACCCTCCCCTCTCCCACTCTGTTTTAACTTTTTGAGAGTTTTATTCTTGTTCTTTTCCTCCACTCTCTATGTTCTCCTCTGTTTTATGCATATCTATACCTTTATGTAAACGATTAGGATAATACATAGAATTTTTCCAAGAATCTTAAGAACCATAAACCTCGTGAAAAGTGAGGCAAACATATTAGGTTTGCTTCCTAAACCTATTATTTAGGATTTTTCCCCAAATCTGTGCACCAGCATTCCCAATATATCTTCAACCATGCCTAAGACATATCTTACTGTGTCAGGCAACTTCTCTATTTTCATTTTATTCCAAACACCCCTCCAGTGCTCTTACTCTGAACCTGCCACAACACAGGTATCATCTCCTACCTCTTACCCTTCATCTCCTCAGTCTCTCACTGAATTCTGCTCCTCTGTCTTGCTGTCATTTTCATTGCACAGAATCACAGAATAGTCAGGGTTGGAAGGGACCTCTGGAGATCATCAAGTCCAACCCCCCTGCCAGAGCAGGGTCACCTACAGCAGGTTGCACAGGACGGCATCCAGGAGAGTTTTGAATGTCTCCAGTGTGGGAGACTCCACAACCTCTCTGGGCAGCCTGTTCCAGTGCTCTGCCACCCTCAAAGTAAAGAAGTTCCTCCTCTTGTTTAGATGGAACTTCCTATGCTCAAGTTTGTGCCCGTTACCTCTTGATTCTTACTTCATTAGAAGTCTTACTCTACTGCTTCAGGCCCCTAACTTCTGCCCTGCACATTAAGCTGCCTTTGTTTTCCACTGGCAACTAGCAAAACTAAATTCAAGCTTACTTTTCTTCCTAAAGCCCCTAATTTTGGCCCTGCTCTTGAGCCTGCTCACACCCTGCAGAGGCTTCCCTGACCATGGCTCAGATCTTTACCTGCCCTCAGTTTCTCCTAAGCTCCTCATCTTTGCTCCTGACATCCCCTAAGTCTTTTTTTCTACTTCTGTCTCACACCTCTCCTTTTAACTAGAACAGCTTGTATTTTTTTGGTCAAGAAGCACTCTTTCTTCAAACCAATTCTTTAAAATCCTCTCAGGAACCCTTCCTTAACTTTTTGACAAAAAGCCTGTGTGTGTTGAATTTAACAATGCCACAGTCTCTTTGGAAGGAGCTAATTTCCAATGAAATTTGAGCACAGACATCTCCAAAAGATGCTTCACACTCCAGCAGGTAGAATCCTCTGGGTATAAATACTGGATGGACCTCAAGTCCATCTGCAATAGCTCATCTTAGCAGAAGATGCAACAAATACCATAATGATAATAATAATAATGATGATAACAACAACAAGACAATTGCAGCTTTGATCTCCTGTATTTTGAGTGTTTCTTAGAGGCAAATATTCCAAGGAGGCACAATTTCTTACCACCTTCCATTCACAGGGCATTTCCTGGACTCAGATAAGTTTCCATGAACAGACGGGTTTTCTAAGCAAAAACCCTAAACTTAGGTTAGCAGTGTGCTGGAACCCCTCTACATCAGGACAGCCTCCTGGTTGTTACTGTTCCCCAAAATCTACATTTACATTCCTTCCATGAATGAAATTGATAATTTACGATGATCTTGTCAACAGTTTCCTAGCATAGGAAAAATCTTGATTTAATTAGGAGCAAAAATTATCTGTTTATAGTCTCGGGTGAACAAGAAAGGCCAAGATATTACAATGTACAAGATACATTTCTCCCTCCTTGAAAACATTAGATTTACTTCAAGAACCAAATAAGGAGCTTAGTCTTCAGGACAGCAGTGTATCTGGGTATTCAGTAGCTTTCATGACAGAAAGTTAAGGAGAAAAAGCTACTTGCTTTGGTTTAAATTATTGTGATTGCTGAAGGAGTGGAACTAGGTTAATTTTTAACATGAGAGAAGCTAGGCTTCTGTTTTTACTGCAATAGAAAAGGGAAAGGACAGGAAGGAGGCAAGAGTACACAAAGCCTATGCTGAAGACCAACGTAGTTGCTCTTCAAGGGAACACCACATAATTTCATAAAAGTGTTACATTGATGGAAAAATCACATGTCACTGTCAGACCAATATTGTGCTATCCTTTTTCTTTTTTTAAACACAGAACTCCTAGAAACAGTCCAAGAAACATGGGCAGTTTTATGGTGATGGTTTTTATTCTTTGTTATAACAGCCTTCTTTCCTCGTAATTCAATATGCAAAAAACCTTAAAATGCTTGCAAACACTAACACATATCGATTATTATTGATTCTCCCCTATGGTGAATGGGAAGGCACAATGAGTATCACTGAAACTGTCTGGATATAAAAACTGATGACAGCACAGTTGCAATTCTTGGCTATAGTTTGCTTTTTGCTAGAAGGAGTGCTTGAGTTCCTTCTGAAATCCTGTTGCCAAGAGCAGACCTAAGCTTTTCTCTTCAACTGGTTTTAATTTGCAAGAGCATCTGTCCTAAAAGCTCAAAGCATTTAAAGCTAGAAAGGTCTGGACCGTATTTTTGATAACATACCATGAAAGTGTAACAATAAGCTTCAGATGTAAACAACTTGTCAGTATGTAATTCACTTCCATCTCCAGGTAGTAGAGCCTTTCCCTAGCTCTTTGCCTGCTTCTTCCTCCTTTGCCATCAACCCTGCTTATGACATGAACCTATCCCTCCGTCAACATGACTGAGACACTTTATTGCAATGGCAATACCATTAGCTTCTGCATTTATTATTGACAATGTCTTCTCCAGACAGATGACTGATGCAGTTATAAGCTTAGCAAGACATAGTGAGACATTGACTATATCTAGAGTTTAAAGTCTGGTTAGGCCTGTCAAAAGGTAAGAAAAACAGCAGTAGTATGAATCACAGTTTACTAATAAGTAATGAAAAAGACCGAGACACTGCCAGAAGGAAGTTTGTTGCAGAGGTATGAAAAAAATCTTTACGTCATTTGAGTCCTGGCCCAGCACTTTGAATGACTCTGTGTACTTACTTCATTAGAGGCTTTTGTGGGGAGAAGGATCTTGAAGTGAGGAAGATAGCATGGAAGAGGACATTACACATTGTTTCTTGGGCCCTAAGCTAAGGTAATTTACAACAGCATCACCTAACCAGCATTTGTGGGGGTTTTTTTAGAGAAGTTCACGCACACGTGCACACAAAAAGTAACAAGAAGATACTAGAGACAGTACTTAAGGAGACACAAAGGTATATAGCAGCCAGTCACAGCCGTAAGAGTTCCTTTGAACAGGACAGCACTGTAACAGATTGGGTTGTATTCTTTGTAAAATACATCCGTTTCACATATGGGAATGGATGGAGAGCTTTTAAAAAAAGAAGCCACAGTGATTTGGGCACCTCAAACATTTTTCAGATCCAGGATGACCTCAATGCAGAAGCACAGGTTCACATTCTAGACGTGGTTGCATTTGAAATATATCTTTCTTTCTAAGGTACATAGAAGCAGATGTGCAGACATAAATATAAATAAATCTCTACATACTTCAAGGGAACAAGATCTTGTCTTTAAATCACAAGGCCAAGAATCAGAAAATCTGTTTTTACTTCCACTTAATCTTACGCTTCAGCAACTCTAAATAAATGGACCACATTCATTTCAGCTCATTTACCTACTGCTGTCTTTAGACTCCTGATATTTAAAAAACAACTTCTGGAAATGGAACTTTCCTAGTGCCTCAGTTTCTTCCTTGAGTAGCCAAATAATTCATGGGAAGAAGGGGAGGGGATGGATGACTTCAAGGTTGTTTCCTTGTTTAAAGAACTCATTTCCATTGTTTTAGGGAGGTTCATGACCAAGGTCATTGCAGCCATTCTGGAGACAATACAAGTCATTGAATTTGTGTCCTCAGCCTGGCAAAATGGCTTGACATCAATAACTTTTCAAAACACAACCTACCTCTAAGTATACTAGCAATGAAATCATGTAAGGACTTAAAAATATATTCTGAACCATAAGAATGCCAGTTAAGATGAAAGCTATCAATGCTAGCTTGAATTCTCAATATTCCTGTAGAATACAAGACATCATCTAAAATATGAAGGTTACATATTTATTTTCAAACTCATTCTCTATTGTCACCTAGACTGCCCAATGTAGCACCTGGCTCCTAATTAAAAGGCATTTAGATATTGTCAGCACCAGTTTTACATTACACATTCTGAAATGTTTAGCGGACTGTTAACTAGGTGTTGAAAGCCAAGTGAAATCACAGCACTACTGAACCTTGTTTTAAGCAGCAGGGACAGCTTTTGCTGCAGTACTTTCTCAAAGCAGGCAGAAGGCAGGGAAGTCTGACTGGGAACACTGAGAGAAAGCAACACTATGATTAGCAGACCCAGGGGACTGGCACAAAGGACCAGAGGGAACCCAAGAACCAAAAGACCAGAGGGAACCTTCCAAGAGTAAGGAAGGAAAGAGGATAACAAATACAGGGTAAGATATGCCGACCACTATATATTTAGCAAAAGCCCAAATTCGAGAAAAAAAAAAAAAAGAAAAAAAAAGAGGCAGTAGGGGGGAAACAATCATTTCTACCCTACTCACTGGACACTGCAAAAATAGGAGAGCTTGACTGGGGATGAGATTTTATCAGAAGTAAATCTTCAAATGTACCGAATCAGATCGTCAGTCAGTATAAGTCAACGCAGTGGAGCTCCACTCACACACAAAAAAACCCAAAGCCACCACAAATAACCCACCCTGAGCACTCCCTGCCCCCAGCTTAGATTATGAACTCCTCAAATCCATTTTATAATCTTTGGTCTCTGAGCAATTTCATTATGAAGGTACATCAGTGTCACTTAGCCATTCCCCATGCACTCTGTCAATGTTAAAATTACCATTCAAGACAGCTTAAAAAATTAGGAAAACGTAGTAAGAAGAATGGCTTTGGTCAGAAAAAGGAAACCTACAGGAATAAGTGCTGACTTTCCCATATTTGATTTCATAGCAAAAGAACCATCCTAATTTTCTATGTAAGTAACATACTTTTCAGTAAAACCTTCAATATAAAAAGCTTAAAAACAAGTAAGTATTCTGAAGTTAAAAAAGAGCTTTGAATTTTCAAAATGGAATTTGCTTTTAAAAAAAAAATCTATTCTTGGTTTAACACTCTAGAATATATCTGTGCATTTATTAGTATCATGGAGGTAGACACCACATTACGAGGGAAGATAGTTTCAATATGAATTGTGAATGTAAACACGCACTAAAAAGTAATTATATCCAAAATGACTTGCACCAGTCTCTAATTTGCATACTGAAGAGAGGTGCAATGTTTCTGCCTTATTAATGGCAGAAACATTTTGGCCAAAAGCTGCAAAAGTCCTTATTCATTGTGTATGCCCAGCATGACAATCCAAAGCAAGGTGAACCTGAAATCTTTGCAAGTGCCATACATGTTCCTTCTGTCAGTTGGGTGCCTCATCTTGCTGTATGTAAAATGCAGGTCACATGTCTTGGTCTTTTATATGTACTGCAGTTGTTTTATAAATGGGTTTCTACTTCACGATCATTTTGTTGGAAGTGGAAGAGGCTGTCATGTAACATTACTGGTCAGTTTTCAATTATGTCCGTATGGTTGGCAACAATGTCTTTTAAAGAGAAGTTGTTAATTTCCGGTGCTTAGCTTTAATGTGTCTTTATTGTTTTAATACACCAGACTAATTTTTATGTGTAAAAATATTATCTGTGCTTGCTTAGGAGCTGAGAATGCAAAAGGATAGCCTTGCATTGCCTGAGCAGATGTCAGTTTTGAGAAAGCAACTGAATGTTCGTATTCCCCTACAAGAGCTTTAGGCAACTGAATATGAAAATCTACTCCTAAAATGAAACAGATCTTCTAATTATGTGTAAAGAGTTACTATAAATACAGGAGAGAAGAAGAGTTTAAGTCTAAAATGTGTTCAGTAGATAAGCAATTGCTCAGCTGTTCTGCCCTTATCAATCTGAGGAAGCATTTAATGCTGAGATGGAATATCAGAGGTGGTTAGGTAGAACAGAGATAAACTTGAAGCTAATTAGAAAGCATGCTTCACGTTATTCATCCACTTTCTAGTAACAGCTGTTTTGAGATACTGCTATAGGGATGATCCCACTGCAATACTGGCTTTTGACAGCCTTCCAAATCCTGTAAAATGTATTAATCTGTGACATTCATATGAATAGCACAGACAAATGGAGGCAATTACTTTCTCCTCTTTATTCTGATTTGTTATCTTTGTTTGATACGGATAGCCTATGCCAAATATCTATCTGTGATACGTTTATGATTTTATTTAAGATTTATTTATTTATTTTCAATTATGTCATCTATTTGAGGGCTTCAGCTAATGGAAAAAATGAAGAAAACCAGACAGCCTTACTATCTAAGAAAAAATACAAATGGCTTCCTTCAATATTCCTTTGGGAACCCCATATTTGGAGGTCTTTGTTAAGCTAGTTGTAGGAATAAAAAAGACGGGTGCGAAGGAAAAGGGAGGAAAGATCTTTTTCCAGACTGCTGCAAAATTTTCTACCATCTCTACAAAAGTCAGAGGAGAAGGGGAAAATACGGCATATCACAATTGAGATAGTTTTGTGGAAAGGGGCAGGAGAACTGCAGCAGCAAGTTAAGCTGCAGAATTCCGGAGCCAAGCCAGAGGGTATCCCGCCTACTTTTTTTTTTTTTCTTACATGGATTAAATGTAATTAAGAAGGAAGAGAATCTTCTGTCTATCCTGAAGACACAACACAAACAGTAGCAGCTGCTTGGATTTGGGGGACACGGGGGAATGGCACCACAGATGACTCCTGCTGCTTTACGGTACCCAGGATGCTCTCAGAGCTGTTTCGAAACCATGGCCAACCCCAGGTTGCCCCACAGCACACTGCTATGGCTCTGCTAAAACATATAGGGGATGCTTGAAATCCCCAGGAGGCCTGTTAATGTACCCTGTCCCCTAAGGATATTAGTGAGCTCTGCCACGCTATCCCAGCAGGGCTGGGGAGCGGGGACAGAAATTAAGTATGCCCAGTTGTCCTTCACAGGGAGGAGGACATGCAGGCTGCCCCAGAGGCTGCTAATCAGAGCTCTGGGTTTTGGCTTCCCATACCACAGCAATGAAACGTCTCCTCTTTGGGAAGTGCCCAGAAAAGCCTGAGAAAGGTCACTAGCCATATTTTGAAATAACAGAAGCAAGAACCATTTCCTAATAAGCAAAAGTGTAAGGAGTTGAGAAGAAAAGAGGACTGTGATAAGGACAGACCTGGAGGCAGACAAGGGAACAGCAAGCTCAGAGGGAGCTCTCAGAAGTCTCAGAGCCCCAAGGCTCCTGCTCTTGCTGCTTAATTTCTGCATCCTGCTAAAGCAGCCACATTGGCCTGGCTGTAATTTGGATGCTAATGTCACACAAACACACACACACGCGCAATTTGTTATGAAAAAGGAGGAGAAGGGAGAAAATGTTTTGTTTAAAAAAGCCTTCTGCCTGCCTTCTCCTTGAGAAAGCCAACACGCCTGAGAGATTACTGCCATCACAGCTACATGGACTAGTACTTCATAAAAACAAATAAATCAGTGACCTGAAGCCGCGCTTTCTCAGCACAGAGTCCCCAGCCTTGCTGCCAGTTTTTAAAACAGGAAGATTTGATCCAAAAGCCCAAATGGTTTTGGATCATACCCTAAGCCTGCAGCATATCTTATGTTCTTGGCACTTTGAAACGGCATGTGAGGGGCAAGGCTTCCAACTGCCCTGGACCAAAACTCAAACAAATGGCAGAAAGGGAAGGGGGAGTCCAGGACAGGAAAATTTGACAGATGCAAGCCAGTTGGGAGTGCTGTTCTCCATGGACACAGCCAAGGGGCCAGGAAAGAAGGGGGCATGAGCAGCAGGGAGAGGGGAGGACATGATGGCATTAGAAATATAAATAGTTGTGTCGCATACTGTGTACAAGGCTTAAAGATAAGTGTTTGCTACTGACAGGGGTTTTATGAAGGTTTTTTGTTATCGCTTTTTTTTTTTTTAATGCATACATCACATTACCCCAAACTGACAACTCTAGTCAACCGTTATGCCAGAGCGGCAACCCGGCAGATCCCCTTCTGTGCATTCTGCTTGCCTGGGCACCCTGACACTTCCTTCGTGACAGCTCTGGAGACCTTAGGACACACTCTCCCTCTAATGCACATACATAACTCCCGCTACTGCTGATCATCAGCTACCCAGGCAAATTGAGCTTCCCCCCCCCCGGCTTCTTTTTTTTTTTTTTTTGATCCACAGCAGGTATCCTTTCATGGGAAACTGGAATCCCATGTTGGTAAGTCACTCGGCCTTTCACTACATGCTGGAGAGGATGTCTGATGTTTCTGTCTGCTGGTGCTATTCTTGGCGCGGTTTTCTCACAGGACCTTTAGAAAATGACATCCAAGAAGTAGCTGTTCGTAGTCTGCCACAAAAGGCAAGTGCAGATATAGTGGAATAAAATGCATGACTGGCTTCTCAGATTAGATTCCAGTCATTATTTCAAAACACCTGAATACATCCATTTGCATCTTGCAAAGTTATAAAGAGTCAGATTTTGCATGGAATCCTCAGAAATCGCATGCCCCATCCCATTTATCTGGGAAGAGTGCTGGGTTCCTAATCCACTTTGGTTCACTTACAAAAATCCTGCAGCTAACACCCTCGAGTCTTTTATTCTATTTCTGGGGCTGTCACCACCTGTAAATTTGGACAAAGCCAGAATTTTCTGAATGACTCATCCCTAACAACTGGGAGCAGCAAAAACTCAGCTTCCATGGCAGGAGAAAAGCTAAGAGTACCCCCTAGTGTTCTGGGTGCAACCTTAAAATCTGGCCAGACTGAAACCAGAGACAAGCTCATTTTAGAATACAGCCTTTAGTTGCTTGGCATCCATCGTTTCCCTCTGGAAAAGGACACATATTGCAGTCTGATTATCTGAATGCGCCTCCAAACCATCATATTACCACCGCTTAGTGTGTCACCCCTTGCAAGAAGAGTCATTACTAACCACCTTTATAATTTAAATATACTCAAGTGGATTTATACCAATGAACTCTTTTTTGCATTTGCAATGGGTTAAGGGCACTCCCAGTCACCTAGAGCTGCTCACATGACATACAAAAGTCATTAGGGTTTTGGTAACTCAACAGATTTTTTTTTGCTCTACAGTTCTCCTATGAGAGTCGTGTGTCTTAATTAATCTGTCAAGTGCTTCAATATCCATGGAGAGAAGGTGCCATGTAATGCAAGAAATTGTTATAAATAACTCTCCCTCCTTTCTGCACAAAAAGCCACATTACCTCAGATTAAATCCTATTCTAATGACAGCAAGGTTGAAAAAAAATAGTGCAACTTGTGTTAACTGAATCCATTCCAGACATCTAAGTTTCTTGTCCTGCCGGGTCAGGAGACCAGCAGGTTCTGCCATTAACATCCTGCTGTGAGAGCACAGCATGTCTTTTTGCTTTTCTGGGCTTGTCTTCCAACTCACCTCCCTAGAGATGTTCTTCCTGCCAGGGTTCGTCACCATGTGCATTTACTAAGTAGTAGTAGTTATTTTGTCAATAACAAAGGAAATGGGCAGTTGATCTTAGCAATAGCCTTAATATACTTTGTCTTCACTGCTTTTCTGGAATAACTGGAAGGCGAGTTTAATTTAAATCCAGGGAGGCATGCATGAAGTGCAGCACCTAGCAGTACGTATGTAGATGATAACATGCTTGAGCAGCCTGACCAATGGAGTACCTGCAGTAGCCCATCCATCAAGACTTAAGTTCTAGCAGATGATGCAAATTTAATGATAAAAAATAACAGCTTAACATGCCGGGTAGTAGCAGCAGCTTACGGTGCAAAACCAAACAAACAAAGTCATGAAAGCCTGTCACCTAAACTTCATCTTACACTGGAAAAAGATCTTCCTGGAGCAAGGCAAGAACATTAATAATGCAGCAGTGCTAGCTGAGGAAAATGGCTGGTTTGTAAAAGCAATTCCAACTGCAAAGCTCCAGGAAATGGAATCTCAACAGGATAAGCAACATTTGCAAGCTCCTGCTAAGATGACTCCTTTAGCAAGCCAGAAAATAACTTACAAAGAGGTCACAGTTTCCACTTCTGCAGCACACTTAACACATGTTCAAAGTGCCCAATCTGGAGGGAAAAACACTGTAATTATAAAGGCAGTGTAAATTGTGCAGGCCAGGCCACAAAACGGCCATTGTGGGTCTTTCAGAGTTTCCTGTAGTTTTACAGGGCATGACATTAACAGAAAGCTCAGAGTGGTTTTTACTGCAGACCCTGTAAGGCACGCTTTCTGTGATTTTTGTGATTACTTATTTTTGGAGTGTTTACTTTTTCCGATAGGCTGTTTTGCAAATTTTCTGTGATTTTAGCTAGTCCAAAGATGTTTTGCTATTATTATCTGGTTGTCTATGCTTAGACTATAAGTGGAGCTCTGTGGTGTTAAAACCAGGAGCTGAAATGAAATGCAAGGCTGTCTGAAGTAACAGAAGATGAGCTGGGTTCTCTTTGTTTTCCCTTAACCCAAGGTTCAGTTTGCTCCTCATCTGTTTCGTTTTCCTCATCTGTCACATAAGGTAACAATTTTTATCCAGCAATCTCAGAAGTAAATTGTAAGGATCAGTTTTGTCAATACTCACTTAAATCCATGTAAATTGTTTTGAGCATAGGAAGCACCAGGATGCTGAGCAGCTTCACTGCTGTGATACCAAACTGGATCCTTACAATGTCTTGCCAATCTATAAAGATGCAGAAAGGATGAAAGCTCTGTTGTTTTGTTGTGGGGTTTGCTTTTTTTTCTTAAATGGGCTGCATAAAAATTGTTTTCACCTAACATAACACACAAAAACTCTTGGAAAAATAAAGTCTCTGTCCCTAAAGATCCTCAAATAAAACTAACCGCTCCATAGTACATAAATGGTCTGCTGTGGATGCTCCCCATCATAATCAAACACAAAAAAGGGAGGAGGAAGAGAAAATTAGTGGCCATTTCTTTACTGTAGATTTCTCTAGCAAGCTGGATTATTTTTTTATTATTCCACTACTTGGTGAGCTTACCTCCCTTTTTAATTGGCCTGCTCACTGCTTTATTACATGTGAAGAGGGTTTTTTTTATTGTTACACACCCTATAGCTTAGCAGAAGAGAACAGCTTTTCAAAGAACAATGCGAGCGTGCTACATGGGCCGCCAGGTGTACATACCACAGTGCTTGAATGTCTATGTCATTGTTCAGAATTACACAGCCCTGAGCAAAACACAATCCAGCCACAGTTTGTTGTCCTGTCAGGAAGCTGAACTAAGAACAAACATGAGACTTGCATAAAAAGATAATGCAGTTTTTCTAGCTATAATAAAAAAAAACCCAAGCAAATGGGATATGTCCCACCACTTCTTTACACTCCAATCCATTCTATCTACCCGCTGCTCCAGAGTATGCTCACAGATCACCCACCTTTCTCTGCTACTCCCCCTACCACACACTGCACAGAAATCACCACTTCAGAAGTATTCCACACTGAGCCCCTCTAGCTCTTAGTTACTCCTGTGCTGAATTCCACATTGCTAGAAATTCTGCTGTGGCTTCCAGGAAAATTAAGGAGAGAACATTTTTGTCAAACGGAGTCACACAACAATTTATTGAATGCAGAACTACTCACATTACTGTGTGCATCAACTTGCTGTGACAGTATCTGCAACTATGCAGGATGCTGGGGGAAGGTGGATGGTGTCAGGCAGAAGGCATTCGAAATGAAATGTTGCGGATCAGGGGTAGGTGGTTCAATCTCTAGGTCGACAGATGGGGTGCGGGAGGTCTGAGGGGCTGCTGCTTCCACTGTCAAATATTAATTTTTGTGCATACAATTACAGTAGTTCTGGTCTTGTTTCAGTGACCCCTCCTCCCCACACCATCACCAATTCCAATTTAACAAGGATTAAGAAGGCTACAGCATGCTGGGAAAATACAGGACTTCTCCAGGTAATATTTAGGAGGGTTGACTTGCCTCAGACTAAGTGCAAGATCAGTGCAGCCTCCTGTTCTGATGCTTCATTAGTGAAAAAGGATACATGAGCTCACATAGAGCTTCATGTATCATGAAGCTTAGATATTTCTCCTAGTTTATTGAGATGATTGGTACACAGGCAAACTATGAGCTATGAAGTTTCTGCCTTCTGCTACCTGCTGTCAAATGCCCTAGTTTGGCTAGTGAAAACCTAATGCCAGCTGTAACCTAATAAAGAAAAAGGCTTTGGACTTTGCATGCATAACCAAAACCTGTCTGAATGACACTATAACCCTGCTGTTGCAGCATTTGTTCTCTCAAGGATATATAGTTCAGCAGAAAATGGAGGACAACAGAGGAAGATACAGGTGTATCTGCTGCACAGACCTACAAACACATGAAATCCAATATTTTGAAGCTGAAGTCAACAATGCCAATTTGCTATATGAATTGTGAAGTGAGAATTGTTAGCACGTATTGTATATGTATCTTTGTTTTAACTCTGCCTCTCTCTTCCCCTGCAAAAATCAACAACTGCCAGCTCCCCACCTCCCTCCCACCAGGAACTGGCCACCTTCCTCCATCACTGGCATTGCCCAGTCCTGAGCGTGCCCAGGAATTTCACTGCCTGCCTCACTGATGATATTTCTTGGCAGTCCCTCATAAATATGGGACATCATGTTCTGCCCTCAGGAGACCCACAGCATGAGAGTCAGGAACCTAGTTTAAAAGGACAGGTATGCCCTTACCATGAAAGGCCAGTATTTCGGGCTGGCTATATGTATTTGAGTGCATATTCCCTGGCAAAATAAGGCAGTGAAGACAGGATAAAACCAGGACTTATTTGATGTTCTAGTCCTCAGGCCTGGTAAAACCAAATATTTGACAGCTGCTTTTAAGAAGGGAGAAAACTGATCAAACTGCTAGGTTTGGGTAGTGGTTTAGAAGGATACCTCTGTAACCTCTTGCTATCCAACCCAAAAGAATGACAAGTGGCATCCACTAATTCTGTTCTCATAGGATACCAAATTTCCATTTCAACAAGGCATGGGGTCCCCAGAGTTCCCTGCCACATTTGCAGATGCACGAGCTTCAGCTCTGTTACAGAGCACAGGTTTATCCTAAATGATTGCCTGACCTTTTCACTCACTACCAACATGCACCCAATGCATTACACAAAGATGTCTCTCCATCTCCCTGGCAACTCACATTTTTGGTGTCACTTCAACACCTGCTACAAAATGCAGTTAATTGATTGCAGGTAGAAAGGATAAACTTTCCATGCACAGCAAACTCAATTTCAAACACATGACAACATGAAACTGAGAAAGGGAAAAGCTATAGACTGAGTTTTTATGAGTGAGTCTGGCTCAATAATAAAAGGTTCACAACTGTTCTAGTGACTGGAAACAGCTTTGGACAGAGCATACACTTCACTGCTCCACGGACACCAGAAGTTGAATTTTCCACACAATGAAACAAGCCACAAAATATCTACCAATTTCAACAACAGCATGATTCTGGCCTAGGTGGATGTTTTCTCTGAAAGGAGGAAAATATGACTGTAATAATAGTCTTCCAACTAAAGCACTGAACTCCAAGGACTTGCATGTAGCTCCTGACTCTGCAAGATGCTTCTTATTTCACTCAGGCAAGTCACTTCAGAGTAAAATCATCTCCCCTGGGGTGCAATTAAAAAAAATATACTGATAAAGTGCAAAAGTAATGACATACATAGGTTTCTTATTCTCCCATGTGAATAGGAATAAATTGACCATAAAAGAAAGCATTCCTTAAATTGTCTTTATATGCTGCTAACCACAGTCCTGTGCAATGAGCAGACACACTCATAATGTTTTTTCTTCATCCACTTTTGAAGGAACAACTTCTTTTCCCAGGTTTAAAAAAAAAAAAAAAGTGTGCACACTGTTTTGTAAATATAACCCTCTATGACAAAGAAGTCTATTACGAATATCTTGATGCCCAAGTTAAAAGGACAGCCTGCCAAGAAAATTGTGATCATCCAGTTTGCAAAGTTTTTAACTACTTCCATAAGATCTATTCCGTACACTAGCAAAATTTGAATTTTCCCAGAATAAAGCCAGTGAGCAGACTTGCAAACACAGCATATGCATGTACAGTTTCTCCTTGCTCTCCCATCAGTCTCAACATTCACTAATACCTACTTAGGAATTGATTTCCTGAGGGGCTAAATTACCTTCAATTGTGATATTCATGTTATCTCACCAACCTCCTTTGTCACCATAATTTGGTCTAATGCGGACATTATGGAGATAAAACATACACACAGTTGAGCACTGCACCCTGAATGGGGCCTTGAAGACAACAAAGTGCTTTCCTGAAATCTGGATTTAGGACCATAATGAGGATAAAAACCAAAGCTATGTCTTGACCATCTTCATTGGACAACTGTGTTCTTTTAAATAAGTTACAAGCCTACAAATGAAATTGTGACATGAAACCCATATCTTTTACCAGTCTCGCCAGTTCAATGAGTCAGGGAAAAATAAGCCAGCAAGCCCTGTCCTGTTTTGGAGACACAACATCCTTGGAGGTGCAAAAGACTGTTCTTGTTCTAATTTAAAAACAGCATGAAATGGACTACATTACTTTGTTTTCTGAATGGCTCTGTATTCAAAACAAGTCTAACAGGCTAAAGCTACTAAAGACTGGTGTTTGAATTTTCTTTTACTGTCCTATTAATGCAGCAAATGAATAGAAGCATCGTAATCCACAGTGCTCTGCTATTTAGAAGTTGGCTGACTCCTGCCCCATTTACAACCTCTATCTTTACAGAATTTTCAAAGAAACAGACTTAATGAATCATGCTTAGTCATGCCCGAATGCTCACTGACATTGTAGCTTAAAAACAATACCTGCTCTCAAGGGACATTTTTGCCATATCTATGCTCCACACCAAGTTCTAGGTTGTATTTATTTTCTAGAAGCATGTACACTTCACTAGTGAACAAAACCAATTCCATCTCTGGGCTCAGTCCTCCTCATCCACAAAAGGGGAATTAATGGTAGCCTATCCCTTTTGTAAATCATTTTGAGATATACTCATGGGAAAAGATGTTTAACACAAAACTATTCATCTTTGCCACTGATTTCTAGGGAAGAAGCAGCAGAATCCTGTCTTTTTTTTCTCCCCTCTCCAACTACCTGCCATTCTCCCACTTAAATTAGGTCAAAAACCTACAAGTAGTCAAGTGCAAAAAGTTATTAACTGAAACTGAGGCCAGTTCCACAATTTGACTCAAGACTGTAGAAATACGTTCCACTGGACTGAGGTTTGTATGAGCAGATCAGATCCTACCTAATAGTGTGCAAGACAAGAGACAAAGTAATAGGCCTCATTAATATAAATCAGTATGCACTACTACCAAACTTTCAGACACAGTGTGTCAAGTTGGGCTTCTACTTGGGAATCCTGCTGCCTCATTACACCTTGCTCCAGGTACAGAAACTAACAGCAAGACTGCAACCTTCAGTGCCAGCAGGAAAAAGGTCCAGAAGCATCAAAGCCAGTAGAGCTGCTTCTACTTCATATGCTGTCAATGTGGCCTTACAACTGAAAAACTGATTTCTAGAGAAGATCACTGAATACCAAAACTTAACACTGGTCTAAAAAGCTTTCAGGAATGCTTTGTTTTCCTCACTAATGCATTGTTTTCCAACCACTGAGAGTTCTTCTTTAACTTCAGTGTAGTTTGGTTGCATTTGATGTTCTTTTCACACAAACATACCCCCACCCCACACATTTTTTTTCTTTTATTTAAAGCAACAAAGCCTATCATAATAGATGAAAAAAGCCACTATTTTCTGACATCTGGTAGGCAGCCTCACGCATCTGAGATTCTACAAAGCATTATGCCAGAAGCATACCTTGTGCAGTAAGTTTTTAGCAGATTGAAAATTAAAGTGTCACTTGCAAATAGTAAAGGCATAAAACTGACTAATGTCATTCCATGGTGCAAGGAACAACTAGAGCAACTGAGAGCGAAGGGTGTGAAGGGAGAGCCAGCCACATCCTTCGCTGGGGCATCACAGCGGAGGTGGGCTGAGGATCAGCCTGGGGCATTCCAGCGGGTGATGCAGATGCCATCAGGTGCAAACCTGGCTGCAGGGAGTCTCTGTAATCGTCTTTAAGTCTCAGTGGCATGTTCTAGATGATTATGTGAAATAGTTGTGAAGATTTTATTTTAATATGCTTTCTACTTTGACAATTTCTCTTTTCAAGCAAGTTATATCCAAAATAATTATATTTCTTTTCCCAGTGCCAGGGAGCCCCTGGTCATTTCTAGCCTGATCTTGCTGATTTCAGGGGGAAGAAATATAGCAAATTTTCCTCTTTTAGACTTAGCTGAAAATTATGCAAAGACCTCTTTCTGAGTAAGGTGCATAAGACTAATAAGCTTTACTGGAAAAATGAAAACAAAACAAGCAAACAAATAAGGTTGGGTAGCTAAAGACAAGCAAAACTATCATACTAATGAAGTAATCTGTATCTAGACATCTCCATCATTCTGGAAAGGAGAACCACATCTCATCACACCTCCACCTGTGTGCAGTCCTTGCTCAATGCACAAGACAGTATACTATTGAGCATATACAATTTGGAAGTTATATGTTGTCAAACAAAACATGCCAGGATAGGGAATAATCTCATTCAGTTCCTTATTCTTCCATTTATAAGTTAAAAAAAAAGGGGTAAGGAGCAGAGGATAGATTAAAAATATATCTATTCGTGTCAAATCCGAACTCAGTTCAGCTACCTGCTTTTCCTTTCCATATTACTCCTGTTGCTCCCAAGTAGTATTTATTTGTTGCCAAGCAGCAGAGAGCTAATTAGTGCAATGTCATGTTTCCTTGTTTTCATCACTTGCTCCTTCCCACTTACATGCACACTGCTACTCAACTCAGCTGTACAGGATGAAATCCCAGAATAAAGAGAAAGGGAAATTGGCTGCAAGAAACAAGAGAATTGAAAGCATAGTCTTGCACTCAACCTATAGAAATACCCGCTCCCTCAAAGCACTTGCTCTTATTAGTAAAAATCACCACTTAAGCCTTGGCCACAGAACACACATTAAAATCTCTAGCCAAGCAGCTGGCAGGCTTGGGCTGTGCTGCTAACCTACCCATCAAACCAGGCAGCTGAAAGCTACAGCAGGTATTCCCACAGGAGACAGTCACTGCAGTACTGGTGAAGCTCCTGTTGAAGGCAATTTAGGAAATTTAGTATTTGTGCTGCAGTGCACATAGGAAAAAAAGGCTGTCAGAAAAACCTAACAACAGCTTCTGTCAATCCATTTGCTAGAATGAAAGAGATGCCTTATTTCAAAGCTACCCACTATAAACCATTTAGACATACCACCTTCTCCCCATTTTGTATTTCTTTGCTTCCTCACAATAGTAATCTTTTTCAGAGTGGGAGAGAGCAAAAAGATTTTGTCTTCCAAGATACAGACTAGCTTTGCATCAGCACTCTTTTTTTAACCCAGTGATACACGTCCCTGGTATTGTAAGAAGAATTCACTGCTCTCTCAGGAGGCTCCAGTTTATTTCTGTATTTGAAATAGCAGAAGGACCTAAGAACAACTACTTCTCCCCTTTCACACACACATGCATAAATGAGAAAGGGATCCCAGAATGGAGAAACCGACTGCACATTCAAATCAAACAAAGAGAAGGGGTTTAAAGGGTCAGAATTGTCATGGCAATGCCAAGCAGAGGCCGACCATGTTGGAGACTGAGATTGTCTAGTTACAGCACATCAAGGAAGGTGGTTTTGCAGCTCCCACAACTATCATACTTCACCACATTGTTTTCCATCCCAAGCACTTTTGCCAGATGCTGGCAAGTTATGAAAAACCAGAGGCTTTATCTGAATTTCTGCTTACAAGACTATGGCCTAAAGAGGCAACCCAACAGCCATTTATAACTTAGAAAAATCAACAGTTATGAAATTCTTTGTATCGGGAGTGGAAGGAAACTCCAGTGTTGCCTTTCAGCAGCAGATCCGCAGTTAACCTCTCTTTTCAAGATCTGCTGACACACCACCTTCCACTACATAAGCTTTTTTTGAAAAATACAAAGGCAGCTGTTAAAAAGGAACACCTCTCTGCTTCCTCATCTTTGACCTGATTACCTTCTATTTTAGCCCTAGCCTTAACGACCACATCACGTCCAGGGTCCCTGGCCTATGGGATTAATGAAACCAGGCTGCTTCCCAAACATCTTCCAAGTAACAATGTCAGTGGGCATTTTTAAAGCCTCAAGAGGAAAGTTCAGCCACGTGGCTACCATCAATCCTAAATGAGAGCTGGGAAGAGAAGTTCTCTAGTCAATATTGAAAATATTTAATCCCAGAGAGCAAGTTAAGAAATTCAAGCCCACTTATAAAAGCATGACACTGTAATTAAAGTATTGCATGATACTTCTTGCATTCATGAGCCACTGAATCAGTCTAGATATTCTTTATGTTCAGGCAGCTCAACTATCTTGATACAGTTCCCTGTCTGGCAGGCAATGGGGAGGGCTGGGTAAGTTCAGTGTATCTGTCAGTTGAAGCAGACAAGAACATCTTGTACTTGAGCTGCTTGTTGAGTAGGTTTGAAAGGCAGACAAACCGGCAGACTAATTAGAATTTTTTTAAACAGTGGTATTGAGAAGTAAAATCCTTATAACATGCTATCAATTTAAACATGTCTGTGCATGATACTAAATTATCCCCATCAATAGCAACAATAACATTTAAACTTCAACTCAAATATAAGGGAAAGGGTTAAGATTGAAATTAAAAATATTCCAATTTAGACTGAGCTTTGAAGATACCCCAGCATTCCCCTTCCTTATTTTTTAGGCAATCATCACTAAACCCGAAAGATACCTCTGCAGGCTGGAATAACTGAAACTAAGTAGACAGATCGAACCAATTCAATATATTCAGCTTTGCTAAGCAACTGACTTAGGTAAAAAAGTAGTTTGCAACAATCTGAAGGGCACTTTGACTAAGGAGGGAAAAGCTGAGCAAAACGAAGCGGCATGTAAATTGGAATAATGCGTTGAACGAGCACGATCAAGCTAAAAAAGGAAAATATTCCATATTGGAATTCTCCCTTAAATGAAGAAAAGTTCATCCCTTATAATCGCCCGAATAACCCTGGAAAGGCCTCCCAGTACAAAATACACCTTTTAGCGTTTCTCTCTTCCAAGATTTGTAAGAATGAGGTCTCATCTGATATGCCAAAAACCTAGGGTTAAAGCAACACCTATTATCTGATCTGCTCATCTTTAATACTAATGGGAGTTGTGTATGCATGTGAAGAATTAATAGGTTTTTCTGAGCAAGCAGCAAGAATGACTCATGCTAACGGTCATTACACAAGAACACTGAGAGGATCGTAACGTCACGCTCACGAGCAAGCATATGCTGTTCAGGGAAAATAAGCTAAGCACCTTCAAAATCCAACGGTTGTGTTAAATCTGCCTAAATATCCATGGGTTTTTAAAGGCAGCTTCTTCACCTCGCCAGTCTTACAGCATTGCTGACACCGCTACTCAAAATAAACAGATCTGAGGGAACTTTCTACAACTCATCTTTTCAGTTACTCAGAATCTTACTTGGTTTCAGACTGTAAGACTTTGCGTAACTATTGAAACAACATGGCTATAAACACAAGAAACAAATGCAGCAGGCAGTGCATATTTCTGAAGAGCTATATTTTGCTCCCCTCCCAGTGATATACCCACTGCATGTCCCTGAATGAGTCATCTGCGATGGGGAAATACCTCTAAATTAGCAGATTAGGAACAGCAGATCATACAGACTTGAGCACAATGTCATGGCTATGCTCCTTCCACGTCCAAGCTCTCTATGCACATGCAGCTCTGATGACCTTGACTGCATGTCCCAGCATGTCCTCCTTCCAGAGTCAAGCAGCTCAGACCCTCAGCACAATGCTCCGCTTGGACAAAAAAATGTGTTCTCCTACAAGGGTCTCCTCTTCCTTGTGCACACAAGCCAGTGGCAGTCTGCAAAATGGGGAGTACAGATGGGGGAGAGGAAAGCAAAGGCACATAAGCACTGGTGCACCCAACCAAACTAGCAATGCCACCAGAGGCATGGTCAGAAGGCANGGTGCACCCAACCAAACTAGCAATGCCACCAGAGGCATGGTAAGAAGGCAGGTCCTGGCCTTCATTGCACATCCATACCAGGACACAGGTGTGCAAACGTATCGCATAACTTATACTGAATTATACAATCCTTAAGTGTTCATTAACGAGCAGATGCTACCACAAATTATTAGTGAAAACAATCAAATAAAGCAAAATCCTGAATAAACATGACCTGTTTTAGTAAAAGGCAAACCATGCTTTTGGGCCAAGAAATTATGCATATTATCCCAGGAATAAAAGTTACTGAGCTATAAATAGTAACAGGTCCACTACTAGTATTATAAAAGACAAACCTAGGAATACTCTTGTTTGTATAAGTTGCAGTTGATCTCATTTGGTAAGACTATAAATGTCCTAATTTGGTTTTAAAAGTAAAATCAATTGTAAATTTATTTAGAGCAATTTACCTGCCTGCCTGTTGTACATCACTGAGCCTGTATTGATTGTTTGAGATGGAACTCATTCCAAATTGTATTGATTTAATTCATTAGCAAATTTTTAGTGAAACATATTTTGTGGTTTCAGGACAGAAGTCCGTGAAGCTACATCTAGAGACTGCAGGACTGGAGCAGGGGGTATTGGGATGGGGCTCGAGTTTCTCCAATGAATAAGATTTACAACCAGCAACAATATGAATCACCTGTTTCAGATAGAACCATTTTCTAAACAATAAATATGAAAAGGTAGGAGTGGAAAAAGCCTAGATACAGGTATGTTGATAGGGGGAAAAAAACACAGTTGGTGAAATAAGAATGAGGTAAATAATTCATAAATAGTACAGAGTATTGGTCATTTTAACAGACATTTTGATTTATAGATTTAAGTGCCTAAAATAGTTCAACAATTTATAAAGCATCTTAAAATCAACAGATCATGAGTAGATTTGTCTGGCTTTACAGCAAGGCAGTTGAGCTGCATTTGTTACCTTGGTAACTGAAGGTACCTCAGTTACCATGGCTACGGCTCCTTTAAAATACGTTTTGCAATTCCTCACTCCCCAACTTTTGTGACTATTTTGAAAAGGGAAAAAAAAATATCCTAGTACTATGTCAACACTTGCACTGAGACAAAAGGTCTGTAAAATTTGAATTTTCTCAGCCCACAAGGCCATGTTAAGAATAAGCTAAATTTTCTGCTGCAAATCTTTATCTCACTGAGAGACTGTGTCATGAAGAGCTTGATCATCATATACTCAGCGCAACATTTCACATCTAAAACCAGCTCTACTGCTCACTGGAAGAAACTGCAGAAATGAACTCATACCACGTTGCAATTTCTCTGTGTATCGAGGTTTCCCACAACGGGGCAGTTGCTCAGATTGATTAATGAAACATGGGGAAAAAAAAGAGTCAGAAATCCTGGGTTCTTGTTTGTGAAGCAAAGGAGGTGGCAACAGGGAGTGCATTCACCTCCCCTGACTCCAGACAGTACCCAAGGTAGGCTTCCTATACAGCCCAGAAAGGACAGCTTTATGCAGGAAACAATTTACTACACTCAAATCAGTGTCCTCTGAATTATCCTGAGGTTAGACAGGCATTTACGTTGCTAAGTTGCAAGTAATGTGTTTAGGGAAGTTGCTTACACCTAACGCATCAAGAAAAGAAAAGGGCTTTTCCACCTTTCCAGAAAATTGTGCACCTTGATCTGAAGCACAGAGCGTTCAAGGAAGAGGTCACAGCGGGAAGCTGCCTCTTTCTCCTCATTGACATTACACTGCCAGTTAAATATAAAAATGCTCCAAACTCTAATTGAGAAATACATAATATTTTTTTTTAAATAATCAAACTTTTATTTTGGCACCTTTTAATTACCCAACTAGCTCTAGGTTTTAAAATCATCTTTAACTTTTCCTGCCTGGGAAGCAGTTTCTTGTGCTCTCCTACAACACTCACTTGCACATAGTTCATGCCCTAAGCAGGCCTGTGGCAGCACACAATTTTCACAAATCACTCAAGAATTAGAAATGGAGTGGGTGAAAATAACCCCTCTGGGGTTAATGCTATTTTCCATCCTTGCCAGCTAACAGAATATCTAGCTTAAGCTCAAGTCCTGGCTTTCTCCTCTGGTCTTTGACTTCACCCTCAGCCCCCTCTCCCATGTCTTTGTTTTCTGTAGCTGACTGCATTCACCGTCCTTACTACCCACAAGTCCATGAATTGCTTTTTTCAAACAAGTCAGCATCATAGACCACTCTTTATTTTTAGAGACCTTATTTCTGAATAGACTTTTGTATGTAACCATTTGCCCAAGCTCCTCTTTAAGCAAAGAAGGGCATGCTGCAGAAAGAACATGGGACAGCAGTCTGTCTCACGTTCGGGAGAGAAAATACAACTCATCCAGACATTCTCAGAGAGAAATTACATTCTTGGAATCAATGCACGTCTGATGTCAGTTAATTTCACCCATTTTCCCTTATTTTTTTATGCAGTTTTGTGCCTATTATATGGCAATACTTGCTAGGGAATATTTCCACAATACTTGCTAGGGAATATTTCCAAAAGTGATTAGTGATTTCTGGTGATTCACAGTTAATGAGTCTCCAAACCAAAATCTCCTTAAGGGCCCAACTTTCATAAGCTGGCAGCCCAATCCTGTTAAAATAGCTGGCAAGAAATCTTAGTGTTGAGTACTTCAGAGTCTCATGACAAATTACTGAAGTCACTAGAAAGGGTAGTGGAAAAATTCTCACTGTTCTGTAACCCAGAGTAGCCATTTCTAGAGGTACTGATGTAGCAGAGTTGCACGAAAAAGAACAAAATCCTGAGAGCCTACACAAATCTACAGCACTGCCTCCCAATCCTTTACACACCCACACAACCCCATCGCCACCACCCCGTTCGCTATGTGTTGGGACTCACTGCGCTGCAAGGTTAAAAAGAAGCGCATGGATGAAAGACTGAGCTGGAATTTCATGACTGGATGGCTTTGAACTCTGCAAACACAAGTTCTGGAGGATTGTTATCTTGGCCAACAGACACAGTATCTTAACAACAGATCAGCACTCAGAATATGACAGTCCTATCCATCCCTGTGGAAGTCTGGATATTAAGACATGTGTTTTGAGCTATGTGCCTTAATTTTGCCCTAATCTAAGACCTCAGTACTGGTACCTGTGTAGTCAAAGTTAAAACAACATACTTTAGAAATACAGGCTCCAAACTTTGAGCCTCACGATCACCTTGTCTATGGAACGGAAGTAGCATCTACTTGTTTTGCCTTGCAAAACAGTTGCAGAGATTGATACCTATGCTAACATTTCAACAGTACTTTCAAGGCATAAAGAGGTCAACACTGTTAAATGCTATGCAATATTTCAGGATCTTTGTAGCAGGGGTAGATGCATAATATTCAAACGAAGCTATTTCAAATGAAGGATATTCCCTTTTTGTTGGAAGATAGAATTCAGAAAGTTGGTTCTTCAACCACAGTCCACATCATACCTGCATGTGCACTTGAATAAACTAAAGAAATGCAAATACACCACAGATGACACAGCCAGAATGCAGCAAACGATAAAAGATGAGAGGATCCTATTATCTCACGAGATGTTGAGTGTACTGCAGGACACAAGCTAAACACAGTTGCATAATATTGCCAGCAAACCTCTTAAAATACTGTAAATTCCTTTCATCTTATGTAGAAAACAATTTTTATCTAGGTTCAGGCTATGACTTACCTTGTGTTTCTTTTCTAATCTTTCCATCTTTCTTTTAACCTTGACTGCACGAGAGATTGTTTTGAGAAGAGTTTGCTTGTTGCTTATGCAGTATACCTCACAGTAGGTGTTTAAAGGTCTCTTTCTCTCAGAAGTGCTGAGCCTTTTACAACCCCAACTAAAAGGGGTTAACAGAGCAGTACTTAGTGCAGCTCCCCAGCTCCAAACGAGATGGTGGCTCTCACAGTAGCTACCTGCAAAGGGCTATTGGGGGCCCTTTCGAACTGCTGTGAGCAAGACAACAATGCTGTGCGATGAGCCCTGCAGCACTACCCCTGCAAATCATCTCTCTGCAAGAACTTCACAGTTGCAAACACTGAACTGGCTTAAGGGGAGGGCTGGTTGCTACATGTAACTGATAGTCAGGTTAGTATCACAGGTGTTTTATGTGACTCATCAATTTAGCCTTAAAAACATAACAATAAGGTCAACTTTTTTTAGTCACTCTCCTGCATATAAGCACAGTTTTTGCATGTCTGTAGATATGCACTAATGTAGCTAGATTGGGTAGAGTGAATACACACAGTAGAAGAAAATATTTTACCAGGGAAAGAAAGGATGAGACAACCCTGTCCTTTAAATCAAGATAGTGCTGTCAGCAAGGGGAGTGGGAATGTGTACTAACTGCCCTATACTGCATACCACGCTAGGTGCTCGTGGGATGGCAGGTACCCTCATGAGTTTGGTACCTGGAAGCACACTCTGCAGTGCTGGGAGTGAGGCAGGTGATCCTCTTGGCTGGCCCTGAGTCTGTCCTCCTGGTAAAACCTCCTTCCGGAAAATGGTGTCCCCAGCATGATGCCTCTCTGCCTGGGAGAAGCAGCCCCAACAGACCTGGAAGAGAGGAAGGGGGCTGTGGCTAGCAGAAGGCAACACAGGACAGGAGTCAAGGGCTAGGAAGGGCTTCCTCTCCTTTCTTATGAGAGGAAAAGCCCTGGAAACACAGTGCTGTGGAAAGAGTCACAGGAGGGATTTCAGGGTGCAGAGATGCCATGACACTGAGGCCATTTCTGTAAGACCTCTGGTCCCCCAGACAGCCTCTATCTTCCTCTGGGTGGCAGGTCCCTCCCTTTCAGGGGGTTCTTCTTAATCCAAGGCCACCCCTAGTAATGGTAACTACCCTGGCAGGGCTGCGCACAAGAAGGGAGGACGGGCCTCTGTACCAGTTCTGCATGCTGTAGCCAGGCATCCCCACAGTCCTTGAGACAGGTATTAGATACCCAATACATAAACATGTATTTATGTTTAACATATTTCTATGTTTAATTTAGCATATTATAGTTTTTATATATATTATATAACAGTATGATGTTTACCACATATACCATATATTATTGTACCTACATTAAAAATATTACGTAGGACATTTTATGTAATATATACCATATAGTAATAGAGTACCGTATAACTAATACACATGCAAATATATACATGTGTATTTGTCATTTTTTATATATATTAATCTTATTCTATACATATGTATATACAAACTATTTATGCTCTTTATTCCACCATTGGTGACACACATCTTCGTATATACTTCGGATTTTATTATTGAGTGGAAATTTGCAGCCACTCTGCCACAGCAAGGGAATTTTGAAACTCTTTACCTGCTTGTGAGACTAGTACTGGGCAAGAATTCTGTATTTTGGGGCATTACCATGAACATATGGATTACCATTCCTAGGTAAGAGATCCTGCGTTGTGAGTAACACAATACCTTACTGAGAACTTGCTCTTGAAAAAAAAAAGTAAGTCAGCACTCAACTGAGTCCGGTACCCTCAATATTGCTGGTCTGAGCCAAGACCGACTATATGACAAAGGCTGTTTTTGGAAGTGGCCTCCAAAAAGTTACCAACACAGTTTTATAAGTCTTTTTGTCTCTAATTTGGATATTTAAAATAGCTCATAGCCAGACAAAGCCTAGTATTGGCAAAGATTGTTGTCAATGGAGACTTTGTATGAATGAGGATGCTCCCATCCTGTGTATTATCCTTGCGCAAATTAAACTGTGCAATAGACTCTGCCTAGCTGGGGAATGAAAACATTCTTTGCTTTCCAAAATATTTTCTTATTTGTTTTAATAGTTGTTGGAGTTTCTTAATGTTTTATAACAACTGACTAAAGTGATGGGACCAGATAATTTAGATATTTGATATTTAGGTATTCTAGAGCAAAGGCACAAAAGGACTCAATATTTTGTAACATATTTAGGCCATGTAGGAGCTTAACAGGGCTTTTCTGCTACACAATGTACAATGGTAAGGAAAGAACTGTGGCCATAGTGCTTTAAAAGCACAAAATGGTAGCTATGTCTCTAAGCTAAGTGAACACTATGGGAGGAAAAGTGTCTGCAACACTGCTAGTCATAATGTGGAAAACAAAAAAGTTAATGAAAAGAAGTTTTCACTGAATATTGTGAAATTGCCTAAAATGAATCAGTCATTGAAATGCCTGAGGTTTAACACTTGTTTTCGGCCACCTTGTAAAGAAGCCTGGCTTTTCAGGGACTACATCATCTGTGACATCCATCCACATAAAGTGCAGTGAAAACAGGAAACCCTGAGCTCAACATGTAGTGGCACCAAAGGGATCCCAGAGCTTCCGGTTTTTCAGAGTGATGAGTTATTTTGAGTGCTTCAGTTCTGAGGTGCTCAGCTCAACTATCAGAGGGTAAACACTCAGCTGTTCCCAGAATTTAAAGTTCTTTGGAACATCTCTCGCAGAGTGGTCAGAAACTGAGGTTTCAAAATCCATGGTCAAATATGAAAAAGGTTGGTCTGTGTCTCCAAAGAGGAATTCTATCACAATTACTTTTGCTACAATATTGCTTTGAGAGAGAAATTGGATGAAGGACCCCACCATCGCAGGCACTAGAGACCCAACAGACTCACCTCTGGGAGATGACGCCTTCTGGATCTTCCCATAGTCCTACGCAGGAGCTGTCAGCATCCTATTGACTGACACACCCCTACCAGCTCTTAGTGAGTGGCCGTGGAAGATGTGCAGGTAGATTTCACACCCTGTCCAAGAGTGGTTATGTAGCCAGTCTACCCACATTTTAAACTACTAAAGATTTGACAGCTGCTTATTTTAATTTGTCTCGAAGCAGAAGCGTTATTGTCTGAATACAAACATGATCTGGAAACATTCCAAGTATCTTGGCTTAAAAACCACAGAGAGTAAAGTCAGCCTTGTATGTTAGGTTAGGGAGTTCTGTATTCAGGAGAAAGCCTCACTGTGTATTTCAGGTATTTCCTTGTGGTGTTTGCACTCAATACTTCCACACATCAGAGTGTTTCCGCCTGCAAAAAAAATAAGCAAGCAGGGTATGCTTTTTCTAACGCAGCTGGAGACCACCGAGCACCCTCTGCTTGCTTCATACTTGTAACAGTGTCATTCCTCAGGTGCTGGTGTGCAGCTGAGGTTAGGGAATCAAACCCCACTAAGGGTGGGCCCTGAAAGGCTACAGAACTATGTCTCCTGCTCTATGAAAGTCTTCTAGCACCACCTAAAAGTAGGTTTGAGAGAGGCTGAACTCCTTATAAGCATGAGCATGTGAATTAAGCCATCTCTGGGCAAGTTACAGTGCAGAAGCTATAACAAAAAGGGAAAAAAATAGTCCAGCTCCCCCACGAAGAGTCCCAGGTCTCATGTAGCCTACAGCTAAATTCAAATCAAAGGAATACCTAAGTTAGCAACTTTAAGAGAGTGTGTGTGTGCATGCGTGTACACATGCAAGAGAGTACAACCTGTCAACCAATTATCTTTGTAGTTTCACATTTCTAAAATCAAATGTGAGGCTTGGTCAGAGATACATACCTACCTTCACCTGGCTGCACTTGATCCTAACCATGAGCATGTGTGTGATTTTTTATTCAGTTTGGAAGGAGAAAAATAAGAATTACTACTAAACCATAGGAAGCCTCAGGACTAAGCAGATCTTGCAAGTCTTTGGGTTTTCCCAGTTGGATTCTGCCTAGCTCTAGTCAGGAATTCCCATTTGTCAAGGAATTGCATAAGAAAGGCCTTTTCTCTTCCCAGGAGGAAGGACTGGCAGCAAGTCAGAGAGGGACGAAGTGTGATTTTCTCAGGAGATACAATAGCATCCAGAACAAAGGTGGTGAGGTGAGATCCTGAAAATCCTAATGTATGACCCTACCACCAGTCATTCCTACAAAACTCTGCTTTTCAGTTTAGAACAGAAAGCGTTCAGAGTCCAAAAAAAGTTACCTACTGCCTAACAGAAAAAGACTGAAAAACTTAGCAATAATGGGCAATTAAAGTTCCCCGGTTTCGTTTGTCATAAGCTAGTTTATGTCCCAGTGTATGAGATGTTACATGACTTTCTCAGTATCTTTAATTCCAGAGCATTTGACAGAACTGACAGCATAAAATTGTGTGGCACCATCTGAAAATGAGATTAATAATTATGTTGAATTTATGCAGCAAAAGCCTGAGCATATGAAAACAGGAGTCTAGGACTCATGGAACATTTGAATGTTTAGTGGTTATTAGCTTACAAAAGAAGGAAAACATCTGCAAATTTCTAAATGCTTAGCTGTCTGTAATGGATAGGACAAAAGTGAACAAGCTTAAAATGCAGCAAAGATGATTTAGGTTAGGCATTAGGAAGAGAAAAATACAGAAAAAATATGGTGAAGCACTGGGATAAGAAGTAAACTTGCTGAGCAAAATTCGTCCTGTTTTACCTCAAACCAGGACAATTTCCTGCAGAATTTCTACAATATTCACCATTGGAGGTCCTTAATAATAGTCAATAAGCTACCTTTCAGGAATGATCCAAGACTGTGCTTTGGGAAGGGGAATTACATTCGGCGGTCCCTACTCAATGTCCATTTCCACAGCCCCTCGAAGAGATGGAAGACTTTCTTTCAGCACTTACAGCTCCTTCTGCAGTGTCCCATATACCTAGCTGCACAAGTCTTGGGGCCCTTTTCGATAAGGATTCTATATCTGTTAAGATGAGAATTTCCCATTGAGCTGTTGCTGAGCAATATGAAACTTACTCCCACCATACTGTCTCCATATAGTTCTCACTACCAGCCAGACTAGGGAGCTAGCAAGGAAGCTTGCAAAAGAAATTCACATGTCTTCTGTGACAACGTGCAGTGTTCCTATCAAATCACAAGATGTAATCTATCCTAGATGAAACTGGAAAACTTGCCTGTGACCTACAAAGAACCATTCCAACCTTTGCCTGGTGACCAGCTGGCTGTGGTTGTAGAGAAATGCTGTACATACCACACTTCCAGTTCTGATGCAGTCTTGCTTATCCCAGTAACTACCTTGTCAAAGCACATGGGCTGCCTGCTAGGACTAACATTTGAAAGATCTGCTTCTAATTTATTTATTGCAATGTCAACACCGAATAACTTAAGCATATTTTCCACAGATGACTGCACATTTTTTTTAACACGCTGTTTCATGTCTGCGTGCCACTAAGCATTCCAAGATTTTTTTGCAAGCTGTCATATATTTTTTTGGCATTACATAACCATTTCATCCATGAGCTGCTAGTGGACTTTTCATCTGACTCTGGAGCAAGCTCTGTCTATGTGCAAGCCTACTTCTTCCATTGGTCTCAGCAAAGAAACATGAATTTGAATAATCTTGTGAGTGAACCAGTATGTTTGCTGATGTGAGCTTCTGTATCGATTGTCTTATCTCACTGAAAGAAGACAGACAAACTGCCAAGACGGTCATCTCTGCCTTCACAGAGAAGAGCTTGGTGGTAACATCAGATTGTGCCCTCATATACTTATTTCACACCTACAAAAGTAGAACTGGACTTTCCCCTTGAAAATAATTTTAGATTCATAATCATTGCTCAAAGGACCTCGAAACATCTTACATCAGGATTCTTAATGAAATGTTGAAGAGGATGCTTTTTGACAGTGTCCTTGCTTTAGCTCACTTTCACAGCATTATCTGGTTGCTAGTATCATGTGCCTACGTTTAGTCATTTGATTAGCCATAAAGATTCAATATTTCTTTCAAAAATTCAGCAGAATTACTTGCACGTTCAAAATGAGTCATTTTTTTTGAATCAGAGTCCATATCTCTAAGAAAGCCTGGAAAATCGGTCTTGACAGATAACAAAGTGGTTATAAAGCTAAGTATTTTAAAGTAGCTTTCATTTAACCCAAATTTTGACTGAGCCGCAGCAAAAAGATTTGTCTCTATTGTTAAATGTTTTGGTGATACATGGACTGAGTTTTAAATGAAGAGTGGTTAAAGTACAGTTTTCAGATTAAAATAAGAATTAGGCAAAGCTTTGTGATTCAAGTCACAGATAGGCAAATATTGGCAGCTTCATGCAGGTGTAATAGTTTTCAGAGACAAACCTCAAACAGATGAATTACTGTAAAAGAAAGCTGGTAAAGCATTTGAAGAGATACCTTGTGAACGGAAACCATGGAGTTTTATGCAGGTCTAGCAAAAAGCATAGGGCTCTGGTTATATTTGAATTACTGATGCTTTGTAGAACACTAGCTCATGGGTTGCCAGCACTGAAGCTCTGAAGCTCTTCTGAGCCTAGCTTGTTCCTGCAAGATATACAGCATTTACCAATCATAGACATACTGAAAAATTACTAGACCTGGGATTTTTTAATTATTCTTCTTGCCCGCTCCCCCTCNNNNCCCCCCCCCCCCCCCCCCCCCCCCCCCCCCCCCAAAAAAAAAAACCAACCCCAAACAAACAAAAAACCCCATTCCCAACATATTGGATCTCATAACATACTCTTCTGTAGGACCCACAGCACTAATAGCTCCATCATTTCTCCTTTGGTCACAAAGATACATGGTGAGAGTGTTCTCATCTCCCTTTTCAGTCTTGGCAAGCCCTATGGGAGAAGCAGCAAACTTCATGCTGCTCAGAGGCCCTGCTCATACAGACTGAGATGACAACTGCTTACCTCCTATGTTTTGTTGGTTCAACAGGAGCAGGAGGGTTATGATGTAGTGGTTTAAATATTTTTGTCATTAAAACCAAAACTCAACACAATAGATCAGTAGAGAGGGTGCCACTTCTGTAGAAAATTCCCTGATGCTTCAACAGATGTAGTTCAAACAAAATGCCATCTTCCTCTGCCTTTCACCCAGAGGTTCAGGGTAGGGTGGAATTTCCTGGACTTCCCTGCAAAAGGATAGGGATTAAGAATCACTTTTTAAATACATCTGTTAGCAGTTGCAAAGGGTCTCTTTGAGTGTGGTCCGTTTCTTTTCTCCTCTCTAGCTTGAGTCAGGATTGTTAAATGATTCTGAGCAGTATCAAAGGAGAAGAACACCCGTCTGCGGCGTGCAGCTTCTACTAACTCACTCTGAACATGTGATCTGGAATGAATTATGAATGGTGTGTTCTGTAGACTGCTATTTCCTAGAACACAAACTCTGAAGTTACTGAAACTTGACTTGCAAAAGCCATGCTGCTTCCAGTGCCACCACGCATTTTCTTGTAGTATATGGTCGAAGAGTGGTGTCTCTTTTATCAAAAACTCAGCCAAGGTGTCCCTTCTCAGGTCCCCACTCCAGACATACATCAGGCTGGACACGGGGCAGACATAACTTGGCAGACAGTCCCAAGCCCCAGAGTGTTCACCATCTCAATAAAAAAAAAAAAAGTATACAAAGGATGGTGCAAAAGATGCAGGCACACATGCTTGAAGGCTAAGAATGTGTCAGTGGTTGGGGTTGGAAAAGAGCTTCAGTCATCTGATTTCTGTCCCGGTACTTTCATCACCAGCCTTCACTGCCCATCTGCATTGAAGTCTGGCAATTCCAGGCGCTGTATCAATGAATTGTAGTGGGTTACTGGGATTATTTGTTTAAAAAAAAACAACCAAACAAACATAAAAAAGGGTTTTTATCTCCAAGATCAGAACTATCTCAGAAATGCAAGGTAAGGTGCTGTTTTAAAAACTGATTCCCAGAAGTAAACAGCCACACCTGTGTGTTTAATACTGTCTGGTCCGATCCTCAGACCTTTATTCTGAGTAAGCCAAGCCTAGGCACCTAATCCTCATGTATTAGAAGGTTTATTTGTGTTTTTAAGGCTGTTGGACGTTTGCTTTCTTTCCATGCTGAGTGGAAAGATACTGGCTCCTTAGTCACGAGAGGCTAGGTCTGATACTGTTACCTTGCTGCTTTTACAGCTATGCAAAGCTGATGTGAAACAATACTATTCTGAATTAATTGGCACTTCATACTCACACTGCACTGGCAAAAATGGCTAGGTTAGACATAGGGCAGTGAAGAAGCAGGCCTTTGAGACAGATAGATAGATAAATACATACATTTAATCAGAGGCAATATAAATTGGATTATGAAATTCTCCACTTATGGGCATGATGTCTTTTAGACTCTTTCAAAATAACCTTATTAAAATATATCTGCTATTAACAGAAACTATGCAGGAGTGTAATTTCTTCTCTTTCCAGAATGAAGACCTTTTAATGTAACTGATATTTTTACCAAAATATCCCCTTTTAAAATCTCTTCTCTGCCTTCTCTTATGGCTTCTTCAGTTTTGGACAATCCGAGATTTTTCTTTGTTGGTATTAGAGCTATAAAAAAGCAATGGCAGCAGCATCTCTAGTGAAATAGGAATCATTCACATGTGTCAAAGCAGATAAAAGAGTTTTGATCACTTCAACACTTTACCTAGGTATTTTCTTTAATTATAGAAAATTTTAGCTGCCATTATGTAACAGCACGTGACATCACTTCATAAAATCCTCAGTCCTTTTCTCCAGCCCATTCAGATCCTAGGAAGAAGAGAAATTCTGTTGTAAAATTTAGGTAGAAAGAAGATTAAGAAGGACTAAATAACACTAGAGCAATCCATTGGTTTGATTAGTGTTCAGGCCATTACTGGTGAAATAAAAAGAGATAGCCTTATTTTCAATGATGTTAGAACACGTACGAGTCCCATAGTCTTCACTAGCTTTTACCAGCATTGCTCATCTCTGGACTTGACAAGCTATGGTGTTAGGCATGATGGCTGATCTCTGTTGTCCTCTGACAGTGAGCCAGAGAGCACTCTTTTTTGACCCCTTTGGCAGAAATGAATGCTGGTCTTCTTAGAAAAACATACTTGCTGAATTTGGTGCTATTGGATTTTCCTTACAGCTTGCTAGATCTTTTATCAGATAATTAACAAGGAAAAACATTCAGAAGAAAAAAGGGATGGGGGCAATATAAACCAGGGATCACAAACATAAATCGATGTCAATGATACATTTCACATTCATTTGTGGCAAGCTGCTAAACTGCTGGATCGCAAGCAGCTGCAAGTAATAAATCTATCAGAGATGGGGGCCAGTGAACGAATTGTCAGACCTCATTCTCAGGCATTTCTGCACTTCTTTGGATCAGCCAAGGGACTGGGCAACTGTAACGGCACCTTTATTAAAAGGCTGCTCTCCATTGTCTTCTCCTTTCAGTCTGTGCAGACCTTCTTCTAAAACAAAAAAACCAAGGCCCTTTCAATATTGAAGCACAGAATGACTAAAGAGCATTTTTACTTCCTAAACATAAAATAAGTGTTAGGATTAGACAGGAAATCAACAGAGAAAAAAAAATTAAATTGAAGAAGAAATACTGGGATTCTTCCTGTCAATACCATTGCTCAGACATGGTTTTAGGAAATCTTGAAAGCAGACCCACACTTCCAAAGCTGCAAAGCATTCAAGAACAAGCGCAACCCTGGGAAAGGTGTGGATGTTGCTAAATACAGATAGAAGGAAGCAAACGCTTCGTGTTCATTTAGCAGGTGCTTCCTGCTCTGCTGAACTGTGGCCTCGAAGTTCTCAATTTCCCTCTGAAGCCAAGGTGTGCACACGCAACAGCTAACAGCAAGAGAAATCATGGGTGTGATGCTCTCTACTGATAACACTGCTAGAGTGTACCACCGCAGAGAACTTAAATGTCCTGTCAGAATTGGTTATTTCTTCCCTTTAATACAGCAAAACATCACTTTTAAAGATATTTGCTGTGCAAGGTCAGCCTGAAGGCTCTCCTAAGCAGGAAAAACTCACTCCGGAGAGATATTCATATACAACAAGAGGATAATTGCATTTCGAGTCAGCATAAAGAAAGGGGCCTTCTTCACAGACCCCTTAAAATGCAAAATGGTTTTATTCCCCACTCTGCTTCTTATCTGTGAGAGCTCCCTGACTTAACGACGTGTCAGCATTTCCTTCTGCAGCTTGAATTCTTAGGTATAATTAATCTATGGTAAAAATCTACTCCAGGCCAAAATGGAGCAGACGTGCTAAGGCTGCTAGGAACATTTTCCTGAGTTCTTGGTACAAGATGCTTTTTACACCTTGTTTTACTCATACTCAGACAATTGGGGTATTAATGTCTACTTAATTAAGCTTTGAGTGTTAACAATATCTTACACAAACTGACTTTGACCACTTAAAAGACTTTTAAACATATTTTTCAGGGAGACTGTTGATATACTATAGTTAGTATCATTAAAATGAAAGCATATAGAACCTGTACACATTTATCTAGGATCACAAACCACATGACAAACATCAGCAGGTATTGTTTTTAACCTATTTTACAGATGGAGAAACTGCACAGACAAAATTCCCTGTTAACAGGAGAAACTGATAAAAAGATACCCGCCATCCTGCTTCTCAATTTCCCTAACCTCCAGGTTGTTTATCTTCCAGAAAACTATTTGTATTAGACATGGATTTTAGCACATATCAGCACATATATTAGATCATCACATAACAATGCCATGATAGACTGAAGCATTTAGGGGAAGGCACTGGCGTTTTTTAAATCTTTGACAACATCTAGGTTCTGATCCCTTGGCAACGGAGTTGGATTTGAAGAGCAGAAGAGCCTGTTTGCTTCTGTATCCTTCCAAGTTTATGTGCTCTTACTGGCCAAACACTGGCACAGGCTGCCCAGAGAGGCTGTGGGATCTCCAATCTTGGAGGTATTCACACCTGGACTGGACAAGGCCCTGAGCAACCTGGTCCAACTTTGAAGTTGTACCAAACGTCCTCCAGAGGGCCTTTCTAACCTAAACAATTCTGTGATTTTATTCTCTGCCAGTCTCTCTGTATTCTATTAAATAGTTCATCTCAAACTGTGGCAAATCCTTGTTTTGACTTTGTTTGCTAATAGGGAAGGTCAAGTGTAATTCTGCACTAGATCTACCCAGGAAAGAAACAGGAGGAACTTCTTGATTGCAGGAGAGCTTTGGTAGCTTGAAGCATAGGTTATTTTTAACTGGTCTATTCCTGTGGCAGCAATTTCTTTTAGATTATTGCACTGCATTTACTGGCAACAGACAATTAGAAGAAACTAGTTCTTTTTAACCCCTATTTTGGCTACACTGCTGAAAAAGGGATATTATGAATAACAGGACACTATCAGAATATTTGAATATTATTTTAATTACCACAGTTGCTCTTAAAGACAGTGAAATAATATCTTACATAATGTCTCTTGTCAAGGTGACACACAAGACCAACAGGAAGATAAGAGATGTAGGGAGTGAAATGGAAAGACGTATTACCATTACTGTACCACTCCAACACACAAAGGGTTTTCTTAGATACATGCAAACTTCTTAACTGATTAAAGGAGGATTGAGCAGAGGAACTGTGGTTACAAGGGCTGTGAATTTTGGCCTGACTGTCCCCCTCAATTGTCCCGGAATACAACGAAGAGATCTCCTGAGAAAAACAGAAACTGAAGCAGAAGAGGCAAATACTCCTTAGACAAACACTCATTGACTTTGGGGGCTGCTACCACCTTCAGTGTAACTTGATTAACCAAACTGTAATCAAACAGCCTTAAAAAAGATTCACCTAGTTCTGGTACAAGCCTTACATTGTAATGAGAACGTCTTCAAGAAAACCTTGTCTGGTAAAATTCAATAGATCTGTCTCCATTTGGATCAGCTGACAGGCATACCTGAAACCTCTTTCTTCCCCTCCCTGTCCCCCACAGGAGAAGGGAACTGAGAACAGACAAGATGTTTACTCTAGGAGAGCTTGGTCTGCTATGTGACGGTTCCTCAACCTGTCCCTGGGATTTGGTGAGATCTGACGATGCCAAGGAGGACTCTGCTCATTGCTGTAGAGGCCACCTGAGACTGCCACTAGTATTTACTAGCACCTTACTGAGATCTGAAATACCACAGCTGTGACTAAGCTGGGAGCAGGAGGCGACCCCGTACCACTGACACAATGCTGCAAAAAGATTCTTGCATGACAATTGTCCTAGAAGGCGCGCTCTGTCTTTAAGACCAGGGAGTAACACAAGATCAAGTTCAGGAAGGCAGAATTTCAATATGTCCTTAACCTTAAATCCCACAGAAAGCTCTGAGATTTAAATTCTTGCTTAAATTTACACTCACACTAAAATGCTATCCGTATAGGAATGGATGTTAGCATGTACTTACATACTGCTCTCCCTCCGAGTTTGAACGTTAGGCTGTCTGCAGGTGAGACTTGGCATCTTAAGGCCACAGGAAGAAGGCTTGGCATTATCTTTAGTTTTAATACAGCTCTTGTCTCTCCCTGGTGCTTCAGAATCAAAGCCCCTGTATATTTACGTCCTGTTTAACATTTCTCTCGTATCTTTCTTTCCACAGTATGTGGCATTTGCCTCCCTCTTCTTCATTCTGGTCTCCATCACCACCTTCTGCCTCGAGACCCATGAGAGATTTAACCCCATTGTGAACAAGACAGAAACTGAATTCATCGGGAATGACACCCAGGTGCGGCACTACAGGGAAGCAGAGACTGAAGCCTTTCTCACCTACATCGAAGGTGTCTGTGTGGTCTGGTTTACATTTGAGTTCTTGATGAGAGTCACTTTCTGCCCAAACAAGGTGGAATTTATCAAAAACTCTTTGAACATCATTGACTTTGTGGCCATACTGCCTTTCTATCTAGAGGTTGGACTCAGTGGCCTGTCTTCCAAAGCTGCTAAGGATGTCCTGGGCTTCCTCCGCGTAGTCCGTTTCGTGCGAATCCTGCGAATTTTCAAGCTGACCCGCCACTTCGTTGGGTTGCGGGTCTTGGGACACACCCTCCGCGCCAGCACAAACGAATTCTTGCTGCTCATCATATTTTTGGCATTGGGCGTCTTAATCTTTGCCACGATGATCTATTATGCCGAGAGAATAGGTGCTAAACCAAATGACCCTAGTGCCAGTGAACACACACACTTTAAAAATATCCCCATCGGCTTTTGGTGGGCTGTTGTCACCATGACGACCCTGGGCTACGGAGACATGTATCCTCAGACTTGGTCAGGCATGCTGGTGGGGGCCCTCTGTGCTCTCGCTGGTGTGCTGACCATTGCCATGCCTGTCCCTGTCATTGTGAACAATTTCGGAATGTATTACTCCTTAGCTATGGCTAAGCAGAAGCTACCAAAGAAAAAAAAGAAGCATATCCCGAGGCCACCCCAGCTGGGATCCCCCAATTATTGTAAATCTGTCGTAAACTCTCCACACCACAGTACTCAGAGCGACACTTGCCCACTGGCCCAAGAAGAAATTTTAGAAATTAACAGAGCAGGTAGGAAACCTCTTAGAGGAATGTCCATCTGACCGTTAACCTCCATCCCGCGTAGTGATTTAAGATTCAGCCAGACTGCTTTCTTAGAGCAATGGGTAGCACATTTATCCATTCTAGTCCCACCATCACACAGTGAATAATATGTGTGAAGTCTAGGTTGCAGGGACAAATGGTACAGTGGAGGCTGATCAGCAAAACTAAGGATGAGAGCACGCTCTAGGAGCCCAAACTTTGGTCCTGGTTAAGGGCATACAAGTCTCAAGATATTTTGAAGAGCTGTTACATCTAGTGGAAGAATTTTGAGAGTTCTACAGCTATGTTGCTGGACTGTGTAATGCATCTCAGAGGCTCCTGAGAGCTGAATGCTTCATAGAGCAGAGTAGGAGCCAAGTACTCAGCAATTACAGAGTTTTCTGACAAAACAGGGCTGGAATTCAAAACAGCCAGATGCTTTCTCATTTGTTCCCATTTGGGACCTTTCAGCTGTTTTAAATGGCAGATATTGTACATCTCATTACAGAAACTAGGTGCCTAGTAAGTTGAAGGGACAACTATACCATCATGCATATTCATGAGACAATCCCGTCTCTTTCTGATGATTAACTGCAAAGTAGAACAACAGCTCAAATTCTTGACACTAATGCAAAATGACTCACTCTGAGACAAGACTAGATGTAAGGATGTTTATTCCGTGGCATGCAAATCAATCTATTCTATAATATTCCACTAGAATTTAGCATTTAGAACTATGAAGAGTTTTGAACCACATTTTCTAAAACACACTCCTTTTGCAAGTATGGGTTGGTGAGTTACAGCTCTTTCAACCTTCTAGCGGCAAAGGCCAACTGGAAAAGGTCTGACTGGTCATTACTGGCCAGTTTGGCCTAAACGGTGATCACCTCACACTATTGTATTCTTATTTTTAATTATACTGATTCATGTTAGCAATGAAACCACAGCAAAATTAATCATACTAATTCTACTAGGAGGGGGGAGGGAAATGGAAAAAATACTAGTCACCATGGAATATATTATAATATCCCATGGCTAGTGGTTAATTATGGGAATATCTCAGTTTTATGAGAATCCTCCTATAGCATATAAAGTTACGGGGCTCCAATTTGACTATTTAAACCCCATAATCTACCTCTACCCATGGAATATCACTATTTATTCTATGGAGTAATTTCAAAGTAGATAACCACATTGAAAACAAAGCCAACTTCATTTTTGGCAGATGTTCCAGCCAAGTTGCATGGTAGACATTCTTCAGCCTATTCAGAATATCCCTGTGTTGTATTAGATAGAACAGATTGCCAGTCAAGTGATTTTAACTGACGTCTAGTCAAAAAGAGATGTTTTGAAAGAGCTAGCATATACCTATGATGGTCTCATGTTATCATTTTTTTACTTTGAAGAAAATTCTGATTTGTTACTCATTGTGAGTGAGGTATTCTCTCATCATCTCATAGCCATGCATGTTGACGTCATTGTGAGAGGCACAAAGAAAGTGAGACTTTCCTTTGTGTGTGACTTCACCAGTGCCGATGCTAATTTTGGAGGGGAAGAGCTGGTGGGAACCTTTCTCTTCTTTTCTATTCTCTTTTCTCTTCTTTTCTTATTTCTTTTCCCTTTTGTGCAACTATGTAAAATTCATTCAGAAGGTAAATAGCTTTCATTTTTTTGTTAAAGGCTATTCCATTGCAACAGGCCAATCACAATTCACGTGACTGATAGACTGTCTCTTTCCTATTGTATCTTTGGCGCGTAAGCGTATGGTTTTATCATCCATTCCCCTCAGGTTGCAAATGCTTATCACAACTCATGTCCAAGCAGCAAACTTCCTCATAAGTAGATGTCTTTGTGGCATCACATATCAAGAGGGAAAGAGGGCACAAACAATACTGCGTGTCTCCTACTGTGAGCAATATGCCAACTACCCAATTGTAATGCGCAAGAGATGCCAGACTCTTGAGTACTTTAGCAGTCAGCTACAGAATGACTTTCTTCTCAGAAATCCCTTGCTTTATAAAGTTCCTTCCATTACCTGCCCTGGTCCTCTCTGGGAATTAGAGGACTAAGAACTCTACGAGTTCAGTGCAATTCCACACTGGTATCCTGAGAATACGTGTAATTTTGGTTCATTGTGGAACTGTTTTGCCACCATCAGTGCTCTAAAATCAGCTGTTACCACAATATCCATGAAGTATTGATAGTAACAGCAACTTATCTATTTCTGCAATAATTAAGAGAGACTATTTTTATATACGTATACTAGCATATATCTTTTAAGAAGTAAAAAAGCACACTTATACTTCAGCTAACAAAATGGACTCGGTAACAGTGTTGCTGGAGTTCTCTTTCTGATAATTATTATGCACCACTAGCAGCAAAAAATATCACCTGCATCTCTTAGCTTCCTAATAGGGAAAGATCTGTATGTGTGCAAGAGAAGAGTAAATATTAATAAGTAAGATCAGAACCGAACCGTTAGAAGATGATCTGCATTGCCTTGGATGTTGAGGTTCACTTATGTAATACGAAGCATTCATAGGCACTGACTTGTTCCTGAAACTAAAACCTGCACGTTTTGTGAAAACAGAGACTTGCAAGCAGTGTATGTTTCCCACGCTGTAAAATATTTGGATTGGTTAACAGCACCTAACGGTAAACAACCCGTTAACATTGTACCAGGAACACAGAATGGGTGCCTAACGTTTCTAAAATAATGCTTGAGTTGTCCAAGATACTTCTTGTAATTTTTAATTGTAAGGCTTCTGTGTGACGGTGTCTAGGTGATATAAGTTCACATGATGTCTAATACATTCTTCCCAAAAAAACCTGTTTAGCTGCTCAGGTGTAAAGGACATCACATGAAGTTATTAATTCCATATATTACGTGCGGTGGAATGATTAAACACTTCACAAAATGGGGATGAGTATGAAATAGTTCCACATATGACTATCTCTTTACAGCCCTCTCATGCACCAAGTCAGCAGCTCACAGCTGTTCTCGGTGCATACACGCAGGGCCAAGGGGGCTCTACAGAGAGCGCTGCACAGCCATGTCCCCTTGCCTCCTCCCAGGCTAAGGAGCACTTTCCTGGCACGGACATGCAAACAGCAGAACTTTGCCCACAGGCTGCACAGCTGCTGCCAATGATGCTATGGTCATTTGCAGGCAAAGCAAAGATGGTTTGAATTTAAATTCTGGTAGGTTTGAATTAAATTTTTAAATTGTCCCCAACACTCTCAGCAGCTCAGTCCTGGGCTAATCTACACCTGGCAGGAGGGTATCTTTAAATAACAGCACTTGATTTTAATTTGATATAAGGAATGTCAGACTTCTGTTCTACGATGCCTCCCCTTTCTGCAGCAACCCTTCCCGCTCTCCGTCCCACCCAATCCCGTCAAATGGGTGGCTAGGAAAGCAGCAGAAAGGGAGGAAAGGCATGTCAGAGTAGAGAATGGCAGAGCTACTGCTGCAGGCAGGCCTGCACCAGCAGCATTAAGAAAGTAGAGATTTCCTCTATGCAAAAAAATCTTCAAGGCAGTTTCTGGTGACGATAAATTCTCAAGATACTGCTTATATAATGCCTGGAGGAACTGGGCCTGATCTCACCTGACCAATTTGAATAAAACTCCTTGACCGAGGGATATCTCAGACTATAGAGGACCAGGTGTCCCCTCACTTAAAATATACGCACCAAGTTCTAGCGTCACCATGTCAAACTATTAATTTTGTTATGTTGCAATGTTGTTTACAGGCCCTGTTCAAGATCAGGGCTTCATTTTGCCATTCTCGTATATGTGACAACCGCTATATTACAATCAAATACCCGACAGGCTAAGTAGACAGCAAAGAGAAAATGGACATAATCTCCAGTATTTTCATTTGACACAGGGCTTAATTTAATTGAGCAAGATCACTTGAAGGGTCTGTGGCAAAGCCATTAGTTGAACGTAACTAAATAAGCAACAGTCATAACTATAGTCTGCTGTGCTGCAGTGTCTTTCATCTAAAGGCTTCCGAGTATTCCATACAGTCAGTATCATAACAGAAGCGAAATAGAAGAAAAGCAAAGCAAAATTTGCTTCAAACAGAAGCAAAACAGAAAAAGCCAGTTTCAGCCACTTAAACTTAGCTGATTTCTGTCCCAAGCCACACACTGTCCTACAAGTATAAGTAATTTATCTCAGTATACATGGTGAAATACTTTAAGGTACAAGTTTGTAAGAAAACCTCATAACACGCAAACCAAATCTTGAAAGCTCTCAGTTTTGTTTTGAAAGTGTTATTCAGCTCTTCAGGCCCTCTCTTCTGGGAGCTGTGCGCTTACCTGAAGGATAGGTTGACTGCATGGTTACATCTTAAAGTAGCCATAGGATGAAGTGGTGAATGACATTTTCCAACACTGTACAAGAAATTTAGAATATGAATGGAATTCGTAACTTCATTTGGTGTCTACAACACTGTCTGGTGCCACAGAGCAATGGTCTTAAGAATGCATCCATAATACATAAGCACAGGTGATGGGTTATTTTGGTTTTGTTCAAAGATCTACCCTAACCTTTTACCGTTTTCGAATATATATTTACAACACCAGCACACACAGTCTTTCTATTAACTTTAATATGGCAAAAATAAGAATTTCTCACCTCTCTGATCCCCTCTGCATGCAGCTTCACTTAAGCTATACTCCAAGGATATCGTATCTTCATACGAATGTGTTGTGCAGCCCTTTTCACAGTATGCTGATTGCAAAATTCTCTACTCATTGAATAGCTGTAAAATATGGAAGAAATATTATTAGAATTCAAGTGCCTAAGAGGAGAGGGAAAATGTCTGTCATTACTAATACAGTCTTTAGCTTCAGAAAAAAATTCCGTGGTTGTTTTACTTACCTGCCAAAAAAACAATTTTCCATAACTCACTCCTCAACTATCCCTACGTCTGAATAGTTAAAGCAATCCAAGCCTATCACTGACAGAGGGGAACTACATAGTTATAGTGACTCCAGTGTACTCCACGGTCAGATGAACTGGAGCAAGCTGTGACATTAGGAACCTATTATTTCAATGCAATTTCCTGAGAGAGAGCTGATCTCCTTTTAAAGAAATAATGTGGAATTACCCATTTCAGCTTTATCACTCATGCTTTCTGAAGGAGCTGCTCTTTTCTCAGGGCTTCATTTTTCATCCCTTCTGTCACCATAACCTAAATAACCTGTATTCCTTGTGCAACACACTGGTTCTAACGTCAGAAGTATGCTGAGCACTGTAATTCCACTGCCAATGCTCAGTGGGAGCTGGGGACTCTTGGCAGTCCTTGTCACAGGCCCATTATGCTGCCTAACATTTCGCTGTAGTTTATGAACTTCAGTGGCTTTTACTGATAGCAAAGCATTGTTAAAGCCTTTAGGTATGTAGTCACTGCGGTGGTCCTTCAACCCACAGGGAAGCAAATTCTCTGATCAAATGCCTTTGAACATTAAAAAAAACAAACCTCATCTAATTTTAGTGTCATAAGACCTTTGACCCTCTCTGTACGATGGACAGTAGACAGCAATGTAACTGCAAAGAGTTTAGGCCTGTTTTAGCTCAAAAGACTTTGATGTTTAAATGTGTTAGACAAAAAATACTAAAAAGGCAGTGGAAAAGGTAATAGGAAGATGTTTTTTCTTTCCTCCCTATACTTAGCCTTCCTAGCCTTTAAAAATCAAAAATTCATCGTTCTGAAATAGCACATGAGGTAACAATCACATCTTACTGTCACTGAAGATGGAGTCCTCTGGATCTAATGTAGAAACTGCAACAGCTCAAAATAAAAGGAATAACTCTCAGTTCTTCTCATCTAACTTAAGATGCATTTGCCTGAGGTCCCCCTTATATTGGAAGAAGAGTCAGGTAGTCTTGGAGAGCAATTCACTCATTTATGATCTCAATTGCCCTCTGGAGGTGGCTTTCTCCATAACTAATCTCAGGTGACTGCAGCTGTAACTTAAGATCCTCAGTTAAGTGCCTACAGTTAGGTGGAAACAATTCGGATCTATTCCTTGCCCCCTGCCCCATGTGGCATTTCTGCAATCTCATAGCTGTGAATCACACACAAAGCAGAATTTCTAACTAATATAACGTAATACTTTGTCATACAATTATTCATCTGTCATTTCCTGTAGAGTTACAATTGGTGGGTTTCACTTGTACTACGGTGCTTGTTTATTTTAGAATTTGAGTAAAAAATAACATCCTCTGTACCAAGTAATTTGAAAACAAAAAGGAGGAGCTATGAATTCAAGTACGGCGCTTTGGGTTTCCTACTTTTCTCTGGCACTGTGTGAGACATTAAAAAAAAAATCTCCCCACACAGCCCCCCGAAGTCTGTCCACAGCCAGGGATGAGTGCGTGTAGGGGCAAGACTACACTAAGCTGAAAAACAATCACAGAACTAAATAACAAATCTTAGGACTTTTCATGCCTTAATAACTTAATGACCATGAGGCACTTCTAGTGATGGGAAAACACAGGTACAACTATTCCAGACAAGTAAGGCCAACCTGTGCCAATCCTCCAGCACAAGGCAGATGTAACTACGGTAAATCCTCTTTCTCAAGCACGTGCCTGCCACTGCAGCACCCATGCCATCCAGTGCAGAATGCATTCCGGGGATACAAAAGAGGTACTCTTGGCATTTCTCCCTTCTGCTGGACTGAGTATGACTGGTGTGTGCAGGACAGATAAAACAAAAGGCACCTCTGTGCAAGAAGTACATCTCTGCTGCAATAGAACTAGACAGACAGGATGATTTAGCCATTACTACAAAAGGCCAGAGACAAAAGGGTCTAGGGTGTGAGGTCCCAGTTCTGTGCCCAGTCCATTTGCTTATATCCCTCTTACTCTGTACTTGCTGGAAATTTTCTCCAAGCCTTTTGGCTACTTGTTTGTCTGTTTATAAGCACAAAGCCAAAATAACAACTAATCTACCATTCCCGCTGTCATTGTTCTTTGTATTCATCCATGCTCCATGTCTCAGACACCTTCCATACTGTACAGATCATCATACTGTATTCTTCAGTCAGAGCGGTAACATAACACATTATGTGTAGATGTGGTGCTCAGGGACATGGTTTAGTGATGGACTTGGCAGTGTTAGGTTAATGGTTGGACTCGATGACCTTAAAGGTCTTTTCCAACCTAAATGATTCTACGATTCTATAAGATTGTAGCGTCACTCACCTGACTGCATTTTCCTGCAACCTCTACCTGACCTGTCAAGGAGCCACTGTGCTCTACAGAATACGGTGTTAGCGAGACTCTCAGAAGTCCAGGATGGGTATAAGTGAAACCCCAGAACTCTCAAGATAAAACTATGAAGGATCTTCCAGAGCTTTTTGCAATGCAGCTCTTCCCAGGAGCAACAGTTCTCAGCACTGCATTAAGCACATATCCAATAATACCTGTAATAGCAAGATGCACTGGGTCTACTGAACTAGAGCTCCTGTATTTCCTCTAGTGGTACCAATAGGTAGGCAGCCAACATACTATCACCTCACTTCAAAAGTAGTACCTCTCAAAGGGGATATTCTCTGGGAGTGATGTTAATATGTTGGCCAGTTAGTACTGGGAGAGGCGGTCACCACCGCCACTGGAGTACCTTTACTGGGGGACACGGCTTCCTGGAGGGACCCAGGTCAACACGGTGGTGAGTAAATGTTGAAGAGGTAGGTTGGGTCGGAAGGATTCTGCGTATTCATGTAGCATACTAAATTCTGCTCTCGTGCCAGTGTAAAGTCCATCAGTACGATATCTACTCAGAAGAGCTTCATAGCAACTTTCAAAATATTCAGTAATATAAAAATCAGGGAATTTTATTAAAGGTACCTAGAACTAAAAAAGAGTTTTATTTTAATGGCCTTAGAATATTGGGGTAACTAAAACTGAGTTGTTATATAGGAATCTTAATTCTTTTTACATGTTCTTCACATTTTCTCTCTCTTTTTCTCTTTCTCTCTTTCGCTCTGTTTGTTAACATTTACTTGTTATTACTGTACGTTGCCTGCAACTTGTGTATGTTACAGACTGTCACATTTTATTCTGTGAAGTTTTTCTCCAATTCCCATCAACCTGAGCTCCATGTTGGGCAGCCGAGGAGATTACAATACAGTTCTTTAATGCAAAAGAACAAGGAATGTCACAGACTATAGGTAACTTCACTGAGGTTGTGACACAAAACCTGATGCAAGGTATTAATGCAAAGAGTAAGTACTTGGTATGACAATAGAACTACTTAGTTAAATTACCTTTTTTTTTTTTTTTTTCAGATAGTCTGCATGGGAAAAATTAATTTTCATTGCTCTCCAGCAGAAAAAATTCCCAAACCTACCAATTTAGGATTTTTTTCACTACCATTTTGAAAACCAGTGATGCCCATGCTGATGCATCATTACGCATTTTCAAAGGTTTAAACCCATATTTTCTTTGCTGTTCTTCTCTATGCTGTACTTCCTTCCATGCTCTCCAAACTGTAATTTTATCATTTCATCATCCTTTGTCTGTGATTTAATATATCTTCTCCAAAATTCTTTTTCTAATTTAATAGAGTTATATTCCTTTCACTCTAAGGACTTGATTTAACAACAACAAAAATGAGCCCCTGCCCATGGGATCCATGTTTCCTAAGCCTGCATGAAGCTCTGAGGCCCATAAAAATTATTTTCTGTAGCCAAAGACGGTCTGGCACAGAACCATAATTGTTATTTTGCTGAATCAGGTCCTGAGCAAAGTATTTTGTTACAATTTCCCTGAATTACCCCCAAACACTACTTTGAAAGAATGATAAAAAATAGCTGATAGACATTTGTGATCATTTTTTAATCTTATTCTTGTCAGTAAACTCTATGTTAACTCAGAAATCACTATAGCCATGTACTAACTCAAGAAAAGCATATTTTTCTCAGTGTGCAGTTCCTTTACTTCCTGATTCGCTATTATGCTCTGACTCTCCCTTAATCAGTGAAGAAGCACAGCAGAGTTTAGATGGAGTCTAGTATAAAAAAATTAAGTGATTTATACTGATGCAATTGATGAGTGGCCAATGAATATTAATGGACAGTAAACACTATCCAGGCAACTAAAACAGAAACAACTTGCTAACAGGAGTGAAATTTGAATTAAAGAGACTCAAGAGAGTAGGGAATTGAACTGTAAGAATTTCCTTTCCATGCAACATCTCAGAGAGAAATTTAGGGATGTAAAGTCAATGGGTATTTGCAGATGCTGAGCAGTTCTTAAGCCCTCCACAAATCAGAGTAAATGTCTTTGGATACTTGGATTCATACTCAAGTTCATCATAATCATTTGCTTAGCACAAGAAGTACCAAGCAGAAGCGATGCTGCAAAAATAGGATGCAAAAAGGAATGCAAAATCTTTGCATTTTCTCTAGAATAAAGACAGCTGGAAAATTTTGTCCTGCACCAGCAACTACAGTAGCCTCACAGCTGCTCTACTTCCCACTTCCAGCTAGTAGACTTGTAGCTAAGAAAAGCTAGAGCACAGCAGTTCTCCACCCTCACTTTGGCCGTGCCACCTCTGGTCCTGTACTATTCTGTCACTAGCCCAAGAGCCACAGAAAACCATCATACCAAGAGAGTTTCCTGTTGTCAGCATAGTATGACATAACTAACATTTGCCAAGTTAACCGCCCTTTTATATCACCAGAAAAGTGCGAGAGGACTGAAAAACAGAAGAGAAACTAATTCATTCAATGGACAACATACCATTACTTTCTTCAGGGACCCAGTTGGATTAAAGGTCTCTGCTGTGAGGGACCCCATGGAGATCCTTCTTCATAAGAGACTTCAGGCAGCTACTGTGCATGTTAGGCTTAGCAACAGGTTTAAAATGAGCAAATGACAATGACCCTCAAGCTCTGAATGAGAACCAAAGGACACTCTCAATTGCTCAGAAGTGGAAATATCCACAGACCATAATAACGTCAATCCCAGGTTTAGGATCAGGGCTACAAGAGCACAGTTGAGATCTAGACAAGCTGTAGATTCATTTTTAGGTGTACATGGGGTGGTGGTGTGGAATGTAACTTTACTCAGACAAGGTCTCCCCAGTAGAAAGATCTTCATCTTTCAAGCAACTTCCTTTCTCAGTTCTGTCCCTGTTTCGCCCTCAACTGCTCCTACCTCCTTCCTGCTTGTCGACCCCTTCTCTTGTAACAGGGCTGCAGAACCTTGAAGTCCCCCAAGTCTTTGTGGAATGGCAAACGGCTATTCAGGGAAGTTGTAGGTACTCAAGCTGGGTCCTTGTCTCCTTTAATCCTTAAACAAGGGGAGCGGGGAGGAAGACAGTCTGTTTTCTTCTGGAAGAGATTGCCAGTGACCTAATATGACCAAAGGAAACAGCACTGTCTCTTAATTGCTGTGTTTCTGATCTAAGGCTGAGAAGACTCCATCTTCTTTAGTACAATGTCAAAGAATCTGGCATGGTTCATGTAGCCAGATATTGACTTATGGGTAAATATGCATGGATACCATGCTATGAATTGTCGAGTTTCTCTTAGGCCTGTTTCAGTCAAAGTGGTTACAACCTACAGAAGTTCCTATAAGGACTGGAAAAGGCATTGGATTTCCAATCCTGTAAGGACTGAAAATGGTCTACCCTGAGAGTACCTTTCAACCCATCCAGACTCCAGTCTGGGTAAGTGACCACTTCACAGCTCTGTAGACACACGGGAGACAAAGCGGGGAGCAAGGCAGCTTCAACCCCAAGAGGAAGCAGTGTGAGTTGGGACCACCCCTGGCCGACACAAAATTTCTGAAGACATCTAAGATAAGAAGGGTAGAACTTGTGTCTTGGCAGCTGTTGGAGAATGGCAGTGTTTGCTTAAGGGAAGAGGACTGGAGTGATTTTCCCAGTGTAGGAACCACTCCTGTACAAGTGCCACATTTCCAAGCATAGACAGGTCAATGAATATATCATAATTATATCACTGATACTCTGAATGTAAGATGCAGTTCATATAGGTGGAGATTCAGTGCCAAATTCTAGCTTATGATCAAAACCAGCAGCACTGGTAAAGTCACTATGACAGTGTGCAAATATTTGCTATGACAAAAGAGATGAGCCATGCAGCAAGAACATGGGCAGTCTCTACTGTGCTTCTCCACAATAAGCAGAGAATACTAATGCAAAATCCAGCAGTTCTCCTAAGTTGGGTTTGTTGGGGTTTTTTTTCAGAATCCCCTCCCCCCATTTTGAAATTCAGTGTTTGCTTGGAAACACCTGAGGCATTTTAATAGTTCTTTTCTGCAAATGGAGATATATGAGACAGGAAAAAAAAGAAAGTGGAAACCACACAAATGAGGTAGTTGCAAAGCAAACAACTCACCTGGGAGATTTGCTGAATACTTTCTTTAGTCTCTCAGCCAAATCTCTGCAGGAGAATGTTTAAAGCTGGTGCAGTTAACTAGGTATTCAGAGATAGGACAATTACGGAGATAAGGTGCCAAGCTGAGAATCAGAAGATTTTGTTGTAAATAACCTCTTACATAGCAATGGGCAAGTCACTTTACTGCATGGTAGTTTTACCCCTCTGTAAAACAAAGATGATAACATTGACTTTTCTTCATGAAACAGAACCTAAAGAACAAAAATTGCTGTACAAGCCTAACTGAGATTCTGCTAACAGAGATAGAAAGACTCATGTGAATTTGGTAGGCCAGAAACAAGCCTTAGAAATTTTAAGCACCTAGAAGTAGTTCTCATTGGTATAACTAGACTGGTAGTCACCAGCCAGCAATGGTTTCAGTAGTTTTGCTTTATCTTGAGTTCTCTCAAATCCAAGGTCAATCTTGGAAAAACCAAACACGCAAACTGAAACTTGAGAAATCAACCTAGAATAACATCATTTCATTCCATCTTTATCCCTCATTCCTGAAATTGTTCAGCATGTAGATCTGCTAATGAAAACAATGGGAAGCTCTAACTGTAGGCTGATGACATCAGTGATGTTTTCTTTATTCCCACAATATTAAATATTATGTGATTGCCAAGTCCTGCCTTCAGCGAATTAGGTACTGCAGACAGTGATTTGGAACACAACTACTCTACTTAACACTTACTTATATACACCAGCAATAGATACAGTCTTCTGTGCTGGTAATTTCTCTGCTGCCTAAAATTTAGCAAAATTGTCATTGTGGATTAGCGTTGCTATCCAGAATGTGATCCCTAAGGCATGGCCCATCCACGTAACATTCAAGGGACATTAGAAGGACAGTTCAGTGACTTGTCCATGTTTCCAGCTACTCAGCTTCCTATTGAATACAAATAAAATAATGAGGTTGTAGATTTTCAACAACAACTATAGAGAAAATTCATCAGTGCTAAGGGACCCTGAAGAGGCTGCCAAGGGCAAGTTCCAGCTCAAGTTGCTAGGGATGTATAATGCAATTTAATAAATTAATTCCAAGAAGGTCAATTTTCTTGTCATTCAAGCACAAAAAGAGCCTGCAAGCTGCTTCCAAAAGGATCAATAGCTGTTACCAGTGAGCAGCCTGACCCACAACCACGCTGCTCAGAAGTGTTCTGAATTCTAGAAATGGACCAGTGCCCTCTCCATCACTAACAGTTTAGATTGCAAACCCAGGCGCCGGTGTAGCAGTGGGAGTCTCAAAGGTTTCAATGCAGAGCTCTGCTGACACAGCTGCCTCCATCATTTCAGGATTAGAGCCATCAGTTTGTAGCAGTAAAGGCTTATGAAAAAGCCCAGTTCTTTGCTCATCCCCATAAGGACAGCAGCTCTCCCCAAACACAGTTAAATGATTTTTAAATCAACAGCTCAGTACCTGCAATGTCATGGTTACTATGGCAGCCGTGCCAGGTTTTTGTGTAAAGAGTGGTATTAAATAGCAGTGAGTATTATGAACAGAAAGGAATTGCACATCAGTGCAACCTTAAAACTTTAGAATCCTATTGAAATTAGTGTCTACAAGTATTAAAATGCACCTACAGCTTTTACCATAATTTTTAAATGTATTGAGAGACCTAATTATTTCATTGCTCACAAAACAAAAGGTTATTACTTCCCTCTTTGGGGAAATAATTGGCTAATTCTGCACGGAAACGAAAGGTGGCAGAGCTGAGATCTGCAGAAAAGACTGTTTATGTTGTGACAAACCAGTGACATCTAAATAAAAGAAAACTAAAGGCATAGAATGCAATTACTGGTGCATGGATTGATGCACAGTATGTGTCATATACATCTCTGCGTGTGTGTGCGTGTGTGTGCAAAGCAACAAACATAACTTGAAAAGGCTTTTACCTACTACTCATGTATGTTGTCCATCTGCAACCAGAGGATCAGAATCATATCTCCAAACCCTACCTAATGTATTTTTTCTTTTGGGCTCATTTTATTACTTAGCTTCAAACCCCCTGAAAAATAAAGCATGTAGCGTTCAGAACAAGCTAGTACGCGAATCTGGAAGAGGCACTGAAATTAAGTCTGTCTGTTGAGTTTGTTTTTCCTTGAAGACTTGCAGGACCACCCATTGCCTTACAGTGTCTAAGTAATAAGCATTGTGCAACCGAGGTGTAGGATGCTGCTAATACCACTCAGTTAACATATCTCAGCGTTTGTGAAACTTCAGAAAGCACATTTTGACTTTTTTCCTGCCTTCAAACAAAATACTCATATCAAGCTGTGCCATATTTCGAGTATATTCTCAATACGCTAATTTGCACTTTAAAACCCTACAATAAGTCCTACACTAAATAGCACTTTAAATTGTTTTATAAGTGTCAAACAAGTCACACAGAGAAAACATACTATTCTCAGTCTATCCTCATGGGAATGTGTGGAGCAAAATGGGCAAATCTGACAGTGTATTTTCATTATTTACAGCCGAGAGTAAATTTTACTCTATTTTCCAAATTCATGGCCTGCTGTAGTGTTTTCTATATGTAGTGTCCTGTGCTGGCATTGCAAATACTGTATGTGTTTCAGAGAAGAACATCAGAAAATGGATTGCTTTTTTTAAAATCCACATTCTGCTGTCGTATTTCCATACGTAATGTACTCTGTGTGTCTAAAACATGTACAGCCATTCTGCACGACTGATACCAGAAATGCTATAAAACAATCTGGGTAAATTTTGGGGAGGGGAAGAGCAGGAATTTTCCCCTCAGTAAAATTGCACACAGGTATAAATCAGTACAAACAGAATATACTCAAATACTAAAACACAATTCACAGTCCACTGCCTCTCCAAAGCTCTGAGCGACAGTAGGCTTCATGACAAACAGGTCATTCATGCACCATCCAATGTCATGCAAAAGCATAACGCGATTTCTAACCGCAGTCTTCTGCTCGCAGGACTAGGAACCAATGCACGCCCGTTTCTGAAACTGCCCCTCTATGCGGAAGTACAGGTGGCTGCTGTTACACCTAACGCGATCATGTTTTGTTTCTCCTCTCACTTAACAGACTTTATTTTATTTTGGTGCAGTGCACATGAATGCAGTGTCTAGGACAGATGTGCTACCTTTTATAGTGTCGCTATAGAACTCTTTAGCTGTGAACACTTAATTTGCAGCTGGAACGCTAATAAACAGTGCATAGTGTTTCAATAGCCTTCTGCTTATATGTTTGAAGATTCGAAACTGAATGGTGAGGTGGCCAAGGCGGCGCTGGCAAACGAAGACTGTCCCCACATAGACCAGGCTATTACGCCTGATGAGGGCCTGCCCTTTACCCGCTCTGGCACTCGGGAGAGATATGGACCCTGCTTCCTCTTATCAACCGGGGAATATCCCTGCCCGCCTGATGGAGGAATAAGAAAGGGTATGTAGCTGGGGTCCTGTAACCATGTAGTTAGCAACCGTTTTAAATAAATCAGAGAAAGTCAGCCGTAGTTGTAGCACGCAATAGTGCGCTTGCTGTAGAGATGCACGTTTGGGCTGGAAACCACCACCTGATGTCTGCATTTGGAGTTTCTAACCTATTTCTTTCAGAAAGAAAAGCCTGAGGAGCTGTAACTACCCCATGCAGCTATGCTAGGCAGTCCAGTCTTCCACCCCAGCTGGTGCAGTAAGCTTTAGTGGAGGATGCTCTACAATGTCCTTAAATTAGCCCATCCTCCAAGGAGAGGCTAATTAACATTTCATAGCAATGAAGGTTTGCCACTCGGAAAGCTCACAGATCTTACCAGACTCTGAGGAGCACAGACTTGGAGGTGGCAGACAGAAAAGATAAAACAAAAGCAAAACATCCTCCAGAAATGATTATTCGGTAACCTTAACAGAACACTAACAAAAAAAAAAAAAAAATTATTTGGATAGTCATAGCTGCTTAGTTCAACAGAGAAAGAGAAGCATACAAGAACATCTGTTAGCACAGGTGTCTTACAATTGGACAATAATCCATCTAAAATCACTTTCCTTTCATAAATAAATCATTACTAGTTAGTTTCTCAGACTTCTGACAGCTACAGATCTCTCAGAAGTAACTACTTTTTAGTTTGCTAATGGTCAGAATAATCTATTTCCCAAGAGAATTCAAATCAAATGAAGAAAACCTTCCCTTCATAAAATAGGCTGTTTTGTTTAAATAATTTAACATGAGGAAACCATACAAACCAAAATTAAAGTTACATATATATGCATCAAAGTTGACAAGGAATGGGAAAATTGGAAAAGAAATCTCTCTCTTCAAATCAGTGTTTATCACTGATGTACTGTATATAGTATATGATATAGTCAATATTTTAAAACTGCAAAGATTGTATGATGTAACCATACGCTGAGTATGGAGTATAGAATTCCCATGTGCCATTGTATGATGGGCAATAGTTATAGTAAATGCCAGTTATAGATAGTGTATGTATTTATAAGTTTAAAGCTTATCATCAACAAAGATATAGTTAGACCACAGACTTTCATATGAAAGTATATCCTCTAAAATTTACCTTTGTAGCAAAGTGTTTTACTTGATTCTGTATTGGATAAGCATTGGCCGCGTTCATTCAGCCTGGGCGAGTTCGGGTGGTTCCAGTGGATCAGGGGAACACTCCAAATGGCACATCCTTTGGGATGAGGAATGTATGGTTTTCACGATGCACTGCAACCGCCTCTCGTTACTGAATGAAACAGAGGCTGGTTGGCTAAAGAGTAATATACGTCAGCATATTGTTGGCCTGTTTGAAACACGTTGAGAGCATCTTAATTGTTGTTCCAACAGAATTTCATCCATAGTTTGTGCAACTCTCTGTACACTTGCTGAGCTGTTTACGTGCATGCCTGAAAAAGAAGGGGGGGATGGGGGAGGGGGGAGGGAGGGAAACTGAGTGCATGCAATTGTTTTCTTTTTTTTTTTTTTTTAAATGCTGAGAATAAAGGAGTAGTATCTCTATAGCAACACAATAAATTCTATGGATTTTGCTGCCTTTTCCCCCTCCCACCCCCAAAGATACCAGAAACCTTAATTTTGTCTGAGGTCAAAATGCATGAAGTAGAAGGGAGAGGTGTGTGTGAGTGTATGACGGAGACATAGAAAATCCCTCCCACTGATTCTTTTTTTTTTTAGGGTACAACCATGTTGCTGCCTGTAGGATCAATTACATAGCCTGACCATCCTTGAGAAATGATGATTTATTTTTTTTCTAATACCTATATTTTTTAAACTTGTTCTGTACTTCAATGGCCTTCTGAGTCTTGTTGCAAGCGATACTACTCTCGGCATGTCCGTGCATGCAGATGCTATTGAACTGGCTACAATGTTGACCTCATTCTTAGTCCATTCTGTCATTGATCCAATGCTGTACTTTGCATTTTTCTTTTAAATGAAGGTTACGAAATGTCACGGAGCCTTAACAGCATAGCTGGCATAAGTGGAAAAGCGATAGGATTATCCTCAGTGTCTGCGCCCTACAGCTCTCCTAGTCCAGTGAGACGTTCTTGGTCTCCCATCCCATCTATTTTGTAGCATGGATCAGTAGCAGAGAATGGTCTAAAAAGCTTTATTTTCAATTAGCCTATGCTATGTTGCATATAATCCAGGTGACTAAGTCTGAAGATGCAATGTCTCACAGTAGCACCTGCTGGGAATGGTGTTACTACTGATGCTAGGTGACAACACTCCTAAATAGCACTCAGATGACAATAGGCAGGCATTTATGTAGTACTGGTGGGCCATACATGCTGCATGGTATCAGTACATAGGATGAAGGGTAGATGCACCAGATAATTTCCTTCCTGGTGCATCCTGCTAGTATATGCTTATTTTGGCTAATGGTGGATCTACTGGCTCTGTATGGAATGGGTTAGGCATTTAGTCGATGCTGAAACGTGCCAACGATGGAAGATTTTGCTTTTCTCAGGATATTTTTGAGCCATAGGAACCCTGCAGGAGTTTGAGCAAACAAGCACAGTAGGATGAAACTTTGCATGGGCGCCTATTTGAGCTGAAAGCAATACTCAGACACACTGTAGAGAGGTCTCAGTCTGGCTGACTGCATGGGAAAAAAAATCCTGTTGAAGAAGAATATGGCTGCCTCTGCATGTAGCTATTTCACCTTTTCCTCCTTCCTTTAAAACTAAGATGCCAAGCTTGATGTGAAAATCGCAGGGAAGAAGCTCAAGTACTGATTGTATTCTTTACATGCAGATCTTTGCAAAGAAAGTCCAGTCATTGCTAAATATATGCCAACAGAGGCAGTCAGAGTGACCTGACAAGGCGAGATGGAGATGAACATTGATGGCTAATAAACATCTGTGTGGAACTGTGCAGGCATAGAAGACCTTCTCATTTGGACAAAGTTAACTCGCTCCATGCAGGTTTTATGGATGATTCTTTGCGGTTTTGGAGTTGTACTAGAGATGCAGGCTTTTTCTACGGCCAAAATGTAACAAAACTGTAGAAGATCTAGAAGATCCTTTTTTTTTTTTAATCTATTTTTTTGTTCCATAGCATGAATTGCATGAAGACAAAAATTAAAAAAACAAAAAACAAGAAACACTGCAAATGTATGATTAAGGAGAAAAAAAAGCAAAGTTATATATTTTCTTTCAAAGCTCTTTACTTTTACATACATTGTTGTAGCCAAAATGTAAAACATTATAAAACTGTACATTTCTTTGCTATGGATCGCTTCTTTTTGTATACAAGATACAGAGTAATGGTTTTAAAAAGTGCAATCAGGCAGTCATCGGTCATATTGACCACGCCTTCACAGTTCATCACACCAACATGGAAATCAAGAACTTTTAATCCAACTAGAAGTGTATAAAAATAAGAAAAACTTTTTCCTGTCTGTTTTTGTTGGCATGCTTGTGACACATGGGACCTTCCTTCGGACCTGACAGTAACAGCTGGTCTAGATTTAATTTTCCAGCTCTGGTTATGTTGTATTTTATTGATGTATAGATCAAACGTAAAGACCCTTCATAAATTGTTCATATTAAGTAATCAGTATGAATTTTAAACAAAAGAGGTGTTATTTTAAAACTGGGACTTATAGTACAAAATCAGGAAAATACTCAAGTATAAATCGTCTCAAAGTTTAAGAAACAAGACAACAGCATTGTATGCAATTTAGTACTGAGTAAAATGCATGCACAATGTTATGCAAAACAATTCTAGCATGAAATAAATTTTGTATCATGGTTTCAGTGCCTGCTGTATAGTGTAAAGGGGAATCCTTTTCTGAAGCGATCAGGGGTTTCCAGAGACTTGCTTCTAAAATCTTGAATAAATACAGTGTTCTCAACAGAAATGTAGGCGAAAAGCTTGGTATTGCTTTGGTTCTACAATGCTAATTTTGGTTAGTAGATAATAAATGAAGCCTGCAAACACTTGATACAACTGATATCTGAAGAATTCACATCATTAGTAATTTTAAGAGGGAAGAATAAAAAACCCTATAATTACCTAGGTATCTTCCTTTTCCCTTCTCAACAATAATAAAAGTTTGTCTTTTTAGCTGACTACATGAATTCAGTTTTTCTTACTTCTTTGGGCCTCGTCCTTCACTTGTTCTTCACTGAGCAACAGCAGTCCACCCGATATGAAACTCTGAAAGAAATCCAGGTGTCTGAGTCGCACTTTATTTGCCACACAAAACATGCAGCAGTAAGAACCGAGAAATACATTAACCGAGAAATACAATGGGATTAAATTTCATTTTAGATCCTACAAGTGACAACTATGGACTATGTGTCAATGGCAAACTAGTTGTGTGAGCATTTTTGGTAAAGTACTTCTATAAGGAAGGATACACCTTTATCCTCATGTGAGGAACTTCAAAATTGCTGGCAAACTTCTAGACAAGGTACAGCATCTGCGACTACCGATGACAATGGAAATGTAAAGGAATAGAATCCCTATGGTCTGGAGGAAGTAGAGATTAACTCCCCAAAACCAGAAGAAACACCCATGGCTCTGGTAAGTGCTAAATTACAAACAAAAAANTGTGAGGAACTTCAAAATTGCTGGCAAACTTCTAGACAAGGTACGGCATCTGCGACTACCAATGATAATGGAAATGTAAAGGAATAGAATCCCTATGTCTGGAGGAAGTAGAGATTAACTCCCCAAAAACAGAAGAAACACTCATGGCTCTGGTAAGTGCTAAATTACAAACAAAAAAACCAACTGCAGCTGGACCTTGTCTTCACAGAACTCTACTCCAAAAGGAAAAATCAAGGAAGACCTCAAGCTGTGTTTTAGGAATAGAAGAAAGGCTGATCATCTGAATTTGTATGTAATTAGCAAACTCCTTTGTAGTCCTTGATGTAGCATTATGTCCTTGATTTCTACTTCAGTTGACTATCTTTTCTCCTGAGAACTATTTTTCTCCACTGTTTCTATGCTGTTATTCTCAGCTGATAAATGGGCAATTTCTTACCTCCAGAGGTAAAATCCAGGTTAATCCAGGATCCAAAAGTTGCCTAATGAACACCTTTTCCTCTTATAATGTATTAAGAATCCAGAAATAAATTTATCTGCCCCTTTTTTTATTTAACACTAACTCAAGGGCCCAGCGTGAAGGCTGCCCAAATTCTCCATTACCATATCCTAACTAACTAACCTATCCTAACTAACCTATCCTACTAACAATTCAGCCCAGTAAATCCCACATAGGTCTTCCCCTTTCACTGCACTTTGCATATATATGAGCCTTAGCTAACAGGTTGGGTACATATGCCCTAAGGCAATTGTCATTCTGTGCTACTTTTTACATCTACCAATCCCATTTTCACTTAGGTACCCCTCTCAGCTTATTCTGATTTGAGGTAACCACATCTTTTGGGTAACTTTTATAAACCCTTCAGAAACAGGACAGTACTTCCCATCCATCACCCTTCAGGAGATGCTCTAAGGCTTAAGGTCCGTCTGACCCCAGAGTTCCCCTTGCACAACAGTGGCAACTCTGACAGCACAGAGAAAGGAGACAACTGGAATGTTTCAGGAGCTGTTGCACCAAATCCTGACACTGAGTCCTAAGAGAAATTTACCACATCATCCCACCTGCCTTACATTTAAGGAGCTTTTGCTGGAGTATTATGATTAAAACATTAATTCCTCCAAGCCTGCCCACTCCCACCACAGGAGGTATACATCTCGATTAAAGCATTAAAACTATACATGTGGCTAGATTCTGACCACAGGCTTGCAATAACGCCACCGACTACTTCTGACTTCACACCATCGTAAGTAAGAGCAGAAGCACGTTCTGTAGTTCAGTTACACTCTGCTGGTTTCCTGCCGGAAATGAACATCCAGGTTTCTTCCTCTACAAACTCAGCTTTCGGCAATGGAGCCCCAGCTACAGGAGCCAGGGCTGGTCCTGCATCTGAACCCAATGGCAGTTAGTGGTTTATTACTTGCTAATATTAAAAGCACGCCTCAAACACACCTTCTACACACATAGCTTTTCCTCTGACTGCATGAAGGTACTCGTTTTTTCTGGACCAATCTGATGTGTGAAACTGTCTCCACAACTGCAATTTCAGACAGCAAGGATCTGAGAAGCGGTTTCTGTTCTCTCAGTCCAACAAAAAATCTAGCTAATACCACTGTGATAACAGTCAAGCGCAGCAGTCATTAATCTGGATAAAGTGATTTTTCACATAAATTGCCTTCTCTCTCCTTAGAGTTTCAGGGCCAAAAAGAAAATACATCACTGAAACAAATGGCTGCTAGGACAAATGAGCAGACTGAAATACAGAAGAGAGCAAGAAGGGCTAAGGCAAGGGCATTCAGAAAGGAATTGAGCACAGAGCTGCTTATGAAAAAGACATCCCGAAGAAAAAACAAGTGCAGTTATTACCCTACCACATTGCATATCCTTTTCATAGTTTTAAACCAAGGCAGCCTACTTGTCTGCTTTCCATATATACCCTCGAAGCAAGTTTGTCTGATCTCACACAGCAACTAACTTCACTTAATGAAAATGTGCTTGAATTATACAGGTTGTTACACACTTATTTGAGTTTGGGTGTAAAATACCTGTCTGTTCAGAAGTCCCAAAGTCTCTGCATTCATCTAGGACTGTAAGAGCAATATTCCTCTCTTAGGGGAATACAAATGCTTATTTACTGCAAGAAGAATAGTTGAATGAAAATTGAACTTCAAGTTAGAAAATGCATCCAGAACTGCATCTCTTGACTTTCTTTCCTTATCTGACAAAGAAAATGCTTTAAAACTAAATGCATTCACCTGCCCCCATGGAAAGATATATTTTCTGGTTCAGGCTAACAAAGCGAGGTTTTCAACCCTCAATGAATAATCGCTTGAGCATTGAAAAACCTTATGCAAGTACATAGGCTCAAACACCTCCAGGTACTAAATATTAAGAGTGCGTGCTCCAAGGCTTACATTGGTTTCTCTACTGCCCAAGGAGCACAGGTTAGACATTCCTTAGTCAGCAAAAGGCAAAGCACCGCAGTTGTATGAGCTCAGATATCACTCTAAGGTACCTGCACAGCTTCTGGACCCAAAGGGCTTAGCAGGGACAACACAGCCTGTGCAGAGGCTGCTGACCGTGAGTCACACCGGCACAAACAGGAGATACATGTCTTTAGCCCAAGCAAATAAGCTCAGTAGCAGCCCTACTTTGCGGTGGCGGTGTCAGTGCAAGTGGGTGACTGGAGAAGAGGTGGCAGTAGCACAAGAGGTGGGAAATGAGGAGAAGGACACAGAATGGTTCTGGAAAATGGGTTATGCAAGTAGAAGGGAGCATATGAGGAAACTGTCATCAGTGGGGGGGAGGGAAGAAGAGCAAGGAGAGAGGGAAGTGGTAGCAGTGAGGCTTACCTGAAAAAACATCAAGGACCACTAGCCTAGAAGGTAGGGCCTTGGCCTGGGACTCAGGAGATGGGAATTTTATTCTTGGCTCCGCTGCGGACATGCTGGGTTACCTTGGTCGGGCCATTTCAAACTTTTTATGCCTCAGCTTCTGTTTCTGTGACATTACCCCCTTTTTAAAGTGTTCTGAGGTCAAAAGAAGAAAAGCAATATTTAAGTAGGGATATTTATTATAACCTATCTACTCAGAATTAAGGCACCAGAGGAGAGAAGCATCTCTCCATTACTTAAAAGATGCCATATTTCCTTGTCTGCAGAAGAGCACAATGCCCCTGTAGGAATCCCTTTTCTTTTGTACTTTAAAGCAGAGGATTATTATGGAAAATGATTAAGCACCCACACAGTTAAAATGACAGAGCATCTTCATTACTGATTGGCAACTCCTCTGCTGCCCTAATTTAGGTACCACACGTCTTCATGCATTCAAATCAGTAAAAACAAAACAAAAGCTAAACTCATTTGACATTTGCAGCAAAAATCTAAAATCATGTCAGAACATTAAAAATCTCCCAATTGTCAGGCCCCACTTCTAAATATAAAAAAAATGTAACAATGCAGTCTTATAGAAAAGTGTTCACATATATTTAAAAGATTATGATGATCAGGGAGTAACTGGAATCACATTGATATGAAATTCTGCAATTTCCACTGACAAAGTCTTGATCCCTAAACCCTGCAGACAGAATTCCCCCCAAGATTGCTTTGTATCTGAATAACAAGGTGGTCCATAGGCAAAGCAACCTGGAAATAGATGAGAAAGATGAAAATGAGTCGAGAGGCTAGCCAACACAGGAATTTAACTTAGACTCAAACCTGTCCCAACCTACAAAGGTTCATCTAAAAATGAATTGAAATCCGACAAGTCGCAAAATAAAAATGCCTGAGAAAGTTTTGCAAAATAAACATCACCTCTGAATTTTCTCATGCCCACAGCCAGCTTTTATTCAGGAATAATTACTTTATTGCTCTTGTTTTTAATCAAGCCAAAAAATGTGTTCTCCCAGTACTCTAAATTTATGCTTCCTCACTCTCCCACAAGGTAACACATGGTTCACCCAGGTCATGATTCAAATACAGAGACCATTTTCATTGCTGAGTATTTTCAGTCACATACTCTCTTTCCATGTTCTACAGAGGCATTAATGAGTAAAAACTGTCTCTGCATTAAAAACAGGTGAATGCAGAGACAACTGACAGATGAATCTGAATGAAATGCACAAACAGCTAAAGAATGTGCCTTACTTCAGTCCCTTCAACCTCTAAATAGGTTACAAAATAACAACGGCTTTACACATGCAGTTTCTCCAAATTAACTTCAAAGGCACATATGGTAAACACCTCCCTTTACAGTTATTTTTCAGGACATTCATCCAACAGAAGGCCATTTCCACACAACAGAAGCATTTTAATTCAACGCTATTAAATCATTCTTTCTAACATGGAGCAAAACATTTAAGACCAGCATTTATCAGGAATTAAGAATAGCACAAAAGCTAAAAGAAAAGAACAAAGCATGTACTACCTCTTTTTTTTGCACATAAATCGACACTGATATGTCAAAAGTCCAAATGTCCAATTACTTTTGTCAGCTAGAATTTTCAGCAAATTCAGTATAAGCTCCACTATTCTACTGTGCACATTTTTAAGTGATATCAAAACCACACAAGATGATTCTCTACCACAGGCTGCATCCATCCCCAGCCTTTGGGAAGCAAGACTTATGTTTTCTGCTTCAGTATTTTCTTCTTCCTTTTTCAGAATTATGAGCTGCTCTGAACTATAAGCAGGTAGTAAATAACACAAGCATAACTCAAATAGTGATGAAAAACTCTGGAGCCTTTTTTTAAGAAAATACCTAGCTAAAAGAAAAAGCACAAGACTTGCTATATGCTGTAAAAACATCAAAATTGCTAAGAGAACACAGGGGACTTCTTGGTGAAAACATAACATCGCAACTTCAGTGACAAAGATCTGTCATCATCCCGATTTCTAATACAGGGGAAAAGGAAGTGGAAGTCCCAAAATTACCTAAGTCCTGTTTAAATCAGATCCAGAGTTCACAGAATTTAATGGAAAAATAGTAAGTATTTGATTAAGTCCTGGACTAGGTCACAGGCCTGATTTTAAGATTTCTGAGACTGGAAGGTAAGGACAGATGTTGCTGTTCCAACTGAAGAGAACTGGAAATTTAAAGATGTCCTATGAATGACAAAGAAAACCCACTGCAAGTCAATAATTCATATTATTATTAATAAACAGTAGGAGAGGGGGAACAATAACATCCAGGAAATAGAATAGCTTGTCCCTCATCTCACTGCCACCATGCTGCTACACCTGTGTGATTTTTCAGTCTTCAGGACCCGTATCTTGAATCTGTCTTTCCCCTCTGCCCTCCTTTTCCCCTATGTTTTAGCTGACTACGTCAGGCTCTCTGCTGCCATCCATTTAAATGTTTTTCCGTGGTCACCTTTCTCCCATACATTCAAACTGATGTCCCTTGTCTGTTTTCCATCCTCATCTTTAAGTCTTATGACTCAAGAAGTGTCATATAAAGCAAAATTAAATCACATTCTTCCTCTCCCCCTCAATTTCCCTGTGCTCAGCCATGTAACTGATCAAAACCTTCTGTCATTCATGCAGAAATGACCTTTATGGCAGTTGCAGATGGCAAGAATTAGTTAGTCACCAACAGGACTGACAACATGCAGATAGGGGAGAGAAACCAGTGTCATGTAAGAAGTGGTGACCGGGCAAATGGGAAGAAAGGCAGAACTGAATTTTTCTTTCAAATGAACACACTTCAAATACAGGGTCCGGCATTCTAAGCATCAAGTCACTCAGGAATGCTACACAAAGTCAAATAAAATCAGTGACTGCCAAGCGGCCTAAACAAATCCTCCAAGAGGCAGGAGCTTCTGATACAACACACGTACATCTTCCCACCAACATTCTTTAAAACAGAACAGGCGTGTCTTGCACAGGTGCACGTAGAGGTTGCATAAGCGACAACTGCAGATCTCCTAGGACTTCAAACAACAGAAGTACACACAACAGCTTCCTTCTCCCCTTCCACCCAAGAACCTGAAAGCTCTCTGGACTGAAGGTCAACAGTTCACAACTTGTTCTCCAGCAAAGGTGTGATATTAAGTTCAACTTTTCCCCCTCATGAATGTCTAAGCTGCTCATTGGCAGCTTATTTTCAGAAAATGGGAGGGGAGAGCAGCTGCACAGACTCTTGCTTACCTTTTTCCAGTGTTTTTTATATATATATATAATTACAAACCTCATCAGTTTATTTGCATCTGAATGTGAACACAGAATGCTTACCTAAAAGCCTTTCTTTGTTTAGCACTGAAGACCTGCATAAAGAAGACTGTCTTTGCATGCACAGCAGAAGCATTGGCATAGCGCACTGGCTCTGCATTTTGCCTTGCAAAGTCTGACCTTCCCCATCAGGACATCAACCAGCAACAGTCACTAAGCTCTGGACACCAGCAAGGAAGGGGGTTTCTTCACTTGATTAGGAGCTTTTCACTGTATGCTCCCTTCGTTACAGTAGAAAGCCTTAGCTGATTTTGTACAATGTTTTATTCTGCAAACAAAGTATACTGACATACAAAACAGGGCATTCATTTCTGAATGAACAAGCAACAACCTGGTTTTGACATTCAACCATGTACCATCTACAATGAATTATTATTCAGTCTTCATACTACAGCGGCTTCTGGAAGTCCTGACTGACAAGAAAGCATTCAGTACATCAAGCTCTCAAGATAAGTCACTACTTTCCAAAGTTTTCAATCTATAGGCAAGACAAAGGAGAGAAAATCTAGTTCTCGCCCTTTTAAAGACGAAGATCAGATGCAGATATGAAACACAAGATCAGGACCAGGAACAAACAAAAGTACTCCTTTCTTTCCTCCTTACCAACTCAAATCACTCTTTGCATTTCCAAAAGTGTGTTCGTGTTACAGATGTAGAAAAAGCGAACAACATATCAAATAACCAAGTTGCATTTATTTGTTACACAATTTGTTGGATTCCTCTGAAATGAACTGCTGCAAAAGCAGCATACAGAGACAAAATATGCTCAGTACAGTAACCGCTATGTTATATGGCACACGTAGCTAGCTGTGATTAATCAAGGAACAGAATTATTTAGAGGGTATGATTACTGAAACAAGATAACATGTTTATTCCATACACAGATTTTGGAGGAAAACGAAGGTAGAAACCTCAGACAGAACTGCCAAAAGACCATGAGAAACTGTTCAGTGCATATAATAGAGAGGCTCTGGTATCTAGAAAAAGGCATTGAGCAGAGGCAATAAATAGCAATTTAGGTAAGTAAAAAGTGCAAGAGGTCACAGCCTGGAACAGTATATTGTCATGAAGAACCACAACCAACACATGGATTAGAAAAACCCACTTTACATCAGGAGTCTCAATTCTGCACTTTTTGCAGAGGACCCATCTGATTGTTCTTACAGATTCTTTCAGTATCTGTAATGCAGTTGTTATAATCAGCTTCATAGTCAGTTCAAGTTTCGCATCCATTGAAGAGAAAAAGAAAATGCCCTTGAAACTTAGGCCATGAACTGTAACTGCTGTAAAACCAAGGGGGAAAAAAGCCCTCACAGCCCATATTACCACCTTAACTCCTTCCCCCTCACGTGTAAGATTATACATCATTAGAAAGCCTTCCTGTCCTATTTCCTAAGAGCCCTTCTCTGAACATTTTGCAGTTCTGTAAGGCGTCTTCCCTGGCAAGTCTGCTTTAAAAATTAAACCACTGTTTAGCAAAAGTAGGTCTCATTAAAAGGTGCATTTACCACATAGTAGTATTCTCTATATTTAGAACTTGAAATACATCAAATACCACAGTAAATGTAACTATCGTGGGTGGTAAACATCCAGTTTAATGGCATTCACTGTATTTGTGTGAATAAGTTTTATAAATAGCTTCCAAAATTCTACTCAATATAGGCAGCAAATAATATCTGAATTTACACTTTTTCATTTCTTCTACCAAGTGTTAGGCCTACGTTCTATGCCAAGCACTCACCTGGAACAAGTACTGTGGGCATGCTCTGAACAGTAACTCAGCTGGGCGAAACAGATGTGAGAACTAACCTGAAATTATCAGAAGCATTCTGGTCTGCCTTTTAGGCTGGAGAACTTGTAAAACTTTCTGTTTAGATTTTGAGGTCTTCCTATTCAAAGGCAGCTGGAAATACAGGAGTGATGTCAGATCAAACTGTCCTCAACAGCTACAACTGACTTACGCCCTTTGACAAGAACTTTTCTATTGTTTTAAAGAGCTCTTAGAAGTTTTCCTTCCCTCAGCAGCAGCTCCACAAAAACTTCAGGTTTAGTTTGCAAGTTAATGATAATTCATGCAGATCTGCATCCCTGTAAATCTATAATAAACTGATGTCTGGCACAGAAGAGAATTCCTCAGAAATATTGCTCCTTTCACATTTTAATCAAGATATAGCTAGTTCAGAAGGGCCTCATTTTCCCCTTTTGCCAGGCTTCTAAATTATATCTCCTTTTTTTTTTTTTAAATCCTAATCTTCTGTTTAAAATGTATGTATGCATCTATTTATGTTCACTGGCATTTCTCTGTGATGTAAACTGGGTTTTCTGAGATGCTGGGAGCTCACAACTCCAGTAGAAATTGGCAGGCCAACAGATGTTCAGCATGACGTAAAGATACAATAATAAAAGACCAGAAGTGTTCCTACATCTCCACCTTCTCAGATCATTTCCTCAGGCTGAATTTATACACCAATGATAGGTGATTAAGCAGTCAGTTTCTTCCTCAAACATTTCTCAGAAAAACAAGAAAAAGTCATTATTTCTTCAATGGTAATGCATCAAGGCAAAATGTTTGTCATTCTATCTGTGGGTAAGAAAGTCAATTCCTGTGAAATGGACCCATGAAACAATTTTTAAAATCTTCTAGTTTTCAATGCATGCTTCTTCCTTTTAGTCTTAGAAAAACCTTCTGCACTTTCCAACTATTGTGTTAATTGTGGGTGATCCTCTCGTAGCACTTCTGAGCTACGCAGTCCAAAGACGTCCATCCACATCCATGATGCTATGATTTCAGGTGTGCTGAGTCTAATGTGGAGTTTGACAAAGAGCCATGGAGTGTCCTGCCCCACATCCAATTAAGATCTGTTTTGTGTATCCAAGAGCTTTGACGGGCTTTGGGACGTGAACGTTTGCTTCTGTGCCATCACCACACATCCCATGTTCATTCCATCCCCAAGAGAAACACTGGCCACCTAAAAGAGAGGATACAAAATATAGAATAAAGACCACAGAAACACAACAACTTTGGTTAGTTTTAGGGAGCAGATTTGTCAACTCATCTCCTAATTAGGTTCTAAGAAATTCTGCTAAGCTGGGGAAGAATGTTCTGGTTCTCTTGAAAATGTAAATAAAACCAAATGAATTATTCTCTATTTTGTTCCATATTGTTAACAACATAGGAGAGTAAAATAATGAAGACATTTGAAAATCACTTAGTAAATACATGGTTCAGTATTTATACAGAGCCCACAGAAATCTCCCCGCATTTTAAGGACCTTCCCTGAAATGACGTGGAATCCCTGTCTTTCAAATTCCCCCTAGTAAGCAAAACTATCACAATCCAAGCCTAGCAACTTTAATCATTCACAGCATGATCTGTAGGATTGGGGAACACAGAGCAGCGAAATTACATTTCATTCCTACTTTCAAGTTCACATCTCACCTTTTTCCTTTAAATACAAGTCTCTGACAGCTTGCCTTACTCTTAATCATCCTACCTCTTCTGCTAGCTTTGACATCATTTCACTGCTGTTATTATCCTTATTTTCCCTCATTATTATTTATTTTTGTAACATCTACTCTTTTATATCCCAAATCATGATCCCTGTATTATTATTACCCCATAGTACTCTTTCTTGAAGCACAATATGTAAATTTTGCTCTATAAATGGCTGGCATAATGAAAAATCCACCCAAAAAAACTCTTATTCTGAACTACAAGAGATATTTCTTCCCTATTTTCTTTTCTTTATTTGGCTGTCACAGACTGTGCCTGTGAATTTCTGTAACAAAAAAGAAAGCTATCCTGCAATATAATCATGTTTCTGACGCCATTGTTATTTTTGAAAAGCAGCAGGTATTAACAGCATGAAGTACCATTCTTGAGTCCAAATAATACGAAAAGTACCAAAATTCACAAAATCCAATCCCAACCACAATTCAAAAATAATTTTACGTTTCAAAATTCAGAAACAGATTATTGCAAAGCTAGCAGGACCATCTTTCCCTCCTGCAAATCCAGTAACATTTTATTGTTGTCTGTTTTCTTTACTTACTAGTACATTAAAGTTCTCCTCTTCTGTAATTAAATGTAAACATTACTAAAGTCAGATGTAATTAAACAACGACCTTTAATTTTTCGTGACAATCTTTAAGGCAACAGAACACAACAAAGCGCCACTAGAATGTCGCTGTAGGCTAGATACATCTCACCAAATACAGCAGTTTTGTTATTCTTATCTTAGAAGGCAGCAGGTTTTCTCATGACTATGCATGTGCAATACTGACAGCTCAACCTTATCACAAATGCACATATATGTGCTGCAGAAAAGTACCAAAAAGTAAATGTCCAACATATCCCATTTAAATAACAACAGATCAGAACATCTAAGAACTTTTTGGTAAGGTTCCAGGTAAAAATATTTATGTAAATATTAACAAGCAGGAAAAAGACATCACACACAGAGACTGAAGACACATCACTGAAAAATTATTCAGGGAAAAAGTTCAAAGAAAGAAAACCAGCTGCACCTAAGAGAAGGCATTCTTTTGCAATGTTAATACATGGAACCTGCAGAATAAGCTTACCTAGAGTGGGAAAACTTCCAACTTTAATGAAAAGGGAACATAACATGGATTGGTTTTTTTTTTCATCCTGTCCCATGAGGACAAGAGAGAGGAAATCAGGAAGTTTTTGGTCACCTTGAATTACAAACTGCTCAATGTAACATTAATGGCGTAATAAATATTTAAAGAAATAGTGCAGCAGGATATTAACCTCTCAAATTGATAAATATATCTAGTCAACCATCTTTTGAAAAAAGAAAAAAAAAAAAAATCACAGAAAAATTTACAAGCTAGGAAACTCCCAAACGAGAACATCTCCCCTACAATAAGGACTACTTAGTCTTTTCCAGCCTTTACTTCTTCAAGCATGTAGAAAGGCCACCTTTCTATTTCTACATGACTCCAGTGAGCTCCAAGGTTACTGAAATGGGCCGAGAGTGAAAACTAGCAAAAGAAAAATAGAGAGTAACTAGGATTTATGAATGGTCTTATACAAAAATGCCTCGTATATATATGGAGAGCCAGGCAGAAATCTGAAGGGATAAAAGGGCAGCTGACAGATACAGAATGACACACCACAAAAATGATTCTCATCACCATCAAGTCAGATGTCAGTACAGCTAAAAGGCAGAGAATTAATGTTGTGAAAATAAAAGGTATAGTATACCACATCTGCCTGTAGAAGATTTAGAGAAAGTTTTGTACGTAATAAAAGCCAGATGCTAGATTTGTGTCAGAGAAAACAGAATTTGCAGAAAACACAGAGAGTCCATTTTTTTGTAATAACGTATTAACAAAATTTGGAGGAGGGCTGGGCAAAATGACTGCAGTGACATTGGCCAGGAGGGAACAAGCAGCTATGTGAATCACTGGCACAGAAGTTGAATTCAATGAAGGTTGAAGATAATGAAGCACCTATTTAAAAAAAAATGACATAGAAGGAATATCTGCAGAGTTAAGGAAAGGCCTTTGTTAATGGGAACTAATGGCTAGCCTCTAGACAAAGGGCACCATTTAATCTCAATTCTTTTTCCCTGCCTCATATTCCCCCCCCCTTCTTTTTTGTTCGTTTTCTTTTTGATTGCTTCTATTCACAGTTTATTGCTGATAAAAACCTCAACACAGCCCCAGCAGCCCTACATGTTTTCATGAGAAAATTCAATTTTTATGCCTGTGCCAGACCTTCCCAGGATGAGAGACCATTAGAATGATGTGTATTCATACAGCCACAAATTGTTTCTAACTAAATTTAAAACAAGCATTGTAGCATGTTCTCAAACCAAATGATTTGTGTTTAGTGAGGTGAGGAGGGAAAGTTGCTCCATATTACTGGTTAAATGAAACAGCATAATACATCACATTCACCTTTTCCCTTTTAAAACATAAATACTCAAAGTACAAATGAAACCACAGAAGTCATATGGCAACACAGCATAATCCCAAGGGAATTTCACTTGAGTTCAGAGTCACACTAATGAAAGTCTAGAGTAAGACTATGCAGATTTTTCCCCAAAAAATTAAATATACAAAAAGAAGGGGAAAAAAAAAACCCTCGACAAATCTGTCTGCTTTGGTCACACAAAACAAGAAGGGGCTACTGCCCTCCTATTTGCAATAATTATCTAGGCTTTTTTCAAGGTAACTGGAGTGACAACTGCAATCCAGAGGTAGATTAAACTGGAGAAACGTACTTCTAGGTAAAATAAAGTGGCAGCATATTGGACAGAGGACAGGGTTCTGCAGAAAGCAGAGTATTTAGAGTTGCTCTTCATTGCTGAGTACTCTGTTCTTCAGATGAGAAGAATCAGTGTTAGCACATAAGTTGCTCTGGGTGAGATTCACTGCACTTAACTTCAGCCACCTAAAAATCAAGCAACGTAGCTATAGATCATTATCCTCTAGTTTTCCTCAAGAGCCAATGGAGTCATCTACATCTCTCCAACACGCAATTCATCTTATCCAAACACTGCTGTTAAAATCAAATCTATCTCACTCTGGTGACTACAGTGGCAGACCAAGTGGTTGTCTTAGCCTAGGAGTATCAGTTTTAAACAGCTGAAGACAGGTTATGATAAATCACATCCTTACAATCGGTCTGAAGGTAAAGCAAGGAAAACTGGAAACAAGGAAGCTACAAACATCACTGCAGCCTAGTTTCAGGCTACAAACAGTCTGCTTGTAAGCCAACCTGTGCCCTGGAGGCTTATCACTGAAATCTTTAAAAACTTGTTTCTCTTCTGCTCTCCCACTCTTTCAACCACACAAACAAACAGAAGTTGGCTTTAAAGACAATCCAAGTATCTCGAAGCCAAGCTATTCATCAGACAGCGGCACATTTTAAGGATCTGTTAAAATGTTTTAGCACAGCTCTACTGTATAGACTTTGTGCTCTTAGCCATACTCCACAGTTCCTCAAATTATTATTATTATTTTTAACCTTAAATTAGTGCTACTGTACAGATGGTTATAGATAAAGTTACAGTAGGCAAGAGACCAGCTCAGGGCAAGTCAAATGACTTTAAACAGCATCAGAGCTGGACCACAAAAAAAATTCAGGTGTCTCAGCCACCCCCCTTAAACTATTTGAAAGCATTCAAAACCTCACAAGGAACAACGTAACACAGAAGGAGATTTAGACGACACTTCTCTCAAGGAGTTGTAAAACACAAGCCTTCCTATGTTTTCAGGACATCTGGCACTCCAGAGTGTAACGTAAAATTAAAGTAAAGAAATATCCCTCTAAACTTTTGTATTTTTGTTAGCAACAATTCTGTCATTAGCACAAAAGATTTGCAATTTTAGAATATAAGAAACAGGGTTGATACCAATTGTTTTCTGTAGAAAAACACAGAAACGTACTAGTACCTAAAAGGGAAGCCTAAGCATTCTGCAAAATCTTATTAAAGGCAAAGTTTGGTAAATGGAATATAAGATGACACGATCCCCAGACATTATATGGTACCTCCAAAAGCAGAAAACAACTGAGAGTCATATAGTGCCAGTTTTATTATGCAGCTACATTTATACCCACATTTTGAAGGAGCAAGCTGTTGCACGCTCCAGGCAGCCAATCCAGTTGCTGCTGGAGTTGCTCAGGACCACAGCTCTCAGAAACGCACATCTGACTTTACAGTCAGAAAGCTGGATAAAAATCACAGGCATTGCAGTGCTAACACAATATACACATAGGAAACAACATACTTTTTTGATATTAAGTACAAAGCCATGGTGCTAAAGACATGCTGATTTAAAAGTTAGCCTCCAGTAAACAGCCCATCCTCACTCCACCTTTAGATCATTGGCAGCTCTCCCCAGGCAGCAGACCTAAACTGCGCAGTCCCTTCCCCAGCAGTGGTTTTATACAAGTGAAAAATCAGATGACTTTGGTTCACATGCCTGTGGTCCATCCTGGTATGTGGAAAGAACAACTTCCAACAGCCTCAAACAGCTACTCAATACACATGCATGAAGCCTGCATGATATGGATTTCTCTGACTTGGTGCTTTAAACTAATACCTTATGTGAATTACTATTTTTTTTACAGCAGAAGCACTGTTTTGTTAGTCGGACCTTCTCTCTGCCTATACCTGTATACTGTGCAATAGAGCAGGGCCTTCAAACTGGGTCAGAACCTCGAGGCCAATTGTGAAAACATCCAATTACAATATACATCTACCTATTGAAGAGAGTCAGAAAATCAGCTTGAGTATACAAGATGCCTAGTATGGTTTAGGAAGCCACACTGGTATGTGGAGTACTGTAAGATGGACCAATAAGGCTACACATCTCCTTTGAAATTAATTTCATTTGGGAAAGTCTAATTTCCAGTTTCTCCTTCAATAGCAGTATCTATCCTACAAATGGCAAACAGAAGAGCAGTACAGAGCACATGTAATCTTTTCTAACCTCATTTCCATAGCGTATGAATAGCCAAGAGTTACAAAACGGGAAGGGAAAAGAATGGCACTTACCAAAAAAAGCCTTAGCAGTTTCATACANCAGTACAGAGCACATGTAATCTTTTCTAACCTCATTTCCATAGCATATGAATAGCCGAGAGTTACAAAACGGGAAGGGGAAAAAAATCATGTTTATGATAATATAATTTCCGAGTGCGCAGTGAAGGGCAATGTAGCACATCTGGCACAGCCTGAAAACTCTATACGGGGAGGGAGTCCAACATACAGCAATGCAGAGAAGTAGGGAAATATACAGTAAGAATGGCACTTACCAAAAAAAGCCTTAGCAGTTTCATACAAACATGCTGTGCATTTTCCTATGCACTGTTTTAAGCATCAGGCAAATAACTGAGCCTGTTCACTAGAGGTAGTGCTATCTTGCTAATACGCATTGACAATAGAAATTTTGTTCTGTTCTCTCAAGGCACTTCAAAGCAGGAGCTGAATGGCTCACCATATAAATTAATATGCATCTATTTAAAAGAATCATTCTACATTACATCTAACAAGCCATGGTTTAAGTTACCTTTCAGGCTAGTTTATGGAGCATTTTAATTTTTCCTTCTCAGTTATGCATTGCCATTTTGAAGACAAAAACATGCGGAAGAAAAGTCACAAAACTATATCCTAGGATTTAAAAACAACACACTTGCAACTACAGATTTCTTGGGCCACTGCACCTTTACAGTTTCTGTGGTAAAACTGAAGTCCTGTAAGGTGGAGATGTCTTCTTTGTGTAGGTAGCAAGGAGAGAAATCTACTGCAAGGATTAATTGTTCACATTTCTGTTTTCACAGGGAAACACAAATGGTACTTATTATTAAAGCTCATGGGTGCTGCACAACGTTTTCCTCTTGTATTTACTCAAACCTGTCAATTCCTTCCCAACAGGAAAGCGTCTCCAACTCAACACAGAACAAAACCTGGGCTCACGACTTTGTGCAAGACTGAACGTATCTGGTCCACTGACAATACATGAGGATTATATCATACACGAAGCAGCTGCAGTGCAGAGAGGATTAAGTATTAAAGATGCTTTTTTTTACACCTGTAGAAGACAAGAAAATCTTTAAATTTTGCTCTTTTAAGTACAGGACAAAAACACCTGACAGAAATTAGTTAATGGAGAGTTTTGCCTTGAGGGTCTGAATGTGGCACTAATGTCTGCTCCATTAGAATATCAGGCATAGCAGAGAGTGTCGTTCATTCAGAACTTACATACCTGCCTCTCAAAATGACAGGCATTAAATGTGTCACAGTGCTTTAACTTTGTATGACCAGAACTAGACAATCGCAATCTCATCACAGAGCCAGAGACTGGAGTCTCATGACCCTCTGTACGATGTGAAACAGAACATACAGTGCTTAGGAAGAGGTCGTCCATGCAAAATAAAATGGATGAAGCAGTATGTCAAAGCACATCTAGAAGGGTGCGAGTCATTCAAGTGCCACGGCCGTTTGCACCCCTGTATTCTGGGTATAAACCATTACCATTTCTAATTTACATACACTTTAAACTGATGTAAATGATTATACAAAGAAAAGGAGGGGACAGTTGTGACTTATTCTGACCTAGAACATGACATCCTAGACCTAGAATTGAAGGCCATCTTCAGCACAGACCTAGGAAAAGTAATAGATGATAAAATGATGAATGCAGAAGCGAGAATCTGACAAACCACTGATGAGCAGCAGCATGCAGGTGAAATGGTGCTTCCTCCTCCTACTTTGTTGGCTGAAGTCAGAAACAAGAGACCCCACTGGGCTCTCAGGAACTCTCTCCTCAGGAAAGAGCAGCTAGGTTGGAAAATAATATTTTGGAAATGCTTTGGTGCGTAACACATTTTACACAGCAGCTCTTTGCATCATACATTGGTCTATTTACAAGTACATAGTTTTATGGTGATCATGCAGACTAGGCTGTATATGGCTGTCGGTCCTTGGCAGCTTATAAAAAAAATACATAATACAACAAAAGGTAAAAAGATATTCCATATGGTCACATTTACCTGCAATTTCTTATCTGACTGCTATTCTCTTCCCCTGAAGGGCTGTTTGTACTGAACAAAAGTGAGTGTTTCATTCTGGGGTTTGTTTCTAAAGGTGTCCTTTTCTGCAGAACACAATTCTCTAACTCAGAACCAAGAAGTGAAATGTGTAAACCTTCCATATGGACATCTTCTGTAAAATAGCTTTGTGTTTAAATGTTTGGACTTTTTCCCTTTCATTTTCCCTTATCAATTGCAAGGCTGCATTTTGGCCAAGTTACAACACAATATGAATGTGCATTACTGTTGAGTGAAGTTCTAAAAAAACTGCTTGTTGATATTAAACAAGTGAGGGCTTTTTTCCCATGCTTAACAAGTAATCTGAGGTGAAGTCCAGAAGTCATAAGCTAAACTGTTAGAAATGCAAAGAGAAAAATCAAGGAAACAAGTGGTCACGGAGTTTCTCAGTTTCCTTCTTACTGATTGAACTAGTAGATTTTCTCACAGCTACGCAAACATTGCCTCAGAACAAAAGTAGAGCAACTCAGCAGTGACGTTATTAGGATGCCTTATTTTGCAAAGTTTCAAGTTGTAATCTTAGCGTAACACAATAGCTCAGATGATGGCTCCCCTGCAAGCATCACAGTGCAATTTCAACAGTGACACAGCACTGTAGTACACGTGTACCCATGAGAGCTTTAAAATACCTAGCTTGATACAAGCTATAGAATAGCTGTAGTCGGAGAGTGTTCAGGATGAACTAACCCTCCTTTCTGGGCAGGATTTGCGGATTACATTTCCTCTGTGCTGCAACTGTTGTACTTGAGTTAACTTACTTGTATTTGGTTCAAGTGTGCCTATACCACACCGTACTGTAGTGCAAGCGCACATGTAATAAAACTCCTATGGGTCACGTGCCTTGTCTGTGTCTCAGTTTTTGTGCCTCTTCTTATAGATATACTTATACTCGCCACTGTGTTGGGGTCTAAATGGGGTAACTCAAGATCTACTCAGATACAACAATGGTTGGGTCGTTCGAGCACTTAGAAAAAGAGCAAAAAGTAAATGACTTGGTAACATTCCCACGTTAACATTGCTGCCACTTAAAGCCATCATTCCCCTCTATCTCATATAACATAGTTCTGTGAACTAACGGCATCCCTTTCAAAGAATAAAATGGAGAGATAGTTGACAGAGCTGTGACAAAAGATGAAAGCAAGAAAAAAAAAAATCATCCAATGATTCAGACTTCAAACACAGACCTTAAAGAGGCTTACTTCAAGTGTGTGCACCAAAGGCAAGTCATGTTTGCTCAAAGGGGCAGATGAAACACAATGTTTTTACCTGAGGTTGGCTCAGCAGGGCTGGGCTTATGTTAACTTTCAACTGCAACTAAACCAGTAGCTGAATACTGAAGAAAANAAAAAAAAAAAAAAAAAAACCACCCCAAAAAACCAACCCAAACAAACCACAAAGTAGTACCACCACAAACCGCACCCATCTACATGGCTAAGCCCTTTCTCTGATTTCAGAGAGGGTTTTCAGGGTCTACTGTAAAGCAGAACCCAAGTGTTCTAGCTCTTCCCACTTCTTAAGGGTTAGAAAAAGATCAGAAACTTTTGCATAAGTTTTCTTGAAAGGGTGATATGGCTAAGTCATGAGCCAAATAATGTTTATCAGATGGGAGACACAAATTTTCTTTCCTTTCCTAGGTAACGAATAGTGAGGAAGACCAGGACCTTAGGAATAACACCTCTATTTTTTAGCTGTACTTCTAAAGCAATATTTTATATTTTAGTAAGTGTTCTGGAAAAAAATAAGCAAATGGTCAACACTGGATATAAAAGAAGTAGTGGGAGAATAGGCTTTGTCAGGTATAATTAAAAAATAAGCATCATACCGTAAGAATTAAAAATGATGAGGAAGAGAATCAAAGCAGCTTCAAAAAAAGAATTGCCCAGAAGGCAGGATTGGATCTGTTTCTCCAAACATTAGTTCAAAATCGTACATGGCTGTTGAGTGAAGTTTGGAGGAACTGCTTGTCGATGTTATGCAAAGGAAGAGTTCTGCCGTTAATATCACAGAATCTCCTAGATTGGAAAAGACCTGTAAGATC
>RSEF01000005.1:13971711-14002116 GCA_003993805.1 Himantopus leucocephalus
GGGGTAAAATCACTTCCCTGGTCCTACTGGCTACACTATTCCTCATCCAAGCCAGGATGCCAAAAGCAAAGACTAGTTTGCTTAGGTAAAGACAGATTTTTACATACTTACTTTTCTGATTCAGAAGAGAGATTCTGGGCAAGATGTAAAGGAAAACTTGCTAACTTTTACCTTTTTATATCTGTATGAACAAATTTCACNGAAAACTTGCTAACTTTTACCTTTTTATATCTGTATGAACAAATTTCACTCTATTCTCCTTTACTTTTATTTACTAAACTATTTAATTAAAAACCCATAATTCTTGTTGTAAAAAAAAAAGTTGTTGAGTTTCACTACTGAGCAGGCAAAAAACAAACATTTCAAGCAACACACAGGGCTAAACAGACCCTCGTGCTGAAAGGGAATGGAGTATACATGGGTGTGCAAACACACCTTTTACAAACTCAGGGCATTTAGTGAGGGAATAACCCTGCTGCAGCATGGCTTCTCCACATTTCTACCTTCAGCCTCTTCTGTGGGTCAGATGTCCATACACACTCTTCACACCACTCCTGCGTAATCTTGCCTAAAAGTGAGCAAGACTGGGAAAGAAATGTAGGCAGAATTTGCGATTCCACTGAGTGCCAAGTGGCACCATTTGAGTTGTTCTGATTAGGAAAGGCAAACGACATCTCTGCTGCATATGGTCAAGGTACAGTTTGGGGACACTCACCACTTTGCCTCCATCAGTGTAAGATGCATCTGAATTCTTAATTGAGGGCAGCTCCTTAAGTAGAGGGAATGTATCAAATCATTCCTTGGAAGAAGGCAAGAACAAAAGATTGTCCTGAGATGAAAACCTCCTGCAATTAAAACTGCAGAGATGTTTTCTGAAAGTTTCTGCTCTACTACTTTTTTCTGGAGTCTGGCAAAATAGCCATAGTGAAAACAGCATTCATGGATCAGGTGCAGGTATCCGAGGTTGGAAAGTAAAATCTGTCTTTGGCACAGTGACAGGAAGAACAGCTGATGGACAGAGGGATTCAGAGGCACTATGCCAGCTCCAGAAGGTCAGAGGAATAGAATGGACAATGCAAGCTGGGTCCCCGAGATGCTGTTTGGCACTATCCCATCTGATCCTCTGCATAACCTCAGGGAGAAGAGGAAACTAGCTGGAATCCAGACAGGAATACCTGGCACCATTTTGGAAGGACTATATCTGCCAGAGATCTGGGATAACAAAGTATTCTTCAGAATAGGAAAAAAACCCCAAATAAAACAAAAAATTCAAACCAAAATAAACCCAAAACAACTCTATATCTGAAAGAATATTTGACCAAAGTAAGACTTCCAGAGTTTTGTTTTCCTCACTTTGGAGGAAGTGGAAACACTGGAAATATGGGGTCTCCTTCATGCATTGGCCTCACTGGTCTTTCCTGTGTCCCTGAAGAAAGCTATTTTCATCCCTCTTACAGTTGGCACTAGGTTAATCACAGAGTAGGACCAGCTATAGAAAGCAACCTAGACAGAAAGCTAGACAGAAAAGAATTAGTTAGAATTTAAGGCCACATTTGGCACTACGACAAATATTTATCATTATTCCCAAAGAAAAAGTAATAGCATGAAAAGCTTTTAAGTTATGGATAATATTACTGAGAAAATAGTGTAAAAGATTAAAACCAAATCAGCCCAAACTTATGGTGAAAGAGCAAGCTTCAGTTTGCAGTGAGAAAAGCAATACACGATATGCATGCACGTTCACAGAAGTATATATATAACATACAAACAAATGAATGCTATATGAAGTAGTTCTCACTAACCTGCAATATTAATATGAGAGAAGCTGAATGTGTTCTTTAAACTGCTGGAAAACAAAACAACCAAATATGAAGACAACAAAGTCAGGCAATGTTGAGATGTATCCTTAAATAACTTTAAAACTGTTTTTCTCTGACTCTGTTTCAAAGGTCTTGTGATAACTTAAAGCCTGCTGAATACCAATAATGAAACTATTTCTTGTACAGTACAGCCAAGAGATCTTTACTCTTCAAGATGACTTACTAACAGAACTGTCTCTATTCATGGGTGAACCAAAATGCCATTCTCTTGACTCTGGAGGCTTCTTATATCTACCCAGAAATATGCGAAGCAAGAATAAGAATTTTAAGTGTCCAATCAACTTTGCAGAAGTGACTCGTGTTCCCAAATCATTCAAACACTTAAAAATGCTATCTTTGCCCAAATGAGAGCCTTATGTGTGTGTGTGTGTGTGTGTGATTATCAGCATTTTAAAGCTCTCCATATAACTTTTGATACAGAAAGGTTAAAAATAAAGACCATAATCTTTATTTAAAAATACTACAAAGGATACAGGGACCAATCAGGTCAAGGTATTTTCGCATGACCACAGCCACCCATTGTCTTTATCCATTTACTGTCCAAAAAAAGACAGTAAGAAGAATTACAACACAACTGGCAATATTACACTTAACATTTGTGTTTGTAAAGTATTTGTGTGTACATATACCACATGCAGATATGTATTCTACAGAAAACCTAGATGTAATTATGGATCTTGCACAGGCAAATAGAGGAGACTTCTCTAGTATCCACACAGGTAGATGTAGGAAGCAGCGAGTGTCTTGGCTCTTGCCAGAGAGAGTTAAGTTTAAATTGTAAAAACCTGTTTTCAACAGTGAAATGACATAAATTTGAAACTGCAAGATGCACTGCACATTTGCCACTGCTTTGTTACCCACTCACATCTCATTCCATCACCCTTCCCAGCCAGTAATGCCCGCCTCAGGCTTGGCTATCTTTTGCAGAACTCTCTGCTTAACAGATTTCATGCTTTCGGACCTTGCCTTAGTAGCAACACTCAACACAATTTCTTCTACACACATCCCTCTACAGATGATCACTACGGATTTGGAGTACCTCAGTTTCTGGAAGTGGGATTCAATTTGCCATCTATGGTGCATCTACTTACAAGTATGTACCTATGTATGCACGTATCCATCCTTCACCTAACTCATTTCACACTCAAGAGACAAATAGGCACTTTCAGAGTGGGGTTCATCTCATCCAAGGCAAATACCTGAAGTCAAAAGAATCCTTATAACACCCTTTTACCTATCTCTTCCTCGCCACTGCCTACAGATATCTGACTAGCTTAGTCATAGTTTAAAGTTAAAGCAAACAAATCTTGCCTTAGCTGCCCAACCCAAGCTGCTTTACAAACTTATTTTCAGGAGACGAGCCTTCTGAAAAATCAGACACTTCAAAGGCAGAATCAGAAACCCACTGAGATTTCAAGTGCTCCAAAATCTTTTAAATTTTGAGAACACAGATGTAAACTAATCTTCCAAAATATCATATATAAACAGACAACTCAAAATGTTGTCCAGTTAACAAAACCTTCTATAGCATGATGATCAGCACCACATTAGGTGCCGCTTCAGTAAACACCATGCTCTGTCTTTATAATTTTACTGAATCTTTGTAATCTAGTTGGCTCAAATCTACACTATGGGAAAGGGAAAAAAGTAAAGTCTTGATTTAAAGGCAGTTAAGTTGTGTACGACTAAATTTAAAGGGAACTTCATAAGTTTATTCAGCTACCTGATGGATTAAGTTTGTCCCTAACTTCTGCATGAGAATGCCTATTACTATGGAAGAAAAACATTACACTTCAGTAATTTCTTAGGAAATAGGAATTATTTTTATGTCTAAGTAGTAGCCCTTTATTGTTTAGAACTGTCTTTAAATAACTGTGTTGAAATACAGTTCCATTAATTTCAGCAGCTCTGATTTTCAATACCTTCTCACCTAGCCAGCATGTCTTGCTGAAAGGTGGAACTGTTTACTTGCCAGCATGAAAGGCTACCCTTTTCAGAAAATTCTTAGAGGAGATCCTTCTAATTAATTAGTCTACAGTTCCCACACCACTTTATTTCATTCTTTTTTTAATTAGGTTGGGGGGCAGGGGGGTGGGGTGTTGTTTGGTTAGATTTTTTTTTTGCTTTAGAAAGCTCCCAAAGCTCTCGTAGGCAGAAATACTTCTTGCTCTCTCTCCAAGAGGTGCTTTTTGGATGCTTTGGCTACTGAGAAATTTTTTTGGCTCTCCAGAGGACAATTAAACAATGACAACTCGGTATTCATTTATTCATTCCAAAGCATAATTCTACTTCTGAAGATTTCATTTGACTAACATGATACTGACCACAACTTTTCATCCACAAGGCAATGTAAGTCAAGTTCAGCCTCATGTCAATGTGCACTGGGGCTAGACCCAAGTCCCAGGAGGTGCAAAAATTACTTAGCTGACAATGTGATTAGGTAACCAGTTCTCCTTTAGGCTGACTACATGGATGGATTCAAAGCTGCTTCTCCAACCGGTAATCAGCATAGTTCTTAACAGGATTTGAGCAGTGAAGGCAAGCCTTGATGAGAATATCAAGGGGGACCAATTGCTTCTCCTTGAAATGAGAAAAGAAGCCACGAGGAAAAAAGTTTGACTGTAGTTGAGAGCAAAAACCAGAGTTGAGACTAATTCCTTCATTTCCAGCTATCGGGTTCTGTTACTAACGCTTTGCTCCTCTTAGCCCTGTGACTCTAAACCTTCTCATTATAGAGGGAGAATTACCCTGCACAAAGCAAAAATATAATCCTCCTTCCTGAGCTCTGAAGGGATCTGGTCAGAACTTCCCTCCCAACAAATGGCAAAAACCATCACAAGAAGCAGCAGACAGCTGGGGACTAAACCTCTGAGTGCTGCCTGCATTGCTGACCAAAGGCTACTCACTCACTCTGCTGTTTCTACATTTTATCACTTTGTCTTGACTATTTTAGCTATTAATATTGTTACCACTTTAGACCAGGCAATATCTTTCACTGGCTCCTTTACTACATGGTCTGATGTCATCTTGAGCCCATGGATGTTGTGTAATGAAAATAAATAATGAAAAAACCTCTAAAAATCTCTGTTTTATTTAATCATCCATGGGATTAGATTCACATTGCTCTATAAGTCTGGAACTTAAGAAAAAAGTGAATAAAAACCCTGCAGTGAAGGCGTTATTGGGTCCTGGAATCTTGGCTCCTCTGTATATTTAGAACATAGTTGAAAAATGAACATTCAAATTTAACATAAGATGAGACATCATGCACTTACTTAACTGTCCTTTCTCACATGGTGACTGATATGAAATAAATCCGTCCTACTTTATTCAGTCATAAAAAGAACTCAAGGAAGGGAATTGTGAAGGTAAAGATGACTTTTTATAGGCCTGTTTACAGAGTGATTCCATAGGCAAATGCTCCTCAGTGCTTTTGTTTCCCCATCTACAGACCAAGGATATTTGTCTATCCCAGGGAAGATTTTAAAAGTCTACAGTTTATAGCAGTAATTCATACCAAATCCATAAATTAATGGCCATATAGGAAAGAGAAAAGACAGTAACACATAGTGAAAGTAGAATTCAGTTAAGTAAGCTCAGTACAGAGAAGCCATGTTAAAAGCTGTTTTAGGGTTCCCGAACATGTATGAGATCTATTGAGACAAAAAGCTATTTCTAAGAGTCAGTGTTGACTTCGACATTTGTGCTGTACAGCCCCTGAGGATTAAGTTAAGCACTGAATTCTGGAGTCAGGAGAACTGCAGCATTCTATAAGCGTGACATTTCTGTCTGGATGGAGGGGTACGACTCAGAGGGCTTTAAAAGGCAACTTAGTCTCTCTTTTCCTGAAGCTGAGATATAATATGAACTGAGATTCTTTTTAGCTTGTTTTGGTACTTATCTTCCATTTTCTGCATGCAGCACTTCCCCCCCCCCNCCCCCCCCCCCCCCCCCCCCCAAATATATCTTTTGTCCGCTTTCCATGCTGTCCTTATCCATAAAGCTTTTCTGCAGATCTCTGCATGAAGACAGCATTAGCAGCAAGGATATCAGAGCAACCTAGAATTTGCTCTGTACCTGCACACCAGTACTGTCTCTTTCAATCTTTCTCTGCCAATAAAGGATTTTATGGAATTGCAGGTGGTTTACTTTCTGTGCAGGAGGCTAAGAGCTGCACCATGTAACTATAGCAACAACTACTGTGAAAGCTCTCGATTTTTATTGACATGCCTCACATAACCTCATGGAAAAATTTATACAAATGGAGAAACAGAAAATTAAACATCCTGAAGGCCAAAGGAAAATATTGTGGTGATCTGCGCCTTTATGCATTGCTTAAATACTTCCCCCATGGTAATTTGCTTCTTTTACTGTATAGTGCTAACATTAAAATAGCATTTTAAAATTCACAGTTTAAACAGTAATTTAAGCCTCCACAATGCCAAAACAGAAGATATACATGCAATCAGCTCAGAAAACACTGCAGCACGTTGCTGTATTTGACAAAGATTCATCACTGAGAAACAGACACTACACAAATGGAGAGAAGTAAGGTGCACGTGTTTTTTCATAGAAAGTAATAAACATTTGCATAGGCGTATACTGAATTATTCATCTCTTACAGATGCATTTTTCTAAAAGATATTTCTCTATCCAAAGGATACCCTTTCAAAAGGAGTTTCGTGTGCTCGCAGCAGCTGAGAACTGTGTGAAAATGATAGCGAGATGCTCTGTCCCAGTCTTAGAAATCTATGACTTGATAGACAAGTTTGACATTCCAAATCCAATAAAACAGTGTCAAGCTCGCAACAAAATATGAATATGCCGCAGCCTGAAATGGCCCCAAGTATCCTGGAAAGCTACCAAATACGTTGAGCTTGAAAATGCCACCTCTAAATGAGCTTCCAAGGCCATGATCCACAGTGCTGGAAAATTGGTCCTTGCTAATGGGCACCTTTTATAGCCTTAACCTTTACTACATTACTTCACTTCTCTCCCACAGCTCAAATAAAATGAACCAAGAACACTTCAAAAGATTTTAACAATAACCACCAGACCGAGAACTATTCCTGCTAAAACCTTGACCTTATTGACAAAGTGCATTTGCATGGTCACAGGAATAGCCAGTTTTGCAGTCAATGAATCAAACCAAAACACTTCACCCTGGTCGCCAGTTACTTCCCATTTTCAGCTCTGCTGCCATGAATTATTTCTCTAAAAAAGCACAATAATCCCAACCACTTTTTTATTCTAATGATCATACAAACCGAAAATATTTAATAGCAAGGTTTAGGGAAAACTACTGAGCTGTTAATATACCTCTTCTGAATCTAATACACTTGCAGTACACAATGCAATCTAGGCTGCCTGTAAAGGATGAAAAAGATGTGTTGCTATGGAAACAGGAAGGCACATGTTTAGTTTGCTCATCCCTGAAGAGCTACCCCAACAATATCTTTAAAGCCTGCTAATAAAATTTTAATCAATAATTAGAATAAAGTGAATTTCACCTCCTGTTTGACACCAGAATTTTGGTTCAGACATTGTCAAGCTCTTTTAATGTTCCCTGCATCCAGCTATACCCCTCAGCATTAAGAATGAATTTATGCACAAAAACATCAACATGCACTTATGTAGTTCAGCTACTTAAAATGATTATTCCACCCAGCAATAGATACCAGCTTCCCAATTTAAAAATCTTGTGCATGTAGGAATGTGCTTTTTAATTTAGTAATTAATGCAGTATATTTTCCCCTTCAAAAAAACACCCAAACAACAAAACAAATCAACTATTCAGTTATTACCGGCTTAAGTCCATTGACCAGCGATACACCCACTGAGAATGCGACAATTACCCCAGTGCTGGAGTTACCACCACCAACTCCCCTAAACATCTGCCATGTCCTAGAAATGATAGTTTCCATCTTGCCATGTTTTACCTGCAGACAGATCTTCCAAAACACTGGGGCAAATGAAGTAAAAATGCATTTCCAGACAGCCAAACAGAAAATAGGCCAAGTTATTCGCTGGCAAACCTCCACTTGTTTCACCATTATAATAGCAGAGAATCTGGCTCCAAACATGCAGCCATTATTTATCTGTACAGTTAACTATGTCAGTACATCTATTTGTTATTACATTGGGAAATCAATAAGCAAGACTTTGTTAATGATATTTACTAATCTATTAACTTATTCTTTATAAATAACTAAGTACAATGTTAAGAATATCAGAGTATGCTAATAAACAGTTAACAAGCTTTGTATTCTGGATCACAAAACAGTAAAGCAAAGCTGAAAAGAAATCCATACCATGAACAAAAGAGGTGCATAACATTTTTTTTATGTAGTCATACATTATAAATTATTCTTGTTAAAATTTCAATTAATTTCCATTAACATATACAATGTTTCTCTGTTTCAGTATTCCTGGCAGAAGGACTCCAGTGGTCCATTCTGACAGGAAGAAAAACAACTCCCACACCTACCGACCATGAATCTTTACTGCACTGAGATACTGAACCAGAATACTAGGAATGCCAATGTCAGAAGAGATACGAGGAGCAATATGTCCTTTAAAGAGGACGCACTTAACTGGTTTCAGCTGCAGAGATTTAGAGTTGGGGTGATTTTCCACACTATGCTCCCAGAATACACCAACACTTCCAAGAATATGGCAGTCTCTCGGTCTGCTGGTATATTTGAGCTTGAAGTTTTCTAGAAAAACCCTGATGCTAATCTCCTGTTCAACTGTGCCAGATTTTTAAGGTGTTTTTATTTTTAAATAAACTTGAAATACACTGATTTCCTCAAAAAAAGAGGAACAACACTCCCATTTCCTTTTCCTGGCTTTGTAATTAATATGAAGACATAATAATTGCAGGCACAGCCCTCCTCCAAACCAGGATCCCACTGTGTAGGCATTACGTAGTAGCTATATACATAGCTTCAGCTCGCAGCTGAAGTTGGAGATGTTTCCATTTTTCATGAGAGCACTAAAGTATTTGAAAAAATCCAAAACCTTTTAGGACCAGCGTTTCCAAAAAGATAAGTAATTGCACTTTGCCCACCTTGGGAATGCTTAGCACATTCAGAAATCCATTTTGAAATTCTATTTTGTTTTTATAACAGAACATACAATATCAGATGAATGCTAAGCTAGGACACTTAACCTTAATAAATCTTTTTTAAGAGAGGCTTATAAAAATGTATTCCATCAAAACTCTTCAGAATAAACATTCAGTTCTTGATGGAATATATTTATCCAGAAACTTAAAGGAACTATAATTGTTTTGATTTTCCATCCTAAATAGTTCTAGTTTTGAAAATAGATATATTTTTGATATATAACTGAAAAGTCAGCATTTGTTCAAGAGAAGCCAAAAATAACAAAAAAGATTTTAAAAAATAATTGATTTTTTTTTAAAAAAAAAAAGCTACAAAATTTTCCAGTTGCTTTCATTTTCAGTGCACATGTTTCTTCCCCTAAGGTATCCACTGTGATATTTAAAAGGATTTATTTGCTTACAGCTAAACAGGTGATATTTACTCACATTACAAAACTCCTGTCATACAACTCTGGCATTATTTAAACACTGCCTCCTTAGGAGACATCTTATACTTCTTATACTAGGGACAACAGGTCGGGACAGAGTCACACGCTGTCTGGAAAGGCTCACGCACTGTACACACATATTGTTCCTTCTCCAGCCATGCAAAAAAAAACCCTGAAAACAATCATTATCCAGTTTTATCAGCAGGGTAAACTACATCCAGATCTCTGAGTATTTTGCTAAATAAGTATGTTAATTTATCCCTTCAGCAATAAAAACCAGGATCTCAGCAATACAGTTCCCCTTGGCTCAGAGGGTCAATAGGACAGCATTTCATTCCTGCTAGTTTTTAAGGGCTTGGCTGCTCCCTGGGCATCTGCGCTGGCTACCAAACTATTTTCAAATGTCCTTCCATCCAGGCATCTCTCTCCTAAGCGTCAGTCACAGTTATGAATCCCAAAATAAATGCTTCAGATGCAACAGGGCTAGCTCTGGCTTTCAACAGAAAATTTTGGAGAGTCACAACTTACGGAGAACAGAGGATGACACAGTGACATTTGGAGCACAGTGTCCCCAACCTCCCTTCCTCAGGAAGGCTTCCTTTTAGTCATCATACTTTAGCTACTTCATATAGTTTTTACTGGCTAAAAGCCAGTGTGTGTCTTCACTGTTCTCCTTTTTTCCATGTCTGTATTTTAAACCAAACTTTTTGTTCAGAACTTTTCATGGATCCCAGACAGGAACAACCTCAGGACATAGAATAATTTAGGCTGGACCTCTGGAGATCACCTGGTCCAGCCCCTCTGCTGGAGTGCTTACCACTACACCACTCCTATGCCTTGAAATTACTGCACTGCTGTGATACACTTTGCACCAGGCACTGTATGCAGAGAAACTGCTGGGTGCAACTGGGTAACCTGAGGCAGCTTAATGTTTGCTCATCTCAACCAAATTTCCCATTTTTCCAAACTCGTAGGATCTTGCTTTTCCTCCTCTAGCAATTCTCTGCAGAAAACAATCCTCCTCCTTTGCTGAGAAACTCAATGTGACTCTGCAAAAAATCCTATGCACTAGCCAGCTCCCAATTTATATAATGTTCAAAGAGGGTTGGGTTTTCAGCTTTTTCGTTTCTTTTTTTTTTTTAATTTAAAAAGCATGTACGAAGCTAATTTCTGCAGATGGAGTAAAATGTACCACGTGAACCAGGCAGATTGGCTTTCTCATTGGACACTGAAGGGTTGCTATGATTCAGACATTATGCTTTAATATTTAAATTTCTACAAGCTACGGATATGCTGATATAAGAACAAACGTCAGAAGGTTGATCTATTCTGAGATCCATGTCAGAAGAAGGTCGACAACACACTTTGAAATCAGGTTGTTTCTGTCTATTCGAATTTGACAGATTTCAATTATTTAAGTAAGAAAAGATTGCCAAAGAGGAATCCAACAGTACAGTGCAGCTTTCAAACGATCATGAGGAGACACTACACTGTCATTTCCTTTGTCCTTGGTCGAAAATGTAAGAAATAGCAAATTGCTTTATTTATACACATTGGGCCCCTTTGTCCTCATTTTTATTTTCCAAGTACTCTTTTTACACAGATTGACATTTATTTACTGCTTGAATGTTGCAATAGCACCATACCGCTTAACTCCACCCAGGAAACTTACTCTGCAGTGTTACTTTTGCCTTCTCTAAAATTTGGCAGACCCAGCAAACAGGGGGACTTGACAAGCTTCCTATAGCTCAGGGCATCAGAATGTGAGGCCTCACCGTGTTTGGGTTTCATTTGGGGGTGGTTGTTTTTCCTTTATTTCTTAAGGAAAGAAACCTTTATGCTGATCCTGGTCTTAAACGCTGTATCCTGAAGAGTGCGACAACTGGGGAAAGCAAGATCTACAGTGTCAGCCACTTACATGTGTTCTCACGTAGTCACCATCTGTTTGGTAGTCCCAGAAGTCAGCAGCTCGCATCACAAAAAGCACTGTCATACTAAACACCCTGCTGACACAGAGACCACAGAGCGAGGGACCGAGCCCGCTAGCTGCTGAGCCATCAGGTTATGGCCTCAAAATGTACCAGCAAAGAACCACTAAAAGAGAGTCCATCAAGGTCTTTTCCTTCTCTTCCTTTTCCTAATTACAGGCTTCACACTGATGATGAAACTGCTGCAGCTCACATTGTATACATTTGCAAAACAATTGCAATTTTACAAATTTGCAAGTCCACAAATGTCTCTGATTGCATGTGTTTGCAAGAATTAGTTTATGTTGAGAGAAAGAAAAAAAAAATGTAGAAGCAAAGGCTATACTCCTTGTCAAAATAAGCCATTTGCCCTTTATTCAGTACTGCAAATAATTGTCAAGTGAGTTAAATGGAACTTGGGAACCATTCTGAATGGCCGAACAGATTGTCTCCTGGGCTCTCATGGAGGAACGATCCAAAACTTTGCTGTATGGTAGGATGCAGTTTGCTTTCTCCAGCTTAATTGGCCTATGTATACGTGTACAGCGAAGCTCTGGCCTTGGTGCCCTGTCCATCCCTATGGGCTTAAACAATACAGTGGGCCCTTCATGACCATATTGCTCAAGCTCTGATCCTAAGAGAAAAAAAATCTCTGATGACCAACCCGCCAGCACATGATCACAACATATGTAGTCCCAGTGAAGGATTTGGGACTGGCACCTGAGAACACAGTAACAAAAGAAGAAGAACAAGCTTAAAAGGGATAACCTGCTCACTCCTCTATATAGACACATGTATACAAAATATATATATAGGTTTAAATCAAAACATGGATTTATCAAATCATTAATCCTTGGTATAGCATCTTATTTGCCTTAAAAGAAACTAGAAATTCTTCACATCTGCATTATTTGTGACATTTTAAGCTTCTACTTGGAAATCTTATCATGTCAATTTGTTTCCCAGGAACAAGAGGGCTTGACAACCTCCAGCCTCACGCTTGGGTTGATCTTGCCAGCAGAGATGGTGACATAGCATTTGCATTCCATAACTCCTTTCAGCAGATAAGCGGATTTCTGTTTTTACAGAAATACACTGATTATTTTTATGCTACGTATACATACATCTTTCTTCTAAGGCTAGTTCTGGAGTACTTAAATCTGCTCACAAATGTAAAATGAAAATTTTCCTAGGCGTGCAGTTCCTTTTCTAGCAACTACTATTTGATAGAGCTGAACTCTTCCCTTCTCCCTTTCCAGCCTTGTAAAAGAAGCCATGTAGTGGACTCCGCTGATTGGAGGTATCACCGAATGTGACCATTTCAGTAAGGAGAATCTTGTTTCCCAAAAAAAGTAGCCCAGCAACTTGCAGAACTGTCAGGACGGAGACATAAGCAGAGAAACCTAGAAAAGCCTTCAAGATTGTTCTGTCAAGTTTTACATTTTGATCACTGAGCTCTTGGCTCCTAAGTGGACCACGATAGCAGACAGCTCATGCAGTCTCAATTTATTGTGACCTGAAGGTCATACCAGAACAGTACTAATACTATTTCTTTTTTCATGGTATCAAAACGACCCCTGCCAGGAATACCAGACACTGTCCCACCTTGTGTTCCCAATACCCATCAGTAGAACATAACTGAGTAACGATGGCAAAAAAGATGATCATTAGTAATTCAGAACCCACTTTCATGTAACTACAGCAATAAAGCCACTACACTTCACGCTGTCACAAGGGCTGGGCTGCCAGAGGGGCTCAGACCAGGTGGAGACCACCACGGGAACTGTGTCATGTTTCTCCAGAGAGCTGCCTCATGCTGTGTGAGATCTTCCACTACCTTGCGTGCTGGCCTGCCCTCCAGGCAATGCTGCCGTTCCCCTAGCTTTCCTAAGGTAAATCCGAGCCTTGATCTTGGATCTGCTTTCAGGACTACACAGAGAGCACAAAGAAACATAACTCCTTTGGGTTCGGCCATTTCAGGTTAATACAACCCAAGAGTAGGCAGACAAATAGAGGCACTGAAGGATTAGGGGCAGCCAGAGCAGCTTCACAATTAGACCTCCCTGGCTGGAGACAGACACGCACAGGACTGACAATGAGCAAGCGGAAGTTTAACAACACAATATCAGCTAAGAGCAGCAGCAGGAGATGAGCAGGCTTTCTTCACACTGCAGGGGATCAGAGATAATTCAGAAAACAGAGACAGATTCAATTTAATATAGTAAATTAAAGGGAAACCAAGAGAAAAATTGGGGTCAATCCGGTATGCACATGGCATTCTCATTGACAAACAAGTAGACAACAAGATTTTTAGATTTCATAGGTCTCCAGAAATGAGCAGCACCCAGAAGCTCAGCAGATGGCCTTGAAAAAACGGCCTGTTCACTTCAGAGCCCCAGTGGGAGCTAAGCCCTTGCAAAATAACTGGAACAGTCTCTAGCTATCAAGCAACCACCAGCAAAAGAGGTGAATTTGCTTTCACAGCATTTCCTCTGGTTCATTCCAAGTTTTCCCTGCTCATTTGTGTATCTTCAATTAAAATAACATTCTTTTTTTCCTAACTGGTCTTGCAGTCAGCAGCAGGGGAGGAAACGAATACAAACAAAAGCACTCAGTAATTCAGCCTCAGAAATGCATGTGAATCTGCAGCTCCAGGGCTCTGACACAGCAGCGCTGAAAAAGCCTGCTGCTTCCCTTGATGTTCAAGGACAGCGGGGTACATCGGTCTCTGCATTTGTATTCCCTGCCACTGCATTGGCCTGGCCTTTCTCCTCGCTCCCCCAAGCACAGACATCATCTCATCATTGGAGAGATGACCTGTGAGCAAACTGCATTGCAGCCTGCATTAGCTGGGAACTGAGCCCGAGGTGAAGGAAACAACATGTAACAGAGCTACACGAACAACAGACATGTACAGCTCTTGATATGCCTGGATGTCAAGACATACACTATCTCTGCTGCAGTAGGGACTCACCACCAGATGCATAATGTGGCTGCAGTCTCCAGAAACACCCTTTGTCTCTGCTGTATACGTAGTACCAGAGTGTGGGCCCGTTTACTTTAAAAAAATAATGAAGAGAGAAACAGATGTATCAGTACCACAATATTTTCCTTTGCCTACTGCAAATCTGGTATCTCTCACTGACCAAATGCAGAAAAGAAAGTATCTGGGAGAGAGAAGATAAGGCTTTGCTAACAGTCTAATTTTCATTTGGAAGTGAAGGGAGCCCTCATTGAGAAAAAAGGCAGAGGAGATAAAGATAAGATCAGAGATGGTGAGAAGGCATTCATAAAGGCCAAGAGGGAAAGGGGGGAGGAAATCAATCACAAGTACAGACAAGATCAAACGGCAGCATACCAGTAACAGCCGTATTTCCTTGGGAAAAAAAGCTGCAGGAGGAAGAGGCAGCACAACACCATGCTGTGAGGAGTGCTGCTCTCCGCACCCACTGCATAGAAGAGAGTTGTTCTTTCTCCATAGCAACAAGATACTTAAAAGCCAATCTGGAAACTGAAGACCAGATTAAAAACAAAACACAACATGTATCGATTTATTATCTCTATTTTAAGCCTCGGCTGTGAAGTACACTGGATAGCATTTGTTTAGCCTGAGGAAGCACCTTCACAGAAAGCTCTCTTCTCCCTTTGTACCTCCCTGTCTCAGAACCAACCCTTGGTGTGACACAAACTGTGGCACTTACACATGCTCCCTCCTCTTAGGTGATGCCAAATGCATAAGGCACAAACACACCTTGCGGCAGCCTGAGGTGCTCACAGCTGAAGCCTACTGGCTGCTGCCATTTGCAGGGACTGCAGGAAGGCATCAATACCTCCCAACTTTTCTCACAGGACTTGGGGATGACAATGTCTCAGCCTTTTGCTGAAAAAAAAATACATAAAATAATAATAATTTAAAAAAAAAAACACCACCCAAACTTGCTGTTAAGTAGTTACCAGCTCATCACTGTTTACAAGGGCTCGGGATATGCTCATATCCTGTCCTTGAAGTCTGCTTATACCTGCTTGGAAACAGCTCTGCTAAGGTACCTGAATGACTTCAATAAAGCCATTATGCTGACTGCATTGGCAGAGCTCTGGAAACATTACAGACCTCGTCTCCTCCTCAAAGGCACCGGTGGAGCCTGCACAGCAAATTCCAGAAAGCACCAGGATTATTTAAGAAGCTCATCAAGTTTTGGGTGAATGGATCATACTGAAAAAGCTGCAGAACAGCTAGGGTTTCAGTCCTGGCCTTGGTTTAGCCTAGATGCTGAGATTAGCTTCCTCATGGAAGGGAGCAATAAAAAAAAGCTATCAAGTCACAGTTCTTTAACCACAAATATCACAGCTATGTTATGGTAGTTAATTATTCCAAACAGCTAAAACTGCATCTTTACATGCCAGCTCCAACCAAGAATCTTAATAAAACAACAAACCTTCCATTACACCTCCTCTATTTTACTTCCCCAGTAATGAAAAGAGCTGGAGCAGAAAAGCTTACTCAGAATAACTACTGCCCAGTCCAGGTACCACTCAGTTATCCTGAAGATCTGCCAATGGGAATTTCTGCTTTTTTTGCACAAAGAACAAGTGTGTAGCAGTATTAGAGTTATCTAGAACGAGCACAGCTGAACACAACACAGAGTAGCACTGTCTGTACTCCGCTAGGAGTGCTTTACAAAAGCTAAACAGATAGGGGTAGTGCAAACAAGGCAATTCTCATGCATTCAGTGTCGCTCAGGGGATGGCACTGCAGGCTGCTGAGGACAGATCGGTGCAGAGAGGTAAAGTGTTTATGCAGCATCTAAGTATGGAGACTTTTGTCCAGTGGAAGAACAAAAAACATGCTGAGAGTTTGGAAACACAAGCTTAAACTACAAGCTGGCACTGAATACTGAAGAACTGGTGGGAATTGGGTATGATGAGGCAAACGGAGCAAATTGCAGAAAGCTGTTGATTATATACAAGCATGCCAAAAATATGGTACACTGTGCCAATTTTGTTTGTTTTAAAGTTTCCCTTCCACTGCAAAATGTTATCTGATTTGAATGTCCAGAAAACTATGAGGAGGAAAGAAAAGCCTGTTTTAACATTATCCAAAGGCATATTTCCAGTGCCTGCCATGAAAGCCATCTTTTGAATTTCATATCAATATTAAACATAGTTCTAGCTTAGATTCACCCATGAGTCATAAGTTTAAAAAAAAAAAAAAAAGCACTGTACTCAGCAACTTTGCCTTGGCTCAGCACTATTATCTTACAGACTTCATCTGTACATCTGCTAAATCAAGAACTAAATCTGATCCACATACACTAAACATCCATCTGTCTAACCATTTCTTCTATGGCTAATGTATTTCAATGAATATTTTTTATTTAACATACAGAAATTTTCAAATCAGCCAATCCTTAGCCACTGTATTTATTACCAAAAAAAATCTTATGCCACTGACTCAATTTACTCTTACTTTTGAAAAAAATTACTTTATCTGACTAGAAAAGATTTCTAAAAAAGCCTCACAGAAAGGATAAGAGTAATTTTCATCTGCATAGATTATGAACTAGAAAGAAAAGTATGAATCAGCTTGTCCTCGTAAGAACACATTTGCTAACCAAAGTCTTTTTCCTATACAATTAGTTACAAATGCAGAAATATTTCTTTTAATAAGTGGTTTCAAATGTTGCCAGGAACAAATCTCTGTGGAATGCATACAAAGTTGTTCTGTTTTCTTCCACATAGGTTACCTTACGGAACTCAAAGTGGAGGCATCCAAAGAGCTTTTTAGGAGCTTAGGAAGCAACACAGCTAAAATATATGGCACTTTTAGGTTAGGTTTTTTTGACAATCCGAGTGGAAAATAATGACATTTATGAGCCTTCAGCTCAGAGCTTATGGTAGCTCCAGAAAAGCACTGTTCCCCATGCAGCCAAGTTTTACTCCAGCTATGGAAAATTCTCTTGCATCAAAGAGATAGAGGCAATGGGCATCACCCCATTCCGGTGTTCTAAAGCACCCTCCTACATATGAACAGGCCTGAAGATAACACTTAACCTCTCAAATCCACTTCAAAATGCTGTGGGACCGCAATGCAGAGAGCAGCAGGCAACCCTGGTGACAAGGACATCAATGGCAGGGCAGTCTCCTAGCCAGCTGGTGTGGTCAGAGGATGTTGTTCCTGGGTGCTCCCATGCGAAAACACTGTGTCCACAAGGAACCCCAAAACGCAGCTCATTACACACCAAAGTCCACGTCAGATCTTGGAGCATATTCTTAATAAAAGGAGTCTGCAAGACTCTTCAGGACACTTGCCTCTGCCAGCATCAGGTCTGCCTTGTGAGGCTTCAGCCTCAGCCAACCCCACGTCTCTCCCACCCCTAAGCCAGGTTGGTGGTCACACTGTGATCCGACGTGGCATTTAGCAGCACGCCCTCTCAATGCTGATGTCACTCATACACGGGTATCCGGCACAGAACAGAGAATCACAAGGCACAGGCTGTAAATCACAAGGGCTTAGTCGTTCCATCTTAGGAAGTTTAATTATCCTGATTATGTTATCTTAATTAAACGGTAGTTAATCTAAGTTTATATTTAAGCCTGAAATGTGAATATATTTTAAAAACTCTTGATGATAGCAAATCTGAAGAGACAGAGGAAGGAAAGCAAAAATACCAGAGAAAAAAGAGCTGGTTGAATTTGATAAATGCAACCATATTTCTAAATACAGGCAATTGCAGCTCAGGTGTTTCCTTGCTTAGGGTTGTGTAGGTGAATCGGATTTCTAAGGGGGAAATGGGAGGGTCTCCAAACAAAATTTGAAAGCAGTTAAGCAAAATATAAAAGGTAAATTTGACAGTAAGAGGGAAAAAAACCCAACCTGTCAAGTCAGAGGTTAGCAGAGAATCTTTGAAGAGTCCTGCTGTTTGCATAGTTATTTACAATTTTCTGGCTCACAGAAAACAGTGGTGGTCTTGCAAAAAATTTACAGCAATCTAGCAAGGTGCAACACATACAAGCCAGAGGCCAGCTTGAGAGAGTTAATGGGGAATGAAAACCTTTCCAAAGAAGGAAGAAAAAAAAGGCTGGCCATTTAAGAAACTGTTTCTTGTTTCTTCAAGGGCAAGGGAAATTTAACAGGGACAGCACAGGATAAAACTGAAAACCAGGAATTACAGTTCTAACTCCTGTTAAGCTGTAACTGAATAGAGAGGACTCTACTAAATGCAGATGCCATCATCTCAGCATCTGAACAGTGAGAGACACTAGTCCTAGTGTCCTAGTCCTTCAGCTTCACCCCACCCTACCAACAGCTGAGATCCTCTCTGGGATTCTGGGGCACAAACCAGAACTCTGGGGACCTCCGGAAAAGGAAAAAAAAAAAAAAGAAACTACATTGACAGTGTTTGGTGTTACCTGGCATCTCTTTTCTTATTCTATACTTCATCCTGACAATGCCTTTAAATCGCTGGTATGGGGAATACCAGGAGTGCTTTCCACCATTGCCTGCTTGTCAGACAGCACCTGGAACGTGGGCTCTGCCTTGTGACCTTCATACTCGCCACCCTGCACAGCAGTTAACAAGCATTGCAGTGGAAGCCACACTCAGAAGTCCCATATGTAAGTAGAACTGCTCTGGAGATAGCATGCAATCAAGGCTGGCTGAAATGGTACTGCGTCCAGCTCTGGAGCCCCCAACATAAGATGGACATGGACCCGTTCGAGCGGATTCAGAGGAGGACCACAAAGATGATCAGAGGGCTGGAGCACCTCTCCTACGAAGACAGGCTGAAAGAGTTGGAGCTGTTGAGCCTAGAGAAAAGAAGGCTCCGGGGAGACCTTTTAGCAGCATTTCAGTACTTAAAGTGGGCCTATAGGAAAGGTGGGGAGTGTAGTGATAGGACGAAGGGTAACAGTTTTAAACTGAAAGATTTGGATTAGATATTAGGAAGAAATTATTTCCTGTGAGGGTGGTGAGACACTGGAACAGGTTGCCCAGAGAAGTTGTGGATGCCCCATTCCTGGAAGTGTTCAAGGCCAGGTTGGACGAGGCTTTGAGCATCTTGGTCTAGTGAAAGGCATCCCTGCCCTCAAACCATTCTATGATTCTATGCTAATCTGCTCATCTATCCTGACACCTACACCACAACACACTCCCGCCCCCAAGCCTCACGCTGCCCTCCCAGTGGCCAATGGGCAAGACTTCCATACTCCTCCGTCACCGTTCCCATTTGTGTCCTGCCTGAGTCCCTTAAAATTGAGAGATCTTTTGTCCTTTATATCTGAAGGATTTAGTTATGAGTGATTACCATCAAATATTATCATAAAGTGTGATAAAATACAACCATACTACCCTCTTCCTGGCAGGCTGATTTCTACCTGAACACCTACATCTTGCAACCAACATGCTGAACTTTGACTCCCTGCTTACAGGCAGGTAGGATGTTTGTGGGCTCCTTTCCTTCAGAGCAGAGCTAGGAAGATGCCATATCCTCACATGCCTATCAGTAATCTGCACTAAGAGTTTTGCTAGGTAACATCCTCCATCACTCTAAATTGAATTCTGGCCTTCCAATCAGAGAAGCAAATGCACCTATAACCTTTGCAAGCAATTAAATCTACTGACCTTGCTAACTTTGGCAATTTCTCCAAGACTTGAATCTCAAGAATTTAGTAATTACTTCTGTTGGCCTTTGTTCTGCCATGAGCTTGAGATAGCAAGTTTCACTTTCAATGTGTGTCAAAATCAGTTACCAAAAAAGAAGTCTCTTTTACAAATATATTCAATAAAAACAATCATGCTCCTGCTTTTTCCCCTTCATCAGTATAGAAAAGTCTTTATAAAACTAAGATGTGGCTTATGTGACCTCCACACGCTCTGAGCCTTTTGTCAATCTTGTTTGCTAGCTTCCCTGTTCTCCTTTTAGACAGGTTTGAGTTTGCCTTTAGATTTTAAGGAAAGTATCTCTTTACATACACAGATTATTTTCAAGTGAAAAATTAGTTCCTTGAATCTAGACAAAAAATAATTCTACAATATTCCATATTTTTCAACAAACCAGTCACTCAAGAACATCTTGAACAATTCTCAGCTGCTACATAACAAACTGTGATGCAGCCCACAGGCAGTGGGCAAGGTAACAAGGGACGTATTTTTTCCCTTGGATAAACTGTTTTGAATCTGAGCTAGAAAAAGTTAAGACTTCACAATGAAGTACTCACAGAAGTGCATTTAACATTTATACAAATCCTGCAACCAAAGTCGGCAACCAAGGGTTTGCAAACACAAGTACCCTTCCAAAACAAAAACCAGAAAGGGGGATTCATATGCTGGAAAATCATGACTGTTATCTCTTTATGGGCCATTTAAAATATTACCTCGCCTATAAATACACCAATTACATTAGTCCATGAAACTAAGTGAAACTGAAAGGAAGAAAAGGTATTGTCCTCCAAGTGTATCATACTAGTAAGCAAGCCACATTGGGAGTGGAAATTTATAAAACAGAAGTACAAACCTCCCTACCTTCACTAGTGTCTTTGAAAACTAAACACAGGAAAGTGAACTAGAATACACTATGCTAGAAATGCTTAATAAAAAAGTTCATCTCCATGAGGAAGTGTGATGGTTCAGTGGGCTACATGCATGCAGATATGAGACTTGTGTTGATCCACATGTGTGCATGAAAGACAGTACACAAATAAATGCCTAATTTGTGTCCAGAATTAGATGCAGCTAGGGTCAAGTAAGCATTTTAAAAATTAACTAGCTATTGTTGGTGCTCCATTTGAGACTTATTAAAGGATTGCAGCTTGAGGACAGGCCCCTCCTGCCCTCTGAAATCAGGCACCTTCATTGCCCGTTACTAACTCTTGTAACCAAAAACTGAGGGATTCCCAAAGCTGTTAGTCACTTCTGGGAACAGTGACCCGATGAAAGAATAAAGCAAGCCAAATGCAGCTTATAAACAGGGAGCTACTCGTAATGTTAGTGTGAGTCATTATTATTATTTTGTTTTCTTGTTATTCTCGTCCAGTCAAAGCCATTATCTTCAATTAAGGAAGCATATTTGGTCTTGGAGATACAGCAACATTCAGTCATATTAGGTAACAATTTAAGATCTGTAAAAACCTATGAGGTTTCTCTAGGAGCTTGTGCTGGGTTCTTGGACCATTAACTTACTGGATGAACACGACGGAAGCTGCCCAAGAAGGAACAGCGCAACAAGACACAAGAGGCAAGTCCCAATTAAATGGTAATGATCAATATGCCGTGGCTGTTAATCTCCCAAAAGGCTGTATGTAAGAGTAGGAAACACTGCTACGTTTCAGATTCAAGACTGGTAGGAAAATGAAGTGATACAGTTAGAATATTCAGGTTCACACAAAGAAAATCAATTGTGAGACTGAGTGTAATTACTAAGCAGACACTCATTACAGTTAATGCCCTGCAAGTGTTAACTTGGGATATTTCATTATTACCATTCTGTGTTATATCTCAGATGTTGAGGTTTTGCCAATTCAAAGATACGTTGCTTATTTCAGGTGACTTGAAGGCAATTCTCATCTCCCCCTCCTTTCCCCTCAATACACTTGCAGGACAGAGAGGAAGGCCATACTGCATTAAATCTTCATCATCCATTTTTAATTGCTGTTGGCAGCAACTATTCCATTTGATCAAGCTGATTGCATAGTGGAGGGATCGGTCCCTGTTCTTAAGTGAGCTAAATAGCTGTTCTGACTCCTGAGTGGTATCAGTTGCTGCTTGACCATCTGCAGATGTTGGAGCACTGTGCTCCCAAACAAAACTTTGTTAGTACTGGCCGGTTGCTGCTAACTTATCTGCAGCACCCTGAACAGGCCTTTAGGCGTTGACAGGATTCTTCATGAAAATTGCATGGGAACCTATAACCTAGGCATCTGGAAGTGTGCTGCAGCCCCAATTTAAAAATTACAAGTATGTGGGAGGACAGAGTTTTAACTGTTACTCATTGGAGATACAAGACAATAATGAATATCTGAAATCCAGAATGAGCACAGAACAAGTGGACTCCCACACTGGGGACACACCATTGTTTGGCCTTACTTAAAGTTTGCAAACAAATTTCTTATTGATTTTGAACCTGTCTGCACAGATGCAGACTCCCAGAAGTGGTCATCACAAAGAGACTGTTTAATAGCATAGTCTCGTTTTTCATGGTACATTTTGTTCCTGCTACCCTACAATTTTAACAATTAAAAAGCTAAGGTAATTTTAGGTAATGGTCTCAACTCCTCTTTGTTCCTCCTCCCTTCAGTCCTCCTGTCACCCTGCATAAGTTTCCTAAATGAAGCAACCTCTGCCCTGAGCTTTGGGAACACAAGATCAGAGCTCATTCTCATCTTGTCCTGTAGGCTGTCTCCATCCTGGACTCACCACTGAGCAGCACTCACTATAATCCAGCTCTCCTGGAGCAGTTGGCATATGGTTTGTATGTTCCTACCTGCCTACAGAAGGGATAGATCTTGTGTCAGCAGTCTTCCTAGAGAGAAATCCGGTAACAGCAGCACAAAGCCATCATAACACATCCTGCTTGCCCAGGAACTTCCTTCCATTTGAATAAATGGAACATCGGAACAAAGGAACAGAAAAGGGAGTAGAAATATGAGTTCTTTCTAAAAATGTACCATTTTCAACGTGGAGCAGGAGATTTGTGTGTGTTTGTTTTGTTTTTAAATAAAGGCTACTAACTTATTTTGGAGTGTAAAAAGAGAGACTGTAGCAGAAACTTCAATTAAAAAAAAACGCACAAAAAACCATGATAAATCTGGCTTACCTCCCACAAACACAAAGCAAACTGTCATTAAGTTACCCCTCTATGCATAGAAATTGAAGTTGAGCCCAGTCTCTCTCCATTTTTCACACTGGATTAGGTGATAAGTTAGCCAGAAACAATCCAAGAGAGCTCCAAAACTATTCCTTATACGGCAGATATCTTTGAAAGCTCCATTCTGCCACTGCTTTTGGCAGTTGTGAAGAGAATCTGTCCCATTTTTCCATACCATCTCTTTCCTCACAGTACTCTGACTTTGAGGGGGTGCAGCTCTCCTGACATCATTACACACCCTGGAAGTTTGAGGCATTACGCCAAGGCCTACATCTTTATCATTTCTGCAGTTCCCCTAGCATGATGATATTAAGAAAAAAGCCTCATAAGCAGTCCAAAATTACAGACAGCTGTCAACTGAATAAATATTTTAAAAAGCAACTGACATCAAAACCTACTCAACAAGAGGGAAATGTATGTAGCGACATGCTGCAGTTGCAGTGAAGAGGAGGAAATAACTAAACTTCTGCTATCCTTAGTGCTGACTCACCACATTCCGGCTGCAGGATCCAATATCCTTAAAGCTGCTTGAGTTTCTGGAGATGTCCCTAATGCAGTCAAGTGCCTTGCCACACAAATAAACAGCCTAGAACTGAGATTAAAATCTGTGTTCTTGAGTCCTTAAGAAGGTGGCTGATACCCTTCAGAGGGTCAAAACAGCTATTAGGAGAAGAGTGGAAAATAACAGGCATTAAACAGGGCTTTTTGTTGCTAAGGGCAAGTGAGGTCATATCAAGACTGAGCTGCAGAAAATGATGAATTTGTCCAACTTTCTCATCTTCTGTCTTCCGTGGACTGAAAGCCATGTTCTCTTATTAGTATCCTAGTCCTTCACCCCAAACCAGCAATCAAACGCTTCTCAGCAAACAAACAGCCAGAGGCCTGGGTAACGGAGGCAGCAGCTGGGGAATAGCAGGGACATCTGCCCTTTGCTGCTACATTCCAGCACTGTTCCAAGCCAGAGGCATCAAGGGGTGACAGAGACCTCATGTGTTGCAAGTAAGATCTCATCTCAGGTTAGACAAAGAAAAGACAGTCAGGAATAGTGGAGTATTCAGCTATAATGAAGCTAAATGAATACTAAAAAAAAAAAATATTGACATCCTAGAAATCATGAATCTGAGCCTTCTTTAGACTATGTGCATGTATGCATCTGTGTTTGTAACTTACATGCACACACCCATATATACTCATATACATGCTAAATACGTTCCACAAAAGAAGCTTTGACATTTCCAGTCTTAATCCTCTCACCCAGAACAGACCAAATTTCACGATCTTCAAGGCCAAATGCTAGGCTCATCTGCTGAAACTAACTTTTCATGATATGTCTGTTTGCTGGGAGGACAATACTGGTTTGACTCAAACTCACTCTGATAGCCCTACACCAGTGAGAGTCATTCCTGCCTTTGTCCAAATTAGTATGCCTCTTAAATTATGGAGTGAAGGTCACTTAACAGATCCTGGAGCGGGATGAAAACTCGGGATAAAAATAGGATGACACTGTCACTGCATTTATCAGCTACATTCAGATCAGTTTCATCCTTTATGTCTTTGCTATGTTTTACTATGTAAGTACATGATTACCAAGATAAAGGTTATTTACCTGAAAAAGTTTAGAAACAAAGCAATATACAAATCTCACCCTTTTTGCTACAAGGTTTATTCTTCTGCATAATAAACTCTCCACAGACATGCATACATATAGCAACAATCCATAGAGTGACTGACAAAGAGAAGCATGGACCATTATTCCAATTTTGGACACTACGTGTAAATGAGAGTTTGACATTGCATATGTATCAGTCAGGTAAAAGCAGAGAAAAAATAATCCATGTAAAAGGGACCACGAGTGATTAGTAATTAGAACTTGCTGACATTAAATGAAATCAGGCCAGCTAGCAGGACCAATGCTTCCTGCCCAGGCTCCTGCCCATCACACCCATGTTTATGGGAGGGTAAGAGTTACCTCATTCACCTTCTTTCCTCACAAGGCCNGCCTTTTTTTTTTTTTTTTGTATCGCATAGGCATAGATTGTTCTCCCAGAAAACACATGAAGTAATATTGGAAGTGTCAGAGCCCACAGGCACGAACAGATTTGTCAAAATATCACAGTAGCCTCTTCTGCTACAAAGCTGACTTGGGGATTCACCCACCCCATCTGCTACACAATTACAGGATCAGGGGTCAGCATAAGCCAAAACTGAGCAGGAGAGAAAGGATGACATAGTCCTCGCTCTATCGTCTTTAACAGCTCTGCCTTCTACTTGCAGATGCACAACCTGAAGATGTGGGCTAAGAAACAAAAGGAAGCAGATGAGAATTTCCCTATGCTCTCTTTTCTTCTCACTTTTAGAACCATACTTTGGAATAAAATAAATTCCTTATAGCTATATCAACACCGCTGTTCTTATGGACCCAGAGCCCATACAGGGACTGCTGCCCTCCGGCTAGAGGGACCAGCAAGGCCACAGAGATTCTGCTCTGCTGCCTTCCAGGAGATGGACCAGCATCTTTAGTCGTAGACAACAGTGGTATTAAATGCTTCTTTAAGTGCTTCTTCTCCATGCAGCTGAAAACATAAAGATCATTGAAGAGAAGAGCGTTGCAGACCATACTGTTTGCAAGCTGTCCAGGAAATGAGTCTTTCCTATGAAAAACAGTGTTCAAACTACAAGCCAAGATGTTCAGGATGTCTCCTAAGCCATTTGATTTCTTACAAATGTTATTTATCCTTACCTCTCACTGATCTGCATATCTAGACTTCCCGTTCTATAAATGTAGTTACAATGGTGTTTGAATGTTGAGTGCTTTATATACATCTAAAGTGTTTCAGAAACAAGTCTCTGCCTCATTGTTCATCATCTAATTAAAAAAGAGGTTTTCTTAGTTCCACACCACTATTTTGAAAAACATAACATGGAACATGGCATATATTGCAATAAGAAAAAATCTTCTTGTGTCCAAGTAATAAGCACATGCAGGAAAAGCCTAGGTTATTGCAGCCTGAGTGAATTTTTCTGCAGTTTATAAAACCATAGTATGAAAAAATATCGACATAAAAAGGGAGGGCTGAGCCTCCCTAACGTTTTCATGTCTTTAATTTTGGATGATAAGAACATCCCTACAAAAATCTCATCCAGTAATGAAATCTGAAATGAAAAATGACCACCCAGAAGTAAAAGTAGTCATACACAATTAATGAATTCATTCAGCCAGCCAATAAATCAAACCAGCAAACCAGACTCTCTTAATCATGCAGAGAAACATTTTTCAGTGCTTCTTATATTATACTTTGCTCAAGGCCTACATTACCAATTGGTTGTTTCTTTAATTCTTAACCATTTACAATATATTTTAATGTTATTCAAAATTTAAGTGTCATTCAAGAATACTGTTTAGGAACATATTCTTCTCTTCAGGTTTCTAATTCTGAATAAAATTAATATCAGAAAGTTTCCTTTATGTGTGAAAAAAGCCTGTAAGTATTCAGCAAGTTATTAGAGCATGGATAACTTTAGCTTTCCAGAAAGGGTCCTAGCTCTTTCCTTTGTGGGTCGAACTTGGTACAAACAGGTATCAGACATTTCAGAAAGTTATCACTGCCTGAAGCTCTCACACTTTCTTTCCATCAGCGACTCATGAGGCCCTTGGGTTACACACTCAAGGATAACTTCTTAAACTTTTGTCAAAGACATTTTGAAAATTTTCACTTACTATTTAATATTGTGTGCAGCAATTGACTAAATTAAAAGAAACTAACTCTGGAAAAGCTCAAAGCAAGAAACTATTGAGAAAAAAAACAGCAGCTTGACTGAAGGCTGAAAAACCATGCCAAACTTCCTTCGCCTTTCAGTTACAAGTGTCTTTTTCCGCAAAGTTCATCTACTATCCTCCAATAGTTCCCTCATCTTTCTCCAGTTTTCAAAAAAAAAAAAAAAGAACATCCAGATACCGTTTCTGTTGAACTTTGCAACCACATGTTTCAATGTAGGAGCTACGCTTGCTCTTCATAGAAACCCATCATCAAATTTAGGTAGAAGAGGCAAAAGCCAAGACTGTTCTCCTAGTAAGACTGGATTCTCTGCAAGCTCCAAACGATGCTCCCACTCAAAACTTTTGAAATCTAGAGGGCCATTGAAGGGCAAAGCTGCCTGACACTCCCTAGCCTTCTCGTTTCTACCACACTCCGTGCTGAAATCACGTTTATTGTTTTGCTTTTTCCCTTTGGATACGGCTTCTACACACCTGTGACCTAAGCTAGCACCAACTGAGCACAAAGGACTGTGCTGATTCTCCAGGCCTTTTCCAACAGCAGGGGCTAGCTAGTGCCAATTACTAGTGCCAGCTTGGTAATGAAAGGTCACACGAATTCCTCTCTTCCAGGTTTCCACTTTCTCAAGGAGGGCAGTGAGGAGAGCCCCTACAAAGTGACTCACGATCAAAACCCTGCCTCCAATTACAATTATTGCAGCTATGATTCCTGAGTGAACTTATTAATCGAAGTCTCTGCACAGCAAGGTCTTTAATTTGACATAAATCCTTTCAAATCACCTTCAAACCTGGGAATAAAACCAATTTTCCTCCTCCCAAACAGTTTCAACAATAGCCAAAACCTTCCCTGCATGCAACAAAATGCACATGTACTCTCATTTGTAATTGATATACCATTTCTGAGCCAAATTTTCAAAAGGTAGTTGCCACCTGCATGCATATGCTGCTGCGATCAAATCTTTAGTCCACACTTACCCAACATTTATCAGTAACGCATGCCAGCAGATGCAAATCCAAACATGAACCAGGACCGTACTACATCAGGCCCTGTACAAATACAGGAAAATAAATGCATGCTATCTGCCCCAAGAAGCCCACAAATATAAACTCAAACAGAAAGGGGACATATCTGTAACTGAGCATAAAATCATGTGTAGCAGGTACACTCGGGTATGTGAATCTGAGCACCAAGACTGAAAAATCAGGTCTAAATGCAAACACAGCACCCTGCTGCTTCTTTAAACATCTTGCCTGTGATATTACTGACATGGATCTTGGCCTGAAGCCATACATACAGATTTTGAAACAAAATTTTTTCCAGGTGTCGTAAAACAGGTGAGTCAAGAGACCCACAACAAAACCCAGAAGTTAGCTATACACATGAAATAGCAGCAACGCAACTTCACATACTCTGGACAAAATCCTGATACTCATCAATTAAGATGAAGCACAAAAAATAGCTTCTCCCTCTTCTAATTCAAACTTCTCCTGGGAGGATGGTGAATGGCAGCTTGGAGCACTGTGCCTGGCTGCTGCTAGCTGTTTGGCCCTGCAGATCAGCAGGGCAGTAGGCAGAAGAGCAGGAAAAGTCCACGAAAGCACAAAGTACTGCTTTTGCTCAAAAAAGCCCTAACATCCTCAATTCATCTGGCTCCGTACCAGAACAGTAGGAATTAAAGTGATGAAATATAATTAAGGGTGGGGGGAGGGAAACCCCCAACAATTAAAATTTTGTAAAACACTACATTAGGCAAGTCAATAAGCTTGCTGGTCCAGTAGGATTTGCCCTGTATATTTTGACCCTAGCAATGGTTGCACAGTTGTAGACAGTCTGCTCCCCAGGTAGCAAGTAAAGATAATGACCTGCCCTTATTCCAGGTGCAGCTGTTCTCCAAAATGACTTACGTGTAAGCAAATCCACCTACAACTGCCTTGGAGTTCACCACAGAATTTCTTAGCTTAGGCACAGAAAAAAAAACCCCAACAGTTATAAGGGTCCCCTCAGGACACCATGACTTTGCTGGGAGGACACAGTCTGCTACCACTTGCAGCCACACAATGCTCTTCTGTTTCTTAGACAAGCTGCCTCCTTTAGGCAATACACCTAGCAGTGACATACAACACCAGAAACACTTACAGGCACTGCTTAGCTCGGAGAACAATCAGAGCCTAAAGGAAGAACAGAGACGCATTTTGTGTTTTCCAGCTAGCATATTAATTTTGCAGGTCCTGTCACGCTACCAGCAACACTCAGAAGCTGTTGCTTATGCTACATTGTGGGGCTATGCTGCCATCCTCTTCTGACAATCCACCCCCCTGTGACCGTATTGTGATGGAAAGGGCTGGGACGTGGGCACCTCAGTGAACACAGTGAGGAGCTGAAAAAGCAACAATTAAGGAAGAGGTAGAGGGACAAGTTTTATCTGTGACTTGACCTGAAATTCAGACATGGTTTCTATTCCTGGCATTCCTGCTGAACTAATAGTATGTAACATGCTCTTTCCATGCCTGTTTCCCCATTGCTCAAATGTGTGTGCATGCACATAAAGCAAGAGGAAAAAAAAGAATGTTTAAGTACAAACTGGCTTTGGACATACCTAGTGTGAAAATCCTATGTTTTCCACCTCTGGATTACAATCATATTGCTCAAGTAAACTTTGAAGGCACTTGTTCTGGGAAGTCTTTGAGCTGAAAGAGGCCTGGGATTTTCAGAGTGATGATGAAAGTCTTATTTTTTCACTCTTAGCTTTTTGGCTGGAAAGACATCTAGAATGCAGAAAGCCAGGATTCTCCTTTTGAACAGCACACAGTCAGACCAAACCACATGGCTCCTTTTGCACACCCCCAGGCCAAGGCCAGTCCAGAAATTTCCCACGAAAACCTTACTTTGAAAAGACTAGATTAAAAGTTTGGAGTTGATGAATATATATATTTCCCCCTGAACCCCCCAAAGGAGATCACGTATCATTACCTCCATTTTTCAAATGGAAAAGGGAGGCACACATGATGGAGGTCACTGGCCTCATCAACGAAAACATTAGTGACAGCACAAGGAACAAGATATACTTCTCTTGTATTTCAGCCTGGTGTTCGTCCAAGTGTTTTGGGTTTTTTTGCTGTTTTTTAGGTTTGGTTTTTAAAACTACCAATCTAAAATCCACATAACTCCACTGCTGCTTCAGACAGCGTTTCTCTTACCCCTTTTTGTTGCCGGTGCCTCAGAGCTTAACAGAGCTGCCGCGTGTGCCCAGGTGTGGGCAGCAGCGGGGCTACAGGGCGGCAGATGTGAGGAGAGGGGCCAGCCAGTTCCAGCTGGTTCCCGCCGGTTCCTCAGCGGCCCCACCACAGGGCACCCTCCAGCCTGTCAG
>RSEF01000005.1:14018865-14059952 GCA_003993805.1 Himantopus leucocephalus
TCTGGTGGGAGGTGTCCCTGGCTATGGCAGGGGGACTGGAACTGGATGATCTTCGAGGTCGCTTTCGCCCCAAACCATTCTATGATTCTATGATTCTTCTCCTTCTGTTTGCAAACGAAGAAATAGACACTCCAACACTTGACTTTTTAAAAGATGTTTGGAGTTACATTAATCTAAAATGTGAAATATTTTGGGGGCTAACTTTTGTATTGACTTTACTTAAGCTACCTCAAACAAGCTTCTTCCTGATAGAAACTAGTAACTGTGACAAAACATCAATACTGACTGTTGCCCTTGCTGACTATATAGTGTAATTAAAACATCCATTTAAATGCACTTAAATGGAATCTCCTTGAATCATCTCAGAACAAAAAATGAAGAGCTTGCACTTCCCTTACCAGTGACAATTTTGCCAGTCTGTCTATCATAAATGCAGCAATTTTATCAAGATTTGAATACCACCTCTGCAGATTACAAATATAATATGAGTGGATCTGAGTGTCCTATAGCTTAAACCTTCCTAAAAAATCATAATACCATCTCTCTGTGTTTCATAAAAGGAAAGTTGACAGACAAATATTGACTGCAACTTGGCAAAAATTTCAGCACATTTTGCTGAAATTGAAAAAAGGAACTTCATCAAATGATCTTCAGGGTTAAACCATCATTGACACTTCATGTGTTTCAATTAAGCTGCTGCCAGGTGTACACTTGAAGCAAAAAGCCATTGTTAAGTCTGCCAACATTGCAACATTTTTACTGTTTTATGCAAGTGAAATCATACTTTGTGGCATCTAATCCTTAGTACAGATCCTGGTCTTTGCCACTGGCCCTGGGTGAATGTAAATAAATCTCTAATCTCTTCACTGTCACAGTTTCCCCTTCCATATGATAGGGTGATGGTACTAGTCTCTTTTTCAAATGTGATGAGCCCCATCCATGAAGACTTCATGTAAAAGTTGAGTATGTACTATTCATCTGCACAAAAGCCACCACAGTAAGTGTGAAACCTTATCTGATAACATCCTCCATAGTCATTCCCATAATTCTCTTGTTTTCCCCATTTTCAAGACTTTCTTTTTACTGTTAGAAAAAGTTATATGTGCACTGTGTGACAAAAGTGATCTAAATTCTTTAGGACAGCATGCGTCGTACCTCCTCTCGGTAAAACTGGACCTTTTTCAAGAACTCACTGAAAATACAAACACCAACATATCCATTTCTCATACTTTCAACATCTAGGAATTCTGTTTCAAAGTTGTTGGCTATGGTATTGCTGATTAACGCTATTACTAAAACCAGGCAATCCTGAGCCCTGAGTGACAATACAATTGTTCCAAAAAAACCCAACAAAATATTATGCAACAAAATATAAAAACCTGGTCTGGGTAAACAGTTTCATGGATTCTCTATACACTAGTCTTGATTAAAAATGGAGATACAATATACCAAAACATTAGTTTTGTTATTCTAAATGTTGTTGTTCTAAATTGTTATTCAAAATGTTATTCTAATTTTTTTTATGATGAGTATAGGCTTACTGTTGAGCTGCATAGGACCCATTTCACAGCAAAAAAAAAAAAAAAGAATTCACTTGTTCATTGTTACCTGCTGAAGGATAAGGCAGTAAAGGCAAAACATAACCAGTCCTGTTCTGGTGCAAGTAGAAGTACACAATAGTTTATGAATGGAAGATGAGATAAAAATGCAAGTGGGCTGGGAATTCAAACTGTGTTTACAATTACCTTGATGATAAACTTATTTCTTTCTAATTTTTCCTAGCACAATAGGGTGCAGGTAATGTGAGGAAAGGAAACAGTAAGGTAAAATTGTATCAAAACTGGGAAAACAAACAACATTTTTAATATTTCTAATTCCTCAAGAATGCTGCCTTTCAGTAGTTGCTTTCTTATGGGATTTTGTTTCTCACATTTTTAGTACAAAATTTAGTTGATACAACTTTTAGATACTAATGGCTTATTTTTTCCTGCATCAATATATTTATATATCAATTGTAATAGTGTTATTAGTGTAGCTCTGACTCAGAGTGGTTCCTAGAGTTTGGCACCGGACGAAGGGATAGATATTATAAACTAAACTTATGAATACATTTCTTTTCCTAAAGATAGAGAGAGGGACCTTGGGTGGGGTTTCAAAACTTCTAATGATGGTGTCTCAGCTGTGTAATGGAGCATGATAAAGGCTCTCACAGTTATTGTCGTCCCAAGCTGCCTTGCTAGGCATGTTAAAAATTATTCCAAGGTTTAGAAATGAATTGCCTAGAATATATGGAGGAAAATAATGAAAACTACTGTAAGTTATTTTGAAACTGAAAGTTGTGCAAGGCCCAGGAAAAAACCTGCCAGTGTACTGTTCCCCTAAGAGATACAGACTAGATAGAGCTCCCTCCTGTATCGGGTTCTGTTGCTGGACTGCTGCAATGCAACCATGACTGCAGCTTTTCTGAGAAGGTGAAAGAAAAAACAAACAGTGAGAGGTACAGATATTTTATTGATGTTGTTAACATGCAAAGGTGACTACACAGGCTTAGGTCACAGTTCGACGGAGGTCAAGACTCATCTGGTGGCAAGTCACAGATAACTGGTTTGAGAAATCAGCTTGATTTTTTGAACCTGTTTCACTATTACAAACTTGGACATCATCTGGCTGACTGGATTGAGTCCCTTTTTTAAGTGAAAGATTTTTTTAAGCGCATCTTGTTTCTCAGAGATATTTTATTAATATTCATTAGTATATCGTTCTGCAAACATCTGTCTTAATTGTAGAATTGTTTTCCTTCACAAGCGTTTCTTGTCCTGAAGTGAGTGATCATTAAGGGGAAAAAAGAGTTAACCTATAGTAATAAAAAAAAAAACCAGATATTGATCATAGTGTACAAAACCCATAACAATATTCATGTTAGGATTCCAGCCCATATTTGTGTGAGTCCCAGTTTAACTGGAGCACAATTAAAGAAGAGAACAATAACACTCAGAGATAAAGGAACAGATGAAATCTGCAGTTCCTTATATGTCAGGCATTCAACTGAGCTCCCATCTATCAAGCTACCACCAAAAAAAATATATATAGCTGAGAGTAAAAGCATTTGGATTAAATTACAGAAATTATGAAAGACAAAGATAAGAGTGATTCCAATGCCTGGAGTATAATAAACTAATTTGAGGCTTTGGTTGTAGTAACAGAAGGACTGATGGGAAAATTGTTCAGTAGCTGCAAAAGAAGGCTTGCAGCAAAACTCTGTCAAATGAAAAGGCAATAATGGGAAAGCAAGGCTCTAAGAGGAAAGAAAAGGTGTCAGCTTAAAATAACTTTCTTTTAACACTTGGAAATCATTACTTTGTATATGTAGGGTCTGGTACTGCAGTAAGGAATATTGCCATTGGTATCAACACCACAACATCAGGCCTGTTGAGAAAGCTTCATTAGGCAGCTCAGATATTCTCCTTGGTTACAGTACTGAGAAATCTGACACACGGCTAGGGAGTGAGATTGTAAATTTAGTCCTTCAAAGGCAATTTAAAGTCCAAATACTGTTCCACCAGGTTATTTAGAGAAAGACGAAAATGACAAGGACTGAGGAGTATTCAATATATTTGCCAGGAATGTTTGAAAAATGCGTAAAACTTAAGAATATTCATCAAAAGAATGTGTCTTACACTGGAAACTGTAACTAAATTTATGTGGGATGAGGAAAGATGTATCTGACTTCCAATATGTCTTTGCAGGCTCTACATCTGACTTAAAATATGTTCATGCTGCAAAATACAAATTGCATCATTTTCAGTCTAGATTTGGAATGTCCCTGAAAGAGTTAATTGGAATAGTGAAATTCACAAAATGTTTCTCATCTATAATGAATACACTATGAAAAGTTATCTTTGGAAAGCATGTGCAATATCTCCATTAGGCTTGTTTAGTTTGTTGAAAGTTTTTTCCCCTGCTTTTGAAAGATTTTGATTATCCTTGCTTTTAGGATTTTGCTTTTCAAAATGCTGCTACAGCCGCTTATTTAGATATTTCTTAAGGCTTTTTCCTGCATCAGTTTCTTTTTCAGATATGTGTATAACAATACCATGATACGTACTTCACTGACATGAAGGTAATCGCCCAGTGCAGTGACAGACAATAAAACAAGCCTTTTGCACACTATGAAGGGCTGGTGGGTTTCATGGGGGAAATCAGCAAGGACTGGTAGTGACCAAATCTGTGTTTCTATAGGAGTTGATACCATACTTGAATGATTTTCATCAATGATTTAGAAGATAATACAAAATTGCAGAAGAAAATAAAAATAGTATGGCACAAAGATTTTTCAGAATTATAAGCAAGAAAGATATAACATTGAAAAAGAAGGTGAAAGCTTGCTCAATAGGTAGTTAGTGAAAAAAAAGATATTCATATACATGCAAAATTTTTTATTGTGTGAGTCTGAAGTCTTCTATATGTACAGAGGTGGAGACAGAAAATGATAACTCTGAAAATAGTCCAAGAGTCTCCTTAATATGCAGCACAGCAGGCTCCCCTGATGAACTGCTGTGATAAAAAGGACCACAAAGCCAAAGAATACTGACTAGAGTTAAGGAATGGACCTTGCCTCCAAGTAAGGCATTCTGTCCAATGAGATATTATTCAGGCAGCTGCACGTTAATAGAAACTGAGGAAAAGAAGGGATGCAAAAGACCTGATTGCTCTCAATATCTTCAAGGACTGAAAATATTGAGAGACATTTATATGTTAAGAATATTAAAATGAAACTTGTTGGTAATTGATAACAAGGAATAACTAGTCTCATAAGAAGAATATATAGGGCTTGCAAGGGCCCTTTGATCAAGCAGAGAAGCAATGGTTTAAAGTTAACATTGAACATGTTCAAATTATAACTGAGGAATAGCTTTTTAAATGTAAGGGTGATTAATCCTGGAAGTAAAATATCAAAGGCAAGGTTGTTTTTTTCTGTTTCTGGTAACTTCAGACTAAGCTGGCACCTATACAGAAATTACCCTTTGGTCAAAAATATGATGGAGTCAATGCAAGGTAATTGAGGAAAACTGAAAGTATCTGAAATGTGGGATGGAAGATTGGATGAGCTACAGCTCTTTCTTGATCTTCAGCTCCATGAATTTCTGATAACACACATCTTGTTTGGGAGAGCCCAAAGGAGATTGCTTTATCTTCCTAGCATATTGTCACAGAAAAATACAGAGACGTTATATTAGGTTTTAGAAGTTCAGTTCTTCAAAGGCTCATTTTCTCCCAGTTTGGCAATATCTTTCTTGTTTCATTGCTTTTTAACAAGTTGAAAATGTCAGAGCCATTTCCTGCAAATATCACCAAATGTTTTTTTGTGTGGCACTGTTTCCATGATAATTTAGATTGGATGACCTCCACCCTTCTCAGTGAGTGTGTGTGTGTGAGAGAGAGAGAGAAGCAGAATATCTAACTTCAAATTTTTTAAAATTTTATCATGTTTCTGAAGGAGAAATATTCCTTTCCTGGCTGATGTGTATCTCTGTAAGCAGTCAGCAGACATGAAGAATACTTGTGGCATGGCTCTACAGCTCGATCCTCCTAATTCTTATTTCTGTGTGAAATGTTTTGTGTCCCTGCAAAATGGTATTTATTGATTATACTGACACCATCTGTGAATCCAGACCCACTTCACATTTCAGAATAAGCCTTCTATGAAAACATATTCTTATATTTCCCATTTGGATAATTGTCTTTGAGTCCCTAAGTAGGGGGTTGTTCCTTTATTTCCTGATTTACTTATATCATTCTTCTATTTTTTGCCAGAAAGAAAGAAAAGGAGCTCCACCAAAGGAGAAGCTCATGGACAATAAAATGGACTAAAGGCATTTAATTACTGTCACCTAGGTTATCTCCGTGTTTGAACCTGTGGTGAATCCTTGAGAAAGCTCAAACTCGAACTCAAGCGTCTAACCAGCAATGGCCATAGGAACACTTCCTGGAATGGCTGAACTGGTCAATCCTCCAGTTATTTCTCTCTGCAAGATTGCACAGCTATTGTTCCTGTGCTTCTGTGCATCTGGATGTAAAGAGCCACACCTTACTTTGTTTGCATGGCAGCAATCCCTTCTCCACTCTCCATTTTGTCATCTTGTCCCCTGTAAAATAATGTTTCTAATCCTCTTTGCCTGTCCTTTTTTGTATTTGGACCTTAATTATGTGTTTTCAAGACTACTGGAGATTTCTCTAGATCACCTGAATGCACTCTTCTACTCCCTACCAACAAAGTTCAGTTCATACAGTATTTCAAAGGAAATTTGAGGCAAAACAGAGACTTGAACTCCCAATTATTTTCTTAATTCTAACCAAACCCCACATGGCACCTTCTTGATACATTTCCATTTTGTAAAATTATCTTCCTCATAGTTATTATTTATAACATGTCTTCAGAGTAAAACTTATTGGTCATGTCATTGCATGGGTCATGCAAAACAATGTAGCAAAATCTTGTGTGATTAACCATCAATAAATAGATATTTGAGATGGTAAAGTGACATTTGGGAATAAGGATGACACCCAGCCATAGCAGATGATGCAACAAGGGACTTCAATAATTTATTCAAATAAAAATAGCAAGTATCAGTACTAGCTTCATTGACATAGCTTTCTTTGAGATACTTGCTCTTAGTGCATTAGCTCAAAACATTAGGAGGAAAAGACTTCCTGTAGTGATGGACTACATTGAAATTACCAGATACATGCACTGTGACTGTCAGTACTGCTGTTGTTTGTAACCACCTGGAGCAGAGCAGTCTCTCTTTGCAACATACAATACCAGATGCTACGAGACTTAGTCTTAAGATGAATGAACATGAAGTTCAGTTTCATTTTGTTGAATAGTTCCATCCAAAGCATCAGAAAAGAGTCTGCAAATACACATAAAGCAGAGAGGGAACACTTTGCAGTGTCATTTTCATCAGTCACAAATGCACAAAAAAAGAAATGAATAAAAGAGTGATACCAGAAGATAAAAGCAAGCAGTGGTCTAAGGGGATGTTTTAGTTTCTCCAGTAATAGGTAAGAGGTGATTACTTGGGAATCAAACATTCACTGCAATGGTAACACTCATTGCTGATGCTGACCATGAGAATTCAGACACAACTAGATGGAATTCATTAAGAACCCATTTTCATTCCAATTCTTTTCCACAGCCAGCAGTAGCGACATTTAAAGGAGCTCTGGAGGAATAGAATATTTTTAAAATCTCTGTAACTGTGCCAAGTGGTTCTTCAGTGGCAAAAGGGGTCAACGTGTAGGATTATCCGAGCAGAAGGGAATTGGGAGGAGGAGCACGGAATAATACCTGCTACACTATGTTTCTGCATTTCTACTGCAGACAAGAGAAATACACGGAGATAAAAAATTACAGGAGAAAGAGAATAGGAATGTTTGTCTGGCTGGACTGTGGATTCTGTAGCTAGAACACCTTCATCATTCAGCAACAAAAAAAAAGAAAAATAAGAGATAATGCATGTTGAAATAGAGATGGCACTCATACATCCAAATGTTATTTCTTTAGGTAATCATGAACAACATGATTTTGTGCCATTACATGAGGGATCCAAAACAATGGCCTGTAAAATTTATGAACTGTAAGTACATTTCTCAATATTGTCAATATAATCAGTATTAAGTTGCTTTGAAACCAAGTGTAAGTGTGTTAAAATAGTGTAACTAACAGCAATATGTAACACTGTGATAATAAAGTCAAACACCAGGTATAAACACCACGTATTTACTTCTGAGAGCAATGTTACCGCCAAGGGGGTAAACAAATGTTTGTATAGTGGCACTTAAGCAGTGTTAAGAAGCAGCCCAAGTAACAAACTTTACAAGAGGAAAAAGCAGAACAAGACAAGCACAAGTAACCGCAAACAGGAAGGACATCATCTGAGCAAACAAGAAGGAAAAAGCAAAATCAAGGTAAGCAGGTCAGGAGCAGACCAGATCCCCCGTTCTGGAGAGAGTGTAAGTAACACAAGAGTATCAGATGGGAAGAGTGAAAACATAGAAGGACAAACCCATGTCCGTTTGGACTTCCCTTGTTGAAGAACTCTCCATCCCGATCCTCTCAGCCTCTGTGACTGAGGCCACCAAGGACACAGTCATGAGCCTTGACCGCATGGCAGCACCTCCGTGGTACTGCATAGGTACAGCCGATTCAGGATATCAGTGCTAAGGACAGTTTTGTATATGCAGTGATAATGATTAATAATGTGGAACCACGATCAACAAGTGTGTTGTTAATCATTTCTGTCTCCCTGATTGATATATCAACAAGTAAGCAGCAATGCTTACTTTAAGATCAGAACTATGAATGCAGCAGAAGTTTACAGGCCTGAGAAAGAGGTAATTAAAAGACTTCAGGTTCTTGTAGAAGTGAAGCTGAATGGTTGTGGCTTCAGTCACAGGATATATAGCCAGGACTGCAGATGAATTTGCATGTCTCTTACAGGAAGCATTTGCTACAGATTCACAGTTTTCGATTTCCATGTCAGCCAAAGAAATGTAAATTTTAACATGTCTGTATGTCCTGCCTGAAAATAGCAACTTGTCTTCCAAGGGCTGAACAGAGAGTGTACTGAGGGATCCTTAGATGAGTTATTATTCAGTCACTGTGCAGGGTTTCTGGCTGATGGAGGCAGAGAATAATCTGCTTATTTTAAAAAGTCCTTTATACCAACTGAGAGCTTAAAGTGGCAGGGGTATAAATGAGAGCTGAAATCATTCACATTCAAAAAGAAACCCTTGGAAAACCCTGTGACACTGGGCGTGGGCTAGAGTGATCATCAAGAGCAAATTGACAAATAAAAGTCCAAAAGTGGGGTCTACTGGAGAGTTTAATTTAAATAAATAAATAAATACTAACAGATTTCTTCCAGGCTTTTGGTCATTTTATTTCTCTTCTGCACTGTGAGTAATACTGTATTTATACACCGTGTCTTCTGTATTAGGATTAGAATTCTTCAAGCAGCCCCATTACATTTTACTTTGAAACCCTTCACTGTTTGTGCTGTGATTCTACATGGACTCTCACTAGTTTCAGTTTTAAATATCATTGGTAATACACTGCTTTAAAACACAAATAACTTATATTTGTAGATTCTGAGTAGCTAAATTTAGCTTTCTGGAAAACAAGGATCATAATACTCACCCAGCTTCATAAAATGTTGTGAAACTCATGGATGTGAAATGATACTAGTACTACTAACGTTCAGAAATTGTGCATAAAGCTTGATGACATCACATGCAAATAAAAATGACAGTTCAGAGTTCAGACTCACACTACTGATCTTCTGAAAGCTCTCTAATTCTTCTAACAAGGTAAATGTGTTTCTTTATATCTCTATATCAGATAAAAATTACTCTTGTCCCGAGCTATTTACCAGATGATCTCAATATACATGTCTAAATGGCTTGGAAATATATGTAATTTGTTTCCAGCCAGCTCACACAACTAACAGAAGGGGGGAACTGCCACCCTGTGTCTCTGAGTGCTGAACAGACAAACTCCCAGTGAGATCCATGAGAGCTCTGTGGCTCTCAAGGGCATCCTACGGAAAGAGCAGACAGAGTATTAACCTAAAATTGGAGGACTGCTCAATTTGGATGGCACAAACCAATAGGTTTTATCATTAAATCTGATGCCAGTTCAGGTTTCATCTTAATAAACCATGTTCCAAATGCTGGGGACTGGCCATCAACCTCCTGCATGGTCCATCTGCCCATGCTTTGGAGTCAAGACTGCTTAGAGAAGGGTGAGGTGGACAGTGGGTAGTAATTACTTCAATGATCTGACTCTAATCCTCTTTTATGCATGAATTTATACCTGTAAAGTTTGGTCATGCAAACAGAAATAATGAAATACCTTCTTGAAAGAAATTGTCACCTCTTAGCTGTGATGCAGTAACAAACAGCACGCACATTGTTAGGCACCACAATTGCAAGGAACACCTTGAATCTCCACCAAATTAACTAATTTTACTTCACAGCTTGAGCAGACTATAAGTGAACACACAGTCTACTATTGCCTCTCAGTGGCCAGGCAGTAGCTTCTGAAAGCACACTAAGATGTTCTTTTAGGATCACATGTTTGAATATTCTACCCTGTGAGGTTTTGGAGTATTTCACGATAAGCCACTTGTTAAACCTAAGTGACACACATTTAGCTGATGTAAATCAGCATAGCTTTATTAGCTGGGATTGAAGTATACCTATTTATATTCACTAAGCATCTGAACCAATGAAAAAAATGTGTGCAAAGAGACTAAGAAAAATTTGGCTGAAACTCTAATGTTAAATCAAGCTTGCAAAACACTGGTGAGAGCTAAAAAATCAGTCCAACCTGTCTGGTATACAGAAAATAAAGCACTGCACAGACAGACTTTCTAAGACAAGCTAAATCACTTACTAAATTATTGATTTGTTATGGTGAAGTAGGAATCCTTACTTTTAATCCAGGAAGCAATCATCTTTTCTAGAAAGCACCTCTACAGCTGAAACCAAATTTGTTGGTTTTCTACAGGTAGCCTGAGCAGCTTTTAGGACATAAACCAGCCAGCAGAGGGGCATTTATGTCTGCTTTGTATTGGCAGAGTGCCATCAACCCATGACTCTGGTCGAACTGATCATGTATCTCCTGACATTTTATGGCAAAGATATATATACAACCACCTGCAGCTGTGCAGAGAGCAACCATACCACAGATGCTGGAAAGGATGAACTGGAAAACTTTGGACTATAATTCATAGTTTATGGACACTGTCATCAACGGTTGTGACCTTTTTGTCTAGCACTAAATGTAAGTGGAAAGACCATAATTCTTCTGAGTGCTGTAACATATCAGCGATTCATCCCCATGATGCCAGTCTATAGCCTCATGCTTCCCAGAATTCAGCTGGGCAATGCATTGTTACAGTTTTCAGGTTGGTGCTGAATCTTCCCATTGAATCTTTAATCAATAACTCTTGAGTTATTTCTATTACTATATACTGACCAGACTTAAAAAAAAATAAATTCTGGTCAGAATCTTTGAGAGTTTTTGTTGTTATGAATTATATACTTTAAAAGAAACAATTTTGCTTCCTATATTCTATTTGTAAGTAAATGTACTGGTAATCCCTGCAGATGGAATTATGGGAAACATCAGTCATCAAGTGTAACTCTAATTGGCATCTTAGGGGGGAAAAAAAAAAGACAAATAGGAAAATGTCTGGCTATTTAGAAATACAACTAAACAGGCTTTCAAATTGTCTTACTATATTTTTTCAAAAGTTTAGGTAAAATAAGTGGGCTGTTTTGATATATTTTTGCTTTAAACAAAATTCAACCCATCTAAACCGTTAGCCCATGCTATGAAGATAAGCTAGTTCCAACTAAACATCTTAGGCTTATGCAGTTAGAAATTCATGCTGACACTGCATAGTTTACTTAAGCACTTTGGAAAGAAAGAAGAGGAAAACTACCAAAAGAATCAGTGAGCCCATTTTGAAGCAGAATTCTGCTTTTCTGTGATTTGCCTATGTTGTCTCCTTACTCCTTTGCAAGATTAGAAGGTGTCTAAGCAGTCATAAGATTGTTATATTCCCCCATCTCTCAACATCTTAGCTGTGGAAATACAAAAGTGTGCTGACGGCTTAGCACTAGAAAGCACAGAAGCTAGACAGAGCGGGTCAGAAAGAGTATCCTCATTGTGCGTGATATGCTTGTGCATGAAGATCCTGTATAAGATACTCCTGCACTCTTTTACTCACCTGCAAGTATGACAACCACAAGGAATCAGAGCAGGTGTCATACTAACACAGTCCTTTTCGTCGCTCTCTTTTTTCTCTCTCTTTTCAGACGGTAAAAAGACAAGGGTGTGGTGGGATTTTTTGCAATTATTTTAGTGATACTGCAATACTCTCTGACAAGGTGCCATTCTGTTGACACAAAAATCACAGATCTAACTGAACTAAGTACATGTGTTCATGACACTGTAGCTCCAGATATAAACTCAATGGGCACCCTAGCACAGGTCAATAGTAGTACAGGTACCATTGTGAACAAGATAAGTAAAGTAGGCAAGATAAATAAAATAAATCAGTTGACTGAAAACTGACAATATGTGTCAATATTCCAATTAAGTTTAACAAAATCTCACAAAAATGTAAAAAAAAATGAATGTAATACTTGTATATTGTCATGGCATAATCTTGGCCAGAAAGAAGTAACTATTCATTAGTTCCCTCTGTTCTATATTACTGAACAGATCTGAATTTTTGTTTGTTGTGACTATCCATCCTTTAGAATATGTGGGCAACCTTTCAGTAATATTTGATTTTAATTTTGCTAGTGGGATGGGGGTTTTTAAGTTCTAAAAATGAATTCAAATAAGCTTTCTAATCTGCATTACTAAAAAAAAACCACTAAAACACACAGAGTTCAATTACATTTTTATTTATAATAGTACATTTCTACTGATTTTTATGGTTAGCTCCAGTTGTAAAATTACATTACAATTAAAAGACACTCACTGTTAATGTCCTGCTCTTGTCTGATACTCCTTTAGTTAACGCATCTTTTTTAAATTTATTTTCTAGAAATTGAAGCAAAGGAATAAAAGTCAGAATATAAACTGCCACATATTTTAATTTCTATGAATTATTACTTTTAAAATTTATTAAGAGTTATTTTGATAATTGGGGATTTTCACAAGCCATCTGTGGTTTTAGACAGGAGGAAGAAGAAAGATAAATTTCAGAGATCTAATACTTAACTTGTTTAAAGACATGCACTTTGAATCCTTTCAGGTGTCTCAAACTGAGCACTCACTGATCAAAAAAACTGAGTATCTCCACTTGCTTTGGCTAACCTCTGTTGCTTTGGGAAAGTTGCTAAATTAAAGGTCAGCCTCCATTTGGTGAAAAATCAAGCAGGTGAAAGGCATGCTCGACATATTTGGCAGTAGGCAACAGATTGTAGGCAATAATTGCCAGTGAACAGTGATGTTATTCTGTTTATAAAATGAATCCCTATGAAGCAGTCAGTAATCCTACAGTGCAGACTCTTGGGTTGCCCACACTGTATGACATTTCAGGGTGAGGTACTTAATCATTACAGTCCAGAATGCAATCCTTCCAGCTCTCTTTGCAACTTTTACCTCCTCTTGTGGTTGGAAATTATTTACTTCAAAGGCTTTCAGATTCACATAGGGCTTTTGAAATTTGTTGTCGGACTGCAAAGCTTCCCTTCCCTCCACTCCCACAGCAAAATTTAAAAATCTCAGTAGGATAAAAGAAATAAACATTTCTTACTTGGATCATACGGACTGAGTGTGTTCCAGGAGGATTTAATGGGATTTGCTGTCTTCGTTTGAATGGGCCTCAGAGTAAAGGATGTTGTCTTAAAAATATTGGTGAATGTAAATTGGTGAGAGTATGTAGGAAAGGGGCAAATAACTTACTAAAAAGAGAATCTAGTTTCCACTTATATGTTTTAATTTAAAAATATATATATATATAAAAACTACCATGAAATTCTTAGACTCCTGTACCAAAACACTGATATCTTCCTTAGTTATTCAATATTAAAAACATCAATATATGTTATAAAACTACTGCTTTAAATTTTATGCTCTTCACAGAGCAATTAATTTACATTATAGGTTGTAAAACATGTGAAGCATGTCTGTGTACTAAACAATGATAGCCAAAAGAATCAGCGATGACTCAAATGCCAGAGAAATTGGAATATGACACAAGTGCACAAACTATTTTTTCAGCTTTTTTTATGCACAACAAGCTTTGCTAACTTGTACTTAAGGGTTGGCTTAGAGAACACCCATTTGTTAATTTCAATAGATCTTCAACTCCCAGGGAAGTTGGAAAAACATTTATGTTTTGCCAATGTCAAACAAGGTAAAAGAAAACTCACAGTGGTTATAGGGGAAGAATGAAAAGGCTGATAAGAATTAAACAGGTATATACAAGTTGCACAAAAGTATAGATCTAGATTTTGACAAAGAAATAAGATTTTAGCTTTTTTGCTGTATTGCACGTTTAATTGAGAAAGAGAATTCTGCAGCTATAAAGAAATTAGTTTTGTCTACAAGAAGCCACTGCAGTAACTATAGTCTATGCACACTTTATTAGGCTATTTTTAAGATAGCTAGCTTGGTTATTGCTGCTGCAGTGAGATGCTCTGAGCAGTATGTACACCGGACACCTACTTGGATTCTAAATCTCTTATTATCCAGGGTTCCACTGCGCACTAAATATATGTGAGAAACGTCCTTTTTGCCACAGCAAGAATAAACTTCCCATCCCTTTCCATGCCCATTTATTTATATGTCTTAAACAAAACAATCCATTAGTGTCAATAATGGTGATTAGTACATTAGAAACACCAGAAAATCTGCTAAAACAGAAGGAATAAACACATCATGGACTTTTGCCAGTTTCGTATGGATTTGGGTCATTGTCAAAAAGATTCTGCTGCTCATTATCAGCTCCTAAGCAATGTACATTTTATAATTAAATGATAGGTCTCAGATTCTCAACACTTTCCATAAACTACTAGATAAAATCTTCAGATTTTATACTTGCAGTTTAAAGATGGGGGTTTTTTCTGTAATAGAAAAGTGTTTGTTCTTCTCTAAGAAAATTGTTTCCAATTCTCTGACCTCATGGTATGATGCCTTTGGACTTGCCTTTCATCCAACCATAGAGAAAGAAACTGTGTCTATGAATTCACTGGGTGGACTATGACACTAAAGGCTACAATGTCTTCAAATTGAAGGAATATTTGAACTACTCTAGTACGCGATTAAACCCTCTTCTAGCAATTGGTCCGTGGGAGGATACAATCTGTTCTATGCGGCAATGTCAGTGATTCACTACTTTAGCTGTGACTGATTGCTGCCTGTGATCCATATCAATTGCACAGGAAACGGTGTGATTAATCCTATATATCTTTGTTTGGAACCCACAGTCACTATTTAATGTAATTAATTCCCCACTGTGATTTTGTTTGAAAATGAGTGTTTGCTTACTTTATTTATTTATTTTAATTTCAATTGTTTTTGTTGTGGTGTGCATGCTGGAAGCAGCTACAAGAAGTACTTTCTATCCAACAATTTCTTTTTTCTCAAGATTTGGAAATTTGTGTTCCCTCTTTACTTTCATTTGCACAGTTGTTAAGATGTCCTTTGTTGGACTACAGTGGGTTTATCTTCCACTCCATATGTGTATCATACTGTACTGTATAAAATATGTAGCTGGTTGCATGGCTCGGCTGTATCAGCTGTTGGAGAGGAAAGTTAACCAAGGCAGACTTTTAATTCCCACATTTCTCTTTTTCTTCAAGGTTATGTTTGGGGTCTTACATGTTTGTTAAAACAACAACAATAAAGAGCAGGAAATACTTTCAGACTTAAAAAGCAAAAAGATCTCCTGATCTCTTCTGCCCCTTTAGTACCACCTTAATGAGAAGTTTACTCTGGCTATGGATGCTTGTTTTAGAAACAGCCATTCCTATTAGTTTTCTATATAATACACTCCCTTTAATAATCTTAGTGTTGTGTTGTGGTTAATAATCTTAGTGTTGTGCCCAGCTGGCAACTAAGCACCAAACAGCCACTCACTCACTCTCCCACAGTGGGACAGGGGAAAGAATCAGAAAGGTAAAAGTGAGAAAACTTGTGGGTTGAGATAAAGACAGTTTAATAATTGAAATAGAATAAATTACTAGCACTACTAATACTACTGATACTGTTGATACTACTACTCTACTACTATTTCTTCTGATACTAAATTGTAATGAAATGAAAAATAACAAAGAGAGAGAAATAAAACCCAAGGAAGACAAGTGATGCAAATAAAAACAACTTTCACTACCAGCTGACTGATACCCAGCCAGTCCCCAAGCAGTGCCACCCCCCCACCCAGCCAACCTTCCCCCCAGTTTATTGCTGAGCATGACGTTATATGGTATGGAATATCCCTTTGGTCAGTTGGGGTCAGCTGTCCTGGCTGTGTCCCCTCCCAACTTCTTGTGCACCTCCAGCCTACTCAGTGATGGGGCAGTATGAGAAGTAGAACATGCCTAGATGCTGCGTAAGCACCGCACAGAAACAACGAAAACATCCCTGTGTTATCCACATTGTTTTCAGCACAAATCTAAAACATAGCCCCATACTAGCTACTATTAAGAATATTAACTCTACCCCAGCCAAAACCAGCACATGTTGTCACCATTCTTGGTAGCAATGGTAGGACAAATGGTGAAAGAAGACAATCAAAAAAGGTCCAGTAAAAAAATTAGTTTATTTTATTAAAGTCTTGATTTCTTCCCCCTTGCACTTCTTTCTGTGAGGATTCAAAACAAAGAATAGACTCTGTATTAACTGCAATTTGCTATGTCATCAAATATTATCACATACCACTTTATTTTATTTTATTAGTTTATGACTATCTACTAATACTTTGAGAATTTTATGATTAATTAATAACAAAATGCAAGACTGAGTTTTTTTCTGTCATTTCAAGATATTCAGATAACATTTCTCCTAAAGATTTCCATATAAATATAGCATTGCAGTTAATAAGAAAATTACACACTTGATTTCATCTCTTAAACTAAAAAAGTTAAATGAATCTACAACAGCCTACCTCAAAGAAACCCATCCAATGATATTTGCTTTCAGTGTAACTCAGAAAAGCATTTTTCAAGCATGTATTATTCTTTAGTCACACATCAAAACCATATTAAAATGAATGGCACAATTAAATGCTAGCTTAGGAAGGAAATTACTTAACTTTTTACTTCATTGTTTTCTCAATGAGGCTGTATTTGATGCAAACCAGCATTTTGTGTTAGTTTTATTAAGCAAGTTACTCTTTCAGATTCCTATACCACGTTGCTTACTTTAGGAGAAGACAAATACACCCAAACCCCACTGAAATCTGTGGAAGCTAGATGAAGAAAATCTGTGAGGACATTGCACTTTATATTACCATATTTAATTACTATCACACTTAGTTTTCATGTACCCCACTGCCTTTGACTGAAATACATTGCACTTGTTTGCTAATTGTTGCAAAAAAATCCTCGGTGTGTATTTATACATGTTTACATATAATATTTAGTTTACTTATAATTGAATGTTTCAAGAGGGAACATCAGCTCGACCACGCTCTTCTGAACCCTACCCACAATTTGGTCTGTCACCATGTTTTCTTTGTAGATAACATTTCACTGTGCCTGATATATGTTGCAATGACAAGAAGAGATTTTGCAAGGCTATATACTAAAAGACCTGATGAGAAATAACAAGTGCTGTTGATGCTGTTTAAGTATGTGCTCCTGTAGGTTTATCTGTAGGTTAGAGCAGGGCTGGAGAACTCAGCAGGACCTTGCAACAGTAAGAGTAAGGAAGGATGTTGCAGACTGCAGTGTCAATTTAACTTTTCCCAGAAAGGAGCTAAAAAGTTGTCCTGACAGTCAATATCCGTTTCCATATCCAAGTGTAAGTTTTCATTCCACTTTTAAGAGTCCTATGTCCAACTCTTCAACTATTACACAATTTGTTTTGTACAAGGAAATTCTGGCAACAGGCTTCTTTGAAGATTGACCTGAGGAGGAACGTGCTTTAAGTATCTCATTCAGATGCAGATCTGCATTTCATTCCTGCCTGTTTCAGTATTCTCCATGTGACTTTGGGAGTTTATTTTCTTCAATCTGAGCTTCCTTAGGTGTAAAATAAGGTTAATAACACTTACTAGCCTTGGTTTTGTTTTATAGAATGTGAGCTCTTTAGGGCATAGACCAACTTTATACATTTGCATAGCACGTAACAAAATCTTGGCAAAGGTCTTCAAATGCTATTAAAGTGAATAAAATAATAAAAAGCATATTATCTTTAATTGGTTTTACTTTATGTCCTCCTAAATTCAAAGCAATAAGTCGAGGTGAGGAGCAGTATAAAATATGATACCATTAACATTGTATCACAACTTCTGAGATTACTTTATTCCTTGCACATAAAACCTGCAGAAGACAATGGTTAACAAAGAAGTCTCTGGAAGAACTCTTCCCTGTTGAGGCACAGAATTGATGGGTGTCATTCTGGCTCCATCTTTCTCCCAGCTGGTCAGAGGATTTTCTCTAATCTGAATATTAACAAGCTTTCTTGGCCCTCTTTTCCTTCCAGGGCTTTATCCCATGGCACTCCATCAAGGAGATCCCCGAAGAGGCCAAAGACTGCTCTCCTGAAGTCCAGTATAGTGAGCTATTACACCAAAATAAATACAGGTAGTGCACCAATGTAAAATCTGACTTACTTTTAGAGGTACCTATTTCCTACCACAACAGCTACAGCAAAGAGACCACTTTTTACCCGATGTCTTTCTTGCTAACCCTGAAATCTGCAAGAATCTGAGGTAGCAATGAACCTGAAACTAGAATGTAATTTCTGCATAGTTAGTAGCAGAGACTGAATTGATGAACTGGTTAGGGACAATTCATGCTTTCCCTCTTGAATTACTAAACCAAATGAGAAAATGAGAAGTACAAGGAAGAAAAAGCAAGATAAGACAGAAATCATCTTCACTGTTTGAACTAATATTTTAATTCCCTTCAGAGCAGCTGGAAATACAGCCACTGAATACAATTTGCACAGTTTTTTAATAAATCATTTAATCTTTCACATATTCTCTGCAGGAAGGTAGAATATGAATGGGATTGAGGCACTGTATTCTGGTATGGAAAAATGGGGAAAAAAGAGGAAAGAAGACTAAAATAGAACTTTAATTCCCAATTATGTTAAAAAATAAAATAAGCAAACCCACACTAGTTAGTTTTCTGCTACTAGTCATTACTGGCCAGTAAAATTCTATAACCTAAATGAGTTTTTTTTCTTCAGTACATCCAGTTTCTTCCCATTGGCTGTGTTTTTCTTTCTACTCTAATACCAGAAGTTTTTAAGTGGCCATTATGTATTATAATCACAGAAATTATTCCTATCACATAATTACTGAACTGTCCTAAACATAGATGTACTTTAATGAACCTTTGGGGAAGTGGATTTATCTTTCTTCTGATTCTGACTAGCTAAAAACTGTTCACGCACTGCTTGCAGAGTAACTGCTTGCACATAGATCATATCTGCTGGCAGTCCTTGCTTCTGCTCTTTAGACTTTGATCACCACAGTTATTTCTTCCTTTTGAAGCTTTTTAAAATTTTTGATTTTCCTTACTTGATTTACCAATGCATTTGGAAGAAATTCAAAGGCAAAAATATCCTGCTTGGGAAACACTGCCTGAGAACTGCAGACTGGCTTTCCTGGATGAAGTGGACTACCTCATTTCTCAAGAAAAATATTGCTTGTTTAGTTTTTTTTGTGAAAGGAATTGTTACTTGGTGGAGTCTGTGTACCAGTGCGTTAAGGTAGAAACTCTCTGCCTGTGGAGTCAGGCTATAGATTAAGTGGGATCAGCAAATATTAGTTTAGTAAGGAATCATGGCAACATTTTAAAATCTTTAACTTTTAAATGTTTTGATTTAAAGGACTGGGGGTCTTCTGATTCCAGCTTGTGCCTGCTTTCAGCTTTATATTCTCCATGAGAAAATTCTTCCTATGAAGCTTACCCATGCTACCTAAGACCCCACTCTCCTTGGTGTTTTAAAGAGGAAGCATATATCTAACAAATCATCCTGATTTTGGATTTTACTTACCCATAAAAATGGGCAATTAATTAATTAATTAGAACATTTGCTACTTCCTAGAACCATAGAAGAAATACACATAGAGGTTTGTATATATCTGAATTCTCCAGTAGATAGATAGGTACGTTCTCAAAGCTGTAAAATACATTAGTTCAAAGAAGCCAGATGAATAATAGCTATCAGAATATTGTATTGAGAATCCTGTAGTGCTTTATCCAAAGGATATTCATAAATTTGTGTCACTGACAAAGAAAAAAGTCTAGCAGGTCATCTGATAAGGTTATCAGACAGAAAAAATATCTAATATAAACACCAGGCCGCAGTATTTAAAAATAATTCATCCAAAATTGTCCACAAATCATATCTTTTGCTTAAAAAGTAATAAGAGGAGGAATTATTTTTTTTATTTTACTTATGGCTTTTCATTCTTTAAGATTCATGTTTACAAGCTTAGCATTGCAACTTTGTTAGAAAAAGCTTAAAATGGAAAGCTGATGTTTTTTATATAGCTGTTTAATTCTAACTAACAAGTCTATAAGAAGAAATATTTCTAGACTCACAACGTATCTGAGAGAACTGCAAGACTGTGAAAATTCAATTTGGTTAACAGCACCAACAAAAGAGAATTTTTTCATCTTTTAGACAAATCCCAGCCTAGTAGAGCAATCTACCAATTCCAGTTCCAAATCTCTGGAACTAAATTGTTGTACAAGTTTGGTTGCGATGTCACATACTAGACTGTCATAACAACATTACTTATATACTTTTATTCCTCTCCTTTTTTTTAATGAAGAAGATAAATTTTGAAGCAAGTCATACTGAAAATGGATGCTTACCTGTCTTTTGTACATCCATCCTAGAAGACGTGCAACAAGGTCATCAGTGCAACCAACCTAGAGGAAGAATAGCAAAGCCTCACCCTGCTTGCCTTCCTCTGTCGGTGATAAAGTTCCACAGACAGGAACTGAGAGGAACTTCAAATCAAAAAACTCATTAAGGGAGGAACCACCAGATTAAGGTAGTTAGTGGAACAATTTATGCCCTATTTATCATGAAAATGTCGCATTTAGAATATATCAGTAGGTTAAACACAATTATGAAAAGATCAATAGTACAAGAAATCTTAGTGTAAGACTATATCCCTTTCAATGTTACTAATACTAGCTATGTCTTTGAGGATAAAGAGGGTTTTGGAGGATCAATTTTAGTTTTGATGGTGATACAAATGATCCATATTCTCTCGCAGGGCCAGGAAAAGACAGATAAAATAAAATAAACTGTTACGTGACTTCCAGTGTGCAAAACAATGATCCTGACTTTAGTCCTAAAGAACAAGAAAATAAAAGTAGACTTTTGAAACTCCACTTAAAAATCTCAGAGCCACAGAACATGACCGTATGGTAGATAATAACTAGTATTTTATTATATGAGGAGTAGAAGTGTGTGTTAGTATTTTTTAGGTAAACATAGTTTAAGCATGTTCAGATTCTATATTGATGTCATAGATGAGTTTTTAATGCTACCATTGAAGCCTTATAAACTAAATATATATAAAAATTGTCTCATTCTAATATTGAATCTCCCATACTTTACATAACCTTATCAAATTTGACATCTTCAGCAGCTATTTATTAATTTGCCGTATGTTATCAATGAGACAATGCGCTAAAAATTTCAGTCTGAACTCATATTCTTGTTAGTATAATTTATTTACATAGTGTTGTTGGAGCACACAGAAACATAACTTTTGTACAGAAGAATTTTGTGGGATCAACTGATAATAAAATTCTGCAAACAGAGTAGAGAAGTACTGTAGCTAGTGTAATTGGAGACATCGGCTAAAACAACCATATTTTGCATCCAGTCTTGCAGTTAGGTCTAGTGTATCATGATCTGTAATGATAGAGATCCACTGATATTTCCAGGTGAAGCTTTTAAAAGTAAAGCTTTTATAATATACTTTCTTACACATTCATACAATCTGTAGGGTTTGGCATAACAAGAATGAATTTTGTTGTAATAATGGTGACTAATTCTTGGCCTAAAAACCTATAAACCATCTTGAAATGAAACACCACAGCAGGAACAAATCAACAAAATGAAAGCAACACTAAAACATTACTTAGCAAACAAAAGGGTGGCAGAATTTAGAGCTTGTGGAGTGACACTGCAAAATCCTATTTTTATGGTCAATTAATCATACTGTGTGATACATCCAACATTAGTGTGACTATTCAGGAAGTCCAGTGCTGTCAGATTTTGCCTATGTGGAGCTACTGTCTCAGACACACAAACTGTATTGCCAATCTTTATTTACGGTATAGATACAAATACATAGCTGTAGAAACTACGTGTGCGACTATTAGATAAACAAGTACAAATTCTCTTGACAGAGACCACTGTCTGTCCACCACCTTTACACTACACCTTGAAAGCAACACTTTCACTAAGAGATTAACAATGTAGCCACTTTAACATTAATAAAATCCAAGAAGTCACTGAAAGTAACTGATCTGTGAAATACTGAAATACTGATGAAAGACACATTGAACACATAATCACAAGGCAATATTTCATTAGGCATTGGAACGCTTTACCCAGGGCAGTGGTGGAGTCCCCATCCCTGGAGGTATTTAAGGGTCGTGTAGATATAGTGCTCAGGGACATGGTTTAGTGGTGGGCTTGTCAGTGTTGGGTTAATGATTGGACTAGATGATCTTACAGGTCTTTTCCAATCTAGGAGATTCTGTGATTTCACATGACATTACAAAAATCTCTCAGTAGACATGCAAAAATTAGAAACATTCTCATGTTAGCTACATTCCTTCTAAAAGTTATTTCCCCTGTCCTCTCTTGTAGCTAAGGAAATTTCCTGCCACACAAGCAAGGCAGAACCATTACCTGGAGGCCACTTTCAGAAGCAAAACCAGATTTTCATTTTGTTTTTATAGAAGATAATAAATTCCAGTTCTGTTTTAATTTTTCTTGCTTGTGAACTAGCACTGGAAATGAAGCAAGATGATGAGGATATCAGAGACTTCAAGGTCTTTTATGTATATGTAAATTAACAAATACTAATTCTTTTATGTATATGTAAATTAACAAATACAAATTCCAAGTGTTTCCAAAAGTCTTTAAGAACAGCTAATAAGTAGTTAATAAAAAATGTTTGCATCTGTGAAAGGACATTTCCTTATGGTAGTCTTCTGCTTATTTAAAACATTAGAGGATGTAACATGATCCTGGTCAACAACCAGTTTTTGTGCTTGAGTGTGTGTTTGTGTGTGCATCTGCCCATCCTATGGAATTTTAACAATCACATAAACAATTAAAATTACAATTAAAAATAATAAAAATAAAAATCCCTGAGTTTAGGAAGATTGTTCTATTGTAAACATAATTCTACAAAATCTAGTGCTATGGAGATGGTAGAAAAATGGGTCTACTGCTGACGGATTCTTCCAGTGTAGGAGCTAGGGACCACCAGTGGAAATAGTGACAACCAAGCAAAAAGAACAAATAGGAAAGGTGTTTCAACACATAATGAACAACAGACCTACATAACTCCTTGTCAAAAGAGGATGTAAATGCCAAATATTTACATGGGTTCAAAGGGAATCTGGGAAAAGACTTAGAATTGAAACTGGATCTAATTCAGGAAGTACCTGGTAGAAAGTAAAAGTAGAAAAAACAAGGAAAAGGTTTTTGAGAGATACACACACCTGCTCTGCTTTTTCTTTTTCTAACTATTTGCATGGGACTATTGTCAAAGATGGTCCATTGTCTAAAAGGACTATTGACCTGAACCAGGGTCCTATTCTTTTTTCCTCGTGTGAAATTATGAAAATAAGCCCTGAGGTTTCAGCATCCCCTGAGGAGATAATCTTCTCCTGAATATCAAAGAAAGTGATATAAAGGATTGCACCTAGAAGATTCTGAATCATCCGTTTCATTTCTCCCCTTGAGAAAAAGCACTGCAATACTAGCACCAGCATTGTGCATATCCATTGCTAATTCAAAAATATTTTTCTCGGATCCCCTTTTTTTTTTTTAACCAGAAATGCCTTATACAACTGAGGCATGCAGTAAAGCTTAAGTACTCTTAGAGAGGTGGAACATGTGTGAACTGGTCTGCCAGTGAAATATGTATCACCATGTCTTATTGAAATCAACATTTCAACATGGAGTTTGCATCCTGAATGTCACAAACTTTTGAGCATCTCAGCTGCTTTCTGCACTTTCATGGGTTTAATTTTTAAAATCCTGTACTGTATATTTGTAGCTTTAATCAAAATCAGGGCACTTTTAAGGCCTTAGCCAAACAGAGCGAAAGCTTGCAAAGGTAAGCATGCATGTACATCAGAGGGAGCGTGCCCTTGCCAACTCACAAACTTTGTGTAGGTCAATCTCTATAGTCTCTTCTCTTCTGAAAACTTCCTGATTGACTTTGATGTTCTATTTATATGGGAATAGTATTACAGAATGATGTAAATAAAAGAAACTATATCCTTAACAAATCACCTACTCATGTATCAAGTTCAAGACCAATTCATACCAAGTGAGACCTGTGGTACTTACAAACTCCTCCTTCCTGCAAACTTAAATCATTGCTTCAGGTTTTATGTATGTTGTGACATTTGCGGTGAGCCATGAAGAAAATGGAGCCATAAAAAAATGGAAAAACAGTAGAAATTTTTATACACAATTAAAACAGTTATGATTTTGCTTGAGAAGCATGATACAGTCAATTGTTCCTTACTCTTCCTTGCATGTTACTTTTTCCAGTCTCAAATTTCTATTGTAGATTGTACTGGAGTTTGGATTCCATTAAGAAGCTGCATGATACCTTTTTAATATAGTTATATAGACTCAAAAAAACCATCCTGACAGCCTGACAAAGATATCAGGATGAATTTTCCCTTCCTAGGTTGCCTCATGCAAAACAAGAACATTCTTTGCAAGCAACTGATATTTTGTAATTCCATTAAGCTTAAAAAACTTCTGTATGTGCTTTGGGCGGTTTATATATTACTGTTTTATAACCTGCTGGTCTCCACAGAAATTTTTTGCAAGAACTGAAAAATCTCTCTTTATTTACTCATCAGGATGTTACTGCTGCAGGTGGGAGCAGGAATGAAAAGGAGCAGACCACATGCCTGCAGCAAATATTCATAGGAAATAACCTTCAGTTAGGCACACACACATTGTTATTGACTACAGCACGCCTGTGTTCTTCTAAATTGTAATATTGTCAAGTTATTTAATGTTGCACTGGTAGATTTTAAAAAAAAAAAAAAAAANAAAAAGAGAAAGAGAAGAATCAAGAAGCTGAAATATGTTCAAGAAATCAGTGCTAACTTCCTGACCTCATTTGAAATTCAGGAAAGGCCCTCAGAAGATTTATTATCCTGATCTCAGGAGTTAATTTATGACATTTGTTTTTGAACTAAAGATCTCTGTGGCTTATGTCAAGATGTTTATTCTGATAAATTCTTGTTTCCAAGACAAATGTAAGTATTACAACATTTAGCCCACATCTCTAATTTAGGTACTAAGTTGGTTAAACAAAACAACTTCTGACTATATATTTTCTGCACCCGAAGAGATAGATAAATGAGAAAACACATGCCTGAGTAATTAGCTATCTATTTAATGAGATTTTTTTATTTAAGGGCAACATGAATAAGACCTGTGGAAGCTGTTACAGTCCAGGAGATTATTCAGCTGACCTTGCATTGATTGAGGTCAACCATTTCCACACATCAGGGACTAGTTGTTGTGTGTTTGCGCAAATATTTCAAAGAGAAATACTGTGTGATACTTGAGTGTGTTTCAAGTCTAGACAATACCTATATGTGAAAGTTCCTATGTCTCTTTGACGCCATTAAAGCAGTGCACAATGTGCAACAACAGTAGCTGGCACATCACCACTGCATTGTTTGCGTGACAAAATAATGGTCTGGAGCATCAATAGACCGTTGCTCTTAATGTTCTGTAACTGCTGAGGTCACATGCAGAATTGCAGCACTTTTACACATTACAGAGAGGTGTATGAACACAAAGACAGATGATCCTGCCTAGAGAATTATACTGTCCTCAAATCCTGAACAACAGTAAGCGTGTTATTTTATTCAGAAACACAAGTCAACAGCCTGATGTCCAAGTGAAGACCTTTTACAAGTGGTGTTCCTCAAGGATTGATACTGAGACCAGTGCTGTTCAATATCTTTGTTGGTGACCAGGACAGTGGGATTGAGTGCACCCTCAGCAAGTTTGCCAATAATACCAAGCTGTGGGGTGAGGTAGATGTGCTGGAGGGAAGGGATGCCATCCAGAGAGACCTGGACAGGCTGGAGAGGTGGGCCCATGCAAACTTCATGAAATTCAACAAGACCAAGTGCAAGGGCCTACACCTGGGTTGTGGCAATCCCAAGCACAAATACAGGCTGGGCTAAAAAATTGATCAAGAGCAGCCCTGAGGAGATGACCTGGGGGTGCAGACTGATGAGAAGCTCAACATGAGACAGCAATGCGCAATCGCATTCTAGTAAGCCAACTGTATCCTGGGCTGCATCAAAAGAAGCATGGCTAGAAGGTCGAGGGAGGTGATTCTGCGGCTCTACTCTGCTCTGGTGAGATCCCACTTGGAGTGCTGCTTCCAGCTCTGGAGCCCCAAACATAGGAAAGACATGGACCTGTTGGAGCGGGTCCAGAGGAGGGCCACAAAGATGATCAGAGGGTTGGAGCACCTCTCCTGTGAGGACAGGATGAGAGAGTTTGGGTTACTCAGCCTGGAGAAGAGGAGGTTTCAAGGACACCTTATAGCAACCTTCCAGTACTTAAAGGGGACCTACAGGAAAGCTGAAGAGGGACTTTTTACAAGGGCATGTAGTGATAGGACAAGGGGGAATGGTTTTAAACTGGAAGAGGTTATATTTAGAATAGATATTAGGAAGAAATTTTTCACTTTGAGGGTGGTGAGGCACTGGAACAGGTTGCCCAGAGAAGTTGTGGATGCCCCAACCCTGGAAGTGTTCAAGGCCAGGTTGGATGGGGCTTTGAGCAACCTGGTCTAGTGGGAGCTGTCCCTGCCTATGGCACGGGGATTGCAACTAGACGATCTTCAAGGTCCCTTCCACCCCAAACCATTATATGATTCTATGATTCTATAAATAATGGACAAAATTTTTGTGCCTGGAAGATGCAGCTGGAACATATAAAACATATCTAAATAAGCGGGGTAGTTAATTGTCAATATTTTCAAATTAGTTATTTTTTCTGCAGCTGCTAACGCTGGTGATTGAGAGATACTAAGTTAGGGAAGTCATGTTTTGACCCAGTTTAGCTTTTTCTTTATTTTGACAGTTCTTTTCATTGAAAATTCCATAAACTGTCTCAGGAAGGGGAGCACTTTTAACTAGAACATACTCTGACTTAATTCATTTTAGAAGATGACAGTGGCAAAAGCTACTGCTTGCTCGGGATTAATAAACTGCAGCAGCATCCACACATGTGTATAAGATTCCATCATGAGTACTTGCAACTGAGGAGCAAAATTACCTGGTTTGTCCCTGTTACTTTCAATGACACTTAGGCTGTAGGAGTTTACCATGCTTTTGAAAAACTTCACTTGGATATTTCAGTCATTTAAGGACTTCAGAATAATTATCTCCTGCCTTAATATGATAGGCAGGCATAGAGAAATACTAAGAGTTTCAATGAGGTGATCAAAATCAATTAGCAGATAAGTTGTAAAGCAAAAATCCCAGGCATCTTCATTCAGAATAACAACCCTCTAAACACCAACACATTGACCTCCACAGCAAAAATGATGCTAATTAGTTGTTTTTAAGCTTACAAAAAAAAAAAAAAAGAAGTAAAAGGTAAGGTAACAAAGGAAGAGAGACAGTGTGGGCATTTATCACTTGCAAGCTTCATTTTCAGATCATGAAAAACACACATCAAAGAGCTACTCAACAGACTCTGATATCCATTGAAATTATTTTCAGTACTTCAATGTTACTTCCTGAAACTACCGTCACCCGAGAGTGACCATGCTAAAAAAATATATTTAAAACTACTCATTATGGACTGACAGACATAACGCTCACGAAATATTCTCTGTACTTTCCATGGTGTATCACGTATTATCTGGATGCTTTTGTTACCTGAAAGCTTCTGTATCTTCTAAAATAAGCAATACATTCACCTGAAAAACTGTATTCCCTTAAAGTTTTTAACCTGTTTGTGTAGCTGTGACAAATATAAAACCTGTTCTTTCTTTGAGCAGGAGGCACTAATGAACATTCACACAGCATTTGCAATTCCATGAGCATTAAAACTGACAACATCCTCTGAAGGCCCTGGAAGCATGTTGACATAAATCAGGCAAGTCAAATACAAGAGAAACAGTTGTTGTCTTAACTTAGAAAGCAAATACCATCCTGATATTACACCAAAGGCCTCCATGTTTCATTGACACATGCTAGTTCCCCGAATTCTCCCATTTCTTTCCAAAGCACCTACGAAGGTTCATGTCCTGGCACTCACTAGCACTCCATGGATGGAGACTGCTATCTGGGGGGCTGTTGCAAAAACTGAAACAAGTTGAGACAGCTTGCAAAACTAGGGAGAGCAGTGGATGGGTAAAAGCTCTTCAGTGTAGGTGGGCAGGGAGGAAGAGGAGGAATGAAGTGGTCCTTAGTGTGATAGCACTAAGCTCAGTGCACAGTGCTCACTTAGCTCAGACACCCGGGTCTTCTCTATGGGATATGAGAGCTGGAGATCTGGGTCAGAGGATGGGAGAGTGAGACAGATGACACCATGGTGGGAGCCCGTTACCAACCACATGGTAAAGAACAGGTAGTGGACCAACTTTAACAACCTAAAAATGTCCCTGTGTCACTGACTCTGTCTGTCTTGGAGGTTTCACGTTCCTAACATCTTCTGGTTGGACTTTGTGGTGGGACACAAGCTGTCAAGGAGATTTCTGGGGAGTATCAGGGATAACTGCTTAGTACAGTCACTGGATGGGCCAACTAGGCTGACGCACAACTGGATCTGCTGTCCACTAAGAAGGAGGAACAGGACAAGAGGTGACAATCACTGTTGTGACCATGAAAAGCATGTGAGATCCTGCAGAGGGTGAGGGATGTGAGTAGCACAGCACAGACCTGGGACGTCAGCTGAGCAGATTTTAGCTTAATCAGGGAAAGGGCAGGTGGGATCCCAAAGGAGGCAGATGTGAAGGGCTAGGGAGCTTGAAGAAGCTGGCAGGGGTTTAAGAGTAATGTTCTCCAAGGGTGAGAGAAGGCTATCCCATACTCAGGCTGACACATCAGGAGACCAGCATGGCTAAGTGGGCAATTCACAGTGCTCCAACACAAAAGAAGCAGCATACAGGAGGTGGAAGATTGGGCAGGTGACAAAAGAGAAACTTAGAAATGTTGTCTGGGATTACAGGGGTGGTGTTAGGTAAGGCAAAGATGAACTAGACTTGAGATTGGCAAGGGAATTCAAGGGCAATGGTAAGAGGTCTTATGCCTAAACTAAAGGTAAAAAGCTGAACAGGGAAAACATAAGGTGATTTGAGACAATGGACACAGCTAACTCTAAGGCAAACAGTGTGTTCTTTGCCTTGGTTTTCACCAGCAAGTTCTCACAGGTTTCTGTGTGTAGACACTGAGAGCCCATACAATTCAGGCAAGGGTTACTCTGGGCTAGCTGAGCCCCAGTAGTAGAGACCGCAGGGTCAGAGACAGCTTTGAGGAGAAAGCTGCCCTGGCCAGGCAGTGAGCTGAGCAGGGCCAAAGTGGTTGGAGGTAAGGAAAAGCTTTTCCCCATGAGAATTGTGAAGCAATGCAGCAGGAGCCTTGAAAGGCTGCATGGCTGTGTGACTGCCTTGTAAATGCCAATGTCTAATTGTAATAGATTTTGGTATAATCCTGATGAAGTATACCACTGCTATGTATTATCAAGGGATATTCCAGGATGTTTATGAACTTAAATATAGAATCATAGAATGGTTTGGGTTGGAAGGGACCATTAGAGGTCATCTAATCCAATGCCTCTGCAGTGATCAGGGACATCTTCAACAAGATCAGGTTGCTCAGAGCCGCGTCCAACCTGACCTTGAATGTTTCTAGGGATGGGGTATCTATAGTCTCTCTGAGCAATCTCTTCCAGTGTTTCACCACCACTATCATAAATAATTTCTTCCTAATGTCTAAGTCTACTGTCTTTCAGTTTAAAACTGTTACCTCTCATCTTATCACCCTGATAAAGAGTCCCTCCCCATCTTTCCTGTAGGTCTCCTTTAAGTACTGGAAGGCTGCTGTAAGGTCTTCCCTGGCCCTTCTCTTCTCCAGGCTGAACAACCCCAGCTCTCTCAGCCTGCCCTCGTAGGAGAGATGCTCCAACCCTCTGATCATCTTTGTGGCCCTCCTCTGGACTCACTCCAATAGGTCCATGTGTTTCCTATGTTGAGGGCTCCAGAGCTGGATGCAGTACTCCAGGTAAGCTCTCACCAGAGCGGAGTAGAAAGGCAGAATCACCTCCCTCGGCTTGCTGGCCACGCTTCTTTTGTTACAGCCCAGTATGTGGTTGGCTTTCTGGGCTGCAAGCATGCATTGACAGCTCATGTCCTGTTTTCATCCACCATGAATGTGAGACCTATGAGATCAGAAGTTCTGTACATTATTGCAACATATGAACAAGTGCAATGCTTAAGAATGGACTTAATGTTTTAGTTATGATCAGATGTTTTCTTGAAAACCATATGCTTAAATAACTTCTTGAATTAATGTCTCAGTGCAATCAAATTCCCTCCTATCCCAGCTGCCATACACATAGACAAAGACTTAATGTGCCATGGAAATTTTAGAAGTTTTTACAGTCGTGAATCACATTTCTAGCTGCATCTAAATTGTTTTGTTCATGGAAAACTAAACTTTTACCTTCCAAGAGCACTGCTGATGAGGCATTGCTCACAGTACTAAAAGCTTAAGATGTTCAGCTGTGCATGTGCACGTGTGTTCATATTTTCTCCTGAATGCAAATAGAAAGAAAAAGTGGGCTGTTTAAATTCTGGGAAAATACTTATGACAAAGAGAGGATAGGCGGCACATATGAACAGTCTGTTTGCTTGTTGTTTGTTTGGGTTTTTTTAAATTAATTACATTATCAGTCAATATCAATTAAACTCCTTAAGAAGAAAAACCTACCACCATCTACTTTCTTGTTCTCTTTTACCTTCTGTTCTTACAGACTTCTTCTCTGTTTTCCAGCAGGTCACACATTATTGCCAAGTGAATCTTACGTATTCAAATTGAAAGGAACATTTCCTAAGATCTTCAACAATAGTAATTTCCTTGGATAATTACACTGATCACAGACACGGGAAGAGGTATTTGTTAGAGAGCAACCAAAACCTGTGAACAGCATCTTCCCTGAGTTGTGCATCTGGGAAATATTTTACAGTGTGGTTATGCTCTTATTAGCGATTTTGCATGAAAAGAGAATCCTCTCACTTTTTATTCTTCTTCAATTTTAACATTCTTTTTAAAAATATTTTTTTCCCTCAAAAAATATAAGAAAATCAAAACCTGCTGTTATCTGGAATCTTGATTTATCATTGAAATTAATAAAGATATTGCTCTCTGTATTACTGCCCTGTAAAATTTCAATAGGAAAATAAAATAAAATAAACAATTAAATAAAAAATTTCCTAGAAAATGCACTATGAACAGTAAGCTTGATCTTGAAGCTTAAGAAAAGAGAATGGAAGATTAAACAGACTATTGCATCAGAAATAGTAATTTATGACCATTATGGAGATATACAGAAAGTAGCTAAATGAGATAATATAAGCTAGTTTTTCCACTATAAAGGGGGAAAAAAAACCCAAAAAAAACCAAACAAACAAAAAAAAAAAACAAAAAAAAAGACAATGCTTGACAAAAGCAAAGCTGTCCAGCACAAGTATCAAGCTCCTGACAGTAGCTGTGAGAACACAGTTATGCTTCAACAGTCTGTGTTCTCAGGTTCTGAAAATATGTGTTTAGGTGCTGAAGAACTCATTCACATTCTCACACTTTCTTGCCTCTGGTAGATTTTTATTCCATTAGATGATTTAATCTTTTTTTGAACTGTATTAAACTTTTGGCTTCCACAGTGTCCGTAGCAGTGTGTTCCAAAGATTAATTATTCATTATAAAAAATCTGCTTTACTTAACGAGCTTTAAACCTGCTGCCTAATCAAGTTATTTAGTACTTTAATTTGATTCTTGTGTTATAAGATCTATTGAGCAATGTTTCCATCATTCATGATTTTATATATTTCGAATCCAGAGAGCACTAGTTTATTTAATTTCCCTAAATGTTTCTGTTACACAATATGTTGGTTATGTAAGAATCTGTGAAGGAGAAAAATAACTTTCAGCCAAGGAGGTTTTTAAACCTCCCCACAGAAAAAGTGAGCTAAATGAGCTGTATCTCATTGTGGCTATAAGTAAATCACTACTTCTTTACCTGACATATGTAAAATAACCCCCCATAATCTTTTACCAAGGGCATATTTGAAAGTACTTCACAAATTCTGTTAATTTAACAAAGCCTTACACTAAAATAATAATGAAAATCTGAGATTTGTTTTATTATTTTTGTTTATGTTTTCTCACTGTAAATACAAATTCTGTAAAACCAACTACAGCTCATTCCTCATCTAGTTATGACTAAAAGAGCTGGAGACCTTATATTAAATTAAGTAGAACTGAACTGTGGATCCTTCAGTTCCTTCACTAATATTTAGCTTGCTTGTTTTACTGTGGTGAAGGTGAAATATAAATTCCTTTTCTTCCTTTGATGAAAATTAAATGCTTCTAGTGAAGCGCCATCACTTATGAAGAATCATTTAATGAAATGTGTTTAACACTGTACAGGATGTACACATATAAGGTAAAACAACATCTGCAAGCACACAAATACTCTCAATGAACTACTTCAGTCCTAAATGTGGATTTTCTGTTGGGCTAGCATGACATATTGGCTGTCTTGGGGCTTGAATATAACTAGAGTTCATCAAAAATCCAAAACAGTTTGGAGAGGGAAAAGGTGATAGAGCAAAGCAATGCACCTGTATTTTTAGAGAACTAGCTTTGCAAATGTGATAAATACCATACTGTAAAGCTCAAGGTTTTCATACTAAAACTGTCTAGCAAGGTTTGTATAGGGGTTGATAGATAGCCTAAGTCATATATTAGAAGGGGATAATGTGTCTTACACACCTGATGGATGGGTTTTTTACCTTGCTCAATCGCTGGGCAAATAAGAATAGAGAACTAACACAGAAGTGTGAGATGTTTTCTGTATGTGCTGATAAGATTTGAATATTGGCATATTCTAAAAGAAAAAAAAACTCTGATGACAGAGATTTGTCTTTCATGAAAATACTTCTCATGGTTTGTTTCAGAAATAGAAAACAGCATATGCCCCCCTCAGCAGGCCTTTCAGAACAAATAGACTGTTTTTTAGGTAGATTGAGCAAGAAAGGAATCTCTCTGTCTAGCAGATAAAGTTCTCTTAAAGTGGTGACAAAAATCCATGAGTATGTAATCAAGGTAGTGGCACCACAATCAGAAGGAGCACATTGTACTCCAAAGTGTTACTATGACTGCTATCGTTGCAGAACGTGACCAAAAAGAAGTTACCTCATACTCCAACCAGATGTCCAGTCTTGATGATCAAGCACTCTACAGACTGATGCATAAGCCTGGATGTGTTGTCCAGTGCTATCACTTCACTCATGCTTGAGAAGCAATCAGTGGGCTCAAGAAGATTGCGTTCATATTCCGAGCCAATAAGAGCTGGTGGCCAGCAAGCTGCATCTTGTCTAGTGGAGGGATCACATGGAGGAGAACACAGCTGGACCTTAAACTGGATCCTTGTTTCAAGTCTCTTCAGTGGCTTTTAATTAGCTGTTACTGTATTTGGTATTTGCTTGTTTTTTTTTCTCCTCCAGAAATAAGTTAGACATCTAGTTTTAATAAGTCCACCAGTTACCTCGACAGAAACATGATTGTTTATCAAAGGTCTTTTTCTCCCCTCCCACATACATCATTTACACTTAAATTTGCACTTAAAATTCTCAGCCAGTTTTATAGGAGAGACTTCTACACATCTGAGGACATGATTAACCTTTGGCAGTGGTGTTGTGTGTCAGTTTAGCAAAGTGTTGTATGGGAAGAAGGGATGAAGACTTTTGAGCATGGGTATTCTTTCCTCCTTCATTTAAATATTCAAAAGGTTGATTTGATCTAATTAACACACACATTCGTATAAATCGTTAAAATTTGCCATATTGAACTGCACAGATTTAATCTCCTCGTGACTATAAATGCAGGCTATATAATGTACTGTTTATCATAATGAATGGAGAAGGCAAAGAAGAAACAGTAATTAAGCAAGTTTTCTAAACCACTAAATTCTCAGGTTGATAGTGGAAGATAAAGTAGTATTAACAGTCCCTTTGTGGCAGAAGCCAGATATACAGGGAACACAGTGGGGCAGAAGGGACAACGTAGATCAAAGTGCAGTGACAGATCCAGAGTAGCACTCAGGCTTGCAATATCAACGTGCTTATAAAGTGTAATATCATTACATACCCTTGAGAGACTTAGAACTATGCCTAATAACAACTGATGTCTAGCGTTCATTAAATTGATTTATTGTAAAGTCCTTCTTTTTATTCAATCAATATATTGCACGCTGGCATGGAACAGTCTTCATGTAAAGTTCCAACAACAGTTACAGTAATATGAGACTAGAAACTGTGAAATTTTGGAAAAAAAAAAAATAAACCAACCCAAGGTTTTTGTAGAGACAGCACATGTGAGACGCTGATTTTTGTCCTTGGGAGCAACTACCTACAAAACTAAAAATCTGAAGAGGTCTCAGGTGGACAAGCAGGAACCTCTGAATACCATCATATACACTATGATAGAACTGAAGTGAATGATCTGGCAGTACTATAATTAAAACACAAACAAAGACTAATTCATCAGATTCTGTCACTATTGCAGCTGAGACATTTGCCCACACACTGAGGGGTACTTGCATATTCTTTATATGTGCAGCTACTTTGGGACCAACTATTCAAACACTGCATCCTTTTATACTTACGTCACTCTGGAACAGTTTTTTTATTGCTTTTATGAGCATGTGGAACCCACCTAGGACAAATCCTGTTGTGTTTCATGAAGTGCAAATGACCTAGGATGCTGTTTCTGCCCCCCAAAATACAACAGAAATTAAATACTTATAGGTTACTAGAAGAGAAGACAGCAATGCAAACAGGTGAGGTAACTTCTTTTGTTTGTAGAACAGATTTTGGCTAAGAATAAATAGGTACCCTAATATTTTACATTTTCGTCACCTTTGGATCATCCCTGGTCATCTGTGGACTGACTGCCTAATTGTGGGCTCCAAATCAGAATTGCATATCTATGTATTGGTAAGAATTAGTGAAGAAATAGGGATGCCACTGCAAAACAAAAGCAATTAATCCCAGAAGATGAAGTCAGTAAGGGGTTTCACAGGGCATAGCATTGACATTTAACTACCCTAGCTACCTCCCCCTCTCTCTCTTTTCTCCCCTTGGTTATAGCGATTCTAGGAACAGCTTTTACAGTCTCTTTGACAGTCTTATTTTAAACCATAAGTCAAAATTATTTAACATATCTTGTTTCTAAGGGATCACTTATGAGTACCATTTTCCAGCTTAGTTCAAGAAATTACTTAAACACATGTTTTAACCCCTATAGTTTATATTCAGCATTTGCTTCAGTAATTTTAAAATGTTCTTGTTTCCTATTGATTATTAGTCTAATGTCACAAGCCATCCATTTGAGCAGGTTCCTTCAAAGAGACACTTAAGTATATCACTAAACATTAGCATGCGAGCAAAAATTCTCTATTCAGTGAATGGCAGGTAATCAAGCTGTGTATCAACCTCTGTTAAGAAAAAACAATGTTTTTCTTTTACCTATACAAGATAAGAAGTTCTGTTAAAAAATGAACAAGTAAGAGCTAATGGAGTTACATGGTGATGGGGAGTAACTAATTGACCTACTCGCAGATTATATTTGGAAATTTCTCCACGTCAACAGTGAATACAGACACACAAAATTATCCATAGACTAACAGCTCCATAGCAGGTGGGTTAACTTAAAGTTGGAAAAATACAAGGAACAGAAAGGATTCGTTATTCAAGAAGTTCTCTTTCCTTTCTCCATGGATAGTTGGGACATGATATAAAGAAAAAATGCTTGCATACAGGCCACGTTTCTGACATTATTTGAAATCACAAAAGTGTCACTTGAGGAACTCACACAGAGACAGTGGTATTATCAAGGAGGTTTCATCAAGGTTTCATCAAGGACTGAGTTTTCTATAAGCATATAACTAAAAGCATTTTCTGTGGCTTCTTTTGATCTGATAGGCATTGCTCTTTCTCAAAGGCTAATTGCTGTTGCTGACAGCAACAATTTTTTTTAAGGTTATACCCTGTGAAATGTAACGGGGTTTTTTCATGAAATATGCAACTGCAGTGGATTTTCATCCTTTTGGCACTGTCCAATGCAACTGCTTTACACAGCTCAGTCTGTAGGAGCTTCATCCAGACCTCTAAGTCTGAATTAGTGTTTTGTTTCCTAAATTAGGTAAGAGTTTGTTTTTTTTCCATTACAGTACAAGAATCAAGAGATCAGTTACGTCCAGATCTGCCCTAGTTCTTCATTTGCTCTCCTCATGACAAAGTCTAGGCTGTAAGATCATAGCCAAACTATTTCAGAAAAAGTGCCACACTAGTGACACTGTAAAATTTGACTGTCTATGAGTGAAGTCAAGAGAAGAATGCATGAGCAACCATGAAGTCATGACACATACAGCTACACATTCACACGTAAATATCCTTCAATATGGTCACAGACAATGCTCAGTTTCTTAATATTTCCTTCCAATTTAGAGCAAGAACCTTTCACACAGTTTATCCAGTGTCTGAAATAACTTTCATGTTGACACCTAAAGGGGTCCAAACAGTTTCTTCTGTCATACCAAATGACTATGTGAGACAAGGCAAATGGTACCCTTCTTTCCTCATCACATCAAAACCAATCATTTCTGCAGCTCAGTGATACAGATTTCATAAACCAACTATTCATAACCCCTGTCATGATGAAATTACAAGAATTTTTAGAAAATCAAACCAGAAAAAGCTGTGCCCTCTTTATGAGAATGAATAAAAGCAGCTTTTGGCTTTCAAAGTTAAGAAGTATTTCCAATCATGATACAGACTACAAAAAATATTCACAAGACAGTCTTATTTTCTGCTGTGTAAGAGCTGTCTTATCAGGGTATTAGTATTTGCTGTAATATCCCATTTTATTCCCTTTAAGACGAAAAATATCCAACCAAATGTGGGAAATTATGATATTCATTCTACAAAAATGGGGTTTTTTTATATGCATGCAACAACAAATGTTTATGACTACCTTGCTGACTTCATATCTACATATGTATACTCCTTATAGTATATTGAATTTCAAGTCTGCCCAGGAGACTTAGATGTCTAGTTCTCCTTATGTTCAAAATCCTATTTTATTAATAGTAGCATATACAAGTATTACAAAAACCATATTCATAAGCTAAGAACTGCTTAATGTGTTGTTTATGAAGCCAGTATTTGCATCAAATATGCTCAATGTCTTTATTCTGTTTTACGTTCCCTGAAGTTCTTGGGTAGCTGGGCATGACTCAGTTAATTAAACAGAAATAACCTATTTTCTATTAGGCAGAGTGTGTATACCCCACAGTCTCCACCACCAGCTCCAGAAAGGAAGAGTGCTCTAAATCATCTATATCTGGCAGTCTTTGATATCATGGGGCATCTCAGCTGCTCCTGAACACTCATGTTTATGTACCTGTGCAGATTTTTTTTTCCCAGTATTTAGCTAGCAGCCTGGTTTTTGTAACCTCCATAATAAATTCCACTTAATATAGTTAATGAAGGTAAATTTTATTTAGCTTACTCAATTAATTTTCTAGGGAAAGTATTTCCTGGATACATAATAACACTATTAAGTAGGTTAGCTTTAGAATAAATTCAACTTTCTCATCATCTCTTCAGAGAGATATATTGACAAAAAGGAGGTTTTAGGAACTTCTGATAATTCTTTGCTGCTTCTTTAAATTCATATATTACAAAGCAGTTAAAAAACTTAGTAACTAGGGTGTGGCTTTAGTATCATATAAAGCAGGGTTATTTTTGCAGTTGCAGGCTGTGATCCTCCACCCAGCTGTATAAGCAATTGTAAGCCAACAGTACTGCTCATGTACATAAAGCAGCTTACAAATGCCAGACCAGCTTTGTGCCTTTTTTACATGATGGTTACTTCCTTCCATTAAAATCTGGTTCAATTTCAGTTTTCTTGTCAGAATTAACGGCTATATAAATAATACAAGAAAGAGTAATTTTTTTTTTTTTTTCACAGTGTAAATAATATCACACCATTTAACATTCCTACCCTACCTGGGATCTTTCATACACACAGACTATGATTCTTAACAGGATAGGGTGGCACGCATGAAAAGTAAAATCACATATTTGAGAACTAGAATGTGAAAAAAAGAAACTAATAATCAGGCTACTCACATTATTCAAAAGAACTAACATTCAAATGCAAGTAATTAGCATAAATTAGGCTTTATTGAAAATACCAAGTATTTAACAATTACACAGAATTACTTTGTACTGTAATAACAAAAGCAGTGACATCAACTTAAACTCTTGAAGCTGGAAAATAGTCGGTGAGATTAATCTATGTCAGCCACATGGGATAGCTTATGTGAAACTACTCTTCAAATCCGTTACTTATTATTTTCATAATCTTTTTTGGCATCAATGTGAAACATTAATTTAGACTACAAACAATTAGGACCAATATGGAAACTACTAAAAGAGAGGTGGTGGTGTACAGTGACTGAAAAGATGGTCTAGAAGTTGGAAAGCACTCAAAAAAAAAAAAAAGGTAAAGGTATTATTCAAGAATTCACATTTAAATTAATGCAATATTTGCATTAGTAAAAGCTGAAAGCTGAGTTTGAACAACAACCCTTACTTCATTCTCTGAAAACTGGATTTTAAGTAGCCTTAGCACAGTTGACTCATCTCAAAGGAAGCCAAAAAGGCCTGAAAAAATTGTGCTTATTTCCTTGAAAGAGCTATAGATGTGATTTCCTAGATGTAAGAAGTTGTTCCTGCATATCTAATACAATGTCAACAACTGAACAAGGAGGGGGAAAAAAAAAAAAAGTTAGAACTCAGTCTTCCTTGAAATGCCATTCCTTATCAGCAGCTAGTGCAAGTTGACTTCACTGCCAAAAGAGAAAGAAGAAAAGATGACCACAAAGCCCCTGGAAGAGCACACAGCACAGTATGTTCTCCACCAGATCCCTTCATACAGAGCTCAACATTGCTTAAACATACACACAAGACTAATGCAATGAACTGACTCAAATGAAAACAATGTTGTCATGTCTACACATATAAACAGATTAAAATAGTTCTTAAAAAAAAAATAAAGAGAAACCTTAAAAAACAAAAGGAAAAAGCAAGTCAAAAAAACCCTCCCAACTAACAGCCCCTTCTAACCTACACTTTTTCTGTGTTATCTGCTGGAGTGGTCTCATTTAATTGTCTACATTTCTGATTGTTGGCGGGATAAATGAGGAGATAGCTGATCATATCCAGACGTATCATCTGCTAGGATTTATAATGTATTTTAGAGAAATACAGCTGCTCAAAAGGACAGTATGTAGCATCTTTTTTTTTTTTTTTTTTTTAAGTATCTGAATGACTNTATCTGAATGACTTTACGATTTTGAAACTTGGTTGGGCAATCATACTGAAACTACACTGGGTTGTTCTTCCATATGAATGTCTTCAGACCATAATGACAGTAACAATCTAATCTACCTTAGTACTGCTGCTTCCTTTATGAACAGAAATAAGCTTGACATCATTCCATCCTTTCTGACTAGGTCTACATCACTAACTCATCTGAAGCTTTGCCTCCTGTTACAGAAATTGCATGGAAGCAAAATATATATTGAAAAGTAAAATAAGCTAAAAGGTCAAAGATTCACCAGCGAAAGCATCGTGTACCAACCTCTTTCCACATCAAGTATTGAATCTTGGATCAGGGTCAATTCTGACTGAGAAGAGTAGAGTTTTCCAATTCAATTGGTCAATGTCTATTACCAAGATCTCAGGTTAAATCTGTATTATGTATGAATTAAATTCACACATCAGTGAAGTGACTCATGGTACTTTATCTTTCAAAAATGAAAAAGCTACCTCTTAAATGAAAAATCATGCTCTATAAATTTATCCTTTTACCCACTGAAATCCAAAGTTTAACATCCCCCTTTGCTCTAAAGATATAAATCCACCCTTAAAGAATTCTGATAAGGGTGATTCATTTTAAATTCATTGAAAATCTCTTCTAATATGATATCTGGTCCACATAAACTGTTAAAAACCAGCCACTCTTACATTTTAGTTTAAACATACATCTCTGTCTCAACCCCTCGTCTGCTTAGGGAAAAAATACTAGCATAACTATTTTGTAAAGAAGACAATAAGATTGTATTTTCACCTGGATATTTATCTACTCCTTTGAAAGTTACTGTAATGCCTAAGAATGTCCTTAATGAGTGGAATCTTTAGAGTCATCAAAATATCATCCAAATATACCATATCCAAAAATAAATATGTCTTGGATCATTTTATAATCTGAATGGCATGAGGCTACATTTGTGCTACATTATTTTCAGTTCTCTGGAAGGATGTGTTTGCAGTGGAAACTTAAGACTGGTTTCATGTGCTAGTGTTGATGCGGCACTCGATCAAAAGCTGGGAAGCTACTTAAGTACTTGAATGTCCTCATTCCAGCTTTGCCTCTCACGTACTCCTTGTCAAAAAGGACAGATTACTACTCAGAATCCAGCCTTATGCATCTAGATGACATGCAAATCTCCTAAAAATGTTAACTAGGGTAGAGTAAAAAGGACAAAAATGCTTTCTTTATCTTTGATACATAACAGTTTGCTATGTACATTTAGAAATATTATCCTACTGCCCTGTAGACACTTGTATATGCACATTGGATCGCATCTTTTAACAGTTTTGGTCAAAGACACCTTAAATGTATTAATATGAAAAAAAGAAAAAAAAAGAAAAAGAAAAGAAAAAAGAAAAAAGAAAAAAGAAAAAAGAAAA
>RSEF01000005.1:14069114-14114115 GCA_003993805.1 Himantopus leucocephalus
AAAAAAAAAAAAAAAAAAAAGAGATAAAAATAAGGTAAATTGTGTGAAACACCATTTTTTACTACAATAAGAAAAACAAGGGAGAAATTTGCATAATCCAGCATGCAAGCACAATCTTCAACTAAAAACCAATTGTAAACTCAAGAATTTAGTAGGGGAATTTCCAAAAACAGACATTAAAAGTACTTTTTTTGTTGTTTTGTTGGGGTTTTTTTTTATGAATAAATGAACCTGAAAATTTATTTTCAGGGGCAAGTTCTTGAACAACTACTTGTGGCACTCTAATGCATGAAAGAATATTGAGAGCACTTCTCTCAGCAATCAGACAGGTGTATCCACACATTCCTTCTTACTTTCACGTGTATGTTATGCAATCTGTGTCACCTCAGTCCCAGACATCACATTTCAGACAGACTTCTCATAAGGGCTGGTGGTTGGGACTAGGAAGACCCAGATGCAGTGACTGAGGCATGCCACGCAGCCTCAAGCTTCAGCTCAGGAAGTACAACCTTGCTGTGGGCTGCCAAAAAGAAAGCCAGAGAATAGGTCAGTTTCTCTCCTTACGGGCAGTGTTCACCAGCTGTCAGGACCGAACAGGATGAACACACTGTTCACCTCCATGGCAAGCCTGGAGAGGTTAATTTAAAAAAAAACAAACAAACAAAAAAAACCACACCACACACACCCCCCACACAAAACAAAACACAAAAACCCCCACATCTCCTCAAAAGATGCAGACTTCTGAAAAAACGCTCTACAGGTCTGCCTGCCATATTGTCAAGGAATCTAGTCTTTCCAGAGGGAGAGCCAAAGAATAAGATGGTTTTTTCTTTTAAAATGAGGTCTGATTAAAATTTAACACAGTTAAATAACATATCTAGGAGCTCAAATAGCCTACTTTTAAAAATGATGGTAAGTGGAAATTGCAAGACAAGCAGCATTTTTAAAAATCAGTCTGTTTAAGTGTCTAAAACAGTGCAATTGAGTATGACTTATGCCAGAGTTTTAAAAATTTGGGCTACTACCTGCTCATTCCTATCCAGACTGTCACAACACGCTGCACAAACGTGATGGGGTTTGGGTGCCTTTCACTGTAATAGTGCTACTTTAAAACAAAACTTCTGTTCAAAGGAGTTTGATCAAGCTAGTAATTGTAATCAGCAAAACACCGCTCAGGAGAAACTTTACTTAATGAGTGACACAACTGCAGGCCTCAGGAACAAGACAGGACAAGCAGCCGAATTCCAGAAAGTAGGCAAAGACCACACGCAGTCAGTCTCACCTTCAGTTACATTAGCTCCGTATCCACAATTAAAAGCAAAACAAAACAGGAAAACAAAACAGGAACTAAGAGGGAAAGCCTTGAGGGCAACACCTTTACTTGGTATTTCAGCAGAAATAGCACGTAAGGCACTATGTGATCTTGTCCACGGCCTGTGGTACACGCTGTAAATTGTCTTGTGGAGGTGAAGTCATTTCCCTTTGGAGTGAAAGCCAGGGAATGCTGTCATTGCTACAGTCAGCACGTGCTTGCTTACCCCCTCCGTGTTTATTGCTCACTGTTTCAAGGCTTGTGAGCAGCACTGTATAAATGCAGAATCGAATAAGTTAGAAAACTCTGTTTAATGCAATATGTGAAAGCAGGGCAGAACGTGAATGATGAGATGTTTAATCAATTCCCAGAACAGCTGATTCTGAAAAGAGCATTGCCCATTTCAGTAATCTGCACTGGGAAATTCACAGGATTTATCTGCAATGACCACAGTTGGGAAGGGAGTCCTTTTTTATTTTAAATAAATAAAGTTCCTCTGAATTATCACAGTAGAACTGCCCTCAGATTTAAACGTAAGACTAACACTGCTGGAGTCCATGATTTTTGATATATTCAGTTCCCTAAACTGTCTATGCCACTACGGTAACTGAAGGTGTCTTAGTGTGAGGCATTTATTCTCCCGTCTTTGAAATGCTATTAATGCATTCACGTATTACACAGACTGGAAATTATGGCACTGAGAAGAATACTCAAAAAAAAAAAAAAAAAAAANCTGAAGTTGCTTACAAACCAAAGCCTTCTTTTCCAAAGCATTTTTCAATACCATTCTATATGCATCTCAAAATAAAACACGGACTATTCAGTGGTCTGATCGCTCCACACAACTAATGTGCATACAGTCCCAATGAGAAAGAGTTACTGGCAGAACAGTCATTTGCCCTGTCTTCATGATGTACCAGTGTGGTTATTTTGCTTCTGCATAACAATTCAAGCCAACATTAATGAAAGTAGATTGAAGATATATGATCACACCCTCTGCGTTGCTCTGCTTCTCTTAGCAGAGAACGGCTGCAAGTGTTCCATCTCCCTCTTTCATCATGTCTCAGAGATCCAAAGCTTAAGACAGGCAGGATAGCAAGTCATAAGCCACCATCTTTCTTCTCCATTTTTTTATTTTAACCTAAGCAATGACAATCCTTCCACTTAGGTCAACAAGCGTTTAGATACGTACACTTCACCAACGCAGTGGAAGCTTCGGGGAAGCTGAGAACATAAGAACCTTGCAGGCTTTGGCACCTAAAGTCCAAACCCTAAAGGCATCTAAATCCTCTGAACCCAATCTTTTTCCTTTTTCCGTATTAATAATGGATTCATACTCCAAAGGATTCCTGAAAAACATTCCCTTTCAGTATGGACCTTTCCCAATTTAAAAAACAGAGAACTACCTTTCTGGCTTTCCTTCCTACTCTTAGGTCTCAAACCTCAAGAATAAAACAAAAAGAAAGATATTCCTTCCTACATAAACCGAATATAATCAAAACAATTATGCCTAAGGATAAAATACACATTTGGTTTTTTCTATTCAATTAGAATCCCCTGCTTTAGATCTCCTCTTACGGTCAGGACATAGATGAGCATACAGTACACCAAAAGACTTATAAAATGGACTGGTTTGAGCCACAGTAATTCAGCTCCACAGAGACAAAGGCAGGCAGCAGAGGAAACAGAAGAACTTGAAAAATGATCTTTTTTGGTTCATTTCACCATTCCCTCTTACACTTGAGCACAAATTCTTATAACCGCTCTTTTTGGATTTTTTTTTCTCCCTTTCTTCTGTGTTTATCATTCAATCTATGTAGTTTCCACTTTTTGGGTAATTTTGGCAGGTCCACTGGTTGCTTAGAGATGCTTTGCTTTTTATTGCTCATTTTCTGTTTGTACTGTAATTTTATTCTGAATGTCACCTCAAGCACGACTGGATTTGCAAGTGAAGCAAGATATGCTCAGAAAAGCCTTTTTAAATAACCAGGCCAAGGTCTATGGAGCAGCAGACTACATGCCTTTTTCTCTCCTACATCTGAAAAGTGTAGGAAAGACTCCTTAGCAATAATTAACACCGTCTCACACGAAACAGCAAGCACGTCTCTAGCAGTCCGTTTTACAGGACTGGATGGTTTTGACCTCTGAAGGTGAAAGAATGTTTTTGTGGACATTTTTGTGCAGAGAAAGAAAACGTAAAGCGGGCACTGCTAAAATCACCCAGCGAAACAAGTGTGTATAGTGAGGCAGAGAAGGGAGAATAAGAGCAGCAGCATCTTTAGCTCCCAGACATGCCCACTATCCTAACCACATCCTCAGCCAACCTCCTCTTCTATGTTTTGTAAGACAGTGCCATGCTGTGGACACTCTGCTCCACTGCTACTGCACTCTGCAGTCTCTGCAGGTACAGTAGGCCTGTTTCCTGACCCACTTTCCTCACCAATCTCTATTTAGCTCTACGCTAGTGATGCTCCTGGCATGACAATCAGATACTGCAGCCTGCAGTGCAGTTCGTTACAACACATTCGCAAGCTCCTAGTAAATTCAGTGGAAAAGTACTGTGTCAACGAAGCCTAATTAAACTGAAGTCATTTTCATAAACTTACGTCAAATGCAACAACAACAAAAAAGCGTTCCAGAGATTCAAAAGATGCCTTTTTATTTTAAATTGACAAATCTGCTAGGCATAAAGTAAATCCAAAATATCTTTTCTACTCAAGGGCTGTGAAAGGAAAAAGCTATTAGAGCTGGTACCTTTTCTCTGGATTACCTAATCAATCTTGTAACTTGTGCCACTTAAAGCCTGCCACAATTCCTCCCACTGTCATTTATTTCCCACTAGAGAAGGGCTCCACACCTTAATGTCCAGTGAAACTGTAAACTTAATCTCACTACAGCTATTAAAATTGTCTTTTTACATGCACTAGAACAAAATTCCTCCCTCGGACACAGCCACCTGCAATTAACTTCAGATTTTACTTGCACATACATGTGTGAGGGTAAAATTTGTTTTGGGACATTCACCGTTATACCAGACAGATAGGACTGTTCTAGCTCCAAAGTTAAGATCTAATATGTGGCTATCTCTGAGACCAAGTAATTGGAGGTTGATCATATTCTGGGGGGGAGGGGGGGTCATCTCCCTGTCTTTATAGGGAAATACTGTAACAAATGGCCATAACCTGGGCCTTAGTTAAAAAATCAAATTGCCAAGCCCATAGGTTATATGGTAGTAATTCACCATACTATTAATCTATACTTGTTTCCTGAGCACTTAACTGTAGAGTTCTACAGTGAATATAGCCAATGTGCCACATGCACATGAAGTGTGTTGCTAATATTTTGCATGTAGAAGGCACCGAGATATGAAATATGTAAGGGTCTTACCCACTCTCTCTTTCGCAAGACACTGTTTCTATTCAGTGGAACATTTTTGTACTTGCAAAATTCAGGTTCTTACCAAAAACAAGTTTTGAGAGTTATTCAGAATCACTATACCAAAACATTTTAAATTACTCATCTTAAGATTAAAAACACTGAATTTGAAACATTCTAAAAACAGCACAAACTTATGTTTAGCACTGACGATAAATAAAAAAAAGCAGCAGCAGAAAATTAAGTATGGCAACATCAAATGGTTCATAAGAGACACACTTGGGGGCAACGAATGCCTCACAGATGTGGATCATTTACAGAGGACACTACATAAGGCAGGGAGCACGAGGAATGATTATTCACAAAGCAGTCCCAGTGTACACTATAGACAACCGCAAATTCGATCCTTTGCTGGAGTCTATTCATGTGCAATACGACTAGTTTTGCTGTGGAGCAAGAACTATTACTAAAAAATTCTTTTACATACCGCACAGACAGTTTTTGCACTGGCACTATCATACTCTCACTAGTTTACTGAATCAACTAAAGATTCCCAAAAACGGACCCCAAAGTGCTTATGTAAAATCTCTGCAACAAGTAGTCTGATTATCCACTAAGTGGGGTGATACCAGCCAACAGCAAGAGAAAACAAAATTAAACATCCATCAGAATGTGCAATTCATCCAAATTTCATACCACAGGCATCTATAAATATATGAGTCATTATAATAACGTACAAGGTAATTATATTTCATCACTCATTACCTTGACCCGAGGAAGACCTCTCATCTTCAGATGGAAGACGCAATCCAGACTTGCATTTTTATGACTAAGAAACCCTGCAAGAAGCATAGCTTACATAAAGCAGCACCCTTAGACTAGCAGCTGTGTAGACAGAGAAGCAGCTCAACATCCTAAATCTAGTGTAGACTCTACCCTTTACCCGCCAGTGGCCTGCACCACCACCACCAATAAGCAACCTATCCCTTAGACTAGAATCCTCAGCATTGGGTTAGGTAACGTATTCTTCACTCACACCAAGTATTGCACATACAACCCTGAAACAAGCAAACAGAATTCAAACAGGGCTCTTCAGGAAGGACACAGTTAGGGCAGTTGTTACTGACAGATCTACCATAACTCACAGATACCCGGCAAACGAAGAAGGCATTTAAAGGTGCGTAGCTTCTTTGTTGCTACCTATGGACAAGCCTCAACAACAAAACCAAGAGATTATTTTGCTGCCTTGTTATTTATTAAAAGAGATTATAGGATCACCCTCAGGGCAGTCCCCAGGCAAAGAGTCTGGCAAAGCAGAGATCCTCTTGACGGTTTTTCCCTAGGATTAAATTTTACATCTCATTCGATTTTAGCTTACTGAGCCATGGACCACAAAACTAAACCTAGACTTTCACAAGTCACTTCTCTAATCTCATGTCAGCTCAATTCAAGTAGAGAATGCATAGCGAGGCCTGGGAGTTTAGGAAGAGCAAATGAATTGCTATACTGGATCAGCCCACTCCAGTGACAGGTATTTCACGGCACATAACAGAAACTCTCACTAAACAGTTACAGAATAAGCTACAGAGTCTATTTCTAGGATCCATAAAAGTTTATATCCTTTCAAGAGACTATAGAGATTACTGTTTGCTTTTTCTATGTGAATGTGGAAATTCTCAATATTGGCATCCAAACATTCATTGAGCCCTGTTATGATGTATTTCCTTCTCAAAAACATTTGTTATTGTTGGGCTTGGTTTTGGTTTTTAGTCAAAAGCTCTCTAGGAATCCAAGGCTCTAATCTGAATTGTTACTGCTTGAACATCTGTTAAAAAAATTCTGGCTGTAAAAGTAGAAGAGATTCTGGTTTACACAGAAAACTACGTAACTAATAGATACCTGGCAAATCAAGAAAGCACTTTAGGGGATATAATCTAAGATGCAATCATGAAATTGCTTCTTAGTCCCAGAGTATGGACTCAGAGTAAGAGAAAAACCACAAAAAGAAACATTGGTTTCAATGGTTACTTTCAATGTTACTGTGTTTAGGAGGCTGGCTCTTGGTTGATTTGCAAATCCGCACATGCCCATGGGAGTGGGATCTCAGATCATTTAGCATCATGGCAGATTTCCAGTTCTTGGCAGAAGGGTTGTTTTTCTCCATGAATCAGCAACTGTCCATCACACTACAATCTGTGAAGTGAAAAACCCACCTCATCAGCATAAACTATATGCATGTATGTATGTATACATCAGAGAGGACTTTTTGGTCTCTCTATATATATTCCACATGTGAGGATTGCCATTTGCACAGACAAGCACTTACATACTCCTTAAAGCCAACCATGCAACGAAGTGACTTCTCTCACCTTCTGCAGTCATACAATGCTTTGATAACACAGCACATTATTTGTATTGTAAGATTCTAAATGTTACAGTAAAGAACAAAAACATCAACCCATCCTATTTACTGCTTTCTCCCCATCAACGGGCAACTCCGGGTACCGATCCCACCGTGGTCAGCTGCAGACTGACTGCTTGCCTGCTGCTAAAAAGCCAGCTACACTTACATTTTCAGATAACGCTTACCAGCAAACACATTCTAAACACCCATCAGCAAGGAAAAGAAGCAGCAAGTAAGTTACGTTTGAAACATCTTCCTGAAAGATGCTCCAGAATTTTAACAGCTCTCTATAATACAGATAATACTTCTAAACATGATAACAAATGAGATGAAGGCTGCCCTAGTAAAATGAACTTATTCTCAGAAATACTCTGACAAGCAAATCATGCACTTTGGAAATACATTACAGAAAAGCATGTACTAATTCCTCATTTTATTCTTTCTGTGTCTCTCCCTGATACACAAGAGATTGCAGTATTCTTATCATATGGCATCATTGTTCTAATATTAAATAACAACAGATTTGCTGGCTCAAAAATGCCACTTTTTGAAGGAGGCAGGGGGATAATTATGATCAGAAATTCACTGTTAAAATTCAGGAATCAACCTTCCTTCCCCTCCCCCGATGATTCACAATGTAAACTGCTAGTAAAATTATAACCTGATCCACTGGATGAAGTAGTACAGCAGAATGCCTGGCTCTTCATTGTTTCCTCTGTTTGACTTATATGTCCAGGGCATTGCAAAAATTTACCAAAACCGTATGTCTTTTCCAGAACCTAATCATAAAACCTTCACCTCATGGATACAGATTCACAATTTGAGGCTATCCATAATTTCACTCAGTAAAATGGTTTTGTTTCTTGCAGCATTAATTTGCACATGGACTGAAGATCATTGAATACAGAACAGTCAAGTTATCAAACTGCAGCAATACTGTTGAAAGGGAAGCATTTTTTTAAATGCAAAAATGTGTTTTATTATTACTAGTTGCATAAGGGTGATCTATGTTTACACAGCTCAGAGCTGGATTTAAAACCAATTTTAACAGCCAACTGTTTCAACTTGCATGTAAACAAACATACTGCATTTCTTCATTAGCTGGAATTTGCTGCAGTCTGTCAGCCATCTGTACTGTCTTGCATTCTGTTCTCTATTCAGAGCACCACTATCAAATGTTGGTGATATAGTATTGCTCTCTTTGGAGACATCATGACTACACTATAAATAGTTTAGAGACATAAAACACTATTTCTAACAGTTGTCTTAATATCTGCTTTCTCAGAATGCATTAGGTTGTTCTGTTTCTCATCCAATTTTGGTTCTCCATAGCTTTTTGTGGATACAAGAAGAGATTTTATTTTGGCGCTCTCAGAGGTGCAGAGCAAAAACTGCAGCCCAAGCACAACTTTATTCAACTTCTGCACCCTCCAAATCACGGATGCAGAGGCCAAACCCCAGAGCATAACCCTGCAAATATCTGCACTGCAGTCACAGGGGTGACTGCATAGTGTAGAATAGCTGGGCTGTTGTTAAACCAACTAGTTCGCGTGCTAGCTGCAGTCACGGAACAGGCCTGCACAGAGAGGTGCAGACTGACCCACACTCCCCTGCCCACACACCGAGATCACACCCCAGACAAACCCAGCCTGGAAACTTGCACTGCGTTAGTGCAGCTCTGAACTGGAGCACAGGAGCCCTCCGCGCCTTGCAGAGCCCTGGCTCATCTCCAACTAGCTCAAAACATCAGCACATCCCTCGCACAAACCGATTTGTGCTGCTTCTCCCCATCTTTTTCCTAGGATCACAGCGCACATAGATGTACCCCAGAGCAGCCTTACAGTCCCCCAAGCTTTGCATGCTAGATGCCTCCCCCATGGCAGCACTGACCTCTGTACACCAGACCCTGGGGCTGTCAGGGGTTCCCCAGAACCCAGGGCTAGCACCACATGAGTCCCCTCCAGCCCGCAGCCAGACCCCGGACTTTTTGGGCCGCTCTACACTGCTCCAGGTCTCTCAAATAATTCAAAGGGGACTGCAGCACAGCTGAGGATATCACCCAGACAGTTTAGCGACTGATTTGAGCAGTGTGTACTGGTTTTAAACTTCAGAGGACAGGTAACAGTATCTTCAGAAGAACACAGCTCAAAAATCCAAGTCCCTAATAAGGGGTTTTGTAGCTTGCTGAATCATCCTCTCTTTTAGGAAGTGAGGAGAACTGGCAGCAAGACAGTAAAGCTCAAACACACCTTAAACTCCAATTTTATTTTTTTCTAGGGACAGCACTAGAACATTACTTGTATAACCAGTACCACTTGACAACTGATGCAACACAAACCACAAAAAGTTACTCGATATTCATGTTAGTTTTCCAAGCCAAAAGATGCCTATTCAAATATGGCTTTTTAGTTCACCCAGTGGGCGAGTTTATAACTTTTCAGGAAGGATTTGAGGCTCTGCCTTCAAGTTGACTCCCAGACTTACATCGTACTTCTGATTTCAGAACTGCAGTGCTATAAACCTGCCTTCCTATAACGGAACAAATCTGCTGCCCTCCAGGAACAGACTAGTAGGATATTTGTGCAACACAACAGACCTATCCTTGACCAGGGGTGTCAGAATTCTGAACACTGAGTTTGGATGCAAAATCACTTACCGAGAGGCGAAGGTGCTTTATTCTTAAGAGCTTTGTTTCAGTTTCATTTCTCTGTTTCTGGTTGAGGACAATGTGGTGAAACAGTGCCTAATTTTATTACCCTGTCAGCCATAGACAAAGGTGAGCAGGACTCACTGACAATCAAACTGTAAGAGTGAAAGTTTGCCATCCAGTACTCCCCAATAAAAACAGATACTTGGCATGTAACTCAGCAGAAAGGTTCGGCAGGTTTCTAAAGACATCGCTCTGGAGAAGCTGCCAGTGGAAAACTTCCTTTTCCCAGCTTGGGGCTCCTTTTCTGGAACTGCAGCAAGAAAAATGCCTACACCCTCGTGTCCAGATCATTTTCAGCAGAATTTTGTGTATATTAAACAAGCCAAGCTACAGGCATGAAAGCAAGCTGCCAGAGAGGCTCCCAGCCACAGCATGCTCCTACAGAGCTGCGGTACTATGTGTTAACACCGTGAGGAAAATTAACAAGACATGCAAGTATTTAGGGGGACACGATACAAAACATTCTTTCAACAATACTTTTTCCCCTTCTATATCTACACTTATCAGGCAGTAAGTTCAAGAAGGGGCCAGGGAGGTAAGAAAATACAGGTCTGTACAGTTCTGTGACTGAAAGACTGAAAAAATGCAATACCATTGTCAAAATTTTCCAATTCTATTTTGGCACATAATATCTCAAAACCAGCCTGGTCTAAAAATTTCAAGCATGTGTAACTCAAGAGCCCTTGACAACATCTAATGCACAGGCTATTTATCATAAATTCAGGTGCTTATTTTTGGACTTCACCTTGGAACAGGAAAGAATGACTGTTTTGTCAGCACCAGAAAAAGTTTATAAATCCTGCCAAATGTATCAATATTATGTATTTCAAAGGTACCTTACATATACTGCAGAGATATCCACAGCTCTCTGCAAAGTTCATTCAGTATTACAGAGAAGCGCTTACTTTGAACTCAATGTGAAATCAGGTCATCTTGGTAGCCACTAAGACTCACTGTCTCTATAGGAATAATTATTGGTTTTAAAGCTTTTAAATAACTTGTGAAATTTCTAAGGTACTTTTTGCGTGTTAAAAAAATAAGTTAAGCTTTTTTTTATTTTAATGTTTCTCCTTTGCCATCTCACAGTTCTTACACACACAATGATACTACTAACTGCAGTAACCCTGTGGAGCTCCAACAGCTCCAGAGAATTTTGGAAAGTTTGCAAACATGCAAGAGACATTCTTTGTAGTGCTAGATGTTATATATGAAAAGATGGCAAGTTTTGCACTTTCTCACTTTCCCCAAATGCATTTTACAGAAATTCAAATTGATATAATGGGGAATTAGGTCCAATGGCAAGCTGCATTCATGAAAGTCCTTTTACTGTCTTTGCCTTCTAACAATCTCAAACTTTTTCAAACTTCAAACAATCTTATTCCACTGTGGCACCCGTTTACTATCTTCAACTAAATTGATAAGGCACCTTTCCAGCTACGTGTGTAGGATGTATCACTTTAGTGCTTAGAGATGTTCAGATTTCTAACTGGCTTCAGAGCACGCAACACCAGCAGTCACCATCTGTACTACCAGCACTAAAAGAGTCAACAACTAGGACTTTCCACACCTGGAAGTAGTGCTGACCCTGCTATGTCACTCCCAGAAAGCCTTCAATAAAGCAGTCTCCCTAGTCAAAACCACAGGATGGTATCTTCACCAGCAGTGAGCCACCCACTTCAATACTTTGCCACTTGCTCTACACACACGGTAATCAGTCCCTTCTTCTGCCCGCCCATATTAGAACCAAAACACTACCTGAATTTATTTTTTAAAAAAATGCCTTCTATATACACTCAAACATCAAAATCCTTCTCCTAAAGTTTTGCCACTGTTATGGTACCTACAAATGGGGAAAAAAAAATTTGCACACTTCATGTCGACTGCAAACCATGCTAAATGACAATGGTATCATTCCCTTCCTGTATGCTGCCTGCAAGCATCTTCCTGTATGCTGCCTGCTGTAAAGACTCTTAAGAAATAGTATTTTTGTTTGCACCTGTGCACTACCAAGTTTAAGAAGATCCTATTGAAGGCCTGCCAAGCCACTGGGAGAACACAAATAAAAGACAACTTATTTCGAATTGTTACAGACTGAAAACTCTAAGAAAATGAAATTCTTCTGTTCAACACCAGTGATCTGTGTCGTTTATCAGACTTGGCCTCCTTGGGCTTTATTTTGTAACCTTCCACAGAACTAATTCTATTCCAGTCAGGCTTTCGTACCACCATTTGCAGAAGGTATACAAGCTCCCCCACAGAAGTGCTTTACCTCCCACGGAATACTATCAAGTACACTTCCATTCCTTATCCTCTTCTGCAGGTGGAAACTACAAGGGAAGTAAATACCAGCTATACACCATGCATTAAGCCGTGAAAAGCCAAGGCAGCTTGTAGCAAGAGACTGATGCTTCAGGTGATTTGCAAATACACAGCTCTTCAAGCCCCAGTGATTTCATCATGCCAAAACCAGACCCACAAGCAACATGGTTTATAAGAACAACAGTATTGCTGCTCTTATAAAGAATAGAAAAGGTTCCTTGTAGCTGTCTTGCAGATTTCAAAGAAAAGTAAAGTCTTGGGCTATATGCTGGTTTTCCACAAAATTGACTGTGAGGCCTTTAATTCAAACCCAAAGTAGAAAGTCCAGGCATAAATAGAAAAGAAATAAATGAAAAACAAAGGCCTTATTTCTAGCACAGTTACTTGTGGATCAAGCTGACTTAAGGTGTCAAGAGTAATAGAGGTGAAAAAATTAGCTTTGTGTTCACATATACCACTCTGAGAAAGAATAAAAAATAAAGGGAACTTCTTCAGACAAGCAAATATCCTTAAAAAGAACTGCAGACAGCATACATGATTCTAGATGACTAATACTGTAACTCAGAAGAAACACTCAAATAAAAATGATTCTCATGAATCAGGACAGTCTTTTCCAAGAAACATTTTAATGATGACAAAGTCACATCTGTGTCACCTCAAAACAACTTTGTCTCCTTTCAGTTTTCTATTTACCCTTGCAGAACACAGTGTTGCAGACATCGGGTTTTTTAATTTTCTGAAGAGCAGAGGCTCTGTTTTTAGTGAGCTACTTTTCAATAGCATATCTCTCACACAGACTGTGCATCTATTACTACTCAAAAGAAAACAGGACAGTAAGAAGGGCATAGAATTAAAATTATTTTTGTAAGTTTAGAGCAAAACCATCAGCGTAAATCCATATGACTTAATTTTATGCTAGTAAACGGCACACAACTACAGAAACAGCAGAACAAACCCTGAAAATCAAATGATCATTTTAAGCAAACAGACCAAGGGCTCTGATTTTCAATGTATGGATATTTAAACTGCAGCGTAGCTTCTCAACAGATTTTCTACTTTGTGAACTTTGGAGCATAAAGAAAATAAGAACAAAGAGGAGAGGACAGCTAATTTTAGTGCTTCTGGGCTAAAACAAAAAAAAAAAAAAACACCACACAACAAAGAACCACTGAACCATGAAGCAGTTTTTTCCAAGTTGCTATTTCAGTTACAGTCTTCCTCTCCACAAGCCAGTGCTGGAAAAAAGATGCCAGCTTCTACCCTATCAGAGTAATACAAGTACCTTATTTTATCCAGAGGGGCACATTGAGAGCTCTGAACTGCTTACATAATGCTTCTACACATTTTGCTGCACCCAAAATGTTTATTACAGCTGACAGGAAAAAACAGCATGATTTCTTTAATTTCCTTCTCTCTTGTTGGTTGCCTTCCTAGTAAGAAGCATCGCTTCTGCAAACTGAACTGATTTGAGCCTTGACCAATGCATTTTAAGAAATAACCTGAAAACTCATCCCTCTTACAGCACTGAACTGAAGCTTCATAATTCTGAATTTTGAGCATGTGTGGAAACAGTTTTGAGGACAGAAACAAGATCTTAGGATTACAGGATAATTCAGGTTCAGTGGGACCTCAGGAGGTTTCTAGTCCAACCTCCTGCTCACAGCCAAGACAGCTAAGAAATCTGACAACATTGCTTGAGCTTTATCCAGATGAGTCTTTTCAATTCTGTAATAATGGAAATGGTACAACCTCCCCAGGCAGCCTGCTCCACTGCTTGATTGTCCTCATGGTGAAAAAGGTTTTCCTTATATTAAGTCTGAACCTTGCACTTAAATTTGTGTCCTTTGTTTCTCGTCCCCCTTCCCAGCTTCCCTTTTTGATGAACCTCCTTGTAGGTACTGGCAGGCTGCTATTATGTGGCCTTGAAACTTTCTCTTCTCCATGCTGAATAAGCCTAGTAAGGTCTTAATTGTGAAATTTTCATCTATCAGTTTCAGTTAACAGTAAATAAGGTACTGAGACAGTTACTTCTGGAAAAAACCAACCAACCAAACAAACAAACCAAACAAACTTTCAGCTTTTAAAACAAATATGTGGTCTTCAAAGAAACTGTAATAATCTCATGTGAGTGGACTTTTGAAGTCTGCTTTTTCTGAGGTAAGTTCCCTTTTCTGTAAGTATTTACTCAGAACAACCCATCTTATGTTTTCAACATCATCAATACTACTCAAGGGCAGAAAAGACTCTTACAATTTAAGGGTGAATGGGATGATTTTGGTCACTGTTTCAAAATAAAGCCAATTCAGAAGAGAGGGCAAACATGGAAGTTTCTCTCCTGAGTGGCAAATTAACAAATTTGGACAACCAAACAGAAAGCTAGAACAGAAAATGCTATGCTGCCTTCATACGCAGCAGCTACAGCAACATTAAAAAATACTGGCTTAGGTTCATAATACTGCTGTTGAAGTTCACTCTTTTCTAAGGAGCTATGTGCTATTGCTCTGCAAACCTTCACAAGAATAAATTACGTTTTCCACGCATTAAAGACACATTAAGATGACATAGGTCATGTGAAATTCAAACTTCAAATACTTACTGAATCCAATAGATCAGAGAACAAATCAGTATTAGAATGAAGAAGAGGGTTACATTAACTAAAATAAAGCTCTCTGAAATGATTAACTGATTTTTCAGTCACTATGATAACACACATTCCAGCAGCTTAGATATCAGTGAAAGAGTCATTTAGACACAATTCCACTTTTAGTCATTTACTGGAACGTATAACCCTCTGGCCCAATTCCAGAAGATTTCTCAAATCCAATACAAAAAAAAAAAATCATGTCAGCCTGAGCAGCCACTAATAACCTACACCATATCACATGAAGTGTAAGCTGCAACAAGACACACACAGCAATACAGCAGCATATTTTAAAACTGTCTTCATTTTTTGTGCTCTTCAATTACATAAAAAAGACTTAATAAACGTTTACTTCTCTCACCATTTCATTGACCACATTATTAGCCAATTCATTCACTTGTCCCTAAGAGACAAAGCCAGTATGCTTATTCTTGCTCATAAGTAAATGTTTAATTCCTTACAAACATTTGCATTAAGCTAAAAATCTGTTACACTTAATCATCTTCAGCTTTACCTGACTTCTCAAATCAATAGGCGTAATCAAGCGAACTCAGCATAGCTGAATGTAAAATTGGATGTTTGTCAAGTGACAACTAGAATATCGTTATCCAAAAACATTTTAGAAACTCAGTTGAAGCTACAACAACATTGTGAAGCCAGTTTAAAAAAAAGAGATCTTTTTAACATACAACATAGGGCTCCAATCTTGCTATTTCACCTTGGTATTAAAACCTAAAGTTTCATGTTTTCAAGATTTTTTTAAAAACAAGATTGAGATGTATTTCAAAAAAAAAACAAAAACATTTATCACAAGACTTTCAAGAAAAACTTGCCTTAACACAGGTACTCAGCTTCTCATAGATGATCACTATTATCACTACCTTAAATGACTCTCAGACGTATATCTTTTATATTACTAGTTTATGACAGCCACCAGAAACTGAGCGATCATATGGCTTTACAATGCGGTGGACAACTCCACTGCATGTTGTAGGGCTCCACTGACTTAAGTGCACCTCTACATCAACACTGGGCTTGACCCAGAAACTCCTGCTGCATTCCAGGTCTCCAGTCAAGGGTACTATAGAGCTGTGTTGTCTGTAAATAAATACCAAAGTATTCTATAGGGCAGATTGACTACGAAGAGTTATTCTACACACAGGAATATTTGCTGTTTTTTTCCTTACCCCTTTTATTCTACTCTGTCCATCAGAGACCTAACTGTTACCGCTTGCTTCTGCTTAACCACGTGGGTTTTACCCCTCTTTCTTTTGTCAGCTCTTTTCTTAAGATATGCTTTGAACTATGCCACTGTTCCAAGTCAGCTCACCTGCAAAGATCATTTGCAAACCCTGCTTACTGGGACATGACTCAGGGCAGAAGGCAGGTACGTAATACTTTCCGGTTTCAGCATGGCAATGAGACAAGAGCAGCAGTATGAACAACAGATTTCTTTGCAACTTCTAGATGGGAAGATGCAGTTGGGCTTTCTGCACACAGCTAATAAAATAATTTTGTATAGTCATCTAAAACCAGTGGTGCTGCATTCCTTCTGCTCTCGCAGGATCATGCAGTTTGCCTTGCTATGATTGGCAATGTGCTGGTCTTCAATTCTTCATACATCTCAATCCAGTAATGCCAGGCTTGAAGTGCCTTACAAAGACAGAAAGACAGGATAGAAACATTTGGGTATTTTTCTACATGGAGCAGAGCTTATGCTTTGAAAAGGGGTGCAGAATAAAACTATTGACCACTAAGTCTTTTATCCATTTCAGCAACTCTGGAAGCAGAATCTGCCTGGGGAGAGTAGGGGAAATGTGCTGCTACATTGCCAGAGAAAGGAAAAGATTATTTAAAGATCAGGCGGGTCAGCTCTAAAACTCAGCTGAAAAGTTTGACACTGATCCAGGGGAAATAAAGCGCTACTGCATCTCACCTTGAGGTTTTGCCCTTAGCTGAAAAAAGGATCAATAAAAAGCCATGCCTTCAGGTTTCTGCAGTATAGAAGTTTCTCCTCTCCAAAAGACAAAGGATGTATAGTATATGGGAAAAAAAAGTGTCCTTGAGATAGTGACTGGCAGGCCTGAATGCTATCCCCCAGAAGATCCAAACAGACTGCAGACCTTAAAGAATTTTCAAATGCCAAGGACACCTGCTTATAGCCACTTGAACACTCCTTTTCCCCAAAGTGTGGAGAAAGTCTTTTCTCTGAGAAATAATGCACTGAAGTATCCAAAAGTTTATGACCAAACACACCTTTTAAAAAAGGTATCAAAGCTGTCTCTGCAGACCATCTCTCACAGGTGCAGGTCCAGCACTATGACAAATGTGAACAATGTGACAGGCTTGTTTAGGTGTGCAGCACTGCCTTCCCAGCAGCCACACCAGATGGCTCTCAGTAGGTCTACACAAGAACAACTCTCTTGGGCAAAAGAGCAAGAGAAGGAAACAGGAGAAACAATACAGAAGCAAAATATCTCACGAGGAAGCTTCAGCTAAGGCATGTGTAATGATTATGGACCTGCATGAGATATCTTTGTCAATATCTTTGTTACATAAATTACGAGTGAAAGTAAATTACCTGAACTGTTGGGAGGTGCAACTCAGACAAATCTAACAACCATGGTTTTTCTAACCATGGGTTCTTTAAAACCAAAGTATTCCTCTTCAATTATACCTAGGCATATTTCAGTTACATGTAACAACACAAGCACAACACCTGTATTTGTACTACTTGTGATATCTGTCTTACCATGAATTTAATGAAAAATTACTAAGTGAATGACATTAAAATAGCCTCATTTTTGCTCATTCTAGAGCAAATCTAGAATTCATAGACTCATTTTTGCTAGCTCAAACATAAAACTAATTTAGCATCACCATTCCAAGTGTTTTAATGTTTTTTGATTCATTTTCTCCCTGAATATCAGCCAACATACAGTACTGAATACAAAAGAAAATAGGTAGATGGAATCCAAGCATAAGTATTATTTGGTATATTATACATTTCTCTCAAAAAAAATTAATCACACTTCTCTAACATGAATAAAGGGATTTCAGAATTTGGTCCCGATTTCTCAAACTTATCAAAATTGAGTGCTTAGCCCCCTAATAACAAAAGAAGAGAAAGCATAATGTTTCAGTCACAGGACGCAGAGAAAGCAGATGCAGTCTCACTGAATGGGAAGAGATGTTCCCGAAGCATGTTACCTATTTCAAAAAAGATAATAAGCAGCAGCATAACCTGAAATCCCTGTAGTAACACAGGTATCTAAAAGAAACTGTCAGTAAGTAAGTGTAAGGGGGAGAGTACGGGCAAAAAAAGGTTGAAAGAGCAAACTGGAACGTATATTTAATTTCAGCAGTGGTACATCAGTAGTCCCTCACGTACTTAGCATTACTAAATTTGAAGTCCTCAGATAAAATGACTTTATTAGAATTCTCTCTGGCACGGCATGCTGAGCACAAACTCAACGTAAGTGAATAAATGCTCTTTTCTCACTGGCTTTCTGCCAATCTGACTACAAACAGAGACTTCACACACAAAACCAGTCATCCTTGAAGACCCTGAATACTGTCAATCTTGGTGCACTCCTTACTCATTTGACCACAAGATATTGTAGATGTCTCCATGTACCATGCAGAGAAGTAAAACAGGATACTATGAAGACAGCATATCTGTTGAAGAAGTGGGGGTGGGAAACATTATCTCTCAAACATGAAAGACATTAAATTCACATCATATCCTATTTCATATTTCTCAACAACTTCTCAGCAAAACTAAAACAATTGTATCTTAAGATTATTAAGTAGCATCACTGTAATTCACAATATCATCTTAATCTTTTTAAGTAAAAAGACATCAGCATTTTACTTTTCATGCCCCCCCCAAGCAGTCCGTATTTCAGACATGCTGTGGCAAGGAAAACCAGAGACAGCAAATTAATCCTGTAAGACTTAATGCAAACTGCTGAAGCAAAAGAGAGCCTTCTATTACTCTGTTCCAAGTATTCTCTCATTTTCTGAAGCTGCAAATCTCAACATTATGTTTTCTTTAGGAGATTTCAGTCTAACATTTAAATTGAACACAAAAATACTCCATGGAAAGTTTTACACCTGACCAGGTAAATAAATGCCTTTCTGCAAGTCTCTACATTTTTCTTAGCCTCAATTCTGTGTAATGGAGGTCCCAGACACAAATACTGAGTAGAATGAGCAGTATCAGAGAGGAAGAAGTCTTACAGATGTGCAATGAAACTTAAAAAGTGACTGTCATCACAGATTTCCATGTTCTCATTTGTTTTAGGTTACTTCTATTTCCACATGATATAATAACAATGAAATAATATTTTGTCTTCTTTTAAAACAGAATTAAGAATCAAACCACAACAGGTGCCATGAAATAGCAAAAGAGAAGATTGTGAATTTTTGTTTTCTGAAGACTGACAACATCCCCTCCCACCACAACCTGTGACTTGCATTCACAAGGAAAACATTAGCAAAAAATCAATCTGCATGTTCTTAAGAAACTGGCATGCAGTTTCAAAGTAATCCTTTCAAACATGACAAATTCAAATTTTCAAAAGACAAGTTGACACCTACTAGCTCAAGATAAGATCACTGATAATAAGGCTTATGCTTTCAAATACCCGTATCAATGTTGGAAGTAAGAATTATTTTACTAAGTGTACTCCTTGTCCAACAATTCACTCAAGAACATGAAATAAAGGGACCTGAGCAGTTCTTCACACCAATATTCAAGACAGACCACTTAAAGTGAAAAGATTGCCTTTTGCCAACTTATCTAAATATAACACGCTGAGAAAGATTTGCCTCACAAATCCACAGCAGAATCCCTTCTATACCATGTACTGTATTAAGCAAGGTGGTATCAGAGCAACCAGTGATACAGTGCACAAACTCTGTGTATTGGACCAAGCTGCCAGCAGTCAACATGGGAAGTTACTGTACTGCTTTCCAGACTTCAATTCAGAACCAGTTCTACCACTTTTACCTTTGCACAAGCCCCAAAGCACCTTCACTAGCTATGGCTGTATGCTAAACTGCAAATTGAACCAGATTTTTAAGAAGCTGATTTTTCAAAGCTGATATATATATATGACAACTACAGAAGATGAAGAATCAAAATGATACCTCTGTTCTCCAGCAAACACTTTCATTTCACTAGTACTTCTCATTCAGTGAGTTTTCAAGGTGTTCTGACAGCATGAAAGCAACTACAGGACATTGATCACTAGTCTGATGCGTTGAACTTACCACCCCCAGGTACAACAGCTGAGCCCAAACTATTATTTTCCCCGTGGGGAAAGGCTAATGGCAGGACTTATAGGCTCACATAATCCCACAAACTTTGCTTGGTCTCTACAGGCTTGTATGCAACCAGGTGAGAAACTTCTGTTTGCATGGTATCGCGGCAGCCTCATAATCCAATCCACTGAGCAAACTGGAAATGCAGCGACATGCATTGGAGGAGAAGAGACATCTCCCTATGTGGTTTTCATGGTATGGAAGAAATACATTTAAACCAAGAATGTGAGACAACCACAATAATTAAAAACGTTGTAATGCTTTCTGTCTCACTTCCTGTTCTTATTTCCTCACAAAATTCTGAAAAATTCTTGTAACTGTGCTCCCAAAAGTCACAAAGTTTTTTTTATAATTGTAAGCCAATTATTCTCTATGTTTTTATAAATACACAGCTAGTTGCTCTAAAAGTAGGTACTCCTTTTGTCATTTTAACTGCATTACCACAGTGAGTAAGGCATCTTTAGGAAAATCAGGATGCTGTCATCCTTCCTTTGTAGTGGTTAAATCCTAAAAAGAGAGCAGTAGTAGATCAAGAAGTCAAAGAAAAAAATAATCAATTCACTGTTTGCTATTTCTGGAATTTACTTGTGTGTGTTTAAGTCATAAATCCTTTCCCAAAGCTACCAAAGAAAAAGGGGTTTCCTCCATCCAGACGTTAAAAAAAAAAAAAAAAAAAAAAAAAAAAAAAAAAAAAAAANTAGGGGACCAGAGAAGACACAAGAAGGGAATAAGATTCAAGAATTAAAAATCATATCCTATGCTTACACCTGTATAGAGAACAAAACTTATAAATACAAAGTACTACATCTTGGCATATACAAAAGCAACAAAGGAATTGCATAGTTATATACACCTGCAATGTATCTTATCACCGCACTTAATCAAATCTTAGACACCATAATATCTCTGTCTGGATTAAAGTGGCTGAAATGTGTTAGAGAAAGTTTGTTAGATGGCTTTCATCCCTTTGCCCTCATAATCTCTTGTGAGGTCCAGCAAAGCCTAGCTGCTTTTTCCACCACCCCCACCCCCTTTTTTCTTTCTATACAAATAAACCAAGGTCTCAGATTTTCAAGGCTTTGAATGGGTTCACACTTTCAATGTGTGAAATCAACTAACAGTGGAGGCTGCAGGTAAACCTTAGCAACTTAAAAAAGCTGGACAGAAGGGATTTCCACTAAGGCAATTACAGGAGGAAAACTGCCTATTTAATGCTTGTTAATTTAACACTTAAGAGCACAAACATTATGCCAAACAATGTTCTGGAAAAACAAACACATCATAAGAACTCCTTAAAGGCTCTCTAAGCACTTGTTACCAAGGAAGGGAGTGTTTATATTAGTTCTACACCTGGGAAGAGAAGGAAGAATGGGAAAATGGGAGCAAAAGTGGCAAAAGGTAGGAGGTGGCATTTTTGGAACCATACCTCTAAGGAACTATCAATTCTTTTTCTCCCTGATAATGAAATAAAAAAAAAAAAATCTTTATAAGGTTTTTATTTGCTTTTTCTAGAATAATAAAAAAAACCCACTCCAAGACATCAACAGGAGCAGAGGTCTTCGCAGTCTTTGTTGGTATCTGATTACATGTGATATCCACTGAATTTATACACACCTCAGCAATCAACTGCCAGTTGGGCAATAAACCCTTAGGCAGGTTTTAAAACAGCAGACAGTTTAGCATTTTTGTCCTCCCAGTATTAGATGCATTATATTTACTTGTTCTTCTCCTTCCTCCTCCTTTCATGAACAAGTTCTGTTGGTTGAATGCTGGGGCAAAGGCACAGGATATATTAGACCACATAAAAAGCATACACAGAGTTCAGAGGTAGCTTCTGCCTTTGACAACTTCAGTTGAAATTAGAGGCACAGCACCCAACAGGCGAAGGAGATGACCCACCAGGTGGGAGGACAAACAGGTACCTGTCATTTAGCAGGCCACCCAGTAAACCAGTCTTTGAAACTTGCTGTGTGCCATGGCATAGCAACAACTTCAAGCATCACAGCAGAAACACGAGTTTCTCCTTTGAATCTTTCATTAAACAGTAGCTTTATAATAACTTACAAAATAAGCACAAAGGCCAAAAAGACTGGCAGGGCTCACAGCTTAAATGACTCACTGATAAGTGAAAGCTGGAAACATCAGACAAATGAAAACAAACACCATCACTGGCGTAAAAGTACAAGCATAAGCCAAGTTCAAACCAAATCCAAAATCCTTAAATTAAAAGCAGGGAGAAGCAGTCTGTGTGCTGGCCAGAACAACACTGCCTCAGTGAGTTTATGGCCCCACAGTGACAAATGAGTTTGAAAGGACCAATGGTACAACTCAATAAACAGGTACAGTTGGAACCATTAAGATCTCTCCCATCTCCTTCATCTGTAGTACCCTACCCAGTAGCCCAGCATATTTTCCAGCTACATAACACATACTACCTATTAAGGAATAACTTTTCAGCAGTAACACTCTTCTTAAGAAAAGGAGACAGAAAAAACAATGAAAAACTAAGAAGTCACTTCTACTAACACAAAAAACTAAAAAAATTAAAGATAGCATTCCAGCAAATTCCTATGAGGATAACTTAAATGATACATTTCTCCTTGACTATCCCCCCTCCTTTTTTTTTTTNAAAAGGAAACATAGGCAGCATTTACACCCGACATTTCTTGACCTGAAGTTCTGGGGTCAGCCAAGTAAAAAGGAATTAATCTAACCCCAAATCATCATTTTTGCATTATTCTTCCACCCATAAAAGGAGGTATGGATGAGATTTCTTTGCAGAGAACGCTGTAAATTGATAGCTTTGTTCCAGTTCACTACAGTTTCTTATTGATTTTCTCTCGTTTTAGCCTGCATTGATTTGTTAATCCCTTCTCTGTAACAGTTCTAATGACAAATTGAGAATGAAAAACCGCATGCTTTAGGGCCTTTTCCACCAACCTCTTGTTTCAAACCATATTTTCGCTTGGATTTGGAATATGTCCATGCACACACCCTGGGTTAGACCTGACTCACCTCAAACTAGGATGGATACTTTTTACATTGAAATCTTTCTGTTCAGGCTCCTCATGGATGAGCAATGCAACTGAAACAATGTCAGTGGGGCAGAACTGGATTTCTGCACTAACAGTTGTCACCTTCAAAGGTTGCTCCTCCCAGAAGCTTTGTCTTAGCACCAAGTACATTTTTTAAGCAACTTTGCAGCACTCCCCACAGTTGATTAGCAGGCATTAACTGCATCACGCATGTGAATGGCACTGGTGAAAGTTCATGGCGTTTGTTGGTGCAAAGGAATACTTCAGAGGAGCAATAAGCTGGATCACAAGTTGTCTCTGAGCTCAGAGCGAGCCGCAGTCATGGTGCACTGTTATTAGAACAATCCATGCAGAAGGATGGGACCCAGTCAGTATTTTAAATTTAAGGAATATAGTATGAGCATACGCAGGTCACAGAGTTACAAATGAGATAACTTAGATTAGTCATTTTGCTACTAATATGGTCATTAAATACAGCTGCCAATTTGGTCTCATTGTTAGGGCTACACTACTGACAGCTCATGCATATCTGAACAAGCCATGGCTACTGCTTCAAGTGGTTTTAGTCTCTTTCCATTTCCCTGATACCTCCACATGAGGTATTAATTTGGAATTCTAACTGCAACATGCTATCAAATGGAAAATTAATTTATGAATTATGAAGATTAAGGCTTTGCTCACACTCACATTTATAACACCTCAGTCATCACACACTGGGTGGGTCTCCAACTCCTGACTCCATCCCATGTCAGTCCTCTCCCACTTCACCCAAACTGTAGGCTAATCAACCTTTCATGGTCTCACATACAGATTACAAAGCAGCCTGACCCCTGGCTGCCACCTCAGTGCTATTTTGGTAATTTTAAACCAAGCCTCATCTGCAAAAGTAGTAACTGGAAAACATCTAGTTTGTACTCACACTCTCTGGCATGCAAAGGCAGTACAGGAGTTTTCCTTTGCCATTTACTCAGTGCGAATTTGATTTCCCATCTCTCTTTCTGCAATGCCAGCTGCAGAGAAATTAGCACGGGTGATAGGAAGCACAGTGCTGGAACAAATATCTTCTCTTTGCTTTCCAAAAATTACACACCTAGATTTGGTGGTCTGGGCTCTGTTTATAACCACAAGGAGAATAGGAAAGTAAAGCTCCCCATCCTCTCACCTAGTATTAAATAGTTGAGCTTCACTTCACCAAATTGTTTACCATAAAATTGCAACTAGGTTACGGTTTTCTGGGAGCAGACTAACATTTCCAGAGTAACCTCTGTTGTTTAACACAGTGGTATTCCTAACTTCCAGAAATTACTTTGCTATGAGTATTAAATGTCTCTCTACGCGGGCCATAAGATATTCTTTACAAACCATGGTCATGTCTTAATGGGATAAGAAAAGCACAGAATAAATGGGATGGCTACCTAGCCAAAAAGTTGTATTTGAATTTCAGCAGTTTGTTACTGCTCTCAATGTCCTGCTAGGAGCACAACAGGGAGAACCAACTGACCTAAGTAGTAAATCACGTTTCCTCATTTCCTGTGATATAACTGTATGCTCCTCTCAATCTTCTTGCAGTGTTGGCAATATTAGTGTTATTCTCCTACACAGGGCATGCAGATCACACAAACACAGCTAATCTAACACAGACTTTCTATTTTGTATGCAGACTACAGTATCATTCTTTTGACACATCCTGTTTGGGTTTTTTTCCCCCTAATGATAATTTCAACAATTTGGTCTCTATTTTAACCTTTAATTGCAACTTCTCATTTGCACAGTAAGATGTACTCAGAACCCACTTTTCCATGGCCTTTATTTTCCTTTTTTGTCACTTAAAATGAACTGATAAGCAAGAACTGGATTCCCACTCTTGCAAGAATATTAAAGGGACTGCCTCTACATTAAATTGTTATCATTGCATGTCTAAAACAGCAAAACAAAACCAACCTGCACCAATCAAGGAAAACTCAACATTGCCATTTCTCAAAGCACATAGATCAAGCAACTTGTAAAAGATACCAATTCATGACCAAAAAACAACAAAATAACGCACTACTTGCTTACCAAGTGAGAAACTCCACATCACTTCAACTAAAGAAGAAGGATAATTTAATTAATTAGTCCAGAAGGGCCTCACAAACCCCTCAGTAGAAGACAAGCTGTCCTTTACCTCTCTTTCTATGGGGGTCTCTCCTCAAAGAATCGCCAGATGGACAGATCTAACAGCATTAAATAAACATCCAGGGGAAGCAACACCCACTAACTGAAATATAACACAAGTAGTAATCTGACCTGTCTGGAGCATGCAGATATCAATGATTCTATTGATATCGCAAGAGAGAAAGCATAATGAGTAAACGGCTGGAGTGGAATGCGTAGCACCTGGGTTCTCTTCTCAGCTTTCCAGCTGACTTGCTGTTGCACTTGAAGTCATGTCATTTCTCTATTTCCACTCCCAACCCCTGCTTGTTTTTATTATTAGCTATAAGTATTGCAAAGTAAGAACCACCTTTTACCATGATTTTTTCCAGGGCCCGCATCTGTTTCTGTGGCACAGTTAGGAGTTTTAAGGCAAGCTGGCAAATCGAAGAACAAGGAACAGAGTTTACTGAAACTTTGTTTTTCACACCACCACTTCTATTGGACTATATCCTTGGATTATCTAAAAGGTATTGAAATTGGAAAAGTAGAGAGACTTTTTTGCATTTACCTCCTTCCCTAACAACGTGGGATTTTTAAGCAGCTTATTGGATCAGTTCCTACACATATATTCTCAAACTCTGAGCAGTAGAATCTGGCTTAGGGAAGTTCAATTTGTTTTTTCTCTCTCACAAAAATACAAATCTCATTTTGACCCCTCAAAATAAAGAACATAGCCACAAACATTTACAGTACCCAGTCAAACAACTAAGTATACAAAAGCCATGTACAAAGCACAGAGATGATGTATATGCAACACTATCAGGTTACTTCTTTTAATACCCTTTAAAGTCTCAACTACAGCTTTACTTACAAAGAGGCCTCTAATAATTTTCCCTGAGAAGTCAAAAATACAAAAACAGATGTCATTTTTTGTAAACCAAAAGATTCCATTTTCAATATTATTGTGTCTGTATCTTAAGGCAATAACGATGCTTATACATTAACCTATCAGTCATATAATAATCAACCAATTATCATTGTCTTGTAGGTAGATGCTTAATATTTTGACAGATGAATGGGGAAAAAAGGGAAAAACCAAAAACATACTGAAAACAAAGCTATCTTTCAAATACTCAAACAAAAATGACACATTACTGCAACTGCCAGCGAAAAGAGCAGCAATAAACTTTGACTGCAAAGGGCCATGAGAGTGTGTATTCATGATGGCTTTCCCTGAAGAAAGGAACCATACGGAGGATCCAAACCAATCTGTGTTGCACAGGACAAACGTACACACTGGAATTATGGACTACAGCAGGATCAGGATAAACACAGCAGGTACAGGTTGCCACAAGTCCATCAGTTATTTTCATTCCCTGGCACAATTGGCCCCTACATCCACGATAAAGATTTAAGCTGGGTAATGGTAAAACTGAGGAGGGAGTTAAGCCCAAGAAAACACATACTCAGAAGTGACAGTGTGACATAGAAATTCTTTTTAATTTCTTAACTGAAATTTCAGATCTCCCTCCTCAGAAAACTGTAATCTAGCATAGCTTGCTTTTATTAGAGAAAGGACATGATGAAAAGATGGCTCCATGTGAACCGTGCTGCATATCTAGAATGACTGTACCCCTTCCTTCCATCCAGTTTAGCAAGAAATGTTCAGCACTGCACAATAACTTCTCAGTTGTTTATTGCTGCAGCAAATGTTTGCTGCAATGTGAATGACATGCTGAACATACCACAAACAGTAAAACGATAGCTATTAAAACCAAAAATATCAAAGGGACTGGAAAAGCATTTTGACAAGGAGGAAACATTAAACCAGGTCTTTGTAGCATTTGCTAAATACAGAGACTCATCATATTTCAGGCCATTTGTATTTAATTGTCCTTTCATCTGAAGAGCGGTGGATATGAATGCACATCAGGCAGCAGATGAGTCAGATGTTCTGAAGAGGTCCAATCAAGGACGCCCCACAACACAAGAGCACTGCACGCATAATGTCTCGCACAACTGACTTCGGCTACAGCCTGAAGTTTCTTTTCAGTGCCTCATCCTATTCCACGGTGGTTATGCACCAAAGCACTGAGAAGAAAATAATAAATAGACCTGCAGTCACATAATTCAAAATGTTTAAACACATAAGACTCCAGGAAGCTGATGTCCACACACTCTTTTAAAGCTGCCAGGAAGACATACTCAGATTAGTAGATAATTATCTGAAACTCAGGCTTTTGTCCTTCCATTGTTCCAGTTGAAAGAAAAAAAAGTGCTCATATTTCTCAAGGTCAATGCTTCCAAATGAGTTTGTCAGATGAAGTCAAACTCACAATGGAATAGGTCACTTGCAACACTTCAAAAATCAGGTTTTGGAGTGGTAGACAGACACAGAAATTATATTAATTTCAGCACAAAGAAAGGAGAATCCCTGGTCTTTGGTGGAGAAAGCAGGTAAGCCATGAGCATGGAGACAAGGAGCAGCACAGGAGGTTAAATCTACTGCGCTGTCCTTGAGGTAAACCTGTATGCCTTTTATACTGTCCTCTAATCCTTAGATTAGTTTCTCCATTTTGGTTTTAACAAAGTTAACCGAAGTGCAAAGGCAATCAGCAGACTTTGCCAAAAAATTTAGTTGAATCATTAAAAGTGATTCATAAAAGTAGACCATGGATAAAAATCGCTAGTTGAAATCCTCAACTGTTAAACTGGCTCTGCATTAAACATGCAAATTGAAATTGTTAAGTCAAGGTAAACATGGAAAAGAACTCATCTTCTCTGTATTCCTTTTAATTCAGCTCTCAAATCAAACCTCATCTCCATATGACAACAAATGGAAAAGAGATAGCTTGTGTGTAAATGAAAACCAGCTCACACTCTACATAGCCTACATACTGCAATTTAATGCAATTTTAAGTATAAGTTCTAGCTCTGGCATTATTTTGTAATCTTGACGTGTAGCACTTTAGGCTCTTATTATGTGCTTTCTCCTTTTCTCATCAACACAGCTCCTTTTAGGGTACAAATGATGCTAGCTCTTGATCACGCTCTTCATAAATCATCTTCATGCTGTTAGCTCTGCAAAGAATGATGCCTGCTCCAGAACACTGCCATTGCTAATCACTCGAATCAGGTCTCTCATAGGTCTACAAGGAGGAAGAGTGCTGAGGACAGCAAAATGAAGATGAGATTGTTTTTCTCTTCCTTTTCAAGGAATACATCTGAATGTATCCCTTTCCTTCACCTTCATGGATCACTCGTCCTGCCAAGCATAAGTTCCCCTGTGCAAAAGCTATGGCTGCCTTGGCTTTGTATGGTACAAGAAACAACGGAACTACCTACTTGAGGCATTGCCCAAAGCACAAATGAAAAACAGTGTGAAACGGTAGTTCAACAATGTTGTTCTCTATAGATATCTAGTGATAAAAGCAGGGACAACCATCTCAAAATTAGTAAGAAAGCTGTTTGAGACTCAGCAGAGTCAACACTGGCTAAAGAAATTATTCCTTCCTGCAGCACCCTGGGCTCTGGAGCTCCATCTCACATGTGTGAATGCACACATTCACAGAACACTGATGATGGGAAAGGGCAGAGGCTCACTCTTCTAACCAAAGTCTCACCACAGGACACTACCAGGAGGTGGAGATGCAGTAAATACATCGCAACTGAAGCTCTCAACTTGTACTTACCCCTTGCATTTTGACTGCCAGCTACCCCACAGAGAGATGCATACCTTTTGACTGGTTATCTGCCCAGATGGGACCTGCACATTGCCTGCCAACAGGACAGTTCCCACATGCTGCCTCTCAGACACTAAAACGCCAATAAAATGGTTTGTAGGCAGTACAGGTTGCATGTTGTGTCAGACTACAGCAAACAACTTGAGCAAATTTTTCCTTCTGATCATCTTTATGCTTGAGGACAAATAATTTTGTATCAAATTAGCCATATGAAAAGAAAGCCTCCAATAGCACTCAAGGATGTTACAAGGTAGAGAAATATTCTGGAAGCTGAGCTCTACTATTTACCAGCTAGAGAAAGGTCATTGGATAAACTGTTACAGTGGGCTTCAGATAAAAGTAACGCTGCAACTGGGGCAGGGTCCCAGCTGATCTGCTAGGCTGTATTGCAGGTGCAATTGTCTCCTGCACACAGTGACATCTGAGAGAACGTGGCATCTTCTGCTAATGGTAACTCTGGTTCCACCAAGGAAAAACTCTGTTTCTGACTGCAAAAGCCTTTTCAGAAATTTGACATAATTGAATTGTATTAACTTGTGAGCTCACAGGAAGAGCAGCAAGGGCTTGTGCTGCCACATTTGAAGAGTTTCTATTAGGAAATTGCTCTAATTATTTTAATGCACCCAAAGAAACCCAAAAAAACCCTGGGAAAAAAATAGTAATCATCTTCTTTACCTGAGATGCTCCATTTAGGCAAGACACTGAAATAGGAACGTTACACAACAGCTCCAAGCATCCTTCAGATGCTACGCATGCCTCCTGCCCATCCGGAACCACTGCGTGCCTTCCAAGTTGCCCATAGTCCGCTCTGCCCCAGGTGAATACCTTGCCAGTTTCTAAACACAAAACACATTTCAAGATTACTTATTTACTAGGTTCCTGGAACATCTGGATACCAATTCAAAACTAGAACATTTCATTTCAACCTGGTGAAAACTTACTTCTGAGAGCAGAAGAAAAGAAAATATTAAAACTAGCTAAAGACATATTATGATGTACTTCTATGCAGTTACTCAAATTTCACTAACTTGTTTTCTAGCAGAATAACATCTGTAGGGCGGCCTGGGCTATAAATGAAACCATGTCAGTAAAGTTGCATAACCTGGGCATTCTGCATACAATATATACACTTTGGTTATACAAAGGACATATTTTTAGCTTAACAGAAGCACACACAAAATGGCTTATTCTGAAACATAAAAGATTCTTCTCTATTCCTGGTCTCTGCCATAGAGACATCCATCGCATGTCCTGTATTTAACATGCAGTTTATATTTTCCTGACAGAAGTTACCTTCTGTCACAGCTTCTGTTAGCAGAGTAACCACCCTCAGGACAGCAACTGGTTAGTCAGGAACACCACCACAGATGTCATTAAGCATTGCAAATGCACCAGTTTGTTTTCACAGGAATACACGTTGGCCAAAGAAAGATAACTTTAAATGAAATCAGCACTATATGGATCACCCACATACTATATGAGGTTCTCTGCTGTGGGACTGAAACACAAAAGTCCATTCTCCAGTATGGATAACATCCATAAAGCAGTTCTTTTTACCTTTGGTTCCCAATATTACAAAACAAAACAAAAAACAACAACAAACCAAACACAAACACACCTCAAAAGAAAACCCACCCAAAACAAAACACAATTAGACTAAGCAACACCTTTATTTTCTTAATGACTTAACTAGATCTCTGCAAGTCAGCCATGAAAAGCTGTCCCTTCTGGACTTTCAATTAAAAAAAGTTATATACACATAGCATAAACAGTAGAAGCGGCAACCCACATTCCAGCCCAGAAGGAAGCCTGCAACAACCTTGAGTTATGTACACACTTCAGCCAAGCCTCCAACTCCTCTCCAGAATTGAACTCAAGTCATCAAGTCATAATCCAAATGATGTGGCTTTGAAGAAAACATGATCAGGTCAAGCAAGTCAGCTTCCACACACTCACTTCTCCCCTTGTCAGTCAGTACAGACATCCCACAGAGCAGGGGGTACTGGTCACCCCACCCTAAGATTAAGGGTTTTCTTAATGCATGCCATAACATAAACCTTCAGAAACCTGAACACCTCCCTTTTCCTTTGGGTGCTGTTAATCTGTTTTGAAGGCGACACAGGTGGGCACTGCTGGTTTGTGGAGTTTAACCTGGTAATGTATCTCGTAAATAAACTGGAAACCTCTAACTTCATATATTTAAACAAACGAGAAGTATATGCATTTTCCTTGGAAGTCTGCTAGCAGTGTTATCTTTTACGCCAATCTTTGCAACAGTTTTTCAGATGCGTTCTCTCAGCTCACTGATAATACTTCCTCTGAAATAATTAAGCGATAAAATTAGTTGTCCTTTTCTCCCAAGGGCAGAAATATTTTCTTCCTTTGGAGCTTCCTAGCAGTTCAGGGAAAAATTGAAACCAGTCACATACTACTTTTGGTACAAGCGAGGTCTTCCAATACGGTAGCTTCATTTTTTTAGGTTAAAGCATTAAAACAAGTTCCAGTATATCTTACAGAGATTAGGAAAACAATTTGCAGTTTAAAAAACATGCTTGTTCTGGAGGTAATGGATTTACTTTGCAATTTGTATAGATCTCTGCTAAAAACCTCTGCAGCTACAAAAATGTTGCAAGAAGTCTCCTACATCAGTAGTTACATAGCAAATTTAAATGTGGACTAAGCTTCAGGCTTTTACATCAGACCAGATTACTGTACCTATCCAGAACCCTATTAGTGGACTGGAAACGGACAGGCAGGCTGATCTATTTTGTATCAACTACAGGAACTGAAGCTGAGTTTTATGAAATTCAAAGCCAGAAAGAATTTCTGTAACAACTAGTTAGATCATTAATATACCATGGGCTCTCAAGCACTACCCAGACATTGCTGTATTGATCCCAAGGACCCTAGTTTAACTAAAGCATTTCAACTCACAGGAGCCAAAAGCATCAAGTGCCACAGGCAAAAACATCAGCAACCTGCAAGACCTCTGGAAAGGCAAGCAGTATACTTGATAATACAGACCCAAATCCTCATACGCAGTCTATAGCACTATCCTTCCTGGACACAGGAGCAGCAGAGGTTCCCCTCAAGACTGACTTTTGGGGAAAAAAATTCTTTCCCCAACCAAATCTGGTGCTCTGTCTGGACCCAGAGACAAACAAGAAACACCAGCCACTCATATGACCAAAAATAATCCTTTGCATCATCACATGAAGGTACTGCTCCATCTTGTCTCAAAGTCTTGTCTGCAGCTGGTGTCCGGATTCAGATGAAGGCAGTCTAAAATCCCAACACACCCCTGACTAGTTACTCACTGTGAAAATAGTTTTGCCACCCTGCCAGTGAGCAGCAGAAACAAGGGAGCAGCTGACACAATCACCATCTTGATGAAGAGCAGCTAGAGCAAGTTCTGTGCAAAGCAAGCAATTCTATTCCCCTCTGCCAAGGGCCTGTGAAAGGTGGAGAAAACTGCAGTGGTCTACAGCTTCCCCAGCTGCAAGACCAGAGCAAAACACCACAACCACCTACTCTGAAGTCAAACTGCATACGTAATCTCCCCTTATGAATTAAGAGCTAGCACGTCCATCATCTGCCCCAAGCTGCTGCCTCCATGTTTAACTGTTTTTACTTTTCAGAAATCATTCCTCTTTTCAACAGGGTTAATTTGTCTAATTAGAGTTGCTATCAGCTGCTTATTGTGTCTTTATCGATGACTGGAAAAAGCCCCCCTCTCCACTATCTAGTATCTTTTCCAAGTGCCAGGGTCTATACAAGTTTGGTCTTTTTTTCTACTACACTGTGGGTATTGGTCTCCTTAAGGTTCCCTCTGCAATTCTGTTATTGGATCAATTTTTGAGACCCTATGTTGAAATTTCAACAGGAACACTAAGTTGAAATGGAAGTAATAGAACTGGAAACAGTACAATCCCAGTGGTTTTATTCAGCCTTACAAATGCTTTGAAGTATGCTCATCTCTGCTGTTGCAAATTATTCCAGTAAATTCAGTGGGACTGAAGAATGCAAGCATATTTGAAGGATTAAAACCAGACAACAGTAATGCTTAGCTACAACACAACACCTTCCCATCCACAGACTGTATTTTCTTTCACTGGACAAGCAAGCTCAGAATTACATACACATGCAAAACCAAACAAAGCCTTTAGGAGAATGTAAACTGTTTCTGTTTACAAACAGAAATGACTGTAATTAACCTTCTCCTTTTTGTCATTATAAGGGAAACAAGTTTCAGGTGGTTATTGGTAGGCAAACACAGAGAACATCCATTAAAAAAATTAAAGCCAGATAAATTAATTTTCTGCTTTTAGGAAGAACTTCTTGAATGCCCAAAGATTAGGTAAGCAACCAGTTCCTTCTCAGTGATTATCAACTCAGTTCTCACTTCTAATCAGCAGAAATTCACTCCCTAGATTTGCTCCTGTTTGGTGAGCAATCCCCTTCCCATGCTTAATCATTCCTAATTTTCAGCTGAACACATTGGCCTACCAAACCTTTTTTAAAAAAAAAAAAAAAAAATCTCTTTTCTGTGAGAGAACTTAACAGAAGCTGACTTAGAAGTGTCTTCTCTATGAAATACTGATTATATTTTCAGCAAACAACCAACCAAACACAAAACAAAACAACAAAAAAAATAATCCAGTCTCCAGTGGAAATTTCAGGCTGAGGCAAACACCAATGCATGGAAAATTCCAGCCAAAAAGGTTAAACTCTCATAAAAATCCTAAGCGAAAGAAAGCACTGAGTTATGACAGAAAGCATTAAGCAATTGTAATGAGAGGTATTGCTACTGTGCTGCTTATAATATAGATGGTATTTTAAAATGTTCTAAGAATATTTGAGAAAAAGACATTAGTCACACAGAGTAAGGAGGCTGCAGGACGAATTACTTAAGAATGAAGGGTGATATAACAAGGAGCGTTGGTCTAATATTAGAATAGAACAGATTTTAATTAGAAGTCGAGAAAACATACACAGTGATGAGTCAACTGGACAGAGTACATCAACCATGGAAGTGTCTGAGGCATCAGAAAATCAGACATTTCATACCAGACTTTATACAGTAAGAGGGCACAAAAGGCAGGAGTTATTTCTACAACTTGTGTGAAAGAAAGAAGCATACAACGTTGGAAAATTTTTCCAGTTCTAAGATACTAACAACGCTTCCTAAGACGTGGATCTTGCCATGTTCTGAGCACAGAGACTCCAATTCTAAAAGGCACTTAACTCCTCAACTGTGAACATCCACATTGTCCCAGATGACTTCATTGCAACTGTTTGTTTTTTCAGCAGGCAAATGCTACATCAAATAAAGGCCAGAGGGTTCAATACCATTTGGAATTAAGGAGTAATAGATACAATTCATGCATCCTGTGTCATTCCAGTGTACAACTTGAATGAAACATACAGTACAGGAGTTCAGAGAGCTAGAAGAAAAGGACAGAGGTCAGACGATTTTTAAGAAAAACTTCCCAACCGCCCCTCAAGCAAACTACATGCAACAGTACGCTACATCATTTGAGATTCTACCTGGTCACACAGATCTAGTTTCCTCCTGCTCTTTGAACTGTAAACACAGCAGTCTGCATCAGTATACATACGGCAGCAAATCATCTGAAACACACGCTCACGTCCCTCATAGAATACGGATGAAGTTATGTGCATATTCAAGTGTCTGCAGCACTACACTAGCACTCCACTATTAGAAAGGCTCCTCTGCATTTTCTTCACATCATCCTTCTGTCCTTATGCTATCATAAAGCATACACAGTTAAGAACAGCCTCAACATCACAAGTTCACAACCTTCAGAGCACTGGAAATCCAGCAACATTGCATAAAGCACTTTTCCTGCCTGTCACTGTAGCTCTTACTGTGCTGCTTTATGGTGCTGCTGAGGCTGTAGAGCATGCCATTTTTCCCTTTTAGCAGTTTCTTAATCAATCTGCTCAGCTGCATAAGTATTTGGAGACAATTAGCAATAAAAAAAAAATGCATTTTAGTTTAAAAAACAGGTTGGCTTCTCATTAAAACACAATAGACACGTAGGAACATTAAATTTTACTTATTTTCAGTAGATTCAGATTCATCAATTTTCCTCTTTTAAGAGAATATCATGATTGCACCGGTGTTGTCTCCTTGAAGCCTCTATTTGGTATCCAGGCAAGCTTTGAACTATCCTTTCATACATATTCGATGAAAGACTTCATCTAGGCTATCTCAATTCAGGGTTGTATTAACAATTACTTTTCAAATGAACTCTGGATATTCACACTGAATGCTTGAACTCATTCAGACTTGAAATAGGAAGTTCTACGTAAAATTCCTAATGCTTCCTTTCGCTTGAAAATTCACAGGAGCAGGTATTAAAAACTGACGTTAGGAGGCTGCCTCTGCCTCCTCCCTGCCCCACAATGGGCAAACCAACACCTGTCCCACGACTACAAATCTCTGCTGTCCTTCAGGACAACCACTAATGTCCTTCAACCATTCTGAGAAACTTTCTCGTCTACCACACTTACAGTCTAACACCTGTACCTGTGCATGGTTTCAGTACAAAGCTGGGTTATCTGCTCTGACAAAGGTTTAAATGTCCCCTTCGTTCTCCTACATGAGAGTTCAGCATACCAGAGCTGCCCACATCTCTTAACACATCTTCTTTCTATGACCTCCTTACAGACTTTTGCACCTTTATATTATAGGGCGTGCTCCTGATTTTTTTCCATATTCATTTATAATAGCTATTAAAAATGTATCACTAAAACACAAATCTATGCATAGTATTGAGGCCATGCTTCTTCAGGAAAATTCAGACAAAACAGCAAAAGCATTTAAGGGGTGTCAGCAATAGGAAATTAAAGATCATTTCAGCCTACTGCAGTCACAGGGTGCAATACTTATCTAGTTCAGAATAGTCCACAGAGCATCTACTCAACATCCTGCCGTTTTCAAAGGGTTTCCAAACACCCTATAAACAGGCTTAAACCTGCAACAAAAGGCCACAAGTGCCACAAGAAGAGAACCATAAGGGCATCACCAGTCCTCCTGCAATAGCGATAGATTTGTCAGTTAAAACACCTATACTCTTCAAGCGGCCAAAAATTTCTGCCATTCGGAGCAACAGCCGATGTCCCCAAATCTGGTGACCAATTTAACCACAAGCATGTGGGCAAGACAAACTAACAAGTCATCTAAGGGATTTCACACCAGTAGAATCAGTGGCTCATCTATCATCCAGCAAACTGGCTTCTCACTGTGACCTATTCCTATTGCTCAAAAAAAACCTAACCCCCCCAAAAAACAACCAAACAAAAATAAAGAGGAAATTTAAGAAATCAATCTAGAAGACAATTATGCATCATGAAAGAAAATTCATCCAACCAGAAGGAACTCTGTTGCACAGCATTAATATAAATAGATACAGCATAAGGTAACATCATCCAGTCTCCTTTCAGAGCCTCCTGGAGATATCAAAACATTAAACATCCAATGACTCGTATGATAATGCGATGTAATGGAAAATACTTGGCTAGGCAGATAAAGATATAAGGATGTGGGACACTTCAAGAGAAGAAAATGGGACTGTGACAGTCTTTAAGCACAAACTTAAAGGTTCAAAGCACAAACTAAGAACTTCTTAGGCAACAGTTTACACCAAGACATCTTGAGAAACTTTGAACCCAAACAGTTTTTCTCACCCCTAGGTCACCAGCCTTCATTGTGCTTGAACTACATGTGACAGGGAAGGTAAACCAGGCCAAGGCATCGATCTGGCTGAAAAATAGCCTTGGGAAATGGGAGCTTGGCAACAGCAAATATTGCTAAAGGCAGTGCTGTATTAAGTCAATTTCATATTCTGTATGATAGGCTAGAGACAGCATGTCATGTGAAACCACAAGTTAAGTTCATCATGCACTTTACCAACAGATCCATCTTTATCAGGACTGTTGACACCATTAAACATCTAAACAGCTTTGACTTTCATTCATTCAAAAACGGGTTCACTTTTTCTTTTTTGCTTCCATAGTTACACCAAGTTGTGTCTCAAAATGGGCAACGTTCAGTTAATGGGATTATTCACATACTGAAGAGCATGCTTCACTGCTTTGAAAGACTGGACAAAAATAACTTTCGATAATGGAAAATTCCAAGACTTTCCAGATACCTTGGAAGCCCTGCCACTGGATTTGGGTGTTAGACAGGACAAAGGCTGTTTTGCTTTTAGAGGAGAGACTGGAAACATGAAGTACCATACAAAGCTCTGAATAAACTGAGAGAAAAATTAAAATGTAAGAAGTTAAATGTTTGTGAAGTTGTGTTCATACTTCTGATATCAAATAGATATATGATCTTGGCTTAAAAAAAAAAAAAAAGAAAANAAGTCGGTGCAACCATGAAACAAAGCTGGGGAAGGGGGGGGGTGGGATCAGGGGGAGACGTTACAGCACCTATCACACTTTGCATTCACCCTGCAAGATGAGAAAATTCACTTCTTTTTTCTCTCCACTCATGATTAGAGTCATGACTGCCTCACCAGCTGTGCCTCTGGCTCATTTTAAATTCAAACTACGATACATATCTCACTTTTAGACTTTTAATAGCAATGCCTTAAAATGCAGATTGCTGGCTAAATTTAGTTACATGATTAAAAACAAATCTAACTCATCTCTACCCAGCAAACAGAACTGCTGCACTCAAGGTTCAATAGAGGACTTAACTCTTCATCTAAAACCAAAGTCCTAACAGAAAGAAGAATAAAAAAAAGAAAATCAAAGCACAATTTAGTGATGCCTCTAAAAAAGCAGGATGCATAAAACATTAACCAGCTATGGAAAACTATCTGTAAATGCATCATAGTATACCATAGGGTTTTTGTTCTGTACTTCTGCAAATAAATTCTGCACTATGCTACTACAGCAGTATGAGTCATACACTTTCACTGACATTCTATATTTATATCTCTGTGCCCTTCTGCACCGTTATATGCTTTCTTCCATATAGGCCTCCCTAACCTGGAATTTCCTTTCTTATGCAGTTCAGCATCTCTTCCTCTAACATTCCCCAGAAAACTGAACAGATACTTCTTTCTAAGGACTTATTCAATTCTTTCTGGACACCATTTTGAAAAAGCAACACCCTTGAACTACTATTACACGAGGCACATGCTTTTATTTGTTCACAATTACTTTCTTGTGTCGTATTTCCTTCCTCTTTGTCTGTAAACAGACTGCTCAGGCATTTATCCCCTTTGCGGGAAGGTCCAGTCTTACTTCATTAGACTTAACACAGTACAGCACTACAGAAAATCTTATTCAGAGATTAGAAATTACAACATATCCGTGTTTTCTAGATCACTTCATGAAAAGCATTACCTATGGCTCCAACCTTTGTGAATCTGCCTAATTCGGAGAATGCAAGTGATCCTGCTCCTCTCGATACCCCATTGCCATCTGAGCCTGTCTAAGAAGGAAGAGGCATCTGTCTACAAGAGATAAATAAAGTGAAGGCAACTAAGTTCCCACTGCTAGTATTTGCATTCTCAAAAGACTCGAGGGCATGCTGTGGAAAGACACAGAAATATCACAAGAAATGCTCTGCAACAGCAGTCTGAAGAAAAACTGGGCTGTTCTGCTGTTGTCCACAAGATACATTCCCAAGAACAAATATTCAGAGACCATTTGCACAGAGATTTCACTAGATAACAAGTCTCAGACATGCATGATTCTGAAGATTAAGTGTCACAATACCTACAAAGAAATAGGAAGCGTTATAAAAATAGAGCATTAGATGACCAATCCTGGGATTTGCTAAGTGGCTTTAACTTTCCCAGCAGCTCCAGAAGCACCTGAGTTCTACATACAATGGAGTTCAACCCTAACTGTGTGCTGTTCTTAAGAAATAAAGTACAAAGAACAGAACAGTATCACAAAACCAACGATGGCACCTCCAGAGCCTCCCAGGAGATCACCCCGCTTGTTCAGAGTCAGAACCATTAGAAGAGCAACTACAATTGACTAAGACAGAGTGGGCTGTTCACCTCAAATAACAAGCAGCTGTAACTGCAGCATTCTCACTGACAAGTGGAACATAACAGTCTAAAAGAGGATGGGAAGGAAAATTCATGCCCTTTGAAGTCAAGAGATGAATAATGAGCAATAAGGTGATGTATTCCCTCTGGAATATCCTCATTTTTCCCTACCCCTAAAAGAGACTGAGTTTAAGAGTATGGAGGGGAAGAACAAAAAAAGTAATCAAAACATTCCACCCCTAACTGTCATTGAATGATAGAATAGTTTGGGTTGGAAGGGACCTTTGAAGGTCATCTAGGTCGAACCCTCCTGCCATGGGCAGGGACATCTTCAACTAGATCAGGTTGCTCAAAGCCCCATCCAACCTGACCTTGAATGTTTCCAGGGAGAGGGGCATCTACCTATGCATGGGCAACACGCTTAACATCAAGGAGACTGCAGGGAGAGAGAGGACAAAGGTGTAAATAGCTGAATAATGGTGAAAGTATCTAAATGCCATTTAGGCCCTGAAAAAATTCCATCATCTATAAGAGTGTGCTACCCAGTTACCAGAGTTCCCTTTGATTCCTGCCTTCTCATTCCAGCTCAGACCTCTAATTCATTAGAACTCACGTATTAAGAGACTGACTGTGAGATGTTTTCAGCATTTCAAAGGAGGACACAGACCACAAAGCAGAAGTTTAGACCTGGAAGTCTAAAAATCTAGAAACATTTTAGAAAAGTTACTACCTATGTAAATACAACGAACGCAATGCAAGTCCTTCCTGTAAAGAGATCTGAAATTTCCTGTGGAGAGGAAATTATTACCAAATGAAGCAACAGCTGTTCACAACCACTTCTGTATAGCTATAGCATCTGTATTCGTTTGCAGTGCCAGCACACCTATATTTAAGGATTACCTAAGTATGTACATGAACAGGGTTGTAATATAAGTATTGATATGCTATGCTGCCTGTTAATAACTGGGGGTTAAGTTTGAAAGTGAGAGGGGAGAAGTAAGATGAGAACTTTTTTTCCTTAGGACTAAAAAGGGAACAACAATGAAGATAAAAACTGGCTCTTCACGGCCCTCTTTTCTCTGGCATTAGAAAGGATGTTTATCGGCCTTCTTTTCTTTGGCATTAAAAAGGATGTTGATCGAAAGAAGCAGTACCCTCCCATTCATGCTTCACAGAATACAATGAGATAAGATATCTTGTGAAGATATCATGAATTTTCTCCTGCTCTAAAGCAGGTGGCCGGGTGGGGAAGAGTCATTGCTTTGCTCTGAAGTGAAAAGCTTAAAAATCGGAGACTCAGAAAACAATTTTACATGTGAAGTTTGTGTCTACAGAGGACCAGTTCACCGCAGGGATTTGAATCCCAAAGGCATGTGGCGACCTGATTTTGACAAACACTGCTCCAACACTGCTCTGGTGGATTAGAGAAACTTTAAATAACTACCCTAGATTTTTAAATCAGACACATCAGCAGTTCATTACGTTTCAACTATCAGCTTCTGCCTGTGTGCATGCCCACGGTGTTTTGGGTTTGTTCAGTGTGTTTGTTTTAATCTCCAGCAAAGTGAGCAAGCAAGTAGAGACGAGCACAAAAGGATTTAACACCATTCTTTGTACTGTGTGACTTGTCAGGATGATTCTTCAAACCAGATGAACTTCTAGTAATCCACACTGTCACCCTTATATTGACCCCATAGCCTGACCTTCTCCCTTCTGGCAGTTTCATTGTTTCTATTTTGCATGAATCAGATGCTAATACCTTCTTATCATCCAGGTCTTTGTCCCAAAAAAGGAAACTCATAACTATTGTGATTACTTTATTCTTATTACATACTGTGTTCCTCACAATACTGGACAGAGAAGAAAGCAAACCTGAACCAAACAAGCTCTTAAATCCAGCGGAGCATCCCCAAAACTTAAAGTACATCCTAAGGGAAACAGATAAATGTGATTCCTTTTCATCTGCAGATCTCAAACTCAGCTGTCTGGGATCCACGCAGAATATATGTACCTACACTGAGAGACAGTCTTTGCACTGCAGTTCAAATAGGAACTACAAAATCAGAGGGAGTTGCACCTGAGTTTCAACTACCATGCCACAAACTGGGCTTGAAATAGCTCCTTCTCCTCCTATACAGAAGAGGACTTAAAAAACAATACAATCGTGAAAAAAAGCTTGCGAACTCCCCTTCAAAATTTTCCTTGGGGTAGGAATGACTTGTTTGTTCTTCAGTGCCATTGAGACTGAGCCTCACTTACCAATAAGAGCTTGCTGCACAGCCGCTGGAGGCCAGCTCTGGGTCATGCCTCTCTGAGCAGGTACATCCAGTGCCTACTGACAGCTGTTTCCGTTCACTGGACTTCCTCAAGTTTGTTGGTTTGGCTCTCTTTAGCTTTTGGTTGCAATTTTCTCAAGGTAGCAGGTTAATCTTGCTACATGGTGTTAGTGCCCTCACAGTCTGTGCTTCCATGCATATAATTATTTAAAAAAAAATGAGTACCCAAAATATACTGCCAAAATGAAAACTGATCTGAAGATCAACACCGACATAATTCGAAGTTAAACAAAACCAATATACATTCCTACCATACAGCAGGAATTAATCATATGGTTAGGATTTCAACAATATTTATAAGCAAAGCGGTATTTTTCATGAGCTGTATTAAAAAATCATTAATCTTTTATTTAAGGAAATCAAGCCACAGAGCAGGACAGAAAAAAAAAAATAAAGAAAACTGATTTTGCTTAAGGAACACAACAAATATTAAAGGATAACAGTTGCTAACCACACTTGTGTATGTACTAGACTCAAGTACTAAAACATAAACATCAGTCATGGTATTTTCAGAGCTCTCAAAAATCAAAGTCAGTCAGCTCAATGCTTACACATACACAAAAATTAAAACCCCACATACTAGAAAATACCCCCACTGCACATACTTTCTTAAGGCAGAGACAGAACTTCATGTTACAATACCACAGTCATTCCTAGCACTCAAACATGGACAGTGTAACAAGTACATATGGCTAACTGAAATTTTTTATTACAGACTTGTGTTAGATTGTTTTATGGCTCCTCACAACTGGAATAATTTAAAGAATAAAAGATACCAGCCTAGCTACCAAATAAATTAAGTGGATACACTCTCCTGGCAGATCTCATTATGCCTCCCAAATATCAAAGGGGAGGGGAAAAAGCCCATCTACAAGACTACAAATCTGGTACTCAAAATACACAGATGTTGATATCTCTCCTGTATCCTATAGTATCGTACCTCAAATTCAGTATTTGAAAAGTACCTCTTGAAAATAACAAGCCAGATAGGCTTGGGGAGGGTGTTCCTGTTTGGTTTTTGTTTTTTAAGAAAAAAAGTCCCAAAGGGTACTGTTTTTTCAGGAGCACTCAACTGCCACTAAGCTCTTAAAAAGCACATTATCTGTGTTCAAATAGTAAGATTCATTAATGAGCATTAAGCCTGAATAATTAATTACTAAACAGGAAATGTCATTTAAAGGTTATGAAAACAAGTATTTAACAGTCTTAAAGTGCTACTAAGGTGAAATGAGATCTCTGGATCAATGCACGCACATGCACAGATTGCGTACACATAGGCAGCTTCTTTCAAAAGTTTAGTTTAGTAAATGCTTAGCTTTAAATGAAGTTATTTGAAAATGCAATAGCCATTTCTCTTGTACATATTTCCAAAGATCAACAAAACTAAGAAAGCAGAGTAAATATACATTGTTTGGCAATCAGTTGCGATACAGATTAGTACAACTATGATGTAACAATTGGTTTCAGCTTCCAGCTTTTTATTCTACACAAAACTTGTACCTTACTAAGTATTCAAACTGTTTATCTGAGACCATGTTATATCCACTTTGCATAACGGCAAAATTTCTGAAGCGCAAATTCTCACCATTTGTCTGTTTCATATCAATTCTTTACACTACTAAGGGCTTTGAGCTACCAAAATTTCAATCAATCCCATCATCCTTCCACTACACACAACTACGTCATGTGATGTGATAACATTCAACACTCAAAATTGTTGTTTCCCCCTCCACCCTGCCCCCCGATTTCCCAGCTCGAAAGGGCTGTAGGGAGGAACCCCCTAACCCCATCTCTCAGTCTTGTTGCTGAATAACAGAGCCTGATAAAGAAGCATCGCTGTGGATGGCTGCTGGGACCAACAATGCATGAGAGTCTAGGAGTTGAATTAAAAGCTGGGAGGCAGAAAGGAAGTGACTCAAGTTACACAGTCTCTGGCCCAGTCTGTCAGAATAGCAACCAAACAACAGTGGTCTTGCGAGTTACTGAGTCCACATTTGGATCTTTCTCTAGTATTACCTATGAATGTGGAACTTGGAGGCACCTCATCACAGAAGTTAACAGAGCAGTGAGTTTTCTCTTGCTTTTACCTTTGCTTCTTTTCGGCTTCAAATAGGTGAATTGACAGAGATGTTAGTACAATGTGAATTAACCTCCTTCAGTATGGTTCAGGAGAAATGATTTAACAAAAAAACCAAAAATAGTTGAACAAAAGAGCAAGTGGCTCAGACAGCGCCAACAGTTCCAGCTACAAGTACACAGAAGAACCAGAAAGACAAGGACACTTACGGTCAAATTCTTCCTCCTCAAAGGAAATGTGTAATCAGGGTACAAGGCTGATACAAAATAGTTGTGAAAGGGGAGGTGTTTCCAAGCAAATTATCATCACTGCAATTGCAACAGTCTAATTTGCTTTAAAGAAAAAAGAATAAGAGAAAGTAAAAACCCCAAGAAATAGCTCATAGCCAACAAGCTATAAGCTATCCCAGCCCTCCAAAACTACAACTCTTCTTGCAAGTTGGCTTTAGTGGTATAGGAAATTGAAAACAGAACAAACACCACACTTCCAGGTTTCCTGTATACAAGCACCATAAGAAGGTATTATTTCATAACACAAAAGGAAGCCACCACTGCTGAGAGTCCAGGTGAAAGACTTTCGGCAGAAACAGAAGCTAGATATGGCCCACACATCATAACCAGAAATATTTTTTTACGTTTCCAACAGGAATGGTACAGAATACAGATAACCAGAGCCACTGTCACACAAGTAATTACCTTTGTGTGATCAGCTAAGCCTGCCTTCAAATGGCTAGGGATCGGGGGTTTCCCTTTTATCTTCCGCATTCTTTTATAAATTTAACTTAATCTACAGTTCTCAGCCTGTTTTTCCTGGTACCCTCCACTGCTTAGTACCATCCATGTGTTGTCAGTGAGGTCCCATTAGAACTTTCTTCCCTATAATCTTCCACATACTTGCTAATGCATCTGACCTTGTTTATTACATTTGCTAAATATATGGCTAGCCATAAACTGCACCAATCCAACCACAGAAACCAAAGAAAACAAATGGGGGTGAGGGGGTGGGGGGAAGTAATGAATCCCTTATCTCACACACTAATGACCTGAACAAAATCTATACCACATCCACATTTGAAAGGTTCATTTTTCTGAAAGCTTTTTAAAGATCAAAGTTCCTTCAAGTTAGGACAGATGCTCACATTACTTAGGTCCATAACAATCACTATTTCCAACAGCAAAAGAGAGGATAAGGCACCAAAAAAAGGGGAGAAATTCAATATAACATAGTGCCTCTTCCCACACATGTGGCCTACATTAGAAAAGCCCTGGAGTGTAACGTTGACTGATGACCAAGTCATTCTCCAAACTCCTCCAATCATGGAGTATTTACTAAAATACATCTAGACAGGACTAAGCAAGGATGAAAGGAAATCATGGCCAGGAAAACCTGGATAGACTAGCCTTCTGCACTGTATCTTCCCCTTCTGCTGTGGGAGAGGCATTCTATAGGCTGCCACACATATAAGATGAGCAGAAAAGAGCTGCAAAATCATAGAATGATTTGAGTTGGAAGGGACCTTGAAGATCATCTACTTCCAACCCC
>RSEF01000005.1:14114215-14130346 GCA_003993805.1 Himantopus leucocephalus
TGCTATAAGGTCTCCCCAGAGCCTTCTCTTCTCCAGGCTGAAGGATGGATAATTCATCATAGCTGTTTTCCTTCTGTCTTACAATTCTTGCTAAAAACACTCAGCATTTATCATAAGCTAAATTTAACAAAGATCAATTTAAATCCTGCTCTCCATAGACCACCTGAATCTCCGTTTGCCAATATACTCAAAGTAGAGTTTACAAGGGGAATTTCAAATAAATATCGTGCTAAGTTTCTTTGCCCTTAATGCCAATCACATTTTAAAATGAACAGCTTCAATCAAAATTAGTGACAGTTTAGCATCTTCTTGACACCCCTCTCTCTCCACATACAAAAGATGTAATATGGCACGGCACGCACAACTATTTACTGCACCAACTGAAAGTTACTAAGAATGAGGGGCAAAAGAGGGACAGTGACCAAAGAAACAACACAAATTACTCAAAAGATGTTGTTAGCAAGGTTCTGTGAAAAAACTTTGCATATGAACAACTCTGAACACTGGATACTAACCTTTCAGAACGTACCTTCAGTTCACATTGAACGTAGTCTCCTCCAGGGCAACCAAACCAAAGAAAGAATTTCTTTGAGACTTTTACCAAAGTCAAGAGGTAACCCCCAGCAGGGAGCTGCAGAAATAGGAGTGTGGAATCACAAAGCCATATACAAACACATACACACACTCTCTGACTTTGTAAGTTTAAAAATAAAGCCAAGGAACAAAGCCAGCTCATGAAGACAAAGAAAATGCCAATCCCTTCTATCTATTTATAGTTATAAAGAACTCAAATCCATAAAATTTTGAAAATAAAATCCAGTATGCTTTAATGTTCAGTGAACTAAAAATTCATTAACTTGGTAACAAAACTTGATACTGTAAAGCAAGAAAAAACAAGAGACTGTATAAGCCAGAGACAGCCCACAGGCTTTTTTTATTCAGTTCTTGTTAAAGGAAGAACAATATATACAAGAAACATGTTTGTGTTGTAAGACAGAACTAAACTAGAGGGGCTGACACACGGAGTAGGATGTCATAGAAGACTCCCGTTGTGCTGGTGAGCCACAGCTGCTGGAGACAAAATCTGCTGTGCCTCAAGACAGCACACACAGAAGATCCAGCACTTACTGAGATCTGGCAGAAAATCTTCCTTGAGATTCGGTAGCAATTTGGCAATTAAAAGAACAATCTTCTACTGTGGTCCTGGAAAGATCCCACCCCCTCATTCTCCCCAAAGACAAGTTGTTTAGGATTTGGCTGCTTAAATCTCATTTGCAGAAACCTTCCATAAATAAAATGACTGTAAATTTCAGTTTCCTTCTGCTTGAGGAAAGAATTCCCATCAAAACCCTGGGAACAGGTAACAACATGATAAACTTCATAAGTTGCTAAGGAATAGGGCTCTTCCAGTCACTAGCTCAGATTTTCTGCGTTTCCTTGGTTTTTCTTCTCCACTATATTCTACTTCAGTTAATTCTCGATTTAATCTACCAGACTGACCATCTCTGATCTCATGAACAAAATAAGGGAATAAGGTCCAAAAAAAGTGAAGCAAGATCTACTCATATGAAATCACACCCAACTTCAACCTCCATAGTACAAAGATATTACTAACATTTTCTCCAGACCTGAATACCTGCTTAACCTCAGTCTCAACTGCCAAAGTAAAGCACAGCATATTCTACAAGGTCCCTCAATTAAAATGAAGATGTTTAATCTAGGCAGCCCAATAGCACAAGATCGCAGAGGAGACAAAGGATCTTACTGTACCTTGCTGAGGGCAAGGAGGTTAAACTTCAATAAATACTGGGGAAAGCAGGGTGTTGTATCCCAACTCCAGAACTGCACGTTTCCAAAGTCAGTCTTTGCAAGAGCTTTCCCTTCCACTGAAGGTTCCTTCCTAAGGACTGGCTGAATCTGTATACACTGGGCCTCACAAAACTGTCAAGGTTGGGGCTACGCAGATACGGACTGGGCCATGCTTGAACGAAAAGTGATGCCAGGAATAGGAAAACAGAGCTTCCATAAGTCACTAACGCTTTTCATTCTTGGTGATTTTTCCTAGGCACCTATAAAAGACTGATGCCGTGGCATTTTCTTAACTCAGGATGGGGGAAATCAAGGTTTGTTCCCACCAGCAAAGAGTAAAGAGGATTCCAAACAACTGTTCCTGTAGGCAAAGCAGACTGACAACCAAATTGCAACAACAGAAACCAATCTCATTGGAGCAGAATTCTGGATTACTGAAAGAAACAGTTTAAGACCATGTGAGGAATATGGACATCTACCTTCAAAGCACTCAAAAGGACAGGATTAACCTAAAGAGGAGGTCCTTCTAGTGAGGACGTTCCCTCCTCAAACAGGAAGAAAAAGCTATCACAGTGCTGTCCAAACTATAGTGCTCGAGAACAAATAAAAATGTTTGTGCGCCAATTCATTAGCTTTACTGTGTCTTCCTCAAAGTTTTTGCATTAATGGGATGATTCATGACTGGAAAGTAACTTCCTGCCAAAATAAAAGATTCCTGTCATATAAATTACTTAACAAAAACTCTCCGCATTGATGTATGCACAGAAAATAAATAGTAAATTGCCACAAATTTCCAGAGCACTTTATAGTATATACACAAGTATTTTGCAGAGCTTAAATACTTACTTATCTATGTGTCTGCATGGAAAAAACATAACACATATAAGATTAAGCTATGTTAAACATCTTGAATTGACTTAAACACTGATTCCACACCTGTAAAATCTAACATGTATCCATACAATGTCAAGTGAATGCTCGTTTTTACTTTACATAAATGCTTTCCTAGACATCTTCAATTTTCAGAGTATCCATGGGGTGCAAACTTGCCACAGATTTCACCCCAAATCTTGGAAGGGCTAGTGCATTGTCCCCCAGCAGGCTGCCAGCCAGGAACAGACTTCCCGAGTAACATACTACACAGTTCCCATCACCCCCTACTTCATTGGCTTGCACAAACTTAGCTTAAAAATCATGAAAGGTGAAGTAGCAATGAGATGGATGTTTGATAGAACAAGGAGCCAGCTTTGAAGACAAGACAGAAAATAAGGCAATTTCCAAATGCATCTAGAATCTTTAATCTTGTTATTGCACACTAAGTTTCCCACAGACCCATGTTAATTTCAGCAGAGGTTTAATTTCTGAATTTTGGTCCCCAAGCTTGTGCATTTCTTTCTCTCCCCTTTCTATGCTCTACTCTCTATATTCAAATACAAGACCTTCAAGATAGGCCCTGACGTTTTAAAATCTGCCAGCCAAAACTAGACATATCTAAAGTCTTTTTTTAATGTAACCAAAAGCTCCGCTATTGGTCAGATTGTGAGATGTATATGTTGTAAACCAACCATATCACCAGCGTAAACCCAGAAAATGATGACAACTGAAAACACAAGCAATGCATGCACTGAAAACTTATTTCGTTATCTACTTATTCTCTCTCAAGCTCCACATTTTTCAGGGTCTAAAGTTATATTCTGCTCACCCTAACTTGAGCGATTTTGGTACTTAATAGACCTTCCCACTTGGGTCCTGCAAGTGCTCCGAAAAAGCCCTAGAACAAATACATAAAGTGCTACAAGGGCTTAATGCCAGCAACATGTTCCTGTTAGACTCCATTCACGATCTCAGCTCAGCCTTCACTTTGTCTCTCTTGTTCACTTTGCCATTTTTCTTTTTTTTCTTAAGCTGGAGCCTCAGCATTGGAACAAACTATCAACAGTAGAGGTGAATCCTCCACGCTCCCAAAGTATCCTAGCAGAGCTGCCAGATTTGCTTAGACCCAAGTCAAAAGAACACTGGCCTACCCGTACCAGTGTAAGTGCAAACCAGGTGACTACAGTGGTTCCAGTGGCACTCTAATTCAGTTACCGGACCTGCAAACCAGCATCTTTTAAAAAAAGAAGAAAAAAAACCCAACCTACGATCAGGTGAATGATTTCTAGAGGTTACATTTCTGTCAAGTAAAAATTATTAGGCTTAACACTGGGGCATACATGTGGAATTCAATAGCATACTTTGGAATAACTCATGGATCTCCCCTGCGGCAGCTATTTCTGCTTTAAAATCTATGCATCTTCAACTGGCATTCTTTATTGCTTTCTCTTACAGTGCACAATAATGACAGTATTTATTATGACAACAAGGAACCTAACAGGAAAGCTCTGAAGCATAAGCTCCCATTGCTTCACAACATCAAGCTACAGCATTGTAAGGAGGAGGTAAGAACCACCACGCACCACAAACCCATAGAAAAGCAAGTGCATTTACCAGATTTTACTTAGCCCAAGGCAGATGGACAAAGGCTTTTCTTTCTTAAACATTTATTTTGCAGGTTCTGCTCCAAAGGGGTTTGGTGATTCCTATCAATTTGCAGTTTTTGATTTAGCTAATTTCTAGTATTTTACCTGTTTTCCCAAAACCCAGCATCCTACCAAATGAAATACAGCTACCTCACATTAAAAAGAAATTCAGGGGCTCCTCAAACTGTTACTCTGTCAGGAGGAAAGGAGAGTCCCCATGAAACAGATGCCTTACTGTTATCACAGACAAGCATTAAAAAATAGAAATAAAAAAATAAAATAAAAATCAGTATTTGCTGTCCTAGGGAGCTGATGAAAAATTCAAGGCAAAAAAAGTATGCTTTCCAGTATGAGGAAGGCTGCCGCGTCTTGGTTCAAAAGAAAACTGGAAAGGACCTCTAGTGGGCTGAAACCGCACTGCTCGGGTGCCAGGGAGCAGCGTCCTTCCACTTCACCTCCCTGCAGTTACACCAGATCTACTGCATCCACCTCCCTGCAGTTACACCAGACCTACTGCATCACTTACCGGCAAAGCCTGATAGTTTTACCTAGTGACTGGCATCAGAGAAAGCACGTACAAGTGCAATTACAGCAGGAAGCCTCCTTTTAAGGTCGGCTAATTAGAAATATCCCCTTGTTCTGCTCTCAGTATTTGGAGGGAGGCATTTTAGTTTGCTTCAGAAAAAGTGGAGACAGGTTCTATTTTACCATGTACATCATTAACATGTCAGACAACTTCAGAGTGGTTTCATGTGGCCTAAATGACATGACGTCAAGAGATGTTCAACGACGCACAAATTCAGATGCACATTTGGAATGAGGATCCAGAATACTATTCAAACTATGTTAAGCCATTTTGTTCTTCCAAGACTTTTTAAACTGTAGGCAGCTTTGCACAGGCAGCAGAAATACCATTTTAACTGCATTTTTAAGGTAACTCCTTCTGGGTGAAAGAGCTTGGAATTCTTTATCTGAGCTCAAACAAGGCATAATTTCATGTGACGGCACATGAAAAATAGATTGGTGAACGTATTCAGAAGAATACTTAGATAATAAAACAGGCCAGACTAAGAAAGCTTATTTATTAGACATCCCAGTTAAAAAGAAAATAACTTGTTTTGAATGAAGTTGATGATTCACCTCTAAGTCTTTAAAAGACTTCTCTTGCTATATTTAGGTTTGCCTTCAAGTCAGATCGGTTCTACCATTTCCCAAAGTAGCCTAATTTACATCTTCAGCGTTACAGGCCATAACTTAGCTCTCTTTTAAATGATCTAAGCAATAACCTCTCTTTCAGCAGTTACCCTCAAAGGGTTTATATCAACTTGAGAAGGACCACGAATTAAAGTTGACATTGTTAAGCAGACCGGTGCAAGACAGCTGCTCGTTATTATTCAAAAATATTATCACCTATACTGCAGTGGTGCTCCTTGTGCCATTGAGCAGAATGCTGGAAAGGAAGCAAGACACTTCACAGAGCAGTTGCCTGAAGAGAATAACACTTGCACTTGGAGTCCGAGGCCAGAAGAATGCATCTGGTCTGTCCTTCACATACAGGAAATACAGTTCTGCCTTGTCATAACTGAAAAGTATGCCTGAAAGTCACTCGATACAAGCATTCATGCAGAAAATAATAACTAAACCAAAGACACTAACAAGTTCATATCTTATTGGAGACCTGATCAAAAAGCAATCAGGGTGTCTCAACCTTAGTCTTTTTTGGACCAACCATCATCAACTGGGACCATCAGTACTAGGAGAATAATATAACTTATTTTGACAGAGTACTAGTGATGCCACAAAGCCTAATTGTTTGTCTCTCTTCTGTAGGAATTGGTAATCAAGGCAGAAAAAGAAGCAGTTGTCTGTCTTGAATGATTTTGTGAGCTATTTTACAGTAAGATTGTGTACAACAGCAATAGTCCAAAAGACACCTCTACGATTAAAAAGAATAAAGAATTGGAGCTGATGAGGATCAGTTAAAGGTGAGGATGTAAGGCACAACATCCTATGAAAACATTCCTTAACATCCTTAAGTCAAGAAATTGGTTTCTCAGGAATTAACTTCCCGAGTCTGAACTGCTTTATCATAGAAACAACAGCAAATAAAAGAGACTCGACCAAATTCTAAAGAGAAATGACAGGAAATGGGACTTTCAACACAGTTGCTGAATGAGGTAGAATATAACATATGTAAAGAGATGCGGGTATTAAAATTATTTCAGGAGCAATTAAAATCACTTCTACGAACAGTGGGGAAGAAATGAAAAAAGAAGTTGTGTGTTTTGCTTTAGGTTACAAATCAAAATTTTGCCAATAGTATGAAGGAAAAACAAAGCAAGTCTTTTAAAACAGGCTAGTTTACATAAGAGGGAAAGCCTAATAAAGAAGAAAAAATATTTATGCTATGTTCCTTCTTTTCTGATAACAAAGTTGGTAACTTGCTTGGACTCACTTTAAAAGTGTAAAACCACTGCATCCATGAAACGGCCCACTATTCCTCCAGATGGTTGCTTTTAACATCACTGTCTCATTTACTTTTCAGTGTTCCGTTAGTTCTGTAGTCAAGCACTGCTCATCTGGCAGATACAGATCAAAATGTCATTTTGAAATGGCAAAATTTGTGCATTTATGCATGAATAGCGTCCAGCTTTTATCCACTCAGTTTCTTCCTGCGTCTTTCCAATGAGAAAAGTTTTAATTTACTGCCAAGACAGCTTCAATTATGAATGTTTTATTATTACTACTCTGACCAGGACTAATGTACTGGGAAAAAAAAAAATCCAAACAGAACTCTAAGTATATGTAATGGCTTCTTAATATTCCACTACCTTCTGTGAAAAACACAACACTAAACTTCAGATATAGTAACATAAATGCTAAACTACTACATTTTGCATCATGCTGTGACAATTAATTAGAAAAAAACTTATCCATTCTTTCATGCAGCAAAATCCTGATACACTGCAATGTCTTTCCAAAGTATGTCCTTACCTTCCACAATGAACAGAGAGAAACATCATACTACAATATCCCTTACTTTCATTTTCCTATGTTCAAGAATCACTGTTTTGCTTCCTTTCCACTAATTGTGGAACTCTCCAGAGTAAAGTGAGCAGGAATTGTTTGTATCAGTGGTCTCCAAAGTGGAGGGCATGCAGCCCAGGGTGTGTGCGAGAGAATCCACTAGAGAGCAGGAAGAAAATAATAAATAAGTTAATATTTTCATTTATTAATGTTTTTTATTTAGTTAATAAAATAGTATTTTAAGTACTGTTTATTTCATCTTATCTCATCCTTTTTAAAATTTCTATTGTGCATGTTTTATAGTTTGCATAATATACTACAGTAGTACATGTCTATAATGTATAAATAAATAAGTATACACACATTTAGGGTGCATGCTCAAAAAAAATTTTACTGATGGGGTGCACAATCAATGAAGTTTGGAGACCACAGGTTTATGTGGCTTCAGCACCAGGAAACTGAAGCAGCATTTCCTCTTTTGCTAGAAGGAGGTAAAAATAATGGAGGAAGAACTGCATGCAGGGAAAAGTTTTCAACTAGGATGCATTTTTCAGTTACTTAGCTACAAGTTTAATCACAGGCAGCGAGTGATTTTTCAGAAACAGTCCAGTGCTTGGCTCACATTACGTCTAGTAGTTGAGCAACCCTTGAAAATCCCATGAGATTCTGACTGGTATCTAGAGGCTGGAAAGGCCATTTAAAATCTAATTCTGGATGATTTAGGTTCAGGTCCATTGACTTTCGAAGAGATTTAAAATTCTAAATACAAAAAATTCAGTTTCAGCAATAATTTATGCCACCGCATCACTTGGCCAGTGTTCTAATGCAGATGTAAAAAGTCAGCCTATTTTTATTTAAATTCCTTTCAAACATTCACAAAAAAAATATCCCTGCTAGTCACTTGACATACTTTTTTTTTTTCCTTCTTAAAATCACCTACTAAAATATTCACTTCATTTCTGTAATGGCCATGGATAAGTATCAACTAAGTGAAACACTGAAGTTACAAAAACTTTGGGGAAATTTTACTCAGGGGGTATGCATTTTTAAGAAATAGTGAAGCAAGGCAAACCATGTTGACAAGACCCTCTTTTTAAAATTTAGGATATCCTGACTAAGGTCTTTTTTCTACCATTTCTGTTCCAGTAAGAATGACACTAAGCACTTTATTTAGTAAATATACATTTAGATAAATTCCTTTACTCCACCTGAAAAGTTTCCAAGCAACACATAGCAATGATTACAGCTCTGAAATTTTCAATATAGCATCCTTTAAAAATCAGCGTTCAATTGTTTCTTTTAAATAGCTAAGAGAGCAACTAGAGTAATGCAGTTTTTTTACATGACATTTCTCTCACACTTTGATGTCAAACAATGAATGCTATGAAACAGAACGCTTAACCAATTTGTTCTTCTAGTCACACATCACATCCCTCCAAATTCTAGCACCACGAGTTCACAGTATATGGTAATTAAAACAGACCCTTTTCGTACAGAGCAAGGGCACGACTGTTTCAGGATTTACAGCACCAAATTAATAGAACACTTAAGCACATGCTGACCTTTGCGCATGTAAGAATTCCATTTTAATAAAACTACCCATGCTGAAGGCTAAGCACTCCTTGAACCAGTACCCGTAGTTACAGAACCCTGTAAATATCAATAACAGATCTATGGCCCCCTCCGCATTTTTTCTAACAAACAGGTTGTGTCCTGACAGACCAACAGGCTCTTCAGTCTCCAGTGTGACTCCAGGAAAAAAGCTTTCATCTGCTTTTCTTTTCCTCACTCAGCAGTTTATACAAGGCAAAAGCAAAAACGCTACCGCTGGTAATAGAACAAACAGAACAGAGTTACATGGAAGACTTTCATCCTCTTGTTAGTCTTAACTATCGTACCACACAGTGTGCAACAGGGGAAGCAAGTAGCACAGACTGTTCACACGTGAACACCATAAAATAGTTTCAGATGTCTGTCTTACCTTTCCATCTCATCTACCTTTCTCTCCTGCTTTTGCATTTCACAACAGAGCAACAATACAAATGCATTCAAGCAGCCTTCATCAGATCAACATTCCTTTTACTACACAACCTTCCTCTTATCCCTTCCTTGGAAGAATCCAACCCTACAGCCCTCTGCATGTGGCAAGCTTTCACGCTGTCCTTACTGGAAAGGTTCCCAGGAAGGTAAGGCTCCAACCTAAAATATTATTTCATTTCGTCTTCATGGGATGCTCTTCAAGTTTAACGATGCCTCTTTTTACCAAGCTTTTCTAAATATTTTCTGGGTTTGACCACAAACAACACACATACAAGCCAGCTTATTTTAGTTTATTGACTTTCTTCTGAACACATTTTACGTGTCCTTAAAACACTTTACTAAAAAAGAGCAGCACAAAAAGCTAGGCTCACTCTTGAAGTACAGAAAGGTTAGTACAGTTGTGCAAAGCATTTCACTTACTGCAATGAGACTGTGTCTTCTCAAATGGGATGGCAGAAGCAGAGGGTTCTCAGCTATGCCTGTTTTTAAGATCCTTGGCTAACGCCCAGGTGACTTGGAAATGGTACATATCTATTCCCCCACACCTTTCAGCCAGACACTTGGGCAGGATTATCTCCCCTCCTCCCCAATTCCTGCACCCTGAATCAGAGTTTTGCCCATATCTTCCTGCCAAATACAGTCACGTATCTTGGAAGCTGGAGACATATTTTCCTCCCCCTCTGTTTTCTGAAGCAAGTTTTCCACCAAATTCTTTCCCTTCAAAGAAGATGTCATAAGTCACCCAGCAGAATGATCTTTATAAGCTCATACATATTCTGGTATACCAGCAACCTGGATGCAGGGAGGCTGCATCCCTCTAGTGTGTACATGCAGATGCTACTGCCTTTATGAAGATGCTAGGCCCTCTGATGTATGAGTGCAATAATCAGGGACAGAAGCCAAAGGATGTCTGTCCCTAACATTTTCAAGAGACAATCACTGCTCAGGTGAAAAAGCAAAACTCCGCATCCAGCCAGTATCAGTGAGAAAGAACACTGTTTGCATGCAATAAAGACAATTTACTGTTTTGGTGCCATATGTTACTACTGTTTAGATACCCTACCTGTTTGTGCCACCAAGTGGGTCCAGCCACTCCAAACTGCTCCAATCTTTTCATGTGAGAAAAACTGAGTCTCGATCTTCTTGGGCTCAGCAAGAAAGATCTCTTTGCTCACTAGCTGCCCGTGCTTGTTGCTACCCCAGACATACAGGTGTCCTTCATCTACAATTGACAAAGAAGTAAAATTTGTTGCAAGTCATATACATAAGAACACCACCAGATACAGGCTCTGTCTCAACTCAGTGATACTGAGGAAAGAACAATGTTTCATTCAATTTGTTTTCACTGTATGCTTTTTCCTACCATTCTTTACCACAGGTGTGCACACTGTAACTATCTAGCCTGGCTAGCTACTCCTGCTCCGCATTACGGTCTCCCAGCCTCTCTACCAGAGCTACAGACTCCTAGCTCTGCTCATAACTCTCCTGCCTTCTTCAGCTTGAGCAAATTCAGTAAATCCTCCAAAGCAGGGACAGTCTAATGCTTCTTGTCTCTCACCTTGCACAGTCACTTCCTAAAAGAATTGGACACACAGCTATGAACATACAACTAAAGCAGGTACCACCCATCATAAGGCAAAATTAAAATATTATCATGCCTCAGAATAATGCCAGACAACTAGTGAGAGACTTCAGTAAGTAATTACTCATCTTCCCCCACCCCTTTTCTAGAATAAGCATTTGTGCAAGTGCAAACTCCAGGATTCCACCCACAGGGATAATTATGTTTACAGAAACATCCACATTGCTTCATATGTTTCACCGGTGCAGGCTGGAGTTGCTCACAGCCTAACAACCAATTGACAGTAGCATGATGACTGTTCAGATGAGTCCTTCTGCAGATATTACATATCATTAGTTCCATCTTTTCAGCACAAAATCATTCTGCCCAGGTACTAGGCCTCCACGTTAAAAAAAATACAATCCACAAGAAACACTTAACAGAAGATGAGCTGCATCAGGCCTGCTGAAGTCCTTTGCTGCTCTGTACAAGCTACAAGCATAACACACAGATCTTGCACACATGAAGTACATGATCATGGGCCCCAAAAGACTGGAAGCCATATCATTTGCAACATGGAATTGTTCAGAGCACACATCCACAACACTCAAGGCTTCTGGAAGCCCCAGGTCAGCACTGAACCCTTTACACCAGCATGACAGAAGTAAATCTTTCAGAGGGGGGAAAAAAAAAAAATAAGACTTAGGCTACAATATATTTAATGATCTCCATTTGGTAACAGTAACAGAAAGAATAAGCCAGGAGAAATCCACTGTAGTATTGCTGGTGAATAACAAGAGAGAATGGGGGAGAAGGGGAAGCCAGTACTTGTCAAGTTACACATTATTGACAGTCATCTGCAGGACTTACCACATTCCTCAACAAAAAAACACAACTGACATGAAGAGGAAAAATAAATCAAGCAATTGCTTCATTTTAATTCTCCACTAAAATTGATAAAATCCTTCCCAGAGTGAGGTACATCCACCTTTTGGAAAGAAAAAAAGAGGTGACAAAAACAGCTTGTTTCAACAAAGAAAAACATTATGGCCCTGCATGTTTCCATAACTAACATGCACTGCCTCTGTCACCTCCTTTTTTGTCTCCAGAAGGTGCGTTTCCTTTGTCCTGGGAAGTGCCACATGCTCAACCTTCTTAAGTAGGTTCTAACAAAAATTTAAGACACTAAGACTTAGCATCATATTCCCACCACTGGAGGTTTCAGGCCTGTTTGGATACGGGTGGACTACGATCCTTTTTTAAAGGAACCGCCATTCATGTTTGCAACATTCATGTTTGCCCATGTCAAAAATCTGCCTGATTGTAGGGGTTTGGATATCCTACCAGCAGGTGGCTCATGAAACAGAGCAAAATAAAATTGCATCACAGTGTGAGAGATTCCTAGAAAAAAAATCCCCATTTAACTACTACACCCTACAGTAGTGTCTTTACTCTATCAAGTATCCTTAAAATACAAAGTTTTTTAAGTAATAACAAGTATATTGCAGGATGAAGGGCAGCAATAGCATCACATTATAAAAATCTTTGGCACTTGGTTATTGGTCCCCCTGATGCCAAATAGACTGCTCTCTTAAATAAAAAGCAAAAGCATGAAGGAATAATCTGTTCACTCTCTAAATACACAGTGCTAACTAGCTAAAGTAGATTCTATTTGTCCTTACAATTCTTCTTCACTAATTGCACATACACTTTACATCTCAGAATTCGATATAATTTACATTTTGTAACATCTCCCAATAGAACTAAATCTCTGTAGATTTGCATAAGCAAATACTCCAGTGCTCTATTTAATGATGACAGAGGTACCAGATGGCTGCATATTTGCTAAGAACTTGTTCCTAGAAAGTTTGGCAAAGACTTGTCTTCATAAGGTTCAATATTTTTTCCACACTTCAAACCGGTAAGATTACAGCATGAAAAACTATTGTTTCCCCTTCTACCAGTCTGCTTAATAATAATAATCATCATCATCATCTTTATTAGACTTTTATTACCGGATACTTAATACCCCAGCATGGAAGCACTGTCTAAAAATCAAAGAACAAATGGCAGATATTATGGAAGTGCCCAACGGATTAAAGCAACTTCCTACTACTTTAAATAAGCTTTGTGCTCTTGCATTACCTCACATAGATCTGCACGCTGTTATGAGAGACACCTAAGATAGCTCCAGACCCATCTCACATCCCTGCACAGCACAGTCCTACACAGACACATTAGCTCACGTAGCAGAAGCAGGATAGCCACAGCAGCCTTTCTTGGGACAACCACCTAACACACCCTTTCTCCACAGACAGAGGGTTGCACTGGTTGCAGCACTAATCCATCCAGTTACCCAACGCAGCATCATGCTGCAGGCCCAGCCACAGACAAAACAATTAACTATCACTAACAAGACCAGATCAAATTTTACCTAACCAAAATGTAACCAATGGCTTGTCTAACCAAAACTGACAAACATTTCCAAAGCACAAAAACCTTTATAGGCCAAGACAAGGACTTTCATGTCTATACCAGAGGCCTACCTGTGAGTGACACCGAATGATAGGAGCTTGCAGCAACCCTCTTCACCTTTACATCTTCCAGGCCTAGAGAAAAGTTAAGTCTCGTAAAATTTCTACAGCAGATGTCATTTCATGCATAGACATAAAACAGAGCTGTATCAAGTGTAACAGGATAATGATGAATTTTATAACAAAAGCCTATGCTTTTGGGCCATAGACATTGCAGACTTACTATCATTTTCCCCATAGATTATGACCTTGTACATCCATTCTATCCTTCAGTGGATACTCCACTACATGTTTATAATACCAAGTGGCTTTATAATAAAAGGACGCTACATGTCACTCCAACTTATATTTCTGCTCTATCCACCTTTACAAAGGAATCCGATTCCTGGATTACCTGTTACTTCACAGGGCTCCTTTGCTGTCAAGAACAGTGGGAGGGTTTTTCCTTGGTTTGCACGCTTTGCCCGAGATGCCATGCCAGTTCCCCACTGAAACACCAAACCGCTCTCTTTCCAGAGTAAACACAGATAGAAGAGATTAAAACACATCAACCACCAACAAAATCACTTAACTCATTAATTAGTTTCAAAGGTACATTCACTTCATTTTCACTGATTCAAATTACACTTTACAAGACCTTTATGCCAAAAACATGCTTCATAAACATACAGATAACCCTGGTGAAGTCATCAAGTAACAAACAGCTGTAGTCTCACTTATACAGGTAAGAAAAATAAGAAGATACTAAGCAACCTGTCTCAGCTCTCTGAGGCCTATATCAGGATGTTATCGAGGACCCAGTAACAGAAGCCCCACAGCTGTAGCACCTCAGGAATGGACACAATTTCTTACTATAGGTTCATTGCAATTTCTCTGCCCTTTCCTTCTCTTCATGCTAATTCATGTGTGCAGTCCGGCACATTGAGGGAGTAAAGTCACTCGTCTTCTCCTCAGGACCTTTCAGAGACTTGACCTAGCCTTGAATCAAGATGTCCACTGAGCACATAGCTCAGGGAAGCTTAATTCCCAATATTCATACAGGCCCCAGAGATCCCACTCTTCTTCCAAGCATCTCCTCTGCATATTCAGCTAGACTCCACTACCTGGAACCCATACTAAAGTTCATGTAAAATTAAACCAAAATAAAAGAGCACATGTAGTTTGTTGTTCCTCATTTGTAAAAAAAAAAAAAAAAAAAAANAAAAAAATAGAAGCTAAAATAAGTTTCATCTTCCTTCCCCCCGCCTCCACACCATCAAAACTCCATTTCATTTGTTACTGAAATGATATAAGAATGATGGCATATTTACCTGTAGCAGCAAGGGCATGTCTCAGTCCTGCAGCAACATCCACCACCTTCTCTTTGAGTGACTACTCAAGTAAAAGAAAAATATATTTTAGTTGCTTTTTGCATTTAGTGCCTCTAAAAGCAAAATATGCCAAACACAGAAGTGGAATGCTATGAAAATAGTTCTTGCAATTCCAGCCTGCATGTCACAATGTGTATCAATATTTTTTATTGCAAAGGAAGTAAATTTTGGTCAACAAAAATTAGTGGAAACATCTTAAAAAAAAAAAAAAAAAAAAGCAAAGCAACTGGATNGATGTACAGCTTTGTGGCAATAAATAAAAAGCCACAGCCAATATCCTCATGAAAAAAGGAACCTTCTTGGCGACACAGATGTTTATTTCTTAATTTTAACTCAGTGTTCCTCACGAATTCCACCAAAACCTCCACAGCAAATAGCAATGACAAGCAGTAATAACTTCCATTAAGCTGTTCAGTCTTACCAAGTCCTCTGATCACAAACAATACAGTTGATAGTACCACCTACACCACTCAAGGTTGCCCAATATAATCATGCAAAAGAAGACTATATACCAAGTCACGCCTGCATAAAACACGTGACTTCAGTTTGCACAAGGTACTTAAATTCTGGCACTTCTGCACTTCCAAGTACTCCGCAAATTTACTATTCTTCTCGCAGATGTAACACCATTTCAAATAGACGGCACCCAGCCCAAGCATTTAACAGGATACAAACCAAAAGAGAAAATATTCCAGATAAATGAATGGTCCACGTGGTCAGGGAGGACACAGATTCAGATTAGCACTGTCAATGCTACCATTTTCAAGGCACCATACTGGAATGCCGCTCCCAGGAAACATCAGGTGAGTTAACCCCTATTCACTAGGGGCTACCTAGGAGATGAGTTGTCCTTCTTCTTCTACATTAAAAAAAAGCAAAGGAGTATCTGGCATGAGCCACGAGGCTAAATTTCTTGTCTGAGAATCCTTTCTGCTCTGAAGTTATTGCTTTCATTAGACATGAGAGGTCATGTGTATGGAAAAGAGTTTCATTAGTGTTCTCCAAATAAGAAACTACAGTGTAAATTAGGGATTAATTAGAATTCCTGTGAGAAATTTATTTAAACTGTTAGGCTTATAGCCAACAACAGGAAAGCTTTTCTGAATTTACAGAAGTCTCGGTATCTACTACTTAAAACATTTTAAAGCAATTAATTTGGGGCTACATTCTGAGCTCTCTACTCACACTCAGCAGTGCCTCATCTACAAGTATGACCACAGACTTCACAGAATCACGGAATTTTCAGAGTTGGAACGGACCTCTAGAGATCA
>RSEF01000005.1:14130446-14143284 GCA_003993805.1 Himantopus leucocephalus
CAAACCTGTGAGTGCCTGTGCATCACACAAGCAATAGCAATGTAGAACTTCCAGCATGTTCTGTACATCAACATATTTCTCCAGCTCTTAGAGAGACAGATTTACCTACTAATATGATTGTAAAATCCCAGCCACAGGCAACTTGTTTTACACAAAAGCCGGACAGGGCAGTGCACAAAGTAAAATGCAGTACATCCTCTGAGTGATTCAAGCCCAACTGCCCATCTTTGTTATGGCCACAGACAAAGAGTTCTCCCGCACCTGAAAGAAAAAAAAAAACAAAAAAACAACAGTGCACATGCCATGAGATCCTGTGACAAATTACAACAGTGATTGTATCATTTTAGGCACTGCAATCAAGCAAAAAGGAAGAGAAACAGTTATTTCTGATGCATCAGAAACACCTCTGAATAAGCACAGCTATGAAGAGTTGGGTTTGTTAAGGGAGACAATCCATATGGTAATACAGGCATCTCTCACTAAGATCCATGATGAAGTTTTTATCCTGTTCACATCTGCCTGTATCCCTTTTTCCCCATAATTAGCTATGGCATACACAGAACCTTTCAAAGGCTAGATGTTGTCTTCTTCTCCTTACCTTAAAACTTCCCAAGACTGAGTAACCTCCCACTTGACTCCTCCCTCCCAACCCCCTCATCCTCTATACAGAAAAATTGACTGCTTTATACAAAAAGGTGTTATATGAAACAGTCCTCACATAGCCAAAAAGCAACCACAGAAGATAAGCAGAACAGGAATTTCCCTAATTTCCCCAAAATATCAAGTTAATTGGTATGAGAGCAACCTGTTTTGCAATGAAGAACTGGTACTTGCTCAGAAACATAAGACGCAGATAGGTGGCAGCAACAAATCATCACGGAAACAGAAAATAAAATGTGTTTAGAAATCATACAGTCCTTGCAAATGCAATGTTTTTACCAGTGATAACTGCAGAATGTCCCCCTCCTCCAGTAATGCTTTTAATGTCTTGACATTTGCAGGAAACATCTTTCAGTGACTGAGGTACCAGCACATCCTCTTTATGACCAAGACCAAGTTGTCCATAGCTGTTTGCACCCTTCAAATACATACAGAAAAATAACACATTAAAAAAAATAACAAAAAGAGATACATATCTGCTCCTAAGAGCGAACAAGCTTATCAGGGACACATCACAGGTTAACCTGCCATTATTTGCTCATGAAAATCCTCTTAAATGACAATCTTTATTCTTACTGCTGTCACACAGGACCCCCAGAATTAAGACCATGACTGTCCTAAATTCGCTGTCATTAAGGCTGCCCTTGCAACCCCAGTATTTTAAGAAACATACTGGAATATATCCTGGTAAGACTTTAACTGCAGACTTACAGTTACTAAGGAGGAAAGCATCGTTATCAGGATGATTACCACCTGTTTAATTTTAATGCTAACAATTCCCACTCATCACTGAGATCTTATTCATGCCAATGCTTTCTGGCAGTCTATCTCCAAAACAAGATCAGAAAGACACGCTACCTTACTCTAGAACCTAAACAAGTAAAGCAGAAACACGTACACCTCATTTGCTGAGTCTTTTAACTTAAAGTGGTCAAAATGAAAATATACCAATTACAGTTATTATAAATTTATAAGTACAAAATTATAACCACCAAACCAATCATGAAAAGCAACCACTGACAACGTGGTAACGTGTCAGGGAATTTTTTAGTCGATCTAAGCTCTATGAAGTAAGTGCCCAACAGTTTGAAGAACAACCTTCATTCACAAAGGTGGATTCAGTAACTTTCCTAGCCCATGCACCGCAGTAACGGCAACACTCAACACACACTTTGCTCCCAGCTGGTGATCACCGCGGGGGGGGGGAGACTTTCCCTATCTCACAGGCTCCCCCTGCCTTTCTGCTCTCTATTTGCCACCCCCCCACCCCCGATGCAGCACCTGGTGTATTTTAAAAGGACACACTTAGCAATAAACTTTTGGTACCTACAGAAACACCGACATTTCAGACAAAAGCATCTGTCTGCTAGCCTCAGCCCATAGTTAACAGGTGGATGAGATGTCAGGATTCGAGCTCAACAGGCAGATCAAGTTGCTGTCTCACAGTCGCTACAACTGGTAGACAGTTTTAGAGCATGTTACCACGTAACAGACATAATTCTTTTTAGAAGGCTTTCCACAAGCTCTCATTTTAGCCTTTAACTTGCAATGAATTTTCAATTCTTCAAGAACAGGCGAGCCGAGACAAGGTGCAGGAGGAAAACAGGTGCCTGAGGAACTCCACGCCACACGCGAGCGTCCGTCCCAGCACTAACCCACCTGTCTTCATTCACACTTCCAAGAGCGACAGGTTATTACCAAACACGACCACCCCACAGCAAAACGAGCCAACAATGAAAAGAGATACCTATTTAGCGGCTTTTAGACCCTCTTTGCTCATCAGGTTAAATCACGGTTCTGACAAAAAAAAAAAAAAAAAAAAAAAGTCTTATTTTTTTTCGAAGAGCTCAGGATTTCACCCCAGGCCACCCAACTTGAAGTGAAACGCGCCCCCACCCGTCCCCCTCGCCTCGGTGGTGGCAGCAGGTCGCCACGCAGCAGGTCGCCACGCCACCTCCTCCCGGCCCCACAGGCCACGGGCCACGGCGCAGCTCAGCCCCGGCGGGACACCCCTCGGCGGGGAGGGGGGCGACGCCGCAGGACTGCAAGCCTTCAGCTTCCCGGCAAAGAGCCGAAGAACTGCGACGAGGGCGACTCACCGCAACTTTACCACAGCATTCTTTTTTTTCGGGGAGGGGGAACCTCGGGCCGCCCTTCCCCAGGGCGGCGGCGCGCACGGCCCCGACCCCCCGAGCCCCGCGGCCCCCCAAGGGAGGGCTCCGCGTCCCGCCCGTCGCCTCCTGAGGGCCGCGCTGCTCTGGGGGCAGAGCCGCCATCTCGCGGCCGCGGGAGCAGAAGGAGGCCCCAGGCTCCCCCCGGCCTCCCTCACGACGCCCTGCCGAGCGCCCACTTACCCAGGCGAAGAGCACGGGCTCCATGGGACCGGCGGCCCCTCGCCCTTCCCGCCGCACCGCAGGCCGGGGAGGAAGAGGCGGGGCGGGGGCGGGCTCCGGTGGGGCACCGCCTCACCCCGAGCCGCCGCGAGCGGGAGGTCTGTGGGGAGCACGGCCACTACCGCGGGGCGGCTTCGCCTGACGAGTTCCCCGTCAGGGGTGGGGAGGGCGGGAGGAACCATTTAGACCCCCTCAAAGCCCTCCGGAGCGTTTCGGGGCCGGCTGTGGTGGACAGCCGCCGTCCTGATGGGCCCCCCCCAGCTGTCCTCCACCGGCAGGCTCCAGCTCCGGCCGCCGCTTTCACGAAAAACTCCCCAAAAAGGCCAAGCGCCAGGGCCTGCCGGCGCTGAGGGAGCCCCACGGGTGGCGGGGGATAGGGAGCACCCGCCGGGGGCTGTGAAACTCTTCCCCAACGCGCCCGTTTCAACAAAGATGGAGCGTTTAAAAAAAATGAGGGGAAAACAAGTCACCCCTCAAATAAATATACACAGTTCCCAATGGAATTAAGTCACACGAGTGGAATATCTGAACCACAGCGTAAAACATAAAAACCCTTATTCAGAAGTGAGTGCTTTGTGTTTATTGCTACAGCGCTGAAGTAAAGGTTTTTCTGCTTCTAATAATTACCAACAAGTCATTTATTCCATTGACATTTAAAGCCTCCACAGTAGTTTAAGATATTTAAATTATTACTGTTCTACATAGCCAGAAGTTTTGGATGCATGAAGCCAAACGTACATGATGTTAATGCCATGGAAACCTATCTTCTCTGTATTACTTTTACAGTTTCCTTAATTTTTGCTACACAAGTGCAAATAAAGATACAATCTCTGTTTTTCCAAAGTATTTGAAATTAGGTGCTAATTTAGCAAGTATGAGGTTTCCTACTTGACATGTATACATAGTTCAGACAGATTTGAATTAACACAGATCTATGTATATTTCAACAACATAATCCAACATTTTTTAAAATGCAGCTGACTATTAACTGTTATCACAGAAGCAGACAAAATAGATCCTCCCTTACTACTCACTTATAAGGTTCCTTCTTCAGAAAGCCAAAGCTCCTAAACTCTATTTTAAAGTGTAACGTAAGCTGTAAATATGTAGACCATATTTCTAGGTCTTAAATGTTCTTAAAAAATAGTAATGGTGGGTAACAGTCACAGGAAAAAATAATGTAGATGATTTAAACAGTGAATATATCCGGAAAGACTGGGCCAGCGATTGCTTATGGAGCAGATGTGGCCTGCTAGAAAGCATATTAAACAAACATTTTCAAGTACAGAGGTTCATGAAAGTCCCTTCAAGTTCTCAAAATCCTGGACTAGCATCTGCAGTGTGTTTAACATTTTAGTCAATTTTTCCCAGAACACATTACCCAGGGCACTGGTGGAGTCCCCATCCCTGGAGGTATTTAAGGGTCATGTAGATATAGTGCTGAGGGACATGGCTTAGTGGTGGGTTTGTCAATGTTAGGTTAATGATTGGACTAGATGATCTTACAGGTCTTTTCCAGTCGAGGAGATTCTGTGATTTGCTTGATACGGAATGAAGGTGTTCGGGCCTAGTAAAGAAGAAACAAAATGTATCTTTGTGCAGCTTGTGGGGGTCAATGAAGTGACCAATTAATAGGATACTTAATCTTACAAAAAGCCAAACTAGACTATGAACTTTGGTGTTATTTTAGAAACAATGAAACTATTTTGAATATTAAATTGCAGTTTGGAAATGGTTTTAGGCTTTGTGCTAAGTCAGTACCTGATGGCTCGCTATATTTTTTGCTAAATTAATTCAATCAGGAAAAAGGCAAATGGTATTTCTGTAAGGAAAGGTCTTCCCTCAGGTGCAGTATCAAGGACAGCAGCAAAAATCCTGACTGAGCCGATAGCAATCTCTTAAAATAAACAGAATTAGGATTTCATGCAGCAGCTCTGAATCTCTGCCTTATACTAGAAGCCTGCCAAACAGCACATTTGAAATTCTTTGGGGACAAGAATGATCCCTTTGAAAGCAGGATCTGATGCCTCAATTCTATCATTGTGAACCTCCAGCTATTTGTGTCCTGATGCCTGCGTTGTAATCATTCAAGTTTTAAACTTAGTAGCACAGACTTAGAAGCACTGATTACTATAGCTTCTACGCTATAAAGTCTGCAATGTTATAAAATTAGTAGCATAGATGACTAGAGTCAGAAACAGACATTTCCCTGCAACAAATTACTCCATTATTGCCTCATAAGCCACCTTCTGCAGCATCTGATCCCAGCCCTGATCCACAGACCACACTTCTGCTCCAGTCTAGCAATTTCTCTACTCCCCCACCAGCTTCTCAAAGGCAATTCTGGGCCTTTTTTGATCCAAGGGGGATGGAGGAATACATTCCGTAAGAGATTTTACACAGAAAAACAAGACAAAGTGATTATCCTTATGGGCCATTCACTCTTCCATTTGTAAAGGAGAGAGTTCTGCATACAACACATTACATGCCTAGAAAGAAATCATTAGGGGAAAGAAGAGAGTTGCACCACACTGCTAACAGGGGTGTTAAACTTCCAGCTGCTTGCCCATCTTGCTGAGGGCATCGCTGACAACGTCCAGCTCATGACGCAGCTCATTCACCACGCTGGCGATGCTCTTCATGTCTTTCAGAATCTGCACGCTTTGAGTATATGGATTGTACTTCACGCCAAATGGGCGCTTGATGGTTTTTGCAAACTCTCTATTCAAGTAAAAAAAGAGACGGAGTTATAAAAAACACACAAATGCATCCTCTGTATGCCATCAGTATCAATAACCACTCCTCTAAACTACTTACTTTCTTAAAAATAGTGGTAGTTGTTATATAGTTAATAATCTTTCCCACCCAGTACATGGAAGACGAAGCAAATACTAATCTCAGCTTTCCAACCCATGAAAGATAATTACAGAATTCTGATAAGAATAAAAGAGCTTGGTGCTGCTACTGAGATGCATGAAATCAAACCTACTTTTATAAATCAGAGGAAAAAAAAACCCCACACAGTTGTACCTCATCTTTTCCTTTGCTTCTTCAAAACTTTCAGAAACAAAGTAAACCTCCTGGAAAGTTGTAATGAGGCATTCTTGCTTGCAGGTGACCTTTGGATCAAAAGGCTTGACTTTGGCACTGCCAGAGAGCGAGTGCTAATAACATAATGTGTCATCATGTGTCAGAGGAACATCACAACGCAAATAATCCACAAGGAAGATGACGTGAGGTAGAGTGAAGAAAAAAAGATTAAGTGAGACCATATTTAGTGCATTGCTTCTTAAAATTTTTACCTGCAGATGAACAGTGGTTAAAGCTTAACAAACAGAGTAATTCTGAACAATCATATTCTGCCAATCTGGGTCAAAAAGGGGATTCCTCAGACACAAGGCTCACATGTAAACAAGAGTAATATTTTCAGAATCTGGTTAAACGAGCAGAGCTTTATTCTGAAAATAGTTACTTGGAACCTAACGTTAAGAAACACCAGTCATCTAATGCTTCCTGCAAAAGACACGGGAGCTACTCAACATGTATCCAAAAGCAGACTGTCCAGTGATTATTGCCACAGTGGATTTGCTTAAAGCCTAGTAGGTATCTAGTTTTCAAGAGAAGGATTTTTAGAAATATACTTCATAAAAACCAGGGAAAAGCAGTGACAATAATTAGCAGGTACAAACAAAGAAGTAGTAAATAGGCAGTAGATATCCTTACCTTGAGCTCACTAATTGAAGAGAGCAAGCCAGCCCCATAAACTCGTAGCTGTCCCTCTTGCTTGCACAAGCCAAACTCTACAGTGAAGAAGTAGCACTGAAACAGAGAAGGGAGTGAAATAATTCAGCCTTCAGCAAAGATGCAGTGGTGAACTAGATGGGGGCATTTCTATTTGTAGGTAGTGTCAAATAGTTGCAAATAACAGTCGTCACTTGGTTATCCTTCTCAGATATTTAAAGAGGAGGGAAGCCAGAATGGAGGTGTGAGGAATAGCATGTTTCTCAGAAGAAAGACTGATATTCTACATCACTCAAATAGGCTAGAAGTTGTTAATGTCAACAGGAACACAGAGATGTAAATCTGTTTTGAGAAATATTGTCACGACACGACAGCTTCAGCTTAAAAGAAACACTGGATAGAGAGGATCTCTAAGTTAGTGAGTGAAAATATCAGCCCACTACAGTTTGTTCCTCATTTGCTTAGTGGCCTGTAAAATTAAAGATGTTTAGTTTGCTGAATTTCATGATTTCCGCAGGTGTATGGAGAGGAACACTATTTTCCTAGATGGTTTAGTTCTGCTGCTACTGAAGGTAATAGACATTTTACCACTAGCTACACCAGGGGGCGGGGGGGGGGAGGTGAAGATCAGCAAACCAGTTCTTTCATAACTGGCATCAATTATTTTTCATCTAAATTTAACTTTCATCTTAAAATATTTTTGCCAAAACATCCAGAAACTGATACCCAGGAAATAAGTTTTATTTATATTATTTTAATTTCTTGGCTGAAGAGTATCTAATGCTAGTGCTCACCACATTCAATGAAAACAGCACATCATTTCAATTCATTCTACACATTAAAGAAATAGATTACTTCCAAAAACATTCAGTCATGTTCCCAGAAGTAAAAAGATTTTGTTTGGAAGAAACAAACCACAGAATTTCTATCTGGAAGAAGTGATCTACCACCAGATGTTGCACCCTTACTTGACAGCCAAGTGAAGAAAAATACCAATCATATCAACCTTAAAATGTATTTTTTCCTAGCATGGAAAATTGTTTTATGCTCTAAAAGTCAAGAACCAGTGAAACACATAGGTCCAGCAGCTGGTGTGGCTAATGTTGATATGAAGCTCCAAATTTATCCGATGGAGTGGGATCAGCCTAGTAAAGCATGAAACTTTCAATGGGATCACCAGGCACTGAAACACTCACAGTTGCCAGTTTTTGGACAGCCTCATCTGATGCCCCAAGTGATGCAAGACCAATTTCCTGGGAGAACTGAGCAAAACTGGGTTCAGCCAAAAGAGGGACATGGCCTAGAAGCTCATGGCAGGTATCACTGGAAAAAGAAACAAAACAAGATGTCTCAGGATCTGTCTTTTTGGTAGAGTGAAAAAGCAGCACCACTGAACAGACACAAAGTCTTGCATTAAACTATTTAATATCCAAAAGACAGAAAAGTGTCAGTCATGTTTAGCTGAAAGCAATTGAGCAGGTCATACCAGCTCTACATAAGTATATCAACTCAGATTTTCAAATGAAGCTGTCTAAAATTAAGATCTGAGCTCCACATTTACGAGGCAATTGAATATTAAACTAACTCTGCACACAATGACATCAGTAAGAGCTCTCCAATAACATGCTGGAATTTTGAAAATCCTATACATATGAAGGTGGCACTGGAACATGCTAAAACTTCATTCCATTCAGCGTGAAGGCTAAGTCTTCAGCACCTTAAAAAAAAAAGTTTTCTTGCTGGTGTTCTTAAATAGCTTTTAAGTAGCTTGGCCCTGAGCAGCGAGATTCAAAAGTCAAATTCTCTCAAATTCTACCCCAAGGTTAAATGACTCACGGCTCTGGTGTATAGAGAGGGTCCGAGCTGTGTCTAACATATTGAGTGCAGTGAAAAACTCTGAATGCTAATCCTGCCAAGAAGTCCCTGGGCGACAGATATCCAGCAACGGGGCGAATGGTGAAACCTGTGCGCTCTGAAAAGGAATGGAGATAGTTTAATGTAGAATTGCACAACGTTGTCACCTTTGCTGCTACAACTGGGGTAAAAGCCACAGCACGACCTTGGCTCAAGAGCACATGAGAAAATTAGGCACGATTAGAAAAAATTAGACCTAAGCTTGAGAATGACCAATATTTAGTAAAAATGTCCCTACCTCTGTGTCAGTGGATTTTGTACAATTTCATGCCTACAGCCAGCACAATACAGCTAGGTATCTCTTTAGCCAATCCTAACAGTCTTTTCAGAGGTAGCATTGCCCCTGAAACGTCACTGTTTGTATATATTCAAGACACAATACATTAAAACATGCATGGCCAAAAGGCCTGTTAAAGGACCAGAATGAACACAAGCAAAAGTGACCACGGATATTTTCTTGTGCCCACAACATAGCAGTGTGATTTGCAATGGACCTTAGTTCCTTTTTGTGTAAGAAAGTTAGCACGTTACCTTTCAGGAAGCGGGACACATCTTCCAGCTGGGGGATATTGTCTTCCCTGTACCCACAGTATTTGGTGAGCAAGGGTAAGTTTTTAAGATACTCTCTGCAGGCATGAGTTGGGTAAAGCTTGTTAAGCTCTCGGTACACTGTCCCCCAAGTCTTGATCTCCTCCTCAGTGAATTCAATCTTGGGAATTGGGTCACCGCTACAAGGAGAAGAGGAAGAAAGGACATTCCTTGGTAAATGGCTAATAATGGATGACTCATTTGCCTACTATTATTATTTAACATCTATATGGCTGTGACACCTGGTCAGGGTACATTAGGCATTGTCCAATACACAGCGAGATCTGGTCTATGCCCTGGAGAGCTTTTAGTCTAGGGCCTTGCTCTCTTTTCTACGTAAGTCAACTGACAGGAATCTTTGCATTAACCTCACTGGAACCCAAAAGCTTTGGTTCTGTAGACAGTTTCTGAGATGTTTAATGCTGAGAGCAACATTTAAAATACCTGCACAACCTTTACAGCTTCAGGAGCCAAGAACACATCCTTTTCCCTGTTGGACTTCCCTGTCTGCCATTACTTTCCATTATCTTTTTTGATTTGCTTTAGAAAAAGAGAATTCCCTAAATTAACACCACATTGCATGGAAGAAGCTAAATGTACCCATTAGTTAGAAATCATACTTCTATGCAGAGGAGACAACTGTCTGTCTGAACATATTAATTGTAGTCCATTTCTCCTACTTAGCCATCGGGATCTTGATTAAAGTGGATTACAGCAAGGGTGTGACCCAAAGCTCACTGAAAACAGTGGGAGTGTTACACTAAGCTTCCACTGCCAGCCAGGTAACCAGCATGGCAAATGCTTTCCCAAGGGAATCTCTGTTAACAACACATTAACAGTAGCTGTCGCTGTGCCGTGGTAACCAGTTGCATTAATACACAGTGCAACAGAGCTCTAGATACCCACCATTTCTAGGTCAGTCCCAGTTGAGGAACTTGGCATCTAAAATCAAGCAGGCAACAGCAACGTGCAAATCATGTTTAGAAAGAACGTGCAGCGCTAGGCTATGAAACTCTTACTGCTTTAAGAGCTCCCTCCCCCAAGCAGCATCTCTAAAGACGGAGGCTCTTCAAGTTTCCTTTCACAGAAAACTTCTTATCTACACATCACATGCGCTAGTTTGAACCAGGAAATAAAACTCAAGTATTAACATTTGCCCGGAGAGTTTACACTCAGTGGTCAATGGGCTTTATATTGGGTTTTGCCTCCACTCCTTCTCCTTTGCAAAGGAGACCAATCTGCCCTAGTCAAGTCAGTATGTCCTGGCACAAGCAGCTGTGCAAGAGGCATTGTCCACTCACTTCATTTGTTGCACCCATTTCCAGAGAAGCAGGAAGGGACCGCAGAGTCCAAATGCACCACGCTGCAGGAAGCCCATGTTGGCATCGCTGCCCATATGAGGATCAGCGCTGCCACAGATGCCACAATGACCGAGCAACCATGAGCTGATCCTCAGACTGATCAGAGGCCCAGGGAGCTGTAAGGCGGCCTAGATCTACCTTTTAATCTTGTCTTACATCTCCCTTCATTACACCCCTCCCGCTCTGATTCCCAAGCCAAGCATGTGTCGGGGAGATCTGAGGGCCAGGGAAGGTGAGCTCCTGCCAGTCCACTCTGGTACTATTTCATGGCACCCTTATTCTGGAAGCAATTGAGCTTACTGTTTGTAATTCATAGCCAGGTCTGCAAAATACTTTCGCCTCTTGCGATAGACATTGTCTTTGAAACCCTGGTGGAGGGAAGGAGAAAAACAAATGAGTTTCTAAGCTGTAGTAAATAAATTAAATTTAAAGCAAGACAGTTGAAATTTCTTCAGCTGGGAAATATAAAAGTATACTGTGTAAGAATGAGATGACAAGGCAGGAACCTCATAGCTGTAGTCTGAAATGTTTAATAACTGAACTAAGCAAATACTCCAATTCAAAGTAAGGATCAGCGATTTTGTACATACAACTATATATTCAGTAGACAAAGATTCCTTTTAGTCATATCAGTATTTATACAAACTTTGTTACTTCCTTGATTATTCTAAATTACAGAACAAATTGCCCATTTGCACTGCCCAAGTACAAATTTGTTTGCTCCAGTTATAGTAAGGAAGAAAGAAAGAGGAGGAACCAAGCCTGTCTCACAACAGCTTTTTCTTTTTTTTTTTTTTTTTAAATTTGTATGCAACCACTCAGGGCCCAGACCTGAAGTCCTCGCATGAGTAAGCCTTGCAGAAAGGCATGGGAGCTGAATTCACTGCCGGCCTTGCTTGAACCAGGAAAAGACATGAAATCCCCAAGAGAAGATGCTCAGACCCACAGAGGCGCCGTTGAGGGGAAGGAGAGGGAGGAGGAAAAGCTGCAATTTTTTAAAGTAAGCTCTGCAAAGTATGTTTTCACTAAGGATTAGGTGTAGGGGGGAGAAAATACTTACTGGATGGTCAGCATCCAAATCGGACCCGTACATCAGCACTCGGTTTGCACACTTATCCAAATCTGAGATCTTCTTCGGAAACCAGGGAACATTCTCCATGTCTAGGGAACACACGGAATCCACAAAGTTATTAATAACGCCGAGCATGCTGAGGGAGGAAACGCTACTTTCAAGTATAGCTATGGCGGTTACAAGTGAAATCTATAAATTAAGAGGGCATGAATAAGACAAGGGAGTCCACTGCCTATCTGGCAGGAGCCTACAGCTCACACTTCCTCCTCTGTCACTGCCACAGTCTGCCTACAGAGCACAGCCAGCTCCAAGTGTCCAGGGAGGAAACAGTTAATATGGGTTTTCTGTGGCCCTTGCTGTTATTACTGTTAGAGTAGTATCTAGAGGCTCTCCCTGAGACAAGGCCTCCTTGTGCACAGTGCTCTGTGAAGCTTCTAAGGTACGAAGTGTGCAAAGGAGCAGGAGCGATTTGCCTGTGGTCCTTGGACAGAGTGGGAGTAGGTTTGAGTCGTCTCATCCTGCTTTACTGACCATGGGAAAAAAAACATCGCTCTGTGGTTACGTACCTCAGAAGCATCCAGCTTTGCTGAGGGGTTTGTGGGGGAAGAGGAAGAGAAGGAGGCAATTTCAGTCCTGCAGCCTTAGAGAGATGCATCATTACAGTTTTGCTACTAAATTTTTTTTCCCTTTTTTTTTTTTTAGCCCAAGAGAGTTTATAACCAAGATCTTGGCCGAGTGGTTAATACGCTGTTTCTCTGCCCAAATGCTCTTCAGTTTTCTTAAAAAGGACAGGGGAATGTTTAGATTGAACTTCCCCTTACTTAGGGCTAAAGTAAGCCATTTTTATCCAAAAGACACCAGATCTCACCTTTCCCTACCTACCAGCCCGTGCCAAGCACAGTGGCTGAGAAATACATGGGACCAGCTTCCTGCTGCCCTGAACTTTAGGCATCTCTTTAAGTAGAAGCAAAGGTAAACAGGATGTCAAGCATCCTAAGGTTAAAAGGCACCTCTTTCACACTAATATAATTAACCATTATGATGAAAAGTGGTAAAAAAAAAATTAAATCAAGAGTGACATGAGGAAATTGGAGAATCCATCTCCCACT
>RSEF01000005.1:14143384-14163751 GCA_003993805.1 Himantopus leucocephalus
GCTGGAAAAGATGGTTTGTTCCAGTTTGCCAGTGGGATATATTTCTTGACGGAATGCTTCAATTTTCCCTTCATAAAGAAAATGCAGTATTTATTCACTATATGTCTTAGCTCTACAATAGACATTTCACTTCCTCTTGCAGAATAGATCTCCCTGTCAAACAAGCTGACTCAAAAAGCAAACAATTTGTAGGATCTTTACCCAGAATCTTAAGCATATGAGAGCTTGATATTAATAATGAATCTGTAAACATGGGCACAGTAAGATATTTATGATAGAATATGACTAATCTGTCAGTTTTCCCTAGCTCAAATGCAGCAATAGTAAGAACTAACATGTCATTCTGCATATGATTTATTTTTTTTAATTACTTACTAGGTAGCCCTCTAGAAGCTCTTCCATTGTAGGTAAGTATCTCTTATTTGAAAATCTGAGCTCAAGCTGGGTTTCCAGTACTTCCTGATAGCAGCCAGGTTGAAATTCCCATGTTTTCTTTTCTGTCAAAATGTTGTGCTCATCCTTGATAAAATTTGAAAGAAAACACAGGATACAATTCTCACTCACAATTTCCTCAGGCGTCAGAAAGTGACCTGAACTCAGCTGTCTCAACTGTGAATGAAGGATTAACTTTTTTTTTTAACTTTTACTGAGATCTGCCTTTCCCTCTCCTCCAAAGGCTATAAGCTTTTGCAACATACACTGGGAAAGCCAATGTATTCTTGGTGTATACATATGGATTATTCTAGTGTTAAGGGACACGGACATCCTCCCCTGCAACCCAGACTTGTAAAGATGCTCAGCAGAGTCAGTCACCCAAGCACTTCTGAAAACCCACTTTGGACCTTCTCTCCCCAGGAGACAACAGAAGCAGTGGTTTGATTAGCATCTACAGGTACCGGAAAACATGAAGCACAGGGAAGGGCACAGGACAGTCCGAGGAGCCACGTCGAGACACAAGATGGTGAAGGTGAGCTCAGCAGAAGCACACGAGCTTCATGGCGCACAAGAGCCGTGGAGAGGATATAAACTGAGCTGCCAGCTATGCCAGATTTAAGGGCACTTCCTACCTCCGAGGCCTCAGTCTGATAAACAGACAGGAGTGTCCCTGCCTCCTACCCTCGCCCTGTCATTTCCAATTTGAGCAGGAGCTTTCTGGGACACTGGTCATCCCTCTCCTCATACCTTACACTGTGGAGCCTGCGGTCAGCTTTACCTATAACTGCTGATACAATGTGAGCAGTACAGTAACGGCCAAGGAAATTTAACCTAATATGAAATTACTTAGTTACATAAAGAGATAACTGGGGTGCCCAGAATTTTGGGGGGTAGATTAAAGCTGATTGACTGGTTTAGTAAGAAGTGCTAGTTCACCACAGCCAATGCCCTGTAGTCTGAAAGAGCAGAAGCACAAAGCATGAACTGACCCGATTACAGCCTGTTTTCACTGGGTGCTCGCTGGACCCTGCACTGCTCCTCTCCTCTCCTCTGCAGGGTTTCCAGCTCCTGTGAATCTCCAGATGGTTTTACAGGAGAATTATTTAAAAGGTTTCATCCAAAAGCTGAATATTCACAGTTTTAGAGTTGCAAGGTTTCAGAAAATCATCACTCTGTCACGAGCACAACTGCTGCTTTGGGTTTTCACCGACAGCAGGACACTTCTACCTTCTCCCAAAAGTTGGCAGCGTTTCCTACCATTTAAGAACAGTGGCTCGGGCCCCTCACCACAGAAAAGAGTAATGTGGCACAGCAAAACTGCTAGCAGTCAGGTATCGAGTGCAACGCAAACAGGACAGCAACATGCATGGGTGCTACTCTGCTCATCCTGGGAGGAGGCGGCACAAGCAAAGACTGACCCAGAAAATACCTGAATTGTCACAGAGTTGGTCTCCAGGAGCACTGAGGCAGAGAAAGGCCAAAAGTTTCCAATGGGACACCAGAAGCCTACACAGACCCTGCGGTGGGAAGGAGTTATGAAGGACAAAGAGACAGCCTGGAGCATCAACACCATAGGGAAACAGGCCTCTCCCTATCTCATGAGAGGTAAGGCAACACAGTTGTTTCATTTTTCCTTTTAAAGCTCACAGGAGATTTCTCACATATAGCCTCTCATACAGACAAAGCCCTCCAGACAGATAATCAGCACCTGAGGATCGAGTACAGGTCTGACCCTGCTCAAAAGTGGGTCAAGCTGATCACACGTTTTGCAAGACAGCACTTTGCCATGTGCAGCTGCCACGAAACCTGGTGCATTGGCACAGAGCAACTGTGATAGCACTCGCCATGAGGGCTACGAGAGCTCGCTTTCAATTACTTTATTCCCTCGTAATTCCTCATTAAATGAATCCTCCTGTTCTCGGCAGCCTCCAGATACAAGCAAGAGGGTGGTGTCAGACTGAAAAGTCCCATGTTTTCTGGGCCCTTTGCAGGAGTAGCTCCAGGAATGTCAAGTGGCTCCAGAAGAGGCCACAACTCTATTCCTGCTGCCCAGCTGCTAACTCAGAGGTGACTCTTCGTGTGTGCGTGTGTGTGTTTCTGTTTTGTTCTTCAAAGCAGGAATTTGACAGAAGAATTTCCAACCAGATAGTGGTGCTGACGCTTGTGAGTACACATTTGTAGATAAACACTCTGGAAATTTTTAGGCTGAAAAGTGTTAAAAACAAACTGTCACACCTTCAGACCTTCCCCTCCCTAGAGAGCTACACAGTAAAAGGACTCGTTGCTGTCTGTGAAGCAGAACAACACAAACCACCTGCCCTACGTCTCTTCTTCCTCCCACCCTGAGAAAGTCTGCTCTCCATGGGTCATAGGTAAAATATGCAGGGACTCAACTAACCTGGCGCATCGTTCCAGACACAGCACAAGTCTTTTATCTATCAACACGTTGAGGAAGCTGGTCTGGGGAAAAAAAAAAAAGACAGAAAAAAGAAAAATCGGTGTAGTACAGGGGGTCCCAAGTGCTCCAGCACTGGGGAAAAGACAGAGTCAGAGGGTGATTTTGTTCAACTGGCAACAACTGATGAGGCAAGAACCATGGAAAAAGGCAGGTTGGGAGTGATTTGCAGGGATATTAATCTTCTGCTGAAAGATAAGATTATCTACCTGAACACAGCAAGACTGAAGGAGAGAATAAGACAGCCCTAAAGTCTTCTCAATCCTGTCAAGGTCATCAGTGTGAATTACCCCTTCTCCCCAGAGAGCAGGAGAAAGTGCTTTAATCTCCAATGAGGTAATTTCACAACATCTCTTCTGGGATATAAACCTCCTCAGCCATCCCTTGGACTTCATTTGGCCCAGCCGTCTGCCTTTCCAACCAGGAGCATTTGCCTGAGGTAAATGTGGCCACTTAAAGCTTTTCCAGAAAAAGTTATGAAGTGCTAAATCCCTGAACAAAATAGGTTTAATACGACTTAATACTAAGTCTGCTCTAATCATAATTACCTTCTCCAGAATAGACTACTGCAATTTCTAATCATAGCCCTCTGCCTTTCCATTAATTAACTGCTACAGACAAGCTATGCCTTTAAGAATCGCGTAGCACTTAGGCAAGCATGGTGGAAGTTGCAGGGATGAGTGAAGATGAACATTATGTCGTCCTTCGAAGCAGTTTGTTTTCCAGTATAGGTTTTACAGATCTTCCTTATATTCTACTTGCATTTTATGGATGCCCTAATATACCGATGCCTGAAAAACTGCTGGTCTGAAAATCTCGCTCATATTCTTTTACTGATTCTTAATATTTATAAAGCATTGATTGTAACAACACCTAAGCAGCAGCACTCACTTCCATTCACTTTCTGATCTTCATTCTCCCGACATTTGACCTCTCTCACTTAAAGGAGATAACCTACCATTGCGTTTTAGGTCATTTACCTAAATGCTGGGAGTTAAACAGCTCCAAATCCAAAAGCTTTTCAAATTTCTTAAGAATGCATGGATCTGAAATCCCCAGCTTTCACCAAGGGAATTCTTCCACTTTTTCCCTTCTTCTGTGAACCATCATTCTTCCAACCACCGCCCAGAGCAATTCACCCAACCTTTGACCAGCATGAGGCTACAGCAGTGTCATGCACTGTACTCAGAACAACCACCGAGAAACATCTGGAAGTCTCGGTGCAATAACTCAGCTACTGGGAAGCGGACCTCATCCCCATGAGGGTTTAGCAATCAGTTAACTCTCCATGTTACCGAATAGTTGTTGAATAATAAAACATTTGATTTATAAGCAGCTAATAGGCAACAAAAGAAAAAGGGGAATTTAAATTACACAATTATTGAAAACATTTACAAATATTTTTTTCCAATGAAAAGTGCAAGAACCAATCAGGCAAATTACCCACTCGGCATGATTCAGCCAGCTGTAGTATCAATAGCCTTTAAGCACGCTTATTTTGAAAAGCCAGAGATGCTGTGTAAATCTACTGAAGCACATCTAGCCAACGGACCATTCACTGTTTGTATATTTACTTTGGACTGTTTAAAGAAATAATATTAGCCCTTTCATCTGAGGCAGGTAATATTTTTCTTTTCATAAAAGCTAAACAAAATCATGAGTGACATGAGTTACATGCTGCTCTGAGCAAACAAGGTGTAGTTTTTCCTAACAACATCTTTGCAAGCTTTTTACAAAAGGTTAGTTGAGACGCTGCTGGGGCAAGGGAGAAAACCACTCTCTGATTTGTTTTCACCAGTGAATACATTATCACAAATTTAATATCAGCTATATTTCAAACAAAACTGTTGCTGATTGTGAACCAGAATCCTGAAACAGCTCTTGGCTTCAACTACTCTGGAGTTAGCAGGTACAGAAACGCCAATTGAAATTCTTTTTTTTTTTTTCTCCTCATTATCTGCTCAGTGTTGGCCAAGTCACCTCAAGTTAAATCTGCAGGAAGCAACAGAGTTCTGGTCCTGCACCAATCAGCAAAACCTCCCCTTGTTACTACAGCAAACAAGATTTAGTCCAGTGACAACCATCAAGCAGGGGTGGGGAAAGCCAAGTGGAAAGCTTGACAAACTGATCTACATGCTGCCTGGAAATAAAGCACAGCTTAGAGAGGAAATACTGCATTTCCATTAGCACAACCTGAGTGGTACAAATACTGTTCTCCTTGGCCTTCTGCACCAATCCTGCCCTCCTGGCAAGGATGGTCAAATGACTACCTAGACTGCAAAGCAGAAGGGTCACGCATCCACGTCCCTCCTGCAGGGTGTCGCAGCCCTGCTCACAGTTGCTGGTGCAGAGATGACAGCCAGGAGGGTGGGCAGTGCCACTGCACCTGAGCAAGGGGAGCAGGGCAGGCCTGGAGATAGCACCCAGGTGCAGCCAACAGATCTCCAGACAAGTCCACAGTGGCAAGCAGGTCTGTGGTCAAGCTGGGATCAGCGAGGGACGTGGCCAGGCACAGTGTACCTGCCGTGGAGCTCCAGCAAAGGTGAATGAAGAGGCGGCTCACAGCTGTTTTCACAGCAGTCTGAACCAAGGTTACACAGCTGCTCTGCACCACTGCTGGCCATCAGCCACAAAGCCCTGGCTGGGGGAAGAGAGGCTGAGAAGCCACTTGGCCCTGAGGGCTCCGGCACCAAAGCTACCATTGCTGCGAGCTGCAGAGCTCACAGTACAGGGTGCAAAATGCTTATCCTGAAGATGAAACACAAAGCATCTGAGGAGAACAGTGTCTGAGAGCCACAGGCAACCTCAGCCACCAGCACTGAAAACAGCCGCTCTTAGCACACAGAGTAACATGGGATCCAAAGCCAGGGATTACTTCTGGCCAGGTCCTGATACTTCTCCATCCCTTAAGCAGAAAGTGTAGTAGAAGTGGACTCCATTCATTGAGGAACGGCTCCATTAGCACTCTTTCTCCTGCATTATTATTTCTATTCAAAAACCTCAAGAATTATGCAGTTCTTTTGCATCATGGGCAAACACAAAGCAAAATAGTCAAATGCATAAATAAGCCTGCTGATAAGAGAAGCGACTGAGTGTTTGTTAACCTCAGCTTGTTGGCCTAATTAGTATAACAGCAGCATATTTCACATTCAAAGTGAGGTGGAACAAGCTAACAAAGGAGAAAGCTTTGTACTTGCTAATGATATGAGTAAGTGCAGCTCAGAAAGCGATTCAGCAGACTTTGATCCACTCAGAAAAGAGAACGAGAGCTCTTCAGGCACTTCTGACAAAACAGCCTTACCATGAGTGTGCGCCAGTAACCAGCCTCTACCGTATTCATATTCATTTAGGAAGTTTATCTGACATTAGATTTGTTGACTGCAAGAAGCAGAAAGACTGCATTCAATATATTTCACACACCTTAAAAATAGCAAGGCCAAGGGAAATCAAGAGCTGACTCTAAGGTCCAAACAATCACAGTTGTGTCTGCCTGTTAAAAAATTGAAATTAAATTTAAAATTTTTTGTACTCATTTCACTTCCTTGCTGAGAACAATCACCCTTTCTGAAACAGAGGATGTGACCAGATTTTTCGTTCTTAGCCAATCTGTTATGTTCCATCAGTGTTTCAAAGTGAAATGAGCTTGGAGGACCATTCTCACTCTTCAGATTTTAGACACATACACACCCCCATCCACTGAAATCCTGGCATTCACACAGCACAACAGACTACTGAGGGCAAATTGTGGCCTAGGCAGTAACAATGACCACTGGTCAGCACGAGCAAAGTAAATTAAATCACAGTTACTTTCTGCTGTAAGGATGAAAACCAGCAAGCAATGTAAGCCCATCAATTCACAGTAGGGACTTTAAACACTGGCAACTGCAAAATGTTCAGCCTTGGAGCTGTAAGACACATAATCATTTCCAAGATTAGCAAAAGCTATTCATCTCGCTGGGTTCTCACGACAGACATTTCTTCCCCCCTCTGAGTTTCTTTTATCTTATTAGATTTTAGCTCCCATTACAGTTAGGACAATTTTGCAATGGGGCAAAATTAATTCATTTGCATCAAAGAAAGGCTCCTTGAAACGTAATACTAATGAGTTTCATCTGTCTGATTAGAGGGCCCTGCTTTTAGTAACACTTGGTGCAAAATTTTGTTTCAGGGAAACATAACATTATAAGAAAATTCAAGGCTAAAAGCATTAGATAAACAGTAACCGGGATAATGGATAAAAGATTAGGGTGGTAAACTGTGAGCAGACATATATATAACTGAATATTGACAAGAGGACCCAAGTGTAGACCAGAACAGGTTAATTTAATGAAGACGTGTTTGTGCAAGTGGAGCTTGGTACAATTCGCAACAGTGTATCTGGTGAACTAACAGGACACCTCCCATCTTGTCACAAGGCTTTTAGGAATGAAATGGAAAAGAGGTAGGGATGGGAAAAGAGAGCACTAATTTTTAGAAGGAAAAGATGGAAAATAAAGTTCATTTTAGATGAGTCAAACTAATTTTTAATATCTGGCAAGCTACCTGGACAAAATACTTCCTTAATTTTAAAATCTGTTTTTAGTCAAGAACAAGTTGTGTTTAATTAAGATTGTTTTCAGTTAATGGGAGAATTGCTCCAGAGGACAAAGGGGATTAAACAGAGTTGGTATTTCTTGCTTTTATTGAGCTTTTTCACCCCGACTTTCTCTGACCCTACTAGTACAAAAAAGTGAGAAAATAGAGTCTAGAATTAATTTCCTGATAGGCAGGGTGCAAATCCAACTGAAAAATCACATGGTAAAAGTAGTTATCAGAGATTTGCTGGTAAACTGGGAACAGCACACCATAAATGACATCTGCATAGACACATGCTGTGTCATTTGCAAATGACAAACACATGACGTAAGCACATGTAGTAGAATATACGGGAACCATCTTTCCTGCGACTACATCTCCTTCCATAAACCTCCCCAGCACATACACAAGACTAGAAACAAAGATACAGTATTAGGAGAGGACAGGCCTAAGCCGCTGTCAGGAACAGCTCCATTTGAGAGGAGGCAGCAAGGCCACGTTTGGACAAGGATGTGCTTTTACACAACACTCTCCATCTGTGGCCAAAGAAACCACTTTAAATTTGTGACTATGCTCTCAGAAACACACAGGCAGACGGTTGAGCAGTACGACTGAATAGGCAGTCACTTCTGGCTGGGGGACAACACTTATCCAGATTTGCTGCTGAATCACACTGCAAGGCAGCAAGGGGTTACCCGGCTTAAGGTGGTTAAATACAAAAAACCTTTGGATAAGCCAAGAACTGAATTCAAACCTCTCTTGTCCCTTTCCTCTGTTTTGATAAGGTTTCGACTTGAACATTACCGTTTTTTGTCAAAATTCTCTTGACCTGCAACAGGCAATGCTGAAACCTTGACAGTTTTATCCTTTTGCCAACCTAACACAGGAATTTAAAAAAACAAAACAAAACAAAACAAAACAAACAACTCATTTCAACACCCATATGTTCTCTTCCTCTGATGCCACACACATACTGCACCTGTGCATAATCTTTCTCCTGCTGGCCTTCTGCAACAGGTCAACAACAACAAAGACTGCACCTGTTATTCATAAGCTTTTTGTTATCTCTCAGAAGAAGCAAGAGGGCCCAGAGCATGTGTGGGAAGGAAAAAGCTTTGTTTAATTTAATTAAGTTTACTTCTTTCAAGTCTGAGTAAACTCAGGGATCAGCAGAACGACTGGGTAATTAAGTCACGAAAGCAGTTCCTTTACCCTGTAAGGGCAACTATATCATGCTTTGTCGCATTCAAAAGGTTCTTCCAAAAAGCACGCACAACCTTTACACCATGGACCAAAAATAAGTCTAGCACACAGAGGGTACTGCAGTACTAAGAGCTCTTTTAATGCAAAAGATGACAGCTGTGGAGAAGCGCTGTGATTATTTTCAACACTTCCATCTTGAGGGTTGGCTCCAGATCTGTTAGTGAAAGTTAGTGATAACGTTGCAATAAAAGATCTGATTCTGATCCTTAAGTTCATCGCTGAGAGCACTGGTTGAGAGGGAAGCGAGCATGGTGGGCTCCAAGATGCACTTGCACAGATGCTGTCCCAACACAGTGGTGAATCTTGTCCTCACCCACCTGCTCTGGCATCCAGAAAGGCTGGAGATGCAGGAAGGCTACAAGAAGTTTGCCTCTCAGGGCTACACCTGGCTGCTCTTGCTGGATGTGTCCTCTGCACCCACAAACACATGTACTGTGCAGGAGTCAGCCTGGGAAACTCCAGCCCTACTCCAGAGCAACTCCACGCCAGTAGCTTCTGCATCTATCTCCCACCTGCTTTTAGGAGTGGTCAAATCCTCTCCAAGAGGAGGAAAAGGAAAACGACAAATCTTCCCTTCAGTTGTGCTCGGGGCTTTCCCACGAGAACAGCTCACACTGCACAGTGCCAATACATGTAGGTCCCTCTAAGACTTTCCTTGGATCTACACTTACCAGCTCATAGGCAGTTTCCCATGTTTCTTTTTATCCCTTATTAAATGTCTTCCATCTAAAGAGCTCACAAACCTGGAGTCTTTCCTTGCTCTTCCATGTTTTCACCATTCACTTTCCCCTTTCCCATTACTACAGCCTTTTCTATCCACTATTTCTCCTCTTTCCATTCAGCTATTCTAGTGGCCTTATCCCAAATGACAAAATGGAGTTATTTTGCAGTTTTGTTTATCCCCACCTAAGCGGAAGCATTTCTCCTTCCTTTCTACTCTCTTAACTCATGAAATCAAAATCTTTACTAATCAGGCTGGCATAAACTCAAATTGTCTTCCCATGGTTCCTGTGCCCAGCCTTCCTACCTGACTAATGAGGAAACCCTCTGATGTTGAATAAAAGAGTTTATGCACTACAGAGTTTTTAATGGAAAATAAAACCTTCTGACATCACTGGCTCATTACAATTTGCTGCACTAAAACACAACACTGTGGTGATATTGCAGGGCAGGATAAAAGCGTGCACGTATTTTCCTGTGTGTTTCAATATCCTCCTATTGACAGAAGATAGGATGACTGGGCTACAACTGGAGACCAGGAAATGATTTTTGTGATTTCATTAGAGTAATTGACAAAAGCGTTTCCTTTCTACATAAGGTTAACAGATGGCTTGTTAAAGTTACAACTTCTTTAAACAGAGCTGTCACCAAAAATGATGTGCATGACAACAAAAATAATATTGATACAGGCTCATTGCAAAATTAAAATGGAGTTTGCACAACCTGAAGCACAGAATAAATAACTGCCACCACTGCAACACAGAATATCAAGGTGCATTTTCTTTTCTAAGGTTTCCTTGAAAATTGGATGAAGGGACATAAATTGGTGAAGTGTCAACAACATGGGACTGCAGTCATTACAGCACAAACATGCAGTCGGTCACGATGCCTCCTCCAATACATGAAGAAACTACCATGGATGTACAAGCGTGTTACGTCGAGGCCTGTCTTTTCATCCCAGTAATAACAGAATATATTAATCACACAGAATCTTTAATTTTGGGTAAATACGTTTTCATATAAAAATGCTGAAGTCAAATTCAAGATTGTAGATTCGTACTCATACTGACTGCTAGTATAGACTGAACAGGATTTCATTCTCCTGGAGTAAAAACAGGCAGGCATCACACAGGCCCCTTCCCCTCAATACCTAACTAGTTATCTAAACCAGGAGTACACAGCAGTCTGGTGTGCTCATCTCAGACCAATGTGCAACACAAGCATCAATCCTGTAGGACTGTGCTTTCACATCTCACCTCTGGCAGGTTCAAGACCTGTGCAAGGCAAGAGCATTCAACACCTGAAACTGCCTCGCCTCCATCATGAAACAGCTCCCTGATGCCTCAGCCAGCCAGCAAAAACAGGGGTTGAATAATAATTAAAAATAATAAAAAAAAAATAAAACGAAGCAGTACTAGTTTGCACACCTACTGTGGCTTTTAAGACCTCGCCTTCACCTTAAGCTTGTCTCATTTCCATGAAAGCAGGAAAAACTACAAAGGAGATTCAGCTTTGAAAATAGAAAATGTAACCAACGTTATACCTTTTTGATAGGTGACACCTAAGCTATTCCACCTGAACAAATCTAGAATGCTCTAACATTGTTACTGATATTTAATACTTTTCTCCTTCAACATAACACTCGCTATTGATCCTTTTTGCCATATTTCTCCCTTTTTTCCCCCATTTTCTTTCTTTCTGCAGTATCCCTTCTTCCTCTCTTCTCTTTCTCTAGTATTACTGCCTTACTTCTCTTCACAGCATCCTACCACTGTTACCTTTTCAAGCAATTGCATTAGACTTTGCATAAAATTCAGCTCTCAGACTTTTCTGAGACATCATCAAGACACACAGCTAACTCCCAAAGACCTGAACTGGAAGAAAGAAAGCAAACAGAACCCCAGTGGGTTTTGCTTGGGTTTGCTATTTTTTTTTCACAGTAACAACTCAGAAGCAAACATTTTCTCTTACCAATCTTAGATGTCAGCTCCTTGCATTATAAACTCTTTTTTTTTTGAAAAGAGGTAAATAATTGAATGAGGGGAAAAAATAAAAGGAGCAATACTTCCCATTGTAAAACCTCTGTTGACAGCTACTGGAAATAACCTGGTTTATTTTACCAACCCTGTGATGTCAGGTTCACTTAGTACATGCCTTGTCGGCTCCGACTGAGGGGCACACTAACTGCATGACTGACGCACACGGCCACGACCGGGGAGCAAATGCACAGCTGTTCACTGCTTTTGTTTGCCTTCACATGAAGGATTTTTGAGAAATTGTATAATACTACAGCAGACTGGTCCTTGCCCCAGGTGTAGTGAGTTCTTCCTTTCTCATTGAGTTTGGCAGAGCACATTAATTTCATCATCATCTATAACAAAAAAATAAGTAAACAGCAAGCACTAAAAAGGAAAAAATAAGATTTAATTTTGAGGGGAAAATAAAGGATATGCTAAGGAACTGCTGTGACCAAGAGATTCTGCTCTGGAAACAAAAGCAAATTCTCAATTGAAAAAGATAAAGAGATACTGCTGCTTTTGTAACTCTCAGTAACAGCCAAAATAATCCAAGGCTAGTGGGAAAGAGCATGGATTTTCAAAACAAACAAAAACACAGTGTCATATCCATACCTTTTCAGACCAGTATCATAAACGATGAAGATGGTCAAATTACAAATAAAGATTATTTTTTTTTGCATTCAGCTTAGGTACAGCCAAAGGTAGTTATGCTCAATACTAACAACACAATCTTACAGACAAAGGAATCACCATAGCAGTTATAAGAAAATATGAACTAAACATGTAATGACAGAAAATTAAGAAAGCAGAGTGACTTGAATATGGAGATGGGTAGAAAGAAAAAAAAAAAACTTCCCAGCATAAGTTTTCATGGTTTAGTCTACCAGGAAGGACGGGTTTGTGATATGAATACAGGGCAAGCATTAGGATATGAAGAGCAGCAACAGTCTCCTCGCACGATCAAGGGGGTGGATGAAGTATTCTAGTATCATTCATTTTTCTCCACATAACAAATTTCTTTGGTTTTACGTTTCTTTGCCCCATCAGGAAAAAGTTACTATGTGGGATAAAGATGCCAAATGTACATAAAAAGTGACCCAAAAGAATGTTAGGATTCTATCTTTGAATTAAATTATTATATGGATCTATTAAGTTTAACTTAAGGCCTTCCAGTCTGATTTCTACCTCAATATTCTAGGTGTGCTTATGCTACAATTCACATCCAGCTCTGTCCATGCAGGACTGCACTCCTGTTACTTTAGTTCAATGCTTCAAATACCTGCTTTTTGTGTGACAGGTACTTCTCTTTTTTCCCCCCAAAGGAGGATGTTACGGAGGTAATCAGATCTTTGGTCTGGAAGAAAGCTGCTTGCCTGCTTGTACAGATATCCATTCTGAATCAACAAGCCCAGAGAGATCTGGCTTGCCACTCCGTGTCAAAGCATGGCTAGGAGAGGGAACAAAAAAAAAACCCCAAAACATACGCACAAAACCAAANCCCCCCCCCCCCCCAAAAAAAAAAGAACCAACACCACCAAAAAAACCAAACACTGATGTTCAGGAAGCACAGGCTAAGGGAGATCCCTGCTGGCAATGCAAAGAAATACACACGCACCATTTCTAAACACATCATCCACCCGCTATAGTTTCTTCCACATCTGAATGCCAAAAACATTGCACATTTACCTTGCATTCAATTTGGCACCAGCCTTTTGCCCCTACAGACAGTGCTGCCCCACCCGCGCAGCACAAACTGCACAAGAGCAGCTGTTTGGTGGGGCAAAGGGGGAATTCAGTCTCCATTTCACCATGTTTACCAAAGATAAAAATTCGCGGCGTACTTGAATTATCATTCTGCTGAAGCAGGGCTGATGGACTCATTTCTACAGCTTCTTCTATTGCAGAAAAGCAGGGGAATGGGACCCAGTTGGTTTCCCACTTATTGACATCGATCATTTTTTCTACCACGTGACGGGCATTAGATACCATCCCACTTAGGCAATAATTATATCAGGGAAATGATGTATCTCACCTACTCATTGTAATTAGTGATACCACATTTAACAATTTTGTATCCAGCCAATACTGGATACTTGTGTATGGAAAAGAAGGAGGAACAAAAGAAAACAACAGATCTTGTCTCGGCTTTTTTGTACGTTACATTAAACAACTACAAATTCTGAGACACAAACCAGAAATAATTCTTAACTAGGGTGGAGTTATGATACTTATGATTCACCTGGGGACAAACTAAGCTCAAAAAAAATGTTAAGAACTGGATAAGAGAAACATTAACTTCCAGACCAAGAAAATGACTAAGCAAAGAAAGCAAGAGGGAGTTAAAATGAATACCCAATGAAGGACAATGTATTTTACAGGACATTGACATTATGAAGAGGTTCAATTTTCCTCTTACAAATGACATAGAGAGCAACAGACATTTCCAGTGGCTCAGAAAACAAATTTAATTGACACTTAGAATGAAGGAAAGCAAACAGGTTTGGGTTTTTTTAAAAGAAAATTTATTACAAATCTGTAGGTTTAAGAAAATATCCAAAAACTGTCAAAGTAGTATGAAAAAATGCTGTCATCCTATTCACAGTTACCAGTTTTCTCCAATAAACATAGCATACAAAAACTGATAGAAACCATAGCAATTCTTTTTGGTGACAGAAGTCAGATACTTATATTTCTAAATCCCCTGCTGACAACTCAGATGCTGCTGGCAGCCCAAGGGAATGATTAAATTGCACTGTTTTTGAAAACTGGAAGTTTGGATGAAAAGGCTATATACATATACACATGCTGTGTTTTACCACATGTACAGGTAACTCAGGGCAAACAAAACATGGCCCAGCACAATACTTAAAGTCTAGAAAAACCTGGAGAGCCAGGGAATGTGTGTATATGGTATTAAGTTATTTGCTATGGTCTGTTCCCATTTTCTTTTACATCCCAAACCTAATAAAGACCAATTGTTTTCCACTCTCATTTGCAGAAAGAGTGAAGCTGATGTGCTGCTATACTGTCTTTTCAGACACAGAAAATGTTAGCTGCCCTGCATGCAGGCAAGTGATCTAAAATGTAATGCAGTTAGAACATAATATAATTAAAAGTGGGATTTTTAGAAGACTGTAGGCTGAATTTACTGCAAGTGACCTAAGACCTTAAGCTTCCCTGAAAAAACAAGGCTAACGTGGCATTTCTAATGTCATTCACAGATAATGCGTAAGATACATGAATGAGGAAAGAACTGTCCGATACATATTACATTCCTAAACTGAAGTATAGACTGCTTTCAAAAAAGCAGAAAGTTTGCAAGTATGCCATGGATTAAAGCCAAGCCTGCCCTACAACTCTAACTCCGGGTAACTGGCTGCAATGGTTGGAAGCTGCAGCATAGACCATTGGTAACCATATTCTCAAATCATTTAAACTGCACAGGACCTAGATGCCACAACTCGGAGGCTTCAGCGTAAGAAGTGTGAAGATTTTGAAGGAGCAGGATGAAACATTTCTGTTACCATACCTGCTTAAGGTACTGATATGATCTAAAAGAGAAAAAAAAAAAAAAAAACAAAAAAACCACCACAAACAACTCTGCGTTGTTTAACTCTGTTTTTATCAGGTGCTAGAAGGTCCTTAGGCAGAGGACATCTGGGATTTCCTACTGATCAATCCTGCTTTTGCCAACAGCAACTCAGAAGAAACCAGCATCATGTTAAAAAACTACTCAGTGCATTTCATTTATTTTGCTGTTTCAACTTAAGTTGAAAAGCACAGAATCAAGAGTTATTCAAAGAACACTATGCTGCAGAAGAGCAATTCGAAATCATGTGTCTCTCACCACCACAGCACAGGATGGAAGATGCAGAACTGAATTTACAATAATTTCCTTCCCCATGCAGACCAGATTAACCCTAGATTAATCAGAGCTACCTGGAACATTTCTTAAAAGCCTGGAGCATTTCTTAGAAGTTGGTAAGGAGGATGCCTCATTCTCCTGCATTTATTAAAAACTTGATTTCTGAAACACTGTAATGAAACAGTCAAAAATCTTCATTCCAAAGAAGGAAAATATTTCATGTACATTCTTAGGCATGAACCTTCAGGCTTGGGAAACGTTTTTCTAGATTGTCAGCAAGTGTCTGATCAGCCTCACGCAGAACTTCAAGGAAACTCTCCACCTGGAAATAAATTGCAAACACACACACACAAAAAGAAAAAAATAAAAAACAAAACCCCCAAACTTGCATAAATCACAGAATTATTGTACTTGGTATAAGGGGTCTTTCTACTCCTTTACCCTCCCACCAAAAGCAGCCACTGCAAAGAATAATGGAAAATCCTCCACAGTAGATACCTTCCTCGTAAACCCCACAATTTCAGTTGGTCTAATGTCTGAAACATTATCACCTTCCCCAAACTCTTGTTTTATTGTTTAAAAGTACACAAAGAAAAGCTACCTATGAAAAATATTTAGAATAAGTATTCTATAAAAACGTACAGGACAAATCTTCAGCTAGCAAAAAACTGCAGACATCCACTAATTTCATTACAGTTTGACCCTTATATTAGCCGATGATCTAGGCAAAGTTCTGGCTGAAGTAAGCCAGAAGAGACACAGAGGGTGCGACTGTCTAGAATGGCGTATTACCTGTGTCTGAGCAACTCTGTCTTACCTCTACATCTGATACTGAAAGGGCTTGCCACCCGAGTATTATTTTTTCAGCTATGTTAAAGACTCTGTCGTGTACTCACTGATGCAAAATACAGAGGTAAGAGGTTCTGAAATGCACAAGAACACGTCTGCTCATTTAAATGTCCCTGGTGTAGTCCTTCTAATGTATTTTCCTGGAAAATAAAATGAGAAATATAACTAGCATGTCATGAACAGTTGTTGAAAGAACAAACTCAAAACTGTGCAGAGTGTCTACAGTATGCACTTCATTCTCAAAAATGGGTAAAACAACCAGAACTCACAGTTCTCAGAGGATGCCAGATGTAGCTAACAAAAAGGTGTGACAGTTTATACACCACAAGTCTCTTAATCTGAATGCTCCCAGTATAAAGAAGTCCAACTGAGAAGGTGAGTTTATACATTGATACTCCTTCCTTACCTTAAATAAATTGGCTTTCATTCAAAGGAAATAGTGACATAGACCTGGAGAATTTATCATATAGAATCTTGGCCCTGAAGGCATACAGCTGAGAAAACCTGTGTCCCTGCTACCTAGCACACATGTTTCTACTCACCTTCTGACTGATTCTCTAATGAATTTCCAGTATGCAACTTTACTTGCCCAGAAAAACACCCACATTAACAGTAACGTTTTTTTTCTTACCTACCCTGCAGAAGTCCCTCTTAAAATTTTGTTTATTCTTACCTTGGTCAATTCTTGAAGCATATTGGAAAGTAATTCACAGCAAATATCTTTCAAAATTTTTAAATGGAAATCTTCCTCGTTTAGATCAGCCCTTCCAGTCTCTTGTTGTTCGGACTCCTTTGAGTTATCAACAGATCTTTTCCCACAGCCCTCCATGTATTGCAAGATACGAATCAAGCTCCCAATCAGAGGCATATCTAATATAAAGTAACAAGAAAATGTAAGTTTAACACTGAAAATTTTTCCCCATCCTTTCAAGGCATTAGAATTTTGAAACATACCACAAGATTTTATGCAAAAGCTATAGCAATGTATATTCTGACACTGTTGTGTTTTATCAAAAACTGCAAGTGGAAACGTAGTAGAAATCCCAAACCATGTTTTCTGCAAGCTAACCTGTATCTATAAAAAGTATACGCCAGTGGTAAGGAATACGAGAAGGAAAATGTCTCTAGTAGTAACACAGAGAGACTAGAATGTTAAATTTGCATCCATATAATCCTGTCTGATAAACCAAACTGACACAACATCTTTCTGCTGCAGATGACCCTGACTTACATTCCCAAGACAGGCTTTTAATTCTAAAGACTTGTGAATGGATTGAAAAGTATCAAGTGATAAAGATGGATTTAAGTAAGTGCCGAATCTCCCTCTACTAAAAAAAAAATTACTATCAAGACATCGTATTTTAGCAAAGATGAATGCTGCAATTTTCATTAATTTACCCAATGGAGAAGACTGAACAGAATCTGTGGATTCTATTACTGTAACTCTTCAGAGATATCCAGTAACCAAACTTTGAGCCAGCTGTGATTTCTAGAGTCACCAGTAAAGAGCCTTACTGTATTCAAACATGTAACTGAATTCTGTGTTCTGAACTGATCTCTAGTAAACAGTAATAAATTAACCATCTTTCACCCCACAGACATCAAGCCAATTGTGAAAATAACTTAAAAAAAAAAGAATAGAAAGAAGCAAGACTTGCTTTTCCTCATCTTGGTGTATTCTTGTTCTGTCTGTGAAGCAAACATAGCAGACAGCACGGACAAAATAGAGGCCAATACAGTCTTCTGCTCCTGCACAATGATCGGTGGATCATCTGGCTGGCAAAGTTCATGGCAAACGAGGTCATAAAGCAAACTCCAAGTCTCTTTTCCCCCATCAGGAGCCTGCACTTGAGAAAGAAAGAAAAAGAACCCACCAACCCATCAAATTTAATCTAGGTCCATTAATTATTCTTCTCCCCATTAAATATCTGATGATCTAGAAGTTACTGCCATTCTTGATCCTATCATATGTAGCAACTCAAGTGTCTTACCAATAGCCTGAATACCCTCATCCACTGTGGTCAGAAGCTGCAAAATATGCATATAAACATCAAGTCCTTCCGGATTATCTGATCTACACAGAACAAACAACAAACAAAGACAAATTAAAGATCTGATTACTGAGTTTATATTCTGCATGGTTTTTTTGCTAACAAACTAATTGACTCATTTCAAACAGTAAGTACAGGGAAATGTATTCTAGCGATGTGTCAAACTATGCAGCTCCCACTGAAATCAAGATGTTCAGGCACAGGCCTTCACAAGGTTATTAAGGAGTCTCCCCAGCCACGAAACCAAAAAGAAATCTCACATACCGGACTTGTTTTGCTGCTTCAAGTATACAAGGCACAATCTTGAAATCTGGAAGTTCTTCAGGGGAATCATCTACAGACGGTCCCACAGACCGACAAGTGCCATTTTTAATCCAGTTCAACATTAGTTCTTCATCTAGATCAAAGAGCTTGTCCACCACTTCACCCACTTTTACCAGTAATTCCACTGCACAAAGAGAGAATGTATAAATTTCAACAAGACTAAAAACAAAGTGCAAAAATTAGCTCACAAAATGCAAATTTATAAAAGCATTCAGAGTAAATTCAGTGCTGAAATATATTTGTTTTCTTCACGCCCTACTAATGGTTGCTATGTTTATTTCCTTTTTGTGGCACAGATCAGATGAAGAGTTGGATAAATAAGGGCTGTTGGAAAGCCCACAGACACCTTCTACCTTACCATGCCATTTATAAAGCAGGCACTTTATTCTGCAAAGAGACTTCAGGTTCCTAAGAAGTCAAAACTTCTGCTTCTGAAGTAAGACTTTCCAAGATTTGTCCCTAAATATGCAGTTTTCTGCTAACCTTACACCTCCCAATCTGCATTTTACTTAAGTAGATCTATGATTTCAGTTGGATAGAGCAGGATTTCTGAGTGTTGTCATTAAAAAAAAACCAAAACAAACTGAAAAAGCTAAATCATTAGGATTCCTAGACAAACGAAAACTGCTGTTACAATTGAGTTGAACATGAAAAATAAATGCTGTTCAAAATATTTCCATCATTAGGTGCTTAGTGCGGTTTTTGCTAAATTAGTGCTAATTTGTGTACCACTGACTGCATACCCAAAGCCTGTGCAGTATTCTACTGCCATTCAAAGTAACTGAATCATTCCTCCAGTTCACATTCCTCAAGTATGGTAGTTTTAAAAATGGAAAATACATATCTGATTTGAAAAAAAAATTAAATAAGGTCTTACTTCAAGGATCAAAAATTACATATGTATTTCCCTGAATGAGGACTATGGCCTTTTCTTTACTGTGCCAAATAACAATTTCTTCTGTTAGACTTATTTTTATTCCCCCATAGAACTTTCTTCTTCATCTATGGGTGCTTTTCTGGTTGGTTTTACATGTATTTACAAACCTGCAAAGGCGGACAAGTTTATTTTGGTGTCCTTTAAATTCATGAGGTTTACTTTATTTTAAAGAAATTTTGTACTCCCAATTGAAAATATTTGTCATTGAAACTACATACTTTAGTTCTTATTTTTTTCTGCAAACACCCACTAATTCCCAGCTTGTTTGGCAACTTACCATTTGTAGAGCTGGACATGATAAAGCACACACAGTCATACACAGAAGGGTTTTCTCGGATTCTCTCAACCCAGACGTTAGCCACCTCAGGCTGGGAGAGGCAAGTTAACAACAACCTGGACAAGAATTGCCCATTTAACAAATTAGAAGCCAAGTCACTGATTTTAGCTGTACAAGTGTAAATAGTTTTAGCTCTACAAGTGTAAATCTAAACCAATGAGAACAATGTGACAGAAACAGGAATATAGCTTACAGCAAACCAATTCCAGAACAACGTGGAAATGACAAAAAGATAGGATGACAGGGTAATAAAATAGTGAGCCCACTTGTCAATTATCTTCCCAGGCCTCAGAACATAGAAGAACTACACTAATGATGTGTTAATTTCTGAGATGTCCTACCTGCTTGTTTCCAGAAGAGTTGGAGAGTCTGAATCACACAAACGTTGCAGTAACACTTGGCTTTAAGGAGAAAATGCAAGATTAGATTAATAAATCATAGAATCGTAGCATGGTTTGGGCTGCAAGGGACCTTTAAAGGTCATTTAGTCCAAACCCCCTGCAGTGAGCAGGGACATCTTCAACCAGATCAGGTTGCT
>RSEF01000005.1:14163851-14196400 GCA_003993805.1 Himantopus leucocephalus
GGGAGGTTTAGATTGGGTATTAGGAAAAATTTCTTCACTGGAGTGGTTATTAAGCACCAGAACAGGCTGCCCAGGGGAGTGATGGAGTCACCATCCCTGGAGGTATTTTNGTATTAGGAAAAATTTCTTCACTGGAGTGGTTATTAAGCACCAGAACAGGCTGCCCAGGGGAGTGATGGAGTCACCATCCCTGGAGGTATTTTAAAGACATGCAGATGTGGTGCTTAGGGACACGGTTTAGTGGTGGACTTGGTGGTGTTAGGTTAATGGTTGGACTGATGATCTTACACGTCTTTTCCAACTTAAATGATTCTATGATTCTAATTCCACTGTCTGGAGGTTTGTTGAAATATCACAACTGATGTCTATAGTCATGTTGCACAAATAGATATAAGCAATTTGGTTATGTCATGCTTATAGTTTAACAGAGAGTTCATTTAACAAGTTCTTCTGTTAATCAGCATTCTTAACCATTAATCCACTCCTGAAAAATATTTCCCTTCCAAGACTTGGCTCAATTAATGCATTTCAAATGGGCAAGACCAGTCCATATAAATTAAGAGGGGGAAAAAAAGGTATTGTAAAAAACACTTCTATGCTAAGTTGAAAAAGTCAATGTCATTTACAGGAAAATTAAACAAGTACACAGGCTTAGATATTTCCGAGGAATAGCTTTTCATGTTTGCAAACAAACAAAATTTTATACACCATAATTTAATACTTAGGGGCTCATATCCTTAACATGTAAGTCATATAGACTCGGAAAATAAATTCAGGAATTTTCTTCTTAATTTCAAGATAAATACTAGATTGTTTTGATTTAAGTTCTAGAGTTCAAAACTCATCTCCAAAGAATAAGGAAGAACCGTCAACATTTCCCAGTCTGATACCTGCCAGATGGAGACTGGCTCAATATAATTGAACTTTTAGACAGGAATTCATGTCTTTAAGAGCCTGTTAAGTTTAAGAGGCACTTTAATATAAAATCATTACAGTAAAAAACATTCCCAAAGTTTTCCAAGTTGTTTTCTATGCTTGCTGAGACCACAAAAACCGGTCACACCTTTCCAACATGGACTGAATCAGCGCTCTGCAATTAAAGCAAAGGGGGGAAAAAAAGTCAAACAGTGAAAAAAGCTAACAGAAAGAGCAACAGAGTTTTGGTCTGATTTTTAAAGAAAAGTTTGTAAAAAACGTGATTGTATTTCAGAAGTAACATCATGACATCACCATGCACACCTTCTCTGGAAGGGATAGGCCAGATCAGAGTCTGTGCAGGACTCAGCAAGACAGATATCTCCTTCAGAGAATCTCCTTCACATACATCTTTAATGTACGACTTCCTGTTTCCTCTTTTTCCATTTTAAAATGCCTATATTGCACAATACATAGCTCTTAAAGAATAGAAAAGCTTTCAGCTGAGTTTAAAATCTGAGGTAAAGATGTGAAGTATTTTATCTTTTTGTTAACTGAAAGTTTAAAGCATCAAGAAGATCCAAAATGAATAGGGTGCATACATGGATCTTCTGTTGATGTGTCATCTTACCTTTGCCTTTTCTCAGCAATTCTCAGTATCTCACAGACAGCAGTAAATCTCTCAGACAATTCTAGTGTCAAGCCACACTCCTGCAAGAGAGGCAAGGCACGATTCGGGCCAATGGCCTTCGCCAGTAAGAGAGCCACGTTTTCTACAGTGATGCAGTCTGGGCAGCTCGAGCTACCGTTGCTGACAGCATTCCCATTCTGTGGGCCATGGTGATGGAAAGTGATGCTGTGATTTTGTGCAAGATGCAGAAGAAACTTCCATTCTTCTATAGTCTCTGGAATGGAACCTAGATGTAAGATGAGTTTGTTACATTATTTGTAAAACAAGGATTCTCCTAAGCCTACTAGTTTAAATATATCTGTACTTAAAAGGGAAGCTACCTATTCTGTTTTTCTCTATGAAGGTTTAAGAAATCCAAGTGTTATCAACAAGCAAATTGTGTACAGAAGTGTACTGCCTTCGCTGACTCAGTGTAACGATTTCAGAGGAGAACTACACACCAAGCTTCACAATAATTCAGCATTTAAGGCTTTGGATTAAGTCAAGAGACAAAGAATTGTTTTGCCCATCTTAGGGCTACTGGGAGTTTTTTTCTAAGTTCTGCCATGTGATACAATGCTTTGCTGGTCGTAACTTTGTGCGTGTGTGCACATGTAGTGGGGGGAGTTTTGTGCTGTGCAGGGAGGCTAGCTATTCCTCTATCTACAACACCAAGTTTAGCTTTTACTCCCAACCGATAAACAACTCTACATTCTTGAACTTTTAAGCATTTTCTAGCACAACTGATTTCACAAAGCACAGTGTGACAATACAAGAGTGTAACACCCATTTATGTGTTTCAAATACACTGCACTACACACAGTTAGTGCTCCCAAACACTTTAAAAAAATAAAAGTTCAACTCAACTTTGGACAAACTGGATCAGTATATAATAAGGGCAGTTCCTATATTACAGAAGTATGTTTACACAGCTTAAGACTCACTAACCATCTTCTCCATTCAACAGGCTCAAATCATCCAAGTGAGCAATATTAGTAAAGGCTTCTATTCTTCTATCCAGCTCCAGACAGAGAAAAAGATATCCAGGCCAAAATCTTGAATAAGAGAGTAAAGATTTCCAGGAATCAAATACTCAGTCTAAACTAAAGTCAACAGTAATTAAATGCTCATTTAAATATCAGTGAAAACAGAAGCAATGGAATTTCTTGAATGCCAGAAGTCACTGCAGAGTGGGAACACGGGAAATACCCCTTAGCCAAAAGGGGTATTTGGTACATTAAACTGGACTGTCAATATTCATCCTCAAAAAAGGAAAGGTTTTTAAATAAAACCTGTCCAACTCAGGAGCAGATGGGTGGTTCTCATTTGTATCTTTTTGGGATCAGAATACCAGCCAACCAAGTATCAAGAATTACCAAGCTTTCTTCTTACCCATGTGATTTACAGATGTCAGCCATCTTCTCTTTTGTAACAAAATCAGCTGGGAGTTTAATCAAAAGCAGAATGAGCTGACTGTAGCCCCAAGTAAACAAATGCGATCGTGGCCTAGAAGATAAGAAATTCAGTTTTAAAGCATTAATGGTTTTCTTCAGAACATTATAGTCTCTCTACAAGAAAGGCAGGTATATGAAAAGAAAGAAGGAAAAACAAATGAGACACTGTAGTCTCCGTAGAGCAGTCATTCTGAAAAGCATTACAGATAAAATTATTTAATCCCGTGGTTGCTTCTGCTGAACTCTGCCATACACAAAATGCTCAAAGGATTCAGTGACATCCAAACTGTCGTACAAAATTTAAGCCAAAAGCCTGCAGACCTGTTAAAGCTTTTTGCTGCACTCAGGACCTTGGGTGAACCCTAGTTTACCTGGGATTTCCTTCCGCATCCACAGTATTTGTTCTTTGTGGTGCATCACGAGAAACTGCCAAGCACAACCAATCCAGTCGTACAGATTCAGGCTGCAGAAGAGACCTAAGGAGAGATGACCTAGGAAACAAAACATGCAGAAAAAACCTACCAGTTTTAAATATACCAGATATGGAGAAGTAGAGATTGTGTGCAGAAAAAAACCCCCACCAAAATATGGATGTAAAATTAAATATAGAAAAGCCTAGAATGATTTATGTTTCTAGAAACTGAGGGGATCACTTAAAATCATCAAGTTTGTAGGTTGGGTTCCCCCAGCTTTTTTTTTTTTTTTTTTTTTGTAAATGCTGTCTAACCTTGGTATACTGAACTGCAGGCACAGGAACAAAAATAGTCAGTTCCATTGAAAATGTTATTTAGAAAAACCCTGTTAAAACTAACATCTAATCTAATAAAAAAAACCCAGTCTGAGACACCACCTAAAACTGGCAAAATTAATTGAAATCTAATGCTAAAGAACACCAAGCAGATAGATACAGAAATAGTAAAAAAAAAGAAAAAAGAGCTCCCAAAAACAACCCCACAGAGCTACATGAAGAGAGCAGACAGATGAAAAAGATTCTGTCTTCCTTTACCTTTTATCCTCCGGCTTTGATTTCACCAGACTATCTAAATATGCTAAAAAGTGAGCTGGATCATTCCTGCAAAGCTGTTTGATATCAGAAGGCAAAATAGAGGGGTGGAACTTGATCAAGGGCCGAAGAGCTGTTTCCCCAAATTTTTCATAAAGCCTGGAGAGAGAGGATAAAAACTATTTTCAGTACCAAACAGCAAAATTATAATTTGCCCAATATATCAAGTAAGTTCAAGATAGTACTGAAAAGCGAGCTCTTTAAAAGATTCCCAGAAATCTTCATGAAGTGTTAAGCGAACCAATTCCTGCTAGCAAGTTAACAACATTGAAGAAGAGAAAGAACGAACTTGGCTACAAACCTTTGAGCATGTACCAGTAACAGCGGGCTATCATCCCAAGGCCCCAGGTCATGCAGCTGTTTCAGTATTTTCAACATATCTTCGCTTTCCATTGCTAAAGCCACTGGACTGTGACAAGTTAGTTCTGAAATAAAAAAGCACACAAGTTATAAGACATGGGCAAGTTGTTTGTTGTTTTTTTTTTTCTTAACACACACACAGCTGTTGTTGCGCGTAAGGACAAAAGTTATCACTACTTTTATGGAACTCTCTAGCCAATAGTAGTAACAAGTGAACGGAACCTATGTGTTCATTTCATAGAAGTCAACATCACTAATCATAGAATCATAGAATTGTTAAGGTTGGAAGGGACCTTTAGGATCATCAAGTCCAACCATTAACCTAACCTGACAAAACCCACTTCTAAACCATATCCCCAAGTACCACGTCTACCCTTTTTTTAAACACCTCCAGGGATGGCGAATCCACCACCTCCCTGGGCAGACTATTCCAATGTTGGATAACCCTTTCAGTGAAAAAATTTTTCCTAATATCCAACCTAAACCTCGCCTGGCTTAACTTTAACCCATTTCCTCTTGTCCTATCACTTGCCACTAGGGAGAAGAGGTCAGTCCCCATCTCTCTACAACCTCCTTTCAGGTAGTTGTAGAGAGTAATAAGGTCTCCCGTCAGCCTCCTCTTCTCCAGGCTAAACAGCCCCAGTTCCCTCAGCCGCTCCTCATAGTCTGCACTTACAGCAAATTACAGTTACACGATGATACAATATTAAGGCATGGACTAATATTATTGATATATTTTACTTTTCTTTAGATTTCTGAGGAGGCAATTTTTCTCTCACGTGAAAAAAAGATAGCCCACTGCAGGACATATGGCTTGTTGAATATAATGCAGATCTGCATCAGTTTTCATATATTGCAATTTGCTTCTATTAATAAAAATAAATACAGACTTCAGCTTGGACACCGACTTCACAAAATGCAGAACTCAACACTAACCTAGATCCTGATGAAATGCCCATATGAATCTACAGGCACAAGTGCTGTCCAACTGAAGACAAACTGGGAAAGCATGCATTATTTTCACTTCCAGGGCTCTCAGAATCCAAATAGCGAACAGCTTCCCAGAAACCCAAACACCAGATACCAACCCTCAAAGCAAACTTCTGTTGTTTGACTACTCTCTGTTGGCGCCAAATTAGTGCTAAGACTTTAATTCACTTTTAAAAGAAATGCATAAAGCAGAAGCTGAACGCAGAGAACAGATTAAGTTCCGTTTTCCGATACAATCAGGAAGATATTTTCTGATATAATCAGGAAGCTTTGGTTCAATAAGGCTAAAGAAGCATCAAAAAGATCAGAAAGGATTTCTGTGGGAAAAGGAAGTCTGATGTGACCACAAGTCACTCATTTGCATGGAACCATCTATTCCATTCAGTTTTGTTCCACATTAACCACATTTCTCTACAAATCGAATCTTCTGTTTCTCTACAAATCAAATCTTCTGTTTCCAGTGCAAATACTGAAGCCCCTCCCCTAGCTTTTGCCTTGTTTCTATAGACATATGATTCCAATTAAGATGCTTTTGCTCTCCGAAGCACGTATATTTGTTTTTAAATAGGTCTAGTCTGTAATCACTACAGCGTTCAACCAACAAGCTCTATACAAATTAAAAAGTTCAGAATTGCAAAGTGGGGAGAGGGGAGGAACAGTCTCTCCAAGCAGCCAGCAGTTCTTCTTAAGTTAGCCTTTGGGGGAAAAACAACCAACCAAACCACCTGAAACCAGAAAAAAACTCCCACCCACAACCATCCTTCCCCTCCCATGCTACACCTGCAGAAGGGAAATCTGCAGATACAAATGGGAATGTCTTCAAGCCTTTTTCTCCCAAACTTTACTTTCAGTTTACTAGTAATAAAATTTTCATTAGTTACCTTTCAATCCTTCGATGTATGTTTCCCATACATTAGGACTGGTTGCATACATGGTTATAATACACTGCTTTAGTCTTTTTAAATCCAAAAGAAAGAAGTAACTTTGCATAAACCTACAAGCCAAGGTCCACGAAGCTGCTAGTGGCAGACTTCCATCAGAGCTTTCCTCTGCCTCACCATTTCCACAAGAAAATACACACAGCTCAAAACACAGTGTTGTCAACTCAACAAGATCTTTCTGAACATCCGGTTCTATGACACATGGAGGAGACACTTGAAAGCAGCAGTCCAAAGGTCCCTTCGGATCAGTACTATTTTCACACATGTTTTTGCTTACACAGGTTTCATCAGTATTTTCCTTTTCAGAGCAGTCTTTCAAGATACTACTCTGTTCTTTGTCTGCTGGGTCTCCATCAGTTGGATCTACTTGTAGGTTTTCCTCCAGGACTGCCCTCTCTTCTTCAGCACACACAGTCTTGCTTTTCTTAATAGAGGAAGCAGAGTGCTCTTTGCTGCCAAACTTTTCTTCTAGATAGATAAGCCATTCCTGTAAAACCCTTCTCATATGCTGCGGTTCTAACAAAACCAGGGGATCCTGCAGTTTGGCTCTGTAGCATAAAAAAGAAGTTTGCTAAGTTGCTTGACAGTTATATACTACTTCACTTGTGGCATCTTATATGTTTTGTGTAACTCAAAGTACATTCCTAAACTTGACTTATCACGTTTTTTATGGTTTTGGGTGCATCAATCAGAATTTAGGCTACTTAGGCTGTCTATATTTGATATTAGTACATTCAGAGTTCCTCAAGATTTCTCTCAGAATGGATTTTTGTTTGTTAGGTGGTTTTGGTATTTTAAACTATGCTTGCAGTTCGGACAAAAGGATAATGCTAGAGTACCTAAATAAGATTTTAGTGGGTTGTGCTCGGTTTTAAATAGGGGGAAAAAAATCATTAACCAAATGAGATCCTTTCAGATTATGTTAATAGACGTTTACAACATTACTCTTATGTGTATGTAATGAATTAGAAAAACATAGTAATTTAAAAAACCCAATCATTTTTCTACCAAAGGCCCATATATCTAAACACTAAAAAGTTTCCCTACTTACATAGCTTCTGCTGTTGCAGCCTTGAGGTCTCTTAGATGGTCCTCCTCTGGAAGCTGGCAGCACTGTGGTTCTAACCTAGAAAAACACATTAATTTCAGTCTTATCTTAAGTATTATTTTTAATAATTTAAGGGAAGGTTTCCTCAGGTTTGTGAAGAAACAACAGTAATTCCTTTATTAAAAAAAAATATAAAGCTTTCATTTCTAAAGAAGGAACAGCTCAGACATTATGGATTAACTGGGCATGAAGAGCAACCAATACTACTATTATTTGTGGCCTTCTATAGTGGCTTCTACTCCAACTACAGTAGATTTCTGAAGGTACTGAACAAAAATCAGTATCGTGCCACTATATGAAAGTTAGTGCAAAATGGTAAGTTAGCAAATCATTTGAATATGAAATAACTTAGTTCTGTATTAATTGGACAACCATTAAAGTTTAATCTTTTATAGCTACCACTATTTTTTTAAAGTGTTTTAAGGGAGATAAAAGTGTTTATTCCCCGCTCAGAAAGGACAGGCAATGAACTGTTGTGCTCATGTCCATAACTACTATGCACATCACAGATCAGCAATTCTCCTATGTAATACACTACATTCTTGCTTTTCAGTTATTACAGCACTGTGGAGACTGCACACACCACCACCCAGAAGTGTTCATTGTCTAACCAGCTTCCAGGAAAGGAGGTAGGGAAAACCAGTGAAACCCACCAGAGCAATGAAAGCTGCTGGAAAAACCTAACACTGAGCTCGCCATTCTATTTGAAGCAGTAGTTTTTCCTTTAGGTTGCTATACTCAGAATCCCCAGCAAATACAACTGCTAGGAAAACACGATTTTACACTCACTCTTTCTCTTCCTGGGGAGATGCTATGAGATTAACAGTCAACTCCTGCAGCTGCTCGTCGTCCTTTGCTTCTTGCCTCCCTCTAGTATCAGGACTTATATGAAGTGTGCCAATCTTTTCAGTAGTTTTGCGTACAAAGCTGGAAACACTAGGAGTCAGAAGTTCAAAGATTTAAAATTGGAAATTCAAAACCGAACAAATCAAGCACTTTCTTCCCATTCAAACCATGATTTCAGAAAAGTTTATAATCTGAAGAATTCTGGAGAAAAGGATGAGAGCAGCTATGACCAACAAGAACAAAACTCACTAAGCAGCTGCTCAAAATTCATACTTAAGTCATGGTCCATACTCCCAGCACAGAATAAAAACCTAAAGTATTTAAGACTTGGGTTTTTTGCTGCTGGAGAAACAGGATCATGCACTAATATTAGCGCATACTTGTATGCAAATAAATGCAGATTGGCTAAATTGCACTTTAAAGCTTATAAACAGAAAGCATCATTAGGAAATTATGTCCCTCTTGGTGGTAAGAAACAGTTTTACAATACTCCAAATTAATTCTTCAGATTACAAAGCCCACTAAAAATGTCCCTCTCATGTCAACAGTCCCTATCCCTTCAGATATTTTATTCAAGGGAAAGCCCAGTGAACATACCAAAACCCAATTATTTCTACCACTGCCACGAAGAGAACTATGTCATCAAGAGTTGACCAGAAAAATCAGCTTCTTGCTTTCTGGCCAAGAACTAGTTTAAAAGCATCAAGAAAAAAGAAAAAAGCAACCCTTTTACTTGCTTGCCAGAGAATATGGCATCTTTTACTATACCGAGGTATAGCAAAAGTTGAAGGCTGCTGCAGCAGAGAGAAAGGATTAAAATGTAGCAAAACAATTGGACTTCAATGTATAGAAGGATTAAAGGTAAACTTCTAAAAATTAACTCTAAATATGATAGTATTTTATTTAATTATACATTGAATATAGTGAATACTTGAAAATCTAGTTGTCATTATTAGTAGAAACACTTATTACTAGTAAAGTCCTAAAAACTGCTTATTCATAACATTCTGAAGTTTATTCTGAGATCCTCATGCTATTGATATCAGCTACAATTTTTTGTTGCAGGACATAATTCACATACTAAAGCGATCAAGGTAGGGCTACACAATTTTTCAGACCATCATTATGGGCCAGCAACATTTTAGCTAAGAAACCAATATACATGTTTTTTTCAAATTTTTAAGTTATGTATTTAACACCACCTCCTTTACATTTGTCCCCCCCTTGTTTTTTAAAGCTAGTTTTAAAATAGCAATTTGATTTCTGCATTAAATGGACACTACCATATGTACTTGCACCAGATATAAGCTACCATCATTCCATGAACAACTGAGGAATTGATTAGATTCCCTGAAAAAGGGGGGAGGGGGGAGATAGCAGACAACATGGTATACTTTGCAAGTCTGTTTCAGCAATATGTAGCATGCTTTGCATATTTTTATGTTTGTCACCAAGAAACACAGGAAGTCTTCACTCATTCTTCAGAAATCTAAGTACCAGAAAAGCAAAATCCCAAAACAATATTCAGCAAGTTTGCTTTGAATACAAACCACAACTACAGTTTACCGGGTAATGTTAAAAATTTTTAGACATTAAACATTCTAGCCTTTTAAAAACTGAGGTTGAAATCTTAGCCCCGCTGAAGTTAACAGCGGCTCTTCACATCTTCATAAGAGTCAAGACGGAAGCTTTAAATTGTCTAGCAAATTTGACTGCATCTCCAGTGTTTCAGTTCAGATGTTACATTTTTGCAGAACAGAATATGAACTAAACCAGACAATGCTACAAATTCAGAGGACAGAAAAGGGAAAGATGTAATGGATGAGTGAACCTGCTGCAAGTTTTACCTTTCTTTGACAGCTTGGAGAGAGACGAGAGGAGATGGGGAACGAAATGACAAAGGAATACTGAATGGGAGAAATGTCTCATTCCGGTCAGCCTCAACCGTCACAGATGCATGAGATACATTGTCTAACAAATGGAATTGAAATAAAGATCATGAAACAGTGGCCTGGCAAAAATGGAACAGTGAAACAAACTGCAAGTCACTAATTCATTAATGGATAACCTGCATGACATATTTTCATACTTAATATTCAAGAACGTGGGGAGCCAGAAAAGTGCTATTTGGTTTCAAGGGCCATTTTATTACTGACTTTGAACTGGGTAGGTCTGCTTTGCTAATAATCTTTTGGCTGTATAACAATGCCAATGATGATCAGTCTCTTCCAACCACAAGGATTCTATGATTCTATGATCAACAACTCTATGAAAACTATCTTCTAAAAGTAGCCTTACAGTCCATTTAGGGGACAAAAATCTTGATTTAATCCACTGACAGTTACTTAAACATCTAGGAAAATATAAGTATTGTGGCATACACCTATTCACATTGCATCATTTCCTAAAACCTAAATCACATACGAACCCTTTTATGTTCTGAAGTAGGTTCAAATAATTGAACCCATAGCTCTAGCTTTTGATAAGAAACACAGGAAATACAGAATCACTATTTCCTTTTTATTTTTATATCCCTAACGGTACCTACAATGTGCTTTGATTAATCATTTCCTGGTACAAACACAGCCTGGATCTTTAAGCGATATAGATAAGAAAGAAAGGATCTTTTTAAGTAAGGATGACGCTGCATTTTGCAACAGTCAGCACTGACTGCACTCTTGAGAGGAAAAGATGCCATGCTGTTACAGAAATTCTACCATCAGAATCCGCAACCTCTCTAGATGGTGCCTAAAGGTCACAACTGATTTTAAGATTTCTTGTAAATAAGACTGCTTTTGTTCATTATGCAGATTAGAAACCTAAAAACTTATGACATCTTACGTAAATGTGAGCAGGGAAACACTAAGTCCATTTCTCTTCAATACCACATTAAGTACACATGCTTCAAGAAGCATCTAGAACATCTCCACTTTGAAATAATGAGAAAAATTGTTACCTCTTGTTAAACAGATAGCATTTTTCTTTCTTCTGACATTCAAAAACTATGTCCCTTCATTTTAGTTTTAATATGTGAAATGTAGATACTAATTCCTATATGCTCCCTCCCCCCTGTGGTTTTCCCCCAACAAAGCACCCAAATTCTCTCCATCCTCAACTGGCATCTACTCTCTGCAAAAGCTAAAGAGCAGCTTTTTTATTGGAAAGCCTCTCTACCATACCTGGAACTAAGCCAGCTCCTCATCATCCTGGGTTTCTGCATCCCTTCCCAATCCCAACCAGAGCAGAGAACAAGACCCATTATTGTCTCAAACTTCTCCCCAGTGACAGGTATTTGTTAGGAAATACAAAAAGCTCCCTGGATGGTCTAAATGTTCGCTAATAACAATTTGATCATCCCTGTGCTAATGTATACACACATAAGAGATGATCCCCTTTACAAATGAAACCCTGCAAGAAAGTTAAAAACACTAATCTTAAGCCTACTGTTTTCCCTGAAGAAATATAAAGCCAGAGCCAAGATTAAGAAATTCTTTTCTGGAACTAATATTACTGGAAGGCATTAGCAAACAAATCTCATTTGAAGCTCAATTAACACTGGCATAGTTAGCAGAGAGAATCTTAGCATTAATGCTGAATTGCATAGAAATTTGGCGAAAATTGGGCGGAAATTTAAGTGAAGTCCTAGCTTGGTAAAAGCCTTCTGGACCTTGTTTTGTTTCTCTGGGTTGAGCTTGTTTTTAAGCTTGGATTTCTGTGGAGCCAGCATTTCACCCCAATGTTTCAAGAAGGAGCTTGACTAGAAGGTGGGGTGACTGCGATCAAATTAGAGGATTTATTCATGGGTAACTTGATAGTGGAAAATAAGAGCACAGAGCCAACCCAATCGAATTCTTGTAGAATAAATAAAAATTGCATCTGAATAACATATTTGCGTTAAGAAATATTACCAAGTTCTACTGGCTCATCTTCCTGGTGTGCAGGAAATTCTTTAAGTCTCTCATCTTCTGAGAACGTTTGACTGTGGAGAGAACATGAATCTTCATCTGACTGGCTGCCTCTTCGACTGATAACACGATATATTCCAGAGTCCAAGACACTGAAGCTCTCCTGTCAGACAAGGGAGAGGAGTTAGATGTTGTGCGAGTTGTACTTCCTTCTTAAACTTCCTGGACTGAACTCAAACCATACCCACACAAATAACCTCACAGCACTTCATAATTCACTGTCTGGAAAAGCCCTATATAACAGCACATTTTTGACATATCCAGAATGGAAAAGTACACACATGCCAGTAAGTGTGCAGTCCAGTGACTTTATAAAGATGTATATGCTGCAATTGCTTTCAAGAAAACAGTCTGCAGAACAACTGGTGTACTTAGTACAAGACAAAAAACACCTCTGCTCTAGTCCTCCATCCAAGACTGTCACTTCACCCCTTTGTACCTGTGTACCCAGTAAGTCCATATTCTTTTTGCTGGTTAACCATACCCAGCTAGCACAATTACGGACCCTACAAAACATTTTAGTTCCAGGGCACATGTACATTCTTTTGCTCATGGTCAGTCTTTGCAGTTTACTTTCCCATATGCTAATGAAAAAAACCAAACTTGTCCACCACATCAAGATGGAATTTACATTACTTTGGTTTTTAAACTTTTCTTCTTAAACATTGTTAAAGTGAAAGCAGCAATTGATATTGTATTAACTATGAAATATTTTCGCTTTCTTGAAAAGCTGCTGGGAAGCCAAGACAATACCAAGCAGCTGTATGTGTAAAAGAATATTAGAAATATGCTTTGATTTTTTTCCTTTGAGCTTTCTGCTTAAGCTTCATCGGAGCAAGACAATTTTTTAAATAAGGCTAGGATAGTTCTGACCACTCAGACGTTCAGTTTTCACCACATAAAACTACAGTTACAACTAACATGAGCTTTACCAAAACATGTTAAGACACTAAGCTCAGCTGTGGAGAAAATATTCTTCATATCAATCTTTGTCCACATCTCAACCATTGGCAACAAAATAACATGGAAAAAAGGCAGAGGTCTAAGAGCTTAAAGAATGCAAGTAGTAGTATCTCATACCTCTCTACCCCACCTAATTTTAGCAAGTAGCTTTATCCACTATAGCAGACATGGTAAAAATGAAACCTTCACCTTCAAAGTGTTAACAAGGTGATTTTAAGCCATAAAGATAAAACCTGCAGGTAACATTTTTGGTATTACCAATACACTTACATGAGATGAAATACTGCTCCTTCTACTACTGCACGCAGAATCTAGAGGTTCCAACTTTGAAATTAGTTCTTCCAGCTGCGTAACAAGATCTTGTTGTGTTGAGGCATCCAGCTGAGACTTCAAGTGCTCCAGCTTGTCTATAGGCAAATTTTTTCTTGCCTAAAAGTATACAATGAAACAGAAACATTATTATTTCTAATGCACATGTGAAAAGCAAAAGGTACCACACATGCAGGCTAATTTTCATCCTAAAAGTACAATGTTTAGAAGAATTTTTAAAAACTGCAAAAACATGACTCTCAGGAACCTATGGAACATAATGGAAATGGGGGACTGGAAACAGTGAAGTTGCATGGCAGATTTACAAAGAGGTATTTACTTACTCTGCAAGAAATGACTGAATTTTGGAAGAGACAACAGACCCTGGCAGCAAGTGTCCAGAACCCTCTTCTTATCAGACGCTCTACGCAGCGGTCTACCAGCAGAAGGGAGAGGTGCACCACTTTTCCATTTGTATGCAGACAGAACAACTCATTTTTGTAAACTGCAATATCCTGAATGTCTGCAAAACCAGATGCACAGAAATATCTAAAGGACTGAAACAGATAGTCAACATTCCTTTCTGTTCCTGAAGGAAGGTGAAAATATATTTCCCATCTGACTGCAAATGTGTGCAAAAGCCTAATATGCTGTACCACAAGTGGCGTGGGGAAAACAAACACTGTAGAGTGCTAAGCTAGCATCTAACTATACAGCACAGTGAAAGTATCAAAACTTTCCAGAGCGGCATTTCTAGAAAGCATTCAAGAAGTACACTAAAGTTACTGAAAAGTTTCTTATTCCTCTGAAGGGGGGATGAAAAACTAAAGGCTGATAAAGATGAGAAATACATCATTGTTAGCTTTGAAACAGAAAGAAAACATTTGCTAGTAGAAAAACACTTTGACCTTTCAGCAGTTTTTAAATTAAATAGTTATGCTATATGCAAACACTCCATGACAACGGCAGTGGAAACTTAACACCAAAAGTGGGGGGAGAGAAGGGCAAGAAAAAGACTGACTATGACTAGCTGTTCTAAGACTGTGCCTAAAACCATACATGCAAAACCATTTGAGGCCTCACTCATCTGCCAAATAAGTACATTTCCTGGCTCCAATATAGACAGGTGTTTGAAAAAACAGGTTTTAAGCTTTCAGCTGCCAGATTAGCCTTCACAGGACACCTGACAATAAACCTGAATAAACAGATAGGAGGAAAGGACACTGCAGGTTTTACCTCACTAATACTGCAGGTTATTACTTCTCACTATTTGATTACTGTATTTTAAGATTCACTCTACACGACATTTTGTTTCTCAAGCAAGTTTTCAGAAGTGTGGAGGGAGGGGTTGGCTGGAGGAGGCAAGGACAGGGTTAATATTCAAGGCTATACCAGACAGATGACAAGGAAAAAGAGAGTTTTCTGATCAAAGTTCTGCAATCCAGCTGCAGAAATTGAGCTTGAAAAGGCTCCATGTTAGGCAAGGACTTCAGAAGTGACAAACATAACAGACAATATTACAAAGCGAAGATTCTTAGCTTACCTTTTACTTCACTCCAGAGCAAGACTTGAACACTTTGGGGTAGAAAAATATAAATGCCTCTTTCTGTCCAGGTCATCACACAGTGCTCACTGCAAGCAAAACAGACATTAATAGTGCAACAGTTAATTGTGGTAGTCACTGTACAATATACAGGGATGGCATTGGCTTAAGTACAGCAAGCGAGAAGTGAGTTGTTTGACATGATACTTGGAAAATTCTTATGCAAAAAGATGAAGTTGATAATATAAGTTAGGAGAATATACAACCTTTTTATTGTTAAGTCTACTTTATCAACAGGAAGTTACGCTGACAAATACTCACGTCAAATACAGTAGCTTGGGGAAAGATAAAGATTGTGGAGAGCAGCTGGAACCAGTATAATGAGGATCCAGCCTGTAAAGTAAAATTAGTATCCGTTACAAGTATAACTACAACAACATGACTTCCTTAATATAATATTCTTAACCCTGGAAATACAAGGCCGGCTTAAATAAGCATAGTCTTATGACAGCAGCATTCACTGCAGTACTCACGCAGACATAGCTGCAGAATCAAACCTTTGGCATTTTTGATAACTCAGATACTGGTTACCATTATTAGAGGAGAACATGTTAACATGACAACTAGGATTAATGCTTGACTGCACTAGAAGGTTACTTAATCTTCTCAGTATTAAGGCAGTTCTTTTCAGTTAGTCTAGAAGTCCCAAGCAAGTTTATCACCTATAACACTCATGCTTCTACCTGAGAGTAACAACAGGGAGAGGCGGTGATGAGAGCAGCTGCTTGAACTGATGTGTGCTTTGCACTTCTCCATCAAAATTCACTTCCCACATCCTTGAGCCAGGTCGAGCACAATATATTAATGGCTGCTGATTCCCACTGTTTTTTCCAGCTGGGAAAAAACATGCTCCAAATTCTCCATCTCTCTCTTTGTTACCAATTTTCCAGAACTTCTCCCTAGTGGAAAAAACATACTTGTTAAGGCAGCATTAATAAAGGCTCTAATTAATTTTGTGTTGTTCCTGAAGAACAAAAAATACTAAATCCTAGTTGCTGAATTGGCTTTGGTGCTTAAAAAATGAAATCTGTAATGAATATTATAAAGCCTGCATAAAGTTTATGAAGACAGGGTGCATAAATATTTATTAGTTTAAATGAATGCTCAGATCATGAAGGGGTTTTTTTTTTGTTTGTTGGGTTGTTTGTTTGTTGTTGTTTGGGGTTTTTTTTACCCAGCAGAACCAGTCAGTCAACGTGGTGATGGTGCAAGTGATCCCAGAAACCATTTCCAATCACATGAAAGCTAAGACGGTGATTAGGAATAGTCAGCATGGATTTACAAAGGCGAAATCAAGTTTATAGCCCTCTACAACAGAATGCCTGGCTTGATAGATGGGAGGAGAGCAATGGATGTTGTTCATCCTGACTTCAGTATGGCTTTTGACAGCACCCCTCCAAACATCTTCACAGACGAACTGAGTAAGCGTGGGTTAGGTAAACAGGCACGGAGAAACATGAAGTCCTGCAGTGGGGGAAGAACAACCCCAGGCATCAGGACAGGCCAATTGTCTGGAAAGAAGCTTTGTAGAAAAGGGAATAGGTGTCCCGGTGAACAAGCTGACAATGAGCCAGCAATGCGCCCTTTTGGCAAAGGCAGCCAAAAGCCTCCTGGGCTGCATTAGGAAGAGTGCTGCCAGCAGGTCAAGGGAGATGATCCTTCCCCTCATCTCAGCACTGGTGAGACATCTGGAGTGCTGGGTCCAGTTCCAGGCTCTCCAATACAAGCGAGAAATGGACATATTGGAGTAAGTCCAGCGACAGGCCACAAAGATGACTAAGGGATTGCAGCACCTGTCTTATAAGAAGAGGCTGAGAGAGCTCGGCTGGTCAGCCTGGAACAAAGAAGGCTCAGGGGTGGAACTCATCTGATGCCACGTGTATAAATACCTGATGAGGGAGTAAAGAAGACAAAGCCAGACTACTCTCAGTGGTGCCCAGTGAAAGTACAGAAGGCAATGGACACCAATAGGAATACGGTAAATTCAATTTCAACATAAGAAAAAGGTCTGTTATTGTGAGGGTGGTGAACCACCAGAAAAGGTTGCCAAGAGAGCTTGCAGAGTCTCCATCCTTGGAGAGGCTCAAAACCTAACTAGACGCAGTCCCGCACAATCTGCTCTACGCAGCTCAGCTTTGAGCAGGAAAATTGGACTAGATGATCTCTAGAGGTCGCTTCAGAAACTCTGTGTGACTCTGTAAAGTCCAATATTTTACAAATAAAACATAACTTGCCTCTCGGTATCACACAAATAAGTGCGTGTAAGTGAAGATATGAGTAGTCTTCCATCCAAATAATCAAGCTGAACAACCCGAGAATCTACGGTGGTTATAATCTGAACAGGAAACATCACAAAAGTAGCAGCAGCCTAGAGTTAAAAAGAAAAAAAGAAAGAAAACATACAGGACCTCAGTTCAAAGTAAAGACTATTTCATTAAGTTATAATCACAAAATTCAGGAAAGACTACATATGCTACAAACACACAGTGTAAGACCAAGCAGTTTCTTTCTTCTCTCTCCCTTACAAAACAAGGCTTCAATGCTCAGAGGCATAAAAGTCTAAATTTTCGTTTTCCCAAAACCATTATTGAAGGTTTTCGGGAGAAAAAAAAAAAAATCCTTGTAGCATCCTGCCTTTTTTTTTTTTTAAATACAGAGTGTGTTTTTTTGTAACATTAGGAGGGGGTTTTATTCTTGTTCTTGCAAGCTTTGTGCTTTTGTCAATTCTCTCCCACGGCTACTTTCAGCCAGCAAACAGTTTTATGGAGACAAACCTAAGGGATTACTTGATACAAAAAAACCCTTCCGTTGGATTTAGCTGGTTTACATAAAATCACTTTCTCTATTACCCTGCAGCAAATTACCCAAATACTACTTATTATACAAGTGTCTCAGTTTGCATGGGTGGCAGAACAAAGTCATAGACAGACTTTTTATTCATAAGAAACTACTAGGAACTGCACTCAAATTTTCTAGCAGATGGTCACCATTTCTGACAGCTTAAAGCTGTTTTCTTTGTTAGGAATGTGTCAACTCCCTACTTCAACAAAGTGCATTACATGAGAGATTCAACAGTCCAATTCCTTTAACAGGTGTGAGCAGATGCATATTTCTTGGGCCTTGCTCTTCTCTCCTCTCCTTTTCCCTGTCTTCCCACAGTTGAATTATTTTTGCTCTTTCTTTAAATGCAATAGTCTTGCTACTTTCAACTTTCCATCAAAATCTTTCATGAGGAATGGAGAGGACCTGGAGGAATACACCTATTTCCAGGCTGTGCTCCTTCTTACAGATTAAAAGGAGAAGAAAAGGACCTAGTAGTGGTAAAACTTAAAGAACACTCAAGGGCTACAAATCAGGCTGGTATAACTAATTTTTGTGCCCTTTGGACAAAATGTAATGGATGGAAGCTTGACATCCACCGACCATTTATTTTAACTAATCCACATCTTTAAGAGTATCCAGACAGAGCCAAGCAAAATCAGAGTCTGGGATTGCCCTTTCTCAGGCCAACAGCTGACTTGAGGACTAAAACACACAGCTGAACCTGTAAGAATCCAACTGGCTCAAAAACACCAGGACCCTGGGCTTGGATACTTGTAAATTCCAAGAGGAAGAAGCTCAGCCAGTTTTTAACTCTGTACATTTGAAAACATATTTATGTTGCATTATTAAAATAGCTAAAAGAGGGGGCAGGGGAAGTTCACGGGTTCAGATTTCTACTGTTGTCTCAAGAGACTGGTTCTTCATCCCAACAGCCAAAGCTATCAGAACTTCATCAGCTGGCAAGTTTCCTCTGTGCTACTTTAAAATAAATAAAAAGATTCCACACATCATCGCCTGGGAACCTTTTCACATCAAACAAAGTATGAGACTTTTTACCTTCCCTTGTTTCGATGTGTTAATCTTGATGGCTGACACTTTTCCCACATGATCTCCCACAAAAACACGAAGGGCAGCTGTATCCCAACACAGAGCTGTGACTTTTCTGCCCTTATGCTCAGAGGAAACATAAATCCGTTCTGGCTTCCCACGACGTTCCTGATTTAGCTCCCAGACTACTACAAGACCTTGGCTACAACAATTAAAAAAGAAAATGCAATCTGAGAATAAGTCTTGTAATCTTTTATCATTGATAAAGATGCATTATTCCAAAGAAACAGAAAAGCTAAGCAAAGTAGTACATCTCAGAGCTGGTTGTGTTTGAGGTTGCATGCTTTCAAGAAGTGTCACATTCTTAATTCTGAAGAAGAGTAAGTGTCCTTTCTTGCACTACAATGTATCAGCAGCTTTGGAAGGCTGCTGTCACATCTACTGGAATTGCCAGTGAGGATGTGGAAAAATAAGCATTTAAATAGATTTTAAACAACTTAAGTGTTATTAACTACCAATCTCACTCTACCAAGTTAATGAAAATACTTCTTTTGATGCTGAAAGGTCTCAGGGAGACATTTATCATCGTAACTTCACATGCATTAGCTCTCCCACAGATGTTCTGTTACAGAAATAATACTTATTCTGGAACAATTCCAGGAAAAAAAAGAAGTTAAGCAAACTGTCTGTGCAGGGAATTATTCTGTAGGTGTCTCCACCAGCTAATTCCCTGCCCCCCTCCAAGTTCTCAGCCGATGTCCAAGTCTGAAATTTAGAAGCTACTTAAAAACCTTTATCTAGAATTCAGGTTTGTGAGTACATCGCTCACCTGGTGGCAACAGCAACATAGTCTTCATCATGTAAACAACAGGCGACCCGGGAAATGGCACCTTCCTGAAAGCAAGTATGGCAGTAAGCGCAGATAAAATATGTTCTTATACTGCCTTTACCACTAAATAACTTTTATCTCTAAGATATAAACAAGATTCATGTCAACAGCTGCTACCACTTTATTGTGATATGGGGTTTTTTGTGTTTTGTTTTGTTTGGGTTTTGTTTGCAAACACTGAGTTTACAACATGACAGCATCAAGAGAAACAACTGCAGTTCATTCTCTGATTTCAAAAAACACAGAAATCAGTCTCCTGTCCTCACACCTAGGGAAGTTGTTTTGCCAGAACTAAGCAAGATGCTCCCAACCTTAAATAAATGGCCGCGTTCATGTTATGGTGGAAGCAGCAGTGGCTCCCAGGAAATAGCATCTGACTGTAGAAACAGCAATCCCTTTCCCATGACCTCTTGCAGCAAAAGCAAGCCAGCCTATCTTTTCTTGGCTTATCCAGGTAGCTTATAGTTTGGAAATCTAAACATTGGTAGCTATCTACATGTGAGTTCCTCTGATTTCATATTCAAAGTTTTCTTCTAATTCTTAAATATTCAGGTGACTTTGTTGCTGCTGTTAAAAGTAAGAATTTGAAAAACAAAGGCCTGACCCTCTCAAGTAATTTCTTTCACACCTCATGAAATCTATAACGCCACATACTCTGGGGATACACCCTAGTACCACAATCTTTTTTAAATGGAGCAGTCCAAAGCTTCACCTTATTTGGCCAATTCAGCAAGCTGAAAATCCCTGTTGACTCTTAATAAAAATTAACTTGAAACAATGTCTCTTTCCCAGTCCCATTTTCCCAGGTAATTTTTGTATAGAATTCTTTACCCTTACCTTATGAGTGAGAAAGAGTCTTTGCTTCCAACCATCTTTCTGTATGAGGTTCAGTCCTCCTCCTGAACTGCCTAGAGCTAACCATCTCTTCGACACAGCTATACAAGTGCACTGCAGGAATAAAAATCATAATGCACAAGATGGCTGCTAGTGAGTCCTAATGACAGTAGCTTTTTCTTGCATTATTATGTTATTTTTTAAAGGCTACATTGTTTGCCAGCTGTGTATACCACTCCTGAAACACTGGCAGCACAGCCAAAGATATTAGAATAGCACTCTGCAACTGGAGCAAACAGTAGGAGACAGCAACTGTGTAAGGCCGTGTTATTTACCCCACAGTTGCATGAAGAAAACACACACACAGAGTAACAGGATCCTTTGTCTTCACTACTACTCCTTCCCAAAGTGTTCCCCCCCATAAGCTAGCATGCACACACCCAAAAAGAACAAGATGAATCCTGGGGGTTAATCAGATGATAAACCAAATAAGGTAATTCTTNAAAAAAAAAAAAAAAAAAAGAAAAAATAAAAAGGAGAAACACCACCAAAACCCACAAACTCACCTTCAGACGACTAGAATCCAGCCTGAGCGCAGAAAGCAACGGATCCAAACATTCAAACTCTGCCAACACATGGTTGTAAGAGTCTGGAATTACTGGCACAGAGGCCATTGATGTACAAGACCAGCACTACTCATTCATGGGTGCGTTACAGCTTCAGCTTTTAGCTCTACCTGCTAAAAATAAAAGAAGTTCTTGATTAGTTCACCTTTTTAGTATTACATCTGGTTTTCTGTGTTTAAAGAAACACAGAATGTCTTCCTGTTCAAACAGCATCGGGTTTCAGTTTGCCAGAAATGCCCAAGGGCTGTAAATTTAGACCCCTGCTTCATTTATGAGAAGTTTTCCTTGAAGTTCATTTCAGAAAACTTAATGTATCAGATACCAACCTTTGAAATTGGAGCTGTAAGATAGATTTACATCCACCTGTGAAACAAGTTCTGTCTGCCTATGGAAAAAGCCTTGTTTTACGGTAAAATCCCCCCACAACACGCACCCTTGATCTTAAACTAATTTTCTCAAGGAAAACATTTAACAATGGCATTTAATACCTACACCATCTCCCCCAAAGCTAAATTTAAGGAGTATTATCCTCAATTGATACCAAATTTAGAATTCCCTGCATTTGAGCATTCCTAATACAACTACACACAAACATGTATAGACTACCCTTTCCACAGCACCTCCTTTGCAGCATACAAGATAGATAACACAGAGTGAAAACCAAGAATTAAATAGTTATTGAAGCTGCAGCTTCATATATTTTTCCTAAACAGCACATACTTGAAAAGAATCTCTTGTGGAGGCATTTTTAAAGTTTAGACATCTGTGTTGCACAAAAAAAAAAAACTTGTTACACTTCATGCTCAAGCCTCTGAATTTCTAACATGTTTAGTATGCAATCCCGTAAATTAAATAACCACCTCCCAGAGATACTATCATGTGAAACCTTACATTTCCTTCTGAGAAAAGGGAACACTTACTCTCCCCAGGCACTAGGAAAAGGGAAGATACACATTTAGCCAGAGATATTGAAAATTCTTTCTTCAAAATTCTCAAAATCATCTTAAAAATCTTAAATTATGAGATTTGAGAACGGCTCCACTCCAGCAATAAAGAGTAGAACATGACTAAGAAAGGACAGTTTTGTTCTGGATTAGCGTATTCAGTCCAGAAAGACGCCCTAATGCCTGTTTTACACGCTCTGTCATAAGGAGGGTGGCAGATAACCTCCCCCTAACAAAGCCAGCCTGAGATTTTAAATCCGGCCCTGGAGCTCCGCTCTCGGAAACCAGCAACCGCCTCGGCGCCTGCCAGCCTCCCGCTTGAGAGAAGAGCTACAAACCCATCTCACTTCCTCTCGATACGCACACAGAGCAAAACAGAGTATCCCAAAAGCTCAGAGGAACCCCCCAACTCCTTCAGACGCAGCTGTCGGCGGAAAGCGGGCGGGCAGCGGCCGCCGCCAGCCCAGCTGCGCCCCGCAGACCGAGCCCCCGACGGCCGCCGCCGCCCGGGCGGGGCTCGGAGGAGCAAAGCNGCCCCGTAGAACGATCCCCCGAGGGCCGCCGCCGCTCGGGCGGGGCTCGGAGCAAAGTCGGCGACAGGGGACGAACGCTTCCCGCTCGCCTCACACCGGCTCCCGCGCGCCGGCACCGGCGCGAGGCACGGCCCGCAACAGCGCCCCGAGAGCGGCGGCTGCCGGAGCAAAAGCTGCCGCCGGCCGAGAATCGGGACGTGGGAAGTCACGGGGACGGCAGCGACTCCCCGGGGCATGAGCCGCCCTCCCCTCCCGCAGGGGCCGAACTCCCCGGCGGCGACACCCAAGTCCCGTCGGGGGTTTGCGGCGCAGCCCCCGGCCGGCAGGGAAGGCACCACCCCGCCTCGGGGAGACGTACGGCCAAGAAGCACCGCTCACGCCCGGCGGCACCCGCCTCACCGGTCGCAGTCCCGTCTCCCTCACGCCAACCGCCACCAGCGCCGCTACCCCACAGCGCCGCCCCTCAGCAGCACGGGCACGTGACCCGCAGGCGGAACGGGGCGGGGCGGGGCGGGGCTGTGCGGCCGCACTGTGCTGCGTCACGCCAGGCGCGCCCGCGCAGGAGGAAGCTGCGTCACGCGCGCCCGCCTGCCCTGGCCACGTGACGCTGACGCGCGGCGCCCCCTCCCGCCGCGGGCCGTTGCCGAGGGGAGGCCCCTCCCCCGCAGCGCGGTGGCGGCGGCGCCGCCGACCTGGGAGCGGAGCAGCCGGGTCGCCGGGGCCGATGGCGGGGGACGAGCGGGGCCCGCGTCCCGCGGGGCCGGGTGACGGCGGGGAACGGGGAGGGCCGGGCGCGGCGGGGAGGGGGCGGGGGGGCGGCGGCGCTGTTTACCGGCCCGTCCCTCCCCCCTCCGCCCGCTACTGTCATGGCGACGGGGGAGGGGCCGTCACGTGAGCGGGGAGGGGGGCGGGAGGGGGAAGCCGGCCCGCCCCACGTGACCGCAGGGGACGCGCCGTGGCGGCCCGTTCCCCTGTCACGTGAGGCGGGCTCCTTCCCCCCCTCCCTTCCCCCGCCCTCCCCGCGCCCCGCGGCTTGTTCCGGTCACGTGCCCGCCCCCTGCCCGCCCCATGGCCCCGGCGGCGGCCCGACCCCCGTAGCACCCGCTCCCGCCCCGGGCCCCTCCCGCGCGGCCCGCCGGCAGCAGCCAGTACGCCGGCCCGGAGCAGGTCCCCGCTACCGCCCGCACGGTAAGGAGCCCGCCGGCGCGGGGGACGGGGAGGCGGCGGCCACTCTGCGTGCGTGTCTGTGTGTGTGAGGGGCAGCGGGGCCCGATCCGCCTCCCGACCGCGCTGCCCCGGCGGTTCCCTCCCGGGCGCGGCGGGGCAGCGCCTGCCGGGGAGCGCTGCGGCGGGCCCGGCGCCGCGCCGGCTCGGCGGGGCGCGCTGCGGTGGTGCCGCGGCGGCCTTTGGCCTCCCGCGCTTCCTCCCTGCCCGCTCCCAGCCGCGGCGCCGGCCGCCGTTTAGCGGTGGCGGTCTGGTGGGGCCGGGGGTGCCGTGAGGGAAAGGGACCGAGAGGCGCGGCGGCAGCTGCCGGTCTGCGCCCCCCGGGAAGGGGGGCGGCGGGAAGATGGCAGCGCCGCGCCGGCGGGACCGCGGCTGGGGGGCACCGGGCTTCACCCGAGCGCTCGGCGGCGGGTGCGGGCGATAGACAAAGAGGTGCCCTCGCACCGCCTTGCCGGGCCACCGCCACCTTCTGCCGGGGACGCCAGAAGCCGGACAGACCCCGCCGGTGCCCTGCCGGGGCCGTACGGGCTGTCCCCGGGCCCGTTTCGCCGAAACGCTACACGGAGCGCAGGTGATGCGGGGGAAGGCAGGCCGGATTGACCCCTCAGGGGCGCAAACTGTAGATTCCTCCAGCTCGCTGCCGTGCTCAGCAGTGTCCAAGGCAAACGGCACTTCCCGCAGCTCCCGGTTCTGCTGAGCTGTACTCCTCCGACAGGTCCGCTGCTGCCCCTCGGGGTGCTGCTCTGACAGCCCCCGGGCACCCCACCAGAAGTCCCTGGGCCGTGCTCTTGAACGTCGGGGCCCGGCTGCAGACCCGTGCCACTGCGGTTCAGTCTGAGCCATCAGCGTAGACATTCTGCTGTTCCCTGTGGGGAGTGGAAGCCCAGCAGCTAGGCCTGCATCAGATCTGTCAGAGCTCACCTGCCAGCCCATGCCTAATAATAATCCTGACCAAGTCAGGATTATTAAAATCTGTAAAGGTTTCATTTATTTCTGCTCTGAAACCACATGGGAATAGACTGGAGTGAAATGCTGGTAACAGAGAGCGTTCAGAACAGGCGTTGTAAGGAATAGAGGAGAGAGGTTAGGAAGAGTCGCTGCATTAGAGGAAGGGTAGCTGTTGGAATTTGACAGTATTTCCAGAAGCTGCATTCACTGCCACAGGGCTGGGGAGTGGGTGGGTGTTACAGGTGAATAAGCAAACAGGACTTTTTTTTTGTTTTATGCCAGCACTGAAGCTTCCTGATAGACCTTGCCAGTTGTAAACTGCAGCTGAAATTAACATCCTCAAGACAGGCTTGATGACAAGTCATGCCCCATGGGTTAGGGCTACTGATTGATCCGACTGCTTTTCAGAACTATTAACCATCACTTCAAAAGATCTACTGCTGGAGAATTTAAAATAGACTGTGTCTGACCTTCCTATTCTGGAAGATACTTAAACCAGGGAAGGGTCTGTATTCCAAAATTTGCAGCTGAAGAAATCTAATGCTGCTTCTTTTAGCAGCAGATTAGAATTATCACTTAAAGCTGTAAAATAACAGAATTTCTCTGTGTGCATGTTGCAGTTCTTGCCCCTTTGAGCAGCAGTGTCATCGTCCGCAGTACTGATTCCTGGAAACTTCAGTTGTTAAATATAGAGGTTATGAAATTTGGGCAGGCGTGAATAGATCATTGATGGCTGTCACCCGTCTGCATAGTAAGCCTTAAGTGTCCAAAAAGAAAAGAAAATGACTGGTGTACTGTGTGTGCTTAGCAGGACATAGCCTTCCCCTCTGCAGTTGGTAGGAGACCATCCTCGTGCTTTTCTAGCAGCTAGGCAAGATTTCTATTTTAGAATTTTTCCTGTACTTCTTGTAACAAGGAGCCATCTTGTTTTCATTAATGAAAGACAGTAACTTTCCTAAATCCTCATTATTAATGTTTTTTTATTCTTTCTGATGTACTGTTCAAAAGGCAGCTCGGGGTTTTCTCCATTCTGGGTAACGCTTACCGTGCCAGCGAGTTGTATCATCCTACTGCCACTGTAAATTACTGCATGAAAAAGGAAGCACGGCAATGACATAAATTAGAACAGCAGAGAGCTAGTGTGTTCACCCTCCCAGAAGGTAGAACGAGCCACTTGTGGGATAATTGTGCATTCACAGGTTGCACACTGCAGGGTAGTGTGCTAGAAGCACCGTGGTTGTAAAGAAGTTGCTAGCTGCTGATCATTTTCTTCCGTAGTTGAAAGACTGGTTGTAGGTGGGTGAAATAGCATGGTAGAAAAGCAAAGCAACTTGCATCAGAATGAGGCTGACTATGGAAATGCTTTCTTTTTTCTTTCTGTTCCATACAGGTTTCATTCCTTTGCATTCTCTGGCTTTGTCTCTACTGTGCTGGATAATAATGACCTGAAAGGACTGTAAAGTAACAAAGGGAGAAAAAAAATGTCAAAATCCTTCATCTTGCATATGTTGAGGTTTCTAGTCTATTAGAGTATGTGGCCAGCAGCCTTTTTCCGTTAAGGACAAGGTGCTGATGAGAGACTACGGACCTGCAACAGGAAACTACATAAAATGGTAGTGTGAATACCACTGAGAGAGGATAATGCTGCTGGGGAGACTGTAATGGATTGTGCTAGGAAACGGTCCTGAAATCATGCCATGCAGTTTTCTTTGAGAGAGAAGTATTAGGAGGGCAGCTCTGAATGTGGCACAGCGTGTTCCAGTGACTGCTGCAGTGGTGCTGATGTGAAACCCCATNCCTGAAATCATGCCATGCAGTTTTCTTTGAGAGAGAAGTATTAGCAGGGCAGCTCTGAATGTGGCACAGCGTGTTCTAGTGACTGCTGCAGTGGTGCTGATGTGAAACCCCATGTTCAGCTCAGCATCACTGAAGTCTTTGGCAAAGCTTTGGATGACTGAAATGATGAAGGAGAGAAGCTTAAGTGCAAAGCTCTTTTGCCATCAAGTCTTTCCGTTTAGTATTTTACTTAACTCATTTCAGAAATGGGCTTGTAAGACTTTCACTGAAGAGAATGCTATGCTACTGTCCAGATCGTCAGAGTAAAATATCCTATCTTGCTGCTGATTTTTTAAAGACAAAAAAAAGTATGTGAATTTAAATGCTTAGAATTATAATTTGGTGATACTTCCTAGTAGTGCGATAGCTGATGTAGGTTGCTGTTTGAAGTTTGATGCAGGCCCCAGCAAATATTACAGGTATTCTAAAGCATGTGAAACATGCACATCAGCATGTGAAAATAGTGTTTTACGTACCAATAGTAAAGTTCATGATGTACAAAATAAAGCAGTTGGACAGACTAAACACTTACAGCAGACATACCAAAGATGTAATTTTTTTGATAGCTGTTAACAGAATGTAGTCGTACTTGCGGTGTCCTTAATCTCTTGAGAAATTTAAGGCTGTAGGGTGAACCTGTGGAGAGGAATGATAGCGACTGCTGGGGAGAAGAATGCAGCAAGTATAAGAAGGCTTGTTGATGTGAGACTGGTGACAAAATTGTGTTGAAGTAGGTATACCGTTAGTCCCCTGGACTTTGGGGGAGAGGGAGAGGAAACTGGTCAGCTGGAATCAAGTGTACAAAACATTGTTGGAGCCTTGGGCAAAAACCACTACAATAAGAACAGGAGCGTAACTGGGCTACCTTACCTTTAGCACAGAGAACTGAAAATCCATGATTTTTCACATACCTTGTATCCTTCCCCTTTCTGAAATTACTTAACATCTGCCATTCACACTGAAGAAGGGATTTGCTGCCAAATGCCAGAGGAGATTTGGAATTTATGTCATTGCTTAGCTTCAGTATTCTTCTGAACTTGAAAAACCAGTAAAGGAATGTTAAAACAGGAAAACTTGGTTGTCAGTTTAAATGTAAGATTTGGGGGTCTTTTACTGGAGCAAAAGCAGTATCAGCAATATAATTAGATGAATTTAGGTAGCTGGCAATATTTTGTTTAAATAAATTTGCTGATTGCACTGGCAGAGGGGAGCACGTATATCTGGAACGTTTCAAAAATGATGTAGGCATTAACGAGTAAATCTGTGTTGTAATACTTTGACGTAGATAGGAGTAGTGAAGAAGTTACAGCAAAAATAATTATACTAATAAGATCAACTGTGTGTTTTTAATAGCTCCTTATAGCCACAATGGCAACGTCATCTGAAGAAGTGTTACTGATTGTAAAGAAGGTACGTCAGAAGAAGCAGGATGGAGCTCTCTACCTTATGGCTGAAAGGATAGCATGGGCACCTGAAGGCAAAGACCGATTCACAGTCAGCCATATGTATGCAGACATAAAATGTAAGTGGACACTTTTCCTGTTCCAGCTTCAGCTAGCAGTATTTTGATAAATGTTTAAATACAACCCAAAGCTTCTTTGCCATAAAACACTAGTAGTAAGTTAGGAAGGTTGCAAGGATCTGGAGCTTTGACTAGGTTATTCTATGTAGCAGCAGAGATCAGGACCACAGTGAAGTATTGCCAGTTTATTAAGGATGCTACTGCAGAACTTCTGTAGTCTTCAGGTGTTTAAGTTATACTGCATTTACTATTAACTTTCGATAAACTTCTGCAATAAATTGAACAGAAAAATAATCTATGCCATATGCTTGTGGAGGGAAGGGTGGGAGGAGGGTTGAGGAAGAGTATAGGATTTTCAGGGTCTAACACAGAAACTATCTGGCATGTCATCTGTTAAACTGTGCAGCTAAAGCTGTTTCAATTTTCATATAAAACGAACCTCGCTGTTTTATTTTCATCCAACAGACCAGAGCTTCAGAAGTGCTAGCTTCTGTAGTTTGGCCTCACTGGTAACATTCCAAATAAGCGTTTGCTGTTGCAATAGCAGACTACTTGCAAGTCAAATCTGAACAGTAAATGTCTATAGCATGCTGCCTTTCTGGCTCCAATTAGTGTTCATATTCCATGTGCTGTAATGCCAAAGAAGGAATAAAAAGAAAGTTGTATGTGTCACTTGGTAAAGGTTTAGTGATTATTGCTGTTCAAAGTCACATACAAGTACTGCAGCATGATCAAAATTGTGCATGATGAATCAGAACTAATACGCTGTTTTCTTAAATACGAATGTGATAAGGAGTTTAAAAGTTCTGTTCACCTATAATAAACAACTTTGTGAAGGTTTTATTTAGCTATTTACTTACATTTAAGGAGTTTATATTTTAAATACTTACACGTATAGGCATTGAAGTCTTTTTAACTTAGAAGAAAGATGCTCTTCCTTTCATCTAAAATTGAAAAAAAAGTTGGAGTGGAGTATTTGTACATTTGTAATAGAGATGATGATTTAGTGGTGACATCTGGTTCCTGTTCTCCCACTCGCACTGCAGAAAGGGGTAGGATTCAAAGTTAGGTTAGTGCCGTTTGCAGCGCTACACTGAAGTCGATACAGCACAACAGGCCATAAACGTAGTTGTTGTAGCCTCTGCTCCCTCTGGTTACGAGAAAGGAAGCAGGAGTTAGGTTTTTCTTATGAGTCATGAGGGTGTAATAGCACCTTGGAGGCATTGGGGATCGACTTTGGGAGTACTAATGGCTAAATGTGCTTACCACGCCACTGGAAACCAGCATACCTTTGCTGTCAACAAACGTGCTGTTACCCCACCCTGCATCTGCTTTCTTACCACTTTTCTTCGGGAACTGGTCCAGCTGGAAAAACAAAAGGGGGGTTACTTTTCAGTGGATCAGTTCCTTGGTTTGGCTTGCTGCACAAACGCTAACACTCGTACAAGAAAGGCAGCAGGAAGAAGTGCAAAGGGGCAATGAGGTTGTCACCTTTCAGCAGCAGCCTGGATTGGTACCAGGTTAAAGTGTCCAGGTGGTGACAATCTAATCTGCAGCAGTTTTCTAATGGAGGATGTGGGGAATGCAAAGATGAATTAGGGCTCCAGAGCACTAGCTGAAGAAAACTGAGCAATAGGCTACTGGTGTCTGTCTTGTGTTTTAGAGAGAGCAAGGTGCAAGGTTCAAACTAATTTAAGCGGAAGACTGTCTGTTCCACTTTCATGGCTGGAATTCACACACAGGATACTGGTATTTAATTAGATGACCGCTTATAAGCGAACACTCTAGAGAAGACAGTTTCTTGTATAAGCTTACTGTCTGTTGCTAATTAATACTTTCTGTGTAATCTAGGCCAGAAAATCAGTCCAGAAGGTAAAGCTAAAATTCAGCTTCAGCTAGTATTGCATGCAGGGGACACAACCAACTTTCACTTCTCCAATGAAAGCACAGCAGTGAAGGAGCGAGATGCGGTAAAGGATCTTCTTCAACAACTGTTGCCCAAGTTCAAAAGGAAAGCTAATAAAGAACTTGAGGAGAAGAACAGGTAAAGGGAAAGGAGCCTCAAAGTTTTGGGGTTTTTTTTTATTTTTTTTTTTAATTGTTACCTAACTATAGTGTATTTCTGCTAACAGTTGTTGTTATTGCCACATCGTTAGTGCTACGACATTTGTTTTCCTAGTAAAAATCTCTCTGCTTTCAATTCAGAGGCAGTTCCTTGAGACTTACATAACTGTAACATGTTGAGACTGTACTTGTGTTCTCAGTGACACGTTCTTGAGGTGTAAAGGCAGCCAGCCCGGCTGCCACCCAGTCTTTGTTATCCGTGGCTATGAGATGAAAGCACCCAACTGGCAGTCTGTCTCTTTAGTCTTCCTAAGTATATATGTGTCAGTTAGAAAAGCTGCTTGAAAGATTTTTTTTTTCTCTTTTCCAGAAGTTCTCACCTTTCTTGACTTGTGATTTATTTTTTTTCCTTCCTGTATAACCTCTTCCCCCTCAAATCTTCTTTCCTGGTGTTTTTTTCACTCTACTAAATTGCTAGGTATTTTCATGCATCTCACTTGAGATGCAGTAGTTTGTTATTTGGCGTACAGAATGTTTATTCTAAAAAATGTTTTGAGAAGATGTTCAGGACGTCCTTTTCCCAAAAGGGCTTTTAAGATACACTTCCGTTCCTTTAAAATGTTTGTGTTAAACCAGCCCTTGTGGCCACAGAGCACCCTTCTCTGTGTCTCCCCAGATGAGTTTCACTTCATTCTAGCCTCTGCTGTGAATCCTCTATCTACTAGCTTCTGTTTCCAAAGACTGGTCTAGCTTTGAACTTAGGTAAGTTAAAGCTAGATTTTTTTCAAAACGTAGGAGCATTGCCTCATTGGGCAGATCGGATCTTTACAAGATTCCCCAGCAGAAGGGCAAGAACCCTTGTGCTGGAGCTCTGACACATCCAGGATTAACTGGTTCCAGTACTGCAGCGACCACTAGGGTCTACAGCAGTGCAGACTGCTTTGGCACTCTTACCACACTAGTTTCTTTATGCCACGTGGTTTATTTCTAACAGTATTAATACTGAGTACATGAGCGCTCTTAGCTCTGAATCTTTTTATCCTTAAATGGAGTTTTACAGTATTGTGCCATTAAGAGCTTTTCTAGTTACAGAAAAAACAGAATCTCTGCACATACTCAGTCATAGCCTGTTCTTTTGATGATTAGAAGTCCAGGTCTAGTGATGGGGCTTCATTAGCTTAATTTGCAACAGGTGAGGCAAAAAAGTTTCCACCTGTTCTGGAAGGGTACTACATCCAGAGTCCCTGCTGCACGTCCTGCATTTATTGATATGTGGGGGTCAGATATGTACCAAAATTCCAAGTTTTAATAAAATAATTAGAATAACAGACTGCTTCCTGCTGCACTAATGTGTAAGAATTGCCACTAATCTTTGTACCAACTTTTCTTTGTACCAACAAGAAAAACTGGAAAAACCTCGGTGGTTAAAATATAACAGGGATGTTCTGCCACTAAGCTTTCACTTCCACCTCATCCTACTTCATCTCCAGAGCAGCTACAGACCTTCATTCAGTCCAGAATGCAGTTTATCCGTGTTCTTCCCTAGACCATGCGTACTATGTATTTATAAGATCCCCCTCCTTTTTTTTTGTTTGCAAATGATCAAGACCCTGATGTGCCTGCTAAAGATTGTTGATGTTATTGGCTGATTGTAAACACGCATGCATGTTTTCCTGAAAATACCCTAGTGGGTTTCAAATTAGGTATACAGCTGTATGAAAAGCTGCTTAAACATGAATTAACTGAAGTTTCAGGTGCATACTTTCTTTGCATTTTGGATAGTAAGGGTGATACTTGATATTTGAATGATAGCTTTTGTAACCATTATTCCCTGGTGGGAGTAGTGACACTGAGTGTTTCTGTAGCACTTATGCTGCATGTGATAGTTAAGTGATGAAGATCCTACTGTCACCAACAGAAACATAAATGAACAAACAACTCGCGGTAATGTGTGTTTCAAGGTCTCTTGTCACACGCATATTTTGTAAACTGTACCCTTGCACTAGAATAGAGACTTGTAGCTACTGAATTTTAGGATCTTAAACAAGAATTGGACAGCGCTGAAATCTCAT
>RSEF01000005.1:14197495-14260952 GCA_003993805.1 Himantopus leucocephalus
TTTGAGGTTGTCCAAGAGCTCCTTGTTCATCCATGCAGGCCTCAAAAGAGGAAAGTGGTAGCACTAGGAATAGTCTTTATCACAACTCATACAACAGTAAATCTGCAATAAATTCCATAAGATACTATCATGCTAGATTGATTCTTCTCTCCCATCAGTTACTATGGAATAATTTTGTTTACATAAGGCATTGTTTTGTGGTATGTGCACAATTTACAATAGGTGAAGCTTTTGTTATAGATCAGTTTTTAGTAACAGACAAATATGGATCCTGTTTAAGATTTTCCAGAGGAGTTGCCATCCCTGTTCTCTGTCAGCCTTTTTAATGTGAAATCTTAGAATATTATCTGACTTAAGTTTTTATTGAATTTTTGAGTTAGGTTTGTGATGACACAGAAACGTGGAGAGTTGAGATGACTTAACACCATTACTTAATATGTATTCTGACTAATTACAGCATTCTCTTAGGAATCCACAACCCTTCACAAGTAAAAGCTATCACCAGATATAAATTACCATTCTACCAAAGACAGGGTAGCAAAACAGTGCTGACATTAGAAGAAACACACAAGTAAGTCTTCCCAGTTCCNAGAAGAAACACACAAGTAAGTCTTCCCAGTTCCCACTAACACAACTAATATAACTGCATCTTCAGTTATTTTTTTTAACCAAACAGTATTCAGTGATGCGTAGAAGTTGATGAAAACTGCGCTAACTAGTAGGATGATCTTTTANCCACTAACACAACTAATATAACTGCATCTTCAGTTATTTTTTTTTAACCAAACAGTATTCAGTGATGCGTAGAAGTTCATGAAAACTGCGCTAACTAGTAGGATGATCTTTTGCAATAACTTTCCAAGTTTATTGCTTATTTTAAATGGAACTTTGAAAAGGGTTGAGAGTTTTAGTCACAGTGATGCTTGGGCATCTGCAGAGCCTTCGTCTTCTCCTTCTAAAGGTTAAATATAATCTAATACTCCCACAATTATTCCTATTTGTTTAGATACAGTTTTTCATTTTTTTTTCTTTGTTTCATACAGGGTTAAAAACAATGGTGTCTCAAGGAGTAAAAAACCCTCTGATAGATTTAACAGCTTTGGAAGATAAAACATTAGATGAAGTAAGTACTTGGCAACCCCCGCTCCTCCTTAGTTTCATTTGAAGGGAAAATGGGTCCACCTTCTGTTAAAATAACTACAAATGCTCATTCTAAAACACATCACTTACTAGGGTGCTGCAATGGTGGGGTAGTCAACGTTTATATAGTTGTATGAGTGTAAAGAAATGGAGACTGTGCCGATGGACCTGTATGCCTCAGATGTCTGCCTTAGTGTGCTGGGTATAAAAGCGGGGCTTCCTTTATTTAAAGAATTATTATTTCACTTGGATGGCTTTATTGTCTAAAGTGGACTCTCTGGTTTCTTCCTACCCTTTAGAAACCGTGACGATGTACAGAAGAGTAGCACAAAACAGGAAAAACTCTGCATTTGTTCTCCCTTTGAACATTGCTATTTGATTCAGCTTAATTTTAAGGACACTTTATACAGTTTTCTTTGTTTAGCTTTAAATACCACCTTTTGCTAAAAATATGACTAACTTTAACTATCACCTGCCTCCAAGTACAAATTAAAACAATTGTTATAAATGGTGTACCATAATGTGAAATAACTTACAGATGCACTTTTCTGCAGTTGATTTAACTTAAATTTGAGTTGTAATTAATACTGATGCTGCGTGTCTAAGTTGTGGGGTTTTTTCCTGGTAAGAGTTGTGCAAAGCTGAGTCTGAAACTGGACTAGGTGTTTAGGATAGGTATGTCTGAAGTGCTGTGCAAACTGCCCTAGTTTGCTTTTGAGGCTGGCTAACTGCAAGCATGAGACTGAGCACAGGGTAAAGTGAGTTGCCTTCAGCCACCTGGTAACTGGGGAACACTGCCAACATTAAGGCTTGAGGTTTTTTGAATTCCTAGTGGTATCACATCCTCCTGACAGCTGTCATTTAGCCTGCGGGCTGCTCGTGTCCCACAAGATGTTAAAAAGAGGTCAGTAAAACAATTGCTAGCTCTTACTTGCCATCAATGCCTGTTTCATACAGGTGATCCTTAAATTTTTTTTTTTAAGCTGTTCTGGTTTTACCTATAACAGATCATGATCTTATAAAACTGTAAGTTTGAGAATTTTCTTCTCTTGAACACCTCTAAACTGCCCAGTGCTAGCAGAATAAAATAGCCTGCGGAGTTTCTTCAAAGTAGATAAGGTGATGGTGGGGGGAAGGTAGCAAAATACTGCTTCAGATGATGCAATGTCATCACTCAGTAAAGTTCAGAGGAGTCAGCATGCAGAATTCCCGACTCAAGGGAAAGCAGAGAATCATCCTTCTGATTTTGGGGCAGGAGGTAGCTAATGTTGTTTTCTTTGTAGGGCTATGGTGTTGCTTCTGTGGCCTCTACGTCAAATGCCTCAAAATCCGCTAGAGAAAGTAGCAATGCTGCCATTATAAAACGCTTTAATCATCATAGTGCCATGGTCCTTGCAGCTGGCCTCAGGAAACAGTAAGTATCAATGTTGTGTAAAAGCTTTTTTGTAACAAGGAGTTTCTAAAAGGAAAATACATCTTCAATCATTCATAAAAATTAAAAGAAAAGGCTAGATGAGTAAAGTATTTTTTCCTCTAGAAATGAAAATACCTTTAGGTTCCACTTTACTTTATGAAGGTTCTTCAGAGCTGTTTGAGATGACAAACGCTATTTTTAGCTGAGTTATCATCCAAAGCAGATCAGAAACATCCTTTCCTTTTCTGCCTTAGTTCTGTAGCCCTGGTGAAGGCTGCAGAAGTAGTGTTCTGTTTGCTGTGTGGAGGGGAGGTCTGGTACAGGGAGTTCCTATTGCCTGCCTTCCAGGAGCAGGTCTGGGGGGGTTTCCTGTAGTGGGGTGCATGGCCATAAGTAAGCGAGGAATCAAAGAACAGTGTGGCATGGGTGGATCAGATGAAAGATTCCTCCAGTGCAGTACCCTGCCCCTGACCAAAAAAATGTATCAGCTGGTTATGTATATTTACAGTAAACTTCACAAATGAAACTTCTTAAAAGAGGCATGAAATGGGTTTGATGTGAAGTCTGCTTTACAATTGGTTTATAAACAACCACCAAGGGATTGCTACTCTACCCAAACCCTACAGACCTTACCTGTGAGAGATCTTAATTAAATACTTCTGTGTAGCTGTGCTCCCTCATGTTGTTCTGTATTCCACAAATTGAACAGCGGACCTTAAACAATCTTTTCTGGGTAATGTGTGTTTCTGTTTCTTAGTTCAGAAAGAGACAAAACAAGAGCTCTCATTCTGAAGCAGTAGTATCTGTGGGCTCCTGTAGTTCCTCTAATATCTGGTTGGCATAAGCATGTATGCAAAATGTTTCTAATTTAGTCATGATTTTGCTGTGTCCTGCTTGCATTGTTGGCATGCTATTATTTCTGAAGAGAGGGAGAAGCACCCTCCCCTGCTGTTAAATTTCCCCCTTGCCAAACAGGGTTATTTGAGGAGTTGGTTCTTTCCATCTAGATCAACTTCTAGAAATGAAGACATAAGGGGAAAAAAGTTTATATACAGTATGTGAACACGCATATAAATTTTTTGAAACAGATGTATTTACTTTGTCTCTAGCTTGTATCTTAAGTTTCCTGTGAGGTGAATTCTTCTTAATGCTGTTTCTCTATTTTAAGAGAAGCACAAAATGACCATTACAGTGAGACCAGCAGTACGGATGGAAACTCCAGGGATTCAGATTTCTTTCAGCCACCAATGAAAAAGGTATAAAGTTAGCTGATGCAATTCTAATTGAATGGAACTGGAAGCTCTGTCTCAGAAGATTGCTGAAGGTTCCTTTCTTGTTTTATGGTGCATCTAAAGTGATACTTATTTAGCTTTGCATAAAAGTATATAGAATAAGAACCTGAGGGTCTGTAAAAAACTTTGTACCTTTGTTAGTAAACACAAATAAATTACGCCTTGAAGTATTGTTCTCTTTAGCTCTTCAGTAGTGCCCAATGAAAGTAAAAGATCTCCAACATGCTTCTGATTGGACCCAGAAGTCTGGCTCTTTCCATTCAGTGCAGTTCTATTCCCTCCCCCTCTGCCTTCCCCCCCCCGCCCCCCAAATGCCTGAAAACTGCTAGAGAAGTTTGAAAGAGATATTGGTGTTCAAGCACCAATATTAATCTATCAAGTGTATTGTTTCCAGAGGGGATGATTAAGCTGGACGATAGCAGCCTTCACCTTAAGGTTAGAAGCTGAAGTGAGGTTAAACTGAAAGCATTGTGACGCCTGGTGCACTGAAATACAGGACAACAGCCTGGTTTAGACTAACCATAGCAGCTCACAAAGCAGCAGAGAGTATTGTAATTGCCACAAAACTGAATTGAATGCTGTTGCTAGAGTTGACAGCCTAAACAGAAAATGCCAAGAGGACTCAAAACCTGCATATATTGTGAGAAAAGGTTGTAGAATACACGTGTTGTTAAATGTTGAGGCAGTCAACAGCTTTAACTTTCCTGAAAGCTGCAGTTTTTACTGGGGAGTAAACGATATACCAGGACTAGAATAAATGTGATGAAAAGAGGAGTGAAAGAGTAGCATGAGGGTAGGAAACTTCAAAAGTAGTTTTCTCACTGTACAAATCTGCTATCACTGTGCCTCTCACCACTAATGCTCTAGCTCTACTGTCACCAAATACCTTGGGTAACTATTATGGTTTTAGCCCTACATTTTTGTACACCAGCCATTAAATCATTAGTATTTCTGCTAATCTGGAGAATAAACCTGGACATAAATGGAGAGCACAAAGAATGAGCTATGTATAGCAGAGCACTTCTTGGAACTGGCAGGGACTGCAAGTTTTGCCCAGAATCTGCAGAAAAGGTGGCAGTGCCAAGACTTCCAAATTGCACGCTTTAAACAGTATTGGGCACTGCTCCCTCTGGAGGACAGAAATGAACCATTCCACACTTTCATTTTCTTTAAGGTTTTAGTAACCCTTACACTCAAACTGAGTGAACTGGAAAAAAAAAAGCACTAGAAGCATTGAATTGTGTCCTCATTAGTAATATGTATAATTATTTGGCTTCTTTTAGGTGAAGCTGCAGGAGTCCATTGAATATGAAGATTTAGCAAAGAATAATAGCATTAAAACTATTGCACTAAACTTAAAGAAGTCTGATAGGTAAGTTAACAAAATATGCACAGCTATCTCGGCATATTCAGTCTAGCAGGTCTCTCATCACAGCCTGCACAGAATCAGCTGATTTAGTCTCTACTGTGCCACACTCAGGTGTGTTTAGGCTAAGTTTAGAAACTTAATATTAACTCCTGCATAAACCAACTTCCAAATAATTCCCATTTAAATTTGTATTTTCATTTCATCTTGCTTTTCAGCAAGTTAAGTCTCAAGCCTACTTGAAGGGCTTTGACACATAATTTCCATGAAAGTCTAACAGACCTGGACTCTTTTGCAGCTTACAGTGGAAAAATGTATGTTACATGTGAAAATACATACGATTCTAAGGAAAATCCGCTCCCAGGCAAAAAAGTGCAGTCAGGATAGTTTGGACTGCTCACTGCTCTAGTATTTTTGTAGTAATAGTCAGTCCTCTTGTTTTCTAGACTTTTGAGTTTGAGAACCATAGATGTAACTTCAGAAAAGGAGCAATACCACAGGAAAGAAAGCAGTTCCAGACACGTACCTAACTTCAGTTAGCTTAGTTTCAATTGAAAGTCGTGTGAATTCTCCATTCTAATGGTATTCCCAGAACTAGGCGACGCAGATACTTCTTATTTTACTGCCATACCATCCCTAACCCAGCTTCTTCCCATGTGGCAGTGTATTTTTCTCTGTCAATAAATAAGATTTAGATAGTACCATCAACAGTTGCAAAGCATCTAAAATCGGCAACATTTGAAGAACTGTCCACTGAGTTTAGCCTCTGTTTTACCAACACTGCTATTAATACACTTTTCTCTTTCCTTTTCCCACCTCACAGGTATTATCATGGTCCAACTCCAATTCAATCACAGCAATATGCAACCAGTCAGGATATAATTAACTCTTTTCATAGTATTAGGCAAGAAATGGAATCATATGTACCCAAACTAACTCAGGTAAGGAAGAATACTCAAGAAAAATTCCCCTCTTGATACTAGCATCTTGCTTCTGTATAATCTTATGTCTCATGTCTACTGGAATGTTAATTTTTCAGCGTAAACTTCATTATCTCCAGTAGTTTTATGTTATTAGATTTATTTTACAAGTTTAGGCAATACCTTTTGAGAGTTTAAAATCTAAACAATAAGAAACTGAGTCATTGCTGATATTCAGAGTTATGTTATACTGTTACCATGTTCTTTTGAGGAATTGGTAAAGGTATAAAGTAGTAAAGCAGGACAGTCATGCAACATGAAGCACAGGCTGATAATACTGATCCTACCACATGACACTTAGGATGTAGTGGTCTTAGGAGGTCACAGTAAGCAGGCTTATAACTGAACGGGTCTTCCACTCCTAAACACACTTAGGTATGATGTAGATCTCCCTGTGGGCTGCAGAGAAGCTCTGTCCTGGCAACTGGAGGGCAGCATAGCCATGTAGCCAATCTCCCCAGCCCCTAAGTAAAACAGCTACAACTGTGAATGTTTCTGCATAGTAATTCTCTGTTTCATTTAAAAGTAGCTGCACAGCCAGTTCACTTACTAGCTAAAGAAAAGGTTTGTTTGCCTGTAATTAATTGGAGAGCCTTCACTGAAAACATGAGCTATAGCACTTAAAGGTACTGTGTCTAATTCTGGAGAAGAACAGACTCTTCATCAGAACTTCTGTTGTATCTGCTTAACTGTATCTTTGCCATTGGTGTTCAAATACAACTTACTTTAAGATTTTGTTAAGAAAAAACGGTCTGAAGTATTTGTTCCCTCTCTCCCTTCAGGTTCTTTCAAGTGGTGATGCTACTAGCACTATTGCAGTCCTGTCACCTGGAGGAGCACTTATGCAGGGTGGAACACAGCAAGCCATAAACCGTAAGGCTTTAGGATGTATAATACTTTAATTGTATCTTATTGCATTATACAGCAGTACCTGGCTTGCTGTTTCGTCTCCCTGTTAGAATATGTTACAGTGGTAAAGGAAATTATGGAAGCACGTAGCTGGAATAATATTGGGTTACAGCAACTAAAGAAAAGCAACCACCCAACCACAGCATGAGGGTGGTACTGGCTACACCAGTGCTGAGGCAAGCGGATGAGAGAAAGTTTTACAGAGCAAGTGAAGGATGCACTTGATACTAAGTCATCTTACAGATAATGGGGTTAGCTTGTTCAGCATTTCTCTTTTCCAATTTCTTGGGGGGGGGATTTTAGAAAATAAAGGCATACTCTGGGAAAGCTCTAAGGAGGTGAGGTATAGATAATTGTCTGGAACTAGTGTTTTTGCAGCCTACATTTAAGATCCACAGCTTGCTTTGAAAAAGGATGACTTTTTTTGTAGACTGCAAGGGTAAAACAGACAACCCCTCCTTCTCACATCTCCATTCAACCACACCTTTCTCTCTTGTCACATTCCTGCCAGTTTGAGTTCCTTTCTCTTTAGTCTCATAGCAGATGAATCCCTATTCTCACAAGCAGGGTTTATAACAGTTTTCCAGTGTAACTTTTGTTAGTTGGTCTGAAGAGCAGCAGAAACTGGTTCAGACAGCTGAAAAAGCAAGTATGAGTTCTTCGTGGTACTGAAAGAAAAGCAGTTAGCAATCACTTTGTTATCCATTCCAGTTGACATACTGGGTGCTACACTCCACTTCCTTGAGCATGACCACTGCTTCCCCCCCCTAAACAGCCTCATCCTAGAGTTTGCTATTCACAGTGCAGTTCACTGTGCTCCTGTCATCCTCAATGACTGCTTGCACTTTTTGTCTTCGGTTTTTATGATTGTGGTTCCTTCCCTGTTGTTGAATCCTGTTGCCCTTTCTTCTTTAAGAGGATTTGCATTACAAGTTCCTTGTTCCTGCCTGGATCTTTCATCTTTCACATGCTGTGACCATATTCTTATTGCTAACATAAAAGAGAGAGAGAAAAGCTTGCAGTAGCCACCACACAGTATTTAGTACCATGCTGTGAGAACAGGGTGCTGGTCTCAGAAACAGTACTGCCACGCTGTTAAAACAATACAAATATACTGCTTCTAATCCTGGATTACATTTGGCATCCATTCATTGCCTGGCATAAATCTCCCTTTATAATATATAAGCTTCCAAGTATATAGCCATAAATAGCAGCTGACCTGATCTAATGCTGCTGATAGTCCTAGTTCAGGTGTGAGGCACCTCAGTGTTCCCTCCCAGCCAACCTTTCTGTGATTCTAGTAGAAATGTATATGGCTGAACTCCCTCATTAGCCTTACATTCTCATTTTTCGTGTGACAGTTTTGAGTGATGTGGCAAAATCTTTTTCCTGTTGCAGAGATGGTGCCAAATGACGTTCAGTCTGAACTAAAACATTTGTATGTGGCAGTAGGGGAACTGCTACGACACTTCTGGTCCTGCTTTCCTGTTAACACGCCATTCCTAGAAGAAAAGGTAAGGCAGAGCTTCTTAGCGTGACCCTGGTTATGATGTGGCCAGATCTTGGTTTAGCATGACTGTCATTAACTTGACGTATAGAACTAATACACGTGCTTTAAAACAGTGCAGCACTTCCTCATCCCTAGAACTGAAGGTCACAAAACAATGTAAAACGTTACTTTTTTCAGCAATTCTGCTGGTGCTATTGGTTAAAATCATCCTTGTCGCTGCATGCCTGCTAGCCCCCTTCAGGAGCAGTTGCTGTAAGCTAGTTTCAAACAGAATGATCAGCTATATTCCAGCTGCAGATTTCTCATTGCCAGTTTAAAACACACAAATGAAAGCTCCCCTTCCCCAACTCTAAGACATAACCTCCACAGTGACAGTTGCAAGAAAGTTTTCCTTATTCTTCTATCCATTGCAAAAATCACTCAGTCATAGCTTCAAAACAGACACTGCTTTTTAGAACAAACTTGCCTTCAAGAAGAGATGTCTGTCTACAACCAGGCGTACGACTAACTATTTTTCTGTTGCTGTTCTTTCTTTTGACCTCACAAGGATCAGAAAGACAAAAATTTGCATTCAGATATGTTGGATTTTTCTGCTGCAAAACGTGGCCTAAAAATCCATGGTACAGTCTTTGCCTGGAGCAAAAAAAGGCGGTTCTGTGACTATCTTACCTGTGGTATTTACTGCCAAAGTAATAATGATAACAGTGGCACACTGCACTTTCAGTCGTATTACATTTGCCTCAAAAATAAATATGCATTCAAGGATTGTGAGAGACTGATATTTTAATAACTTTTCTTCCTCAAACTATACATACTTAAAGTAGCCCCCAGAATTAGTTACAAGGTGTTTTGTTGGAGAAAAATGTGTTAAAGGAAATGAAACTTCTGTGCAAGTGATTATAATACTGGTTTCTGTCTGTCTTCCAGGTTGTGAAAATGAGGAGCAACTTGGAAAGATTTCAGGTTACAAAGCTCTGCCCATTCCAAGAAAAGATTCGGAGACAGTATTTAAGCACAAATGTAAGGGGAAAATACTCTTTAATTACATAGATGCATGTTAATAATTTGAATCGTAATCAGAGGGGATGATAGCTTTGTTACTTCTTATCCTAGAGCATTTTAAGTTTTTTGTTAACTAGGAAATGGGCAGTTGGGTACACAGTTAAGCATGTCTTCTCTCCCTGTCTCTCAACGTGCTGAGTAATACCAGAAACTGTCAAAAACTATAATTTGAAATTACCCAAGTGAGACAATATAAAGAGGAAGTCACGTTTTGTTTTTCACTTCCACCATGAAGTAGAAATTTAGCAACTTCAAAACTGTTTCCCACCGTGTCAGACTTGAAGTGGTCACAGACCAAATACTAGAACAGACAGCAACAATCAGGTGTCACTTCCCTCTGACCTTCTCAGCTTCATAGCTCTCTGAACTGCTCCGTCTACAGATACTTTGCAATAGAGCCTCAAGGTCCTTTCTCTCTTTACCTGGCATACCTCTTTGATTTTAGTGAGATTACTCTTTGTGAATAAAAGGAAGAATCCAACTGAGTATCTGATCAAAGGGAGGGGAGGGGATATGTTTTCCAGTAGCTGAGACATTTTTTTTCCCTCTTAATGTTTCAGTTGGTAAGTCATATAGAAGAGATGCTGCAGACGGCCTACAATAAGTTCCACACATGGCAGTCCCGGCGTATGCTGAAGAAGACGTGAAAATGCATGCTGTACAGGTTTGAGAGCAAAATCTGCAATAGGTATAGGAGTACAACCTAGCATATGTGCAGATCTTATAGTTGTTGCAGGAAGACCTGCAAGCTGTGGACTTCTGGAAACAATGCTAACTGAACTTGCACATTTTTGAAAAAGAACTGAGATTAAACTTGAAAACTAGGGAGAAAAACAAGGAAGAACCAAAACAGAAGAGCTGAGGCGCAAAAATATTTAAAAGACACTGTTTACTGCAGTTACTCAGGAACTGCTTTTGATTTGCATAAAGAGCTGCTTTCAGAAATAAAAAGTTTAAAAGAGGGTGTATTAATAAAATCTGTTTTTCTGTCTAATTTTTTTTTTTTTTTAAGAAGTGTATGGCACAGGGTAGAACTCAAAAGTTTTTCTTCACTGGATTCTGACATTTTGTTGAATTCTGTTTGTACTTTCTGCAACAGTTTAACAATGATATTTTAAAATACAGCTGAGACTGTTTTTGCTTCAGACATCTGGGAGAGTGTAGCTGTCAGAAGACAAGCTTCTGCCATGTTTCCCCACCAATTGGAAGCAAGAGACATTGCACTGAAAGCTGTTTATGGTCTGGGGTCCCTAAAGGCACATGGGGGCAAACTTTTGCCTGAAGTCTTGGATTTTTATGCAGAATTTTTTCAGCCATCAGTTTTGCATGTTTTCCTTTGAGTGCAAGTGTGTGCTACTGCAGTCTTTTTTTTTTTTTCTTTTTTTTTTATGGTGGCATTTGTTCTGAGGAGAGAATGCATTTTTAAAAATGAAGTTAAATAAAGTTTCTTACAAAAGTAGTCATTTATTTTCAATTCTTAGACATTTTTTATTTCTTCTCCTAAATCTGTTTTCCTTCACTCTTCCCTTTTGACTGTTACACTATTTTTGGCGAATTGATAATCATTGCAAAGAGAAAAACGTGTTATTTACACAGTATCCATAGGTATTCGGAATCTGTGCCATACTTTGTTCCAAATAGAATCAGTTCACAGTTTCAGACCAACTTGTCTTGTATTAAATGTGACTTAAATGCAAAGTAAACCTGTTTTCTATAATATATGCAGTTTAATGACATCCTTGTATTTTGTTGTCATCTTGACTGTACCTAAAGCCCAGTATGGGCTACTGAACTTTTTTACTTCTGACTAAATGTGACTGTTAGAGTATAAGATGCATTTACTACAAAGACAAATCAGAGTGACAATACATTTTCAAAGCAAGCACAGCAGTGTTCAGTACGGCAGAATAAATCCCCGTTAGCCTGCACGATGGCTTAATACTAGATTTTGCCACCATTGGTATGATGCTAAAACATGCTAGTAATGATGTTGGGTGGAGAATTCGTGCAAATTCCTACAGAAGAAAAAAATGTATTTGTATAGCCAAGTCTGTGCTGCTTCTGTGCTGCTACTGCATTTATGCAAGAGGAGTTTTTTCTTTAACTGATGCGTGGAAGTCAGCAGCTTCTTTTTACCCAGTGTTTTTGGATTTTTGTATTATGCTAATATTTTGGTAAAAGCTGATTTTCAGTTAAATGTCACTGTCTGCACCAAAATTCTGTTTGGAAATGTATGCATATTGTTAAGCCTAGTTTCCCTGTCTGCTTTTGCAGATAGATGCATGATACCTGCTCTGTGATGTTAATGTGGTTCTGCTACAAGAAGTGACTGGGCTCAACAAGAGAGACGCCCATTATCTTTGACAGGGTGAAAATGTCACTAGGAGTAAACAGATGTACGTACAGCATTTGGGGGATGAGGTGCATCTCTTACCAAGAGATAAATATAAATTGTTTCTCTAAAATTTAGGCTTAGGTATGGCTTTATTAAGCCTAATCCTCTTGTAAGTGCAGGCAGCTCCCAGAAAGAAAGGGTAGTTTTGTTCTCCCCCACTCCAGAGCATTTGACCTAGCAATTCTGTGGCCAAATTTCAACTGTTTAGTGAAAGCTATAACACTTTTCATCATATCAGAGGGCTAGGTTCAAGAAAATATATTCTAACTGTGCCTGAAGCTATGAACAACACATTTGAGTATTAGACTGCACTGAGACTTCATTTTAAAAAAATCATAGATGGGAGAGTTTTGAATATGGAACTAATTCACCTTCGATTTGAATCAGTATTTAGTGTTCCTGGGAACACTGGACAAAATGGTTAGCACAGTGGAAGAGTTTCAGTGCATCACAAGAGCATTTTACAGTTCAAAGGACTGTTGTTTATAATCATTATGGGGGATGTTGTTGCAATAGCTTTAAGTTATTATAGCGATACCAGGCTATCAAAATGTACCTTAATTAACAGAACCGGGNGGGGGGGGGGGGGGGGGGCAGGGAAAGAGGACTATGATACTAAATTCAACAGTTTTGCCTAGAGACTATACAGGCAAGGCTGCTATGCACTTCATATTGCTTTTTCAGGTATTGTGGCAATAAGGCACAGGCCCCTCCTAAAGTAAGGGAGGTAAACTAAATATTCTTTCTTCTACATTGTGTTCCCCCTTTTCTGTAGCATGGTCCAAAACCCAGATTCATTCCTTAAGTTTTGAAACTGAATCATCATGCATTATATTACTATTGGAATCTTTATACTGACTTGTATTTTTAATGAGAATTCATAAAACTTGTATCATTGGCATTGATCTAAGATTTGTAGAATAAACCCTACTGAATTCTAAAGTTAAGTCTTCTCTAATGCTTAGGCTGTGTTTTCTGATGTTCAATTAGATCTCAAACAGGCTCCGTTCAGGTCTAAATTGAGAGAGCTGTGTATAGCACTAGCTCAGCTGTTCCTTCATGCTGGTAGAAGAGGTCAGGAGCAAAAGGGTTACAATAGAGTTACTGTCAAATTATTTCATGTTTAGGGGTTGAGAACTTTTTCTGCTGCACAGCGAATTACACTGTTACAAGTGCTACTGTCCCTCTGTTCCTGATCATACAAAAGCTAGTTTAAGTGTCCAGGGATTAGTCCTCTGCTTGTTCCGTGTATCAATCCAGCAGCTGTTGGTTCAGGAGAGCTGCACAGGCTGCTCTGTCAGCCGTTCAAATCCAAGCTTTGCTAGTGATGGAGAAACGATAACTTAAAGCAGATATCAACACAAGTCTGGCTCAGCTTATTTGTAGCCTGTGAATTTCAGCAGATGAAAATACTTAGATGAACCACAAGAAAGGCTGGGCTATTTCTCTCTCAACAAGAGCCGCACCCCAGTCAAGGACAGGAAGCGACATCTTTCCACTGGAGCCATTCCTACAAGTAGTTTCTTGCACGTTCATGGAGTAGCTGTCTAGACTATCATCTTCAGCTTCCCAATGTGACAAAGCACTGACCAAGGCCCTGTGCTTTCCCAGATGGGTGACCTTGCCCACTGCCCCTTTGTTTAAGATTTTTTAATTTTATTTTTTTACAGCTACAACTATTTTTCCTTACTTATAACTGTAACTACATTATTACAACTTCTATCATGAGGTATTGTTACTGGCTAGAAAGCTCACCTTAAAACCAAAGCCAAAACTCTTATCAACCAGCTGCTTTATCCAGAAAGTCACTTGTGTAAGCAGAGAAGGTGACGACAGGAAAGCTTAAGATCTGTTTTTCCATTATCCATCCTGTTTCCATTTCTTAAGGGAAGAGCCTACTGAAGCATCCTTGCCATGTGCAGGTAGCGTATTAAGTGGCTTTGGAGCCTTTGTATTGCAACACGGTTTTTCAGTGCGTGAGCCGCAATACTCTGAACCTGTTTCCAAGCTCTCCCTTACCTTGCAGCAAGAGCTGGAGGTCAATCCAAATGGAACACAGCAACTTGAATTTGCAATCAGCCATCACTGGTGATCTAACATTGATCCTCCATAAGCCCTGATAACTAACGGCAGATGCTCTCCTGAAGTAGAGTTGAAAGCCTGGGGAACTGTTAAATTACCTAACTCGATCTCCTGGATCTTTTTTCAGGACACTGCGTTTCCCCTCAGCTACCTCTGAACACATCATCTCCCCAAAATATGTCCAAGTCCTTGTGTGTAACACTGAGAGCAAGAGAATCACCGCTGTCCTTGATAGCATCCTATAGATAGAGGCTAACATATCAGGGCTCTTTTGGGCTGTCTGCCATGGAAGACAGGACCCAAATGTGCAAAATGCAGCCAGAGCAGTTGATCAGACTGAAGGAGCAGTTTGGCTGGAGAGCGCAGTGCCCACTAGAGAGTATGGACCAGAGCCCAAACACCTCCGTGCATCTAGTCCCGGGCAGCGAGCACTCCCAGCTCGCTCACTGAGGAAGGTCAGTATGTTTGCACTCCCACTTCCCACCAGGCCATGCAGTGCCAGTCCACCTTTATACTGCCCTCCAGGCAGCTTTAGGATCACAGCTGGGTGGCAGAGTGCCACAACAGTGACGTGAAAGATGTCTTGGGGAATGCAGCCGAGGCTGGGGCTCTGTGCTGGCATTTTCCCAGCCCACGTGCCCTCACCTGCTGTTTCCCACACAGTGAATGTCCCCATCCACTCCAAAACCTGATATCCCTCTAGTCTTCCTCCCCCCACAAGAGTCCACACACCCTTCATCCTAGTAAAGCTAAACTACTCCAGTAGTTCAGATGTCAGCATATCCCCAAGGAAAAAGTGTCCTGGACTTCCACAGACCCTGTCCTCCCTGCCTGCTAAGATCCCCTTTAACAAGGTTGCTTTGTTATTAGCTCACCCACAGCCCTCACAAACAACAAATTACATCTGAAGCTTTGAAAGGCAGTGCCCCCCGCCCCCCCTAACACCGGCTAAAACTGGACACAGTTTTGTTCTCTAGAGCATCAGCATCCACAAAGCCCCACTCCATCCCCTTCCAACTCAAGTTCATTCACAGGCACAACATGACAAACCATCACTTTATTACAATTACTGCAGCCAGCAGAAGCATCCTCAAGCACTGCTGACGTCCCCCACTTCCATGCACAACCATCCGTGAGTAAGCTCCTCCCCTTCGTGCTCAGCCATATGACTGCCCATCACCTCTTTGGCAGAATGCTGTCCACCACACTGACACTACGCCCAAGCACCTTGTAGCCTGGGAATCCCAGATCCATCCTGTGTAACCTCCCTGGGACTTGACTGCCAACACAGTCTATGTGCACCCATGGCTGTGCGTTTCATCCCCTAAACCATAAGGGAAAGTGTTGTCCTGCTCTTAGCAACACTTATATACTCCCTTTTTCTACTCTACAACTACCAGTCTGCATGACCTCAACAGGACCCCGATTCCAAGTTGGAGAGAAAAGAGGGAAGTATTTGAGCATACCCAAACTTAAGCTTCTGTTAAAAAGACAAGACACAAACACTTTGGGAATTGGCCAGAGGTGACCAGACTTCCTGGGGCAGGAGCTGCCTCTTTCTAGGTACTGCACAAGGAGTGTTGGCCTCAGGTGGGGCTTCCAGTCTGTCACATGAATCACAGCAGCATGTTCTCTTCCTCCCTGACCTAACCTGCAGCCTCTCCACCTACAGCCGGCTGATCCAGATAAAAGAGTGTTGATAACAACTTTATTTGACATATGGCGTGTCCCGTGATCAGAATTGACAACTCAGATGCAACAGCCTCACAGTAGCCACTTCCCTGTAAGCACTCCCCCTGTTTCTACCTTTGCCCTGCTTCTTCAGATAGTACGTTAAGGAAATAAGCACCAAGTTGTAAAGCCATGTGCTTCCTAACTGGCAACCCCTGAGCCTGGGCATGGCTCCCCTGCCTGCTACCTGCATAGGCACCATGCTTCCCTCCCCTTCCAGCCACGAGCTGATCATCAGGTGAAACAACAGCAGCAGGACGAGGAGGGACGCTGGCATCAGGCTGGTTGGTTTTGCAGGGTGTGCACTCAGCAGGGGCAAAGGTTGCACAGCCAGAACCAGACAGCAGATATCCCAGCTGGTAAGCACTAAACGTCCTGTTCTGCAAGAACAAGCCACACAAAGCATGTCACTATGAAAAATGCTTTACAGCAGTGTGGCACAGGCACCGAGGTGCCCTCAATATGCTCCGTATGGAGTTGTTATGTCACCGAAAACAGAATGTTTCCTTTTGCCCTGCAGTCCTGCTGAGCTCAGGAAATTACACCCTCAAAAGCTGCCTTCCTCAGAGGTTTTCTGCCTTCCTAACCCTTCAGGCGACTAAATCGCTCCATAAAACCTGGCTTGTGCGCACCCCCTGCCATGATTCCAATTCCAATTAATCCAACAAGAATTTCAGGAGTGTGGTTGTTGGTGCTGTTGAGCATGGTACCAAACACACCAAGTATTGTAACTGGAATACAAAGAGCCAGCTGACTGGTTGAAAATGGTGGAATTAAGATGACAGAGATCTCATTAGTAATTTAAGGAGTCACAGCAAAGGACAACTACCAAACTAAAAGAGTGCCTGATAGAGACCACCCATANCATGCTGAGTGGCTGAGCATGGCACAGATGTGGACAGCAAGGGTGCAGTTATACAGAAAGAGAGTACTCCCTCAAAAAAGGGACAGGAAAGAAAGAGCTCTGTTGGACTCCAAATACACTTCAAGTAGGTGCCCTACCATAATTTAGAATTTATGTTGATCGAAAGCACACAGAGCTATTGAAAACTCAGGAGATATTAGGTATTCTCTCCAGCCCTCTGGCTAACTCCAATTCACCAAAATGCCACTTTTCCTATGACAAATTCTGTCACTAGCTCCCAAACTGGCTTGTGCTGTTTTACAGTAGATGCTGGAGTGCTTCTTTAGGAAGCTCAGACTTGGATGGGGATCCTGCTTGCTGCAGAAATGAAGCAGTCTTTGTGGCTTGCCATTCCTTGGACACAGCTTCTCAACTTAACAAAAGCAAACATATACAACAGTCCAAAGACGAACACAGGAATTACTACTAGATTTTGTGATAACCATTCTCAGGTGATAACCACTATAGACTGCGTAAACACCAACACACTGGCATGATAAACCAGAACAGGAACTAGCTGTCAGAGCTGTGATCCAATCCCTAAATGAGATCCTATTCAGCTAAAGTAACTGGAGATCTCTATCCAGGGATTTAAGATCCATTTTTCCCCAGGGGTATCACTTTTTTCCCCAGGGGAGATGGGGGTGGTGGTGAGAATCCCTCCTCTTTATCTCTCCCCGCCCCCCCCCCCAAGCACTTCATATCATTCAAACTTAGTAGTCACAATTTCTAGACCTAACATCACAGAAGACAGACAATCCCCATTTAGCTCTAGAAAGGAGGATGACCCCAGGTCACAGCCAGTCCGAGGCACTTCAGCAGAGATTGCCAGCAATTTCTTTGGTGCTGAGCTCTCACAAGGAGAGACCCCATCAACAGCAGGTTGAAACCTCACTCCCCAGACACACTAACAGGCTGACTCGCTGCCAAGCACCCTTCATACCAAAGCATGTGGGGGGCAGAAAACAAACAAATAATTCCGCCCAGAAAACAGCGTCCCTTCCCTTACCAGCTCCAAATTCACTGGTGCTGGATATTCCCAGCCCCTGCTTGGGCACATACTGTGACAGTCATCTAGGTAGCAACATCTAGCTCTTCCTCTGCTCTAGTCAGCACGCAAAGGGAAATAGCTGCTCCGTCACCTCTCTGCTCCCCCAGCCTTCCTGCAGAAGCAATTGCCTTTTGTGGGACTGGGATGGGAACACTGCCTCAGGGCTACCAGCCCTGGGGGAACTGTGAGGCCAGACAAGTGCCTTGGCAGCATGGTTGGCAAAGCCCCGCCTTGATCCCCTAGCCCTGTTAAGTGCAGACAGACTGGTTTCCGAGTCCCCTTTCATGCACATCCTTTGTGCAAGACCCCTCCCTGAGAGCTCCCCATGGTGCCCAAGCTGGATGAGAGCTGGGACAAAGCATCGCCAACCTCCAGACTCCATATCTTGGGCTCTTTTTTTCAATGTGCAAGGCCTGGGAGGAGACACGGAAGAGGCAGCTAGTTTCTCTGCTGCCTGGGATGGAAGCAGAGGTGACCTAAAGGCACAGTCCAGTCTCCATGGGGGTCAGTAACTGTTTGACTATGCTTTGAGATAAGCCAGTAAAAACGCTCTCACTGCACAGAGCTACTTCTCAGGAGTTATACCACATCATGCCATTTGAGTGCAAAACCAGGCCCCTCCGCCCTGCAGCTGTTTGCTGTACCCAAGCGAAGAATGACACAGGCTTATGAAGCACTGGCCTACATTCAGAAATAGCGTATTCCTAGGGAGGCAGGCACGCAAGCAGGAAGGGTGAGCGATGCTGACCTGACACACAGTCCTCTGGCTGCATCTCTGCAGGGTGTAGCTGGAGATCTGCGGCACAGGCACTCACGCACGCAGCCCCAACTCCTGGGGGATCTACAGCACGTGTGGGCAGCAAGGCACCACAGCACCTAACAGTGCCTTTTGCAGCCTGTTACTGATCTGGATTTGGCCTCCGCAAGGGCAGCTTTAGAGGCTTGGTGCTCTCCTCAAGTCACAGGCTGCAGCTGGCATCAGGCAGCCAGAAGCAGGTCCCTGCCAGCAGGTGTGAGGACTCCAGCTTGTCCTGTTGCTCAAAGAAACCTTTGTCCACGGAAGTGTCAGATGTGGCAGTCACGATAGCAGTAAACCTGACTGTTAGCAGGAAGTCTTCCACTAGAAGTAGTACGGGAACAATACAGTGGCTGATCTCCTGTCAGCTTGATTCAATCCACAGTTAAACTGCAGCTCATGGGATGGGAGGAGCATCATGCTTCATGTCTCTAAGTAGGACTACCCAAGGCTTTTTCCACCACAGGAAAACTCACAGAAATGAGAGGGGAAAAAAGCTCACAAAACCAAGCAGAAGCAGCAATCAGTTTTGTTTCTGTCCTAGTCAAACTCCTATTTAATCCTACAGGACACAGCATGGCCATGCCTAGAAACTCTACGTTCAAACGTTGCCATTTTGTGCTCTGCCCTGCAAGAACGCCTCTCCCCTCCAGCCCTGACTCACAGCCGTCTCTTCCCTTTATGCAACACCACTCCATTTCCTGCACAGCCGGCAATGGCTCAGTGCCTGCAAGAAACACTGCCACATCAGTACACAGGCTAGAGAGACAGTCTGCTAGTAAAGCAGCTTTGCTTCTTCTGCACGCACACTACTGCCTAAGTTGAAATTAGATTATTTATTACTCTCCCCAAACATACCTCCCTTTTAAATAATAAATATTGAGCTATCTGAAATCAGAATCTGATGCTATAATTAGACACCCCTAAAGCACACATTGGTGTGTTACACAATGCAACTCAGAGCTCCTGGCTACCGGATGAAGCTATATGAACATTTTATTCACATCACAAACAAACTCTTAAAGCAAAATCTCTCAAGTGTTCTTGGTTACTGAGCCTTGGTTCAGACGACAAAGCAGTCTCAGAACACGCAAACAGATTTCCCTGGTCTGAAACTAAACAAGAGGTGAACTCCAATCACTAGTGGGTATCAGTCCACAGGACTAGAATAGAGTTAACCAGAAATAAAACCCCCAGCATACATACAAAGCGGATGTCGGGTCCTTAGCATCAACCGTTTGCTCAATATCTGACCCCACGTATTACACACAGCTTGTTAGCACAGACACGGCTGGTCACAGTCCTCCGCAAATCTCAATGCCAAGTACCACTGCCAGACCAATAAATATCTTTAATTCATTTAAAGGAGGAGTTCAAAACAAAAGCCAGGCTCCAAACTCCAAGGCTTCACCGCTCAGCCTCATTTCTACTTTCTCTTCCCAGCAGCAACAGAGCAAGATCCTGCCTGAATTGTTCCTACAGCAGCACCAGGAAGCATTGGACTAGCTGCAGTAACTCACATTAATAAACTAGACAAATATTTCATATTACTCATTTTCAGGTCACCAACACAATGATAGCTCCATCCTTTTTAAAGTACTAGGTGTAAGGAAACGCCATGCTGCAGCAGCGCGTGCTTTGTAGGAGGCCTATAGATACTGGTGGCAGTGAGAGCCATAAGGCGTGTCGAGACAGCAGCGCTGTGAGCTAGAGCCACAAGCTCTGTATGCAGCTCCCCCACCTACCTGTTACGGTTTATAACCAAGTATTTGTGCATCTAACGCCCACTGGGTGCAGCAGGATTAAAATCTTTACTGGTTCTTCAAAAATCCAGCCCTGAGGCCATCCTGCCTCCTGATGTTGCTCGGCAAGAGCCTAACTGGGCACAGGGCCCAAACCTTGCCAGTTGCACACCTAACCTGTACAGCTGTTTTGGAATCTGCATCTGCCAAACAACAGAATGAGGAAAAAAAAAACCAATCAAGGTCAACATTTTAGATGTGTCATTTCTCGAGGTTACCATCAACCGTTAAGAACATTTATGTAATCAAAAGAGCAGTACCAGCGGTCAAAGACAGCCATTTAGCTGTCCCTAGTCAGCATGAAAACTTGTAAAGAAGGGAGAGGATCACCTAATTCAGCCTAAAATTGAGAGCATTCTCCTAAACACAGTTTTCTGCATTATCTGTAAGATGTGATCTAAATAATTCAAAACTTCACTGGATCTAGGTCATTGACAGAGGTTTGTTTTTCAGCAAGATGTCCCAGAGGGATTGGCTAATTTTTTTTTTTTTTTAATTGTTGCTGACTTCCAACGTCATCCTTAAGGATACCCAATAGCAGATGGAGTCAATGAGATGAGAAATAGGAAGGATACTGACAAAAGCTAACTTCAGCTTGTCAAAGCTGGGCTCCTTCTCACTCTCATGGAAGATAAAACCACAGCTGCAGAGGAGTCATGTCTGTGACTGCTGAAGGTCCACAGGTTAATTGTAAGAGATGTGCAAGAAGCCTCAGGTCTTCCATTTCCAGTGCAAGGATACACACACACATCTCTAAGGGTCTCCAAAAACACAACGATTGAAAAGCCATCCAAGGAGAAAAGAGACCAGTTTCAGCTCTTCTAGAGGATAAATCCATGGAATGACTTCTCTTCATTGACTACGGAAGGAACCCTAGTGGAAGTGCCATGGCTACACGGATGGTAACCTTTCTGAGCATCACCCAGAACAGCCCTCAGGCTCATTAGGTGTATACAGTTCATAGAAGAATCAGGAAAGCAAGTCTTTTTTAACCCTGAAATACTTTTTGCACATTTGCAGCCACTACATCAAGCAGTCCAGAGTCCAGTGGTTGACCTTACTTTTGGGCTATGTTGTTTTTACCTCCGCTTTATTTATTTGCATGTAATAATAGCAAGTTACATAGAAACAGGAAATGGTGTCAGCACAAAGTTCAACCTGATTTCCCTATTAATGGCCTTACGCAACCATTTTTACAACAGGCCTTTAATGACATCTTTAGTCCAGTAACAAGGTTGAGATTACAGGCATTTTCAGGTAACTTGGGCAGATCATCAATACTTTCCGGAAAACATGTTTTCTTTTTCACATTTCTTTATCAAATGAGATAGCAGTGATTATGCTCATTTCAGCGAAACTAGAAGGTGCTATATCCTCAAAAGGATACAAATTGTATGAAAAGCAACAATTTGTCCATTTGGTACATAAATAATTTCTCAAAAATGTTTTATCACAAGCAAGCCACTTGCATCCTAAGTGCTAGAAATGCAACAAACTATTTAATGTATCAGCCAACATTAAGCACCTACCAACTTTATTACATGCCTACATTCAAGATTCCAAATAAGCTTATTGCTCTGCTCAAGGCTTCCAGACAGATTAAGTCAATCCAGGGACAATAAGCTTCAAAGAAACACTGTATGACAGCTTAAAAATGTTGCATTTAGAGGAAGTACTGGCTGTCCAGACATGAAGTATCCAACCTCCAAGAACCTGATCTCTGTAGGATACCTCAAACTGCACATAAGAACTGAGACATTAATATATGTTACCTTTTAAAATCCTAACATTTTATTCCTTACTTCCCAAATTCCATGTCATATGTTCAGCAGAACAGCATGGGAAAGGATGAAAATTTTCAGATTAGAATTATTCTATTAGTCAAGGAGCTCCAGCCCTATGGATCTTGTGCAAAACTTTTTATATTTATTTATATTGAACTGGGTCAAATTCATTCCATGCTGTCATATCAGTGTTTCTAAAGATGGGGGTTTTTTTAGTGCCCTGACTTTAATGGGTGTTTTGTACCAGTACTTTCTGCAAAATCAGGCTTTCAATGCATTAGATGCCGATTGTCTTAAATGCTTAAAAACTTAAATGTTTAGGAGGAAAAGTCAGTATAGCCCCTGCCCCTATCAAAATCAGTATCTGCAAATAAAACTGAGGCAGATATTCTCAAGATTCTTCATCTCTAAACTGCCTAGTTCTTTCTTATCTAAAACCAGATCATGGAAGCAGAGTTCTGAACTCTAAATTTTAGAGTGTTGATTTTTTTTTTGTTTTGTTTAACAACCTATAATGCTTGCATGCCTCTCCCACTGGTCCAGTAATTACCTCATGATTTGATTGCTGTGCACACCATGAACCACGTATTTGTAATATGCAACTCCCTGGGACATGCAGCCATATCCACCAGCTACAGCAAAAGCCAAACAATGGAGCCACTGTTTCAGCCTTGCCTCATGGCCAACCTTCTTGGCTAAGGTTTTTGCCTCTCGACTTCCTTTCAGTGCTACTAGATCTGAGTAACCGCTGCGGCTCTCCTTAAAGCTCCACTTTCTGGAGTCCTGGGACGTAGTTAACAAACAAACAAAATAGTTCCTGGCTTATAAAAAAAGCAGCTTGAAAACAGGAATTAAGGTTTTTGGAAGACAGAAAGACAATTAGAAGTACACCAGATGGTAAATTCAAAATTTTTAAGCCAGTCACATAACTCTGGGAGCCTAAGTCTAGTTTGGGGGAGGATGGGGAGGCGATTTATATATATATTTGTGCAACTGACAGCTTTTTACCTGGCAGTATCAGAGAGGCATAGAAAAAGCCTCTCGTTAACCTTCAAACAATTTATGAGATCTGCTCTTTGGATCGTGCTGTTGCTCAGCCTTCAAGTCAGATGTAGACTCCTCTGTGTTTGGGTGAGCCTCCAGGCTGTCACATCATGCACCATACTCCTCCTCCAAAAGGCAGAATGCCCTCCTCCCTGCACAAAACTGGCAGCTCCCCATGAGCCAGCTAACCCTGCAGCAATGGGGCTGCTAGCCATNAGGCTGTCACATCATGCACCATACTCCTCCTCCAAAAGGCAGGATGCCCTCCTCCCTGCACAAAACTGGCAGGTCCCCATGAGCCAGCTAACCCTGCAGCAACGGGGCTGCTAGCCACCTGCTCCAACAGCACTCCCACGCACAGGCTGGCAAGGCAGGCTCCTACCTAGTAGAGATTTGAACCAAAGCCACTCCTCACACAGCTCAGCTCTCTCCCCTCACTTCCTCACACACAATTGACTGCTTCTCTTGCGGGGCAGGGGGATGCTGTGACCATCCCCTTCCTCCTACTGCAGTAGCAGCAGCTCTGTGGAGCAACTCAGCCTTCCTGCTTTTCACTGCTGAGAAGAAGGATTGCACAGAGGGGGACCAAGCACAGTAAAGCTACCGTAACATACAGTGCTGGCCAGCATCCTACAGCAACGAGCAACCAGGCCATGGCAGCACACTATGCTGGGGCATCAGCAAGTTCTGGACACGCACAACACATGCTTGCCAGCAAGCACTGCACGGTGGGAACAAGGCATCCAGGATCCCCACGTGGCTTGTAGGCACCTGCAAGGTCTGGCTCTGCAACAGCCTGGGGCTTGCTACACCTTGCTTTTTCCACCATGCTCTCCTGCCAAGGAACGGTTTCTGGTGGTTCATTTCCTGCCTGTCTTCATTCTTGTGGGAACAGGAATCTGCGGCCATCCAGTTAGCTCTGCTCTGTGCTGGGGAACATGTAAAATCATGTAATGGCTCCAGGATTTACTAGCTCAGGTCTGCATTTGCCAATGCCTGTGCTTTTGGAAGAATGTCTTAGCATTGACCTGCCTTTGAGCTACAAAAATGTTTCTGATCCATGGTGTTAACAAAGAGGCATGCTAAGAATCTCCTCTAATACATGTGTCTCAAAGGAACAATGCACCATGATCCGAGCAAAGAAGCCAGCACACAAGACTGAATTAGGCAATACTTGTGTGGCTTGGCACTTCCTGGCAAAACTGAAATGCAAGCATAGGCTGACATTCAATTGATCCCAAGCCAGGATCAGAGCATTATAGAAGCAGGGTTACATAGAAACTCCCTGAAGCTTCATGATTTGGTCTAGAACGTTTTGGTTTTGAACTTTTGGATAAATTCAAGCCCAAAACACAGAATGCAGATGCAGACCTGCAGATCTACATCCCTCTGAATTATTTGCCACGCTTCTAAAACTGCCCAAGTCACTGCACTTAATTCTCCCATCAGGACATACCCTATTCTCCTAAACTCACCCAGATCCAGACCTCAGAAGAAGCAATTTTTCACATTTCAGGAATGGTGTCAGTTGCAAGCTTTGGGTTTAGACACTGGTCACAAAAGTGTTGTACCTCAGTCTCCCAGTCTGGTATTGCCCATTATAATTGGCGATAAGAGCATTTCCAAAGCATGCACCCATATGAAGAACCCCCTAAATCCCAGCACATTTCAGAGCTAAATTCCAGGATCACCAGACTTAAAGGAAACTTAGATTCACCAGCACGCAGGGCAGCGGTGCTCTGTGTGTGTGTGCTGGCTCCCTGCTTCTCATAGCTGCATTTTACTTTGGCGGGTCCATCTGTGCTATTTTTCTGTGGCTTGCAGCCACATGTCCAAGAGGATGAGCGCAGCAAGAATTAAAGGCTGTATGACTGTACAAAAGCACGCAGCACATACAGCTCTGTATGTGAGTGTGTGTGTGTGTGTGTGTATGTGCATGCGCACTGCCCCCCACAGAATTAACCACCGCACTTCAGGCAAATGTCAGGCAGAGCACGTTCCCCCAGGGACATCTATTACTCTCTCCTACAGGCTCTTAGCTGAAACAGGCTGTTGAGAGAGTGTTTGGGGAGGGAGCTCTTGGCTGCAGAGACCACCAATGCCTCCAGGCTGAGTGCAGACCCTCAAGCTCCTTTCACTGTCCTTTGGCACATGGCCTGGCACGCAAGATCACGCATGTCAGCAAGTGTGACAGGTCACAGAGACATCCCACAGCCTGAAGACAGTCTGCTGTGATCTCGGGAACCCTGCCAACGTGAATCTTTCATTTCTGGAGCATCCTCAACCCACTCTTGCTTTCAGCATGCCGTTCTCCTCCTTCCCTTCCTCCATTTCTAGCAACACTGCATTCTGCTTGCTGCCTGAGAGAAATAGGGCAAACATAACCTGATTAACCAAGGGGATTTGGGCAGGAAGGGACGGGGGGGTGGGGCAGGGGGATTAAAATGCAGAGAAATAAAGAGCCTTTCCCTCTCACATTAGCTCTTGCCTATTCAATAATTAAAGTGTTCTGCGGTGACTCTGACTTTGGGATTTGCTATAAAAGCTTCTCGTAAACTCTGTCTCAGCATGCAGATATCAAAAGAAAGAGAACATTCGGTCTGACAAGCTGAAATTTCTTTCAGACTCCAGGGTCAGTCAGAAGCTTAAAATCACTTGGATGCGAGCCTATGGCTCCATTTTAAAACATAAGGGTCCCTCTTGCTGTTGTTCATCTATTGACAGTTTGAATCCAGCCTTTATTTGGCTAGGTTGTCTTTGAAGCACGGTTTAGAAGTTAATGCAGGCTTTCTCCATTTCACGTATGAGAAAATCTCCAAGGCTGGCAGCAGTTTGTACAAGCTCATATGAATAAGGAACATGTTACACAGGCTCTGGCTAATCTCCAAGCGCATTTTGGTGTTCTATTTTCTGTTCCATACATTCTTACTTGCTTACCATAAGACATATAGATGTTTCAGGTCAGAAATGCAAACCTATCCACATGCAGAAAAGATGCCTTCCCTGACCTTCCAAGGAGCTATTTTTGACTGCTCTTATACGCCTAAGAACTCTTACAGAGGTCATGCACTCAACTAACTGGTCCTCAGTAACCCTTGCCTGATATATGAAATGTTACAGAGATTATTTTCTTATTATTATGATTTTAATTCTCTCCATAACCTAACACCCTATGGACTCCAAATCTCCAGATTTGTTGTTGCAAGGGAGCATATTTTAAAAGGGGATGCAAGACTCAGATTATTACTCAAGAAATGTACTTTCAATATTACAGCTAAACATATACAAACAGGAAAAATAATAAGGGCATATCCTTAATCCAGAACTTTCCAAAGTTTATTGAGTAACCTCAGCCTTCAACTGCCTTCACTTCTCAAGACCAAAGCTGGAGATAGAAATACTACTTAGCTCCAGGAGTTTCAAAGTGAAACAGATTTCTTTTCCTTATTGTGCCACTCTGGGGGTGCAAACAGTCGATGACATTAAAAATGAACACCAGGTTAGCAGCCAAACACACACACACACAGAGAATGACACTCCATAAAGAAAGCAACAGACGTGGCTCCTTCTGTCTGAGCATGTACATACACCACATCACATCCTGGCAGTCAGAGACCTGGGCTCTGGTCTGTCCTGTGCCTCACAAATTCTAGTACAGACATTCTACCACCAAACTGGCACTGCTCTGTCTGCAAACATTGCAGTCCAGAGGCCAAGAGCGAAGTGATGGGCATGCCCCACTGCCCCAGAAGCCAGTCCAAAGGCTTGTCACATGGCAAGGAGTTAAGACAGACCAAGGGGACTGCACATCCCTGTTGCCACTCCAAAAACTGTTTGCCCTCACACAGTGAGCAAAAGATAAAGCATGCCGGTATCTTTTCCCTTCTGACATCACAGCATTAAATAGCAAAGATCTTCCGCAAACACACAATGAATCCTACAAAGACTACAGAATGTATAAAGCAGAAATTATGTACAACTAGCAAAAAGGATATGGAGAATATATGGAGAATAGATTGCATGAAGTGTTCAGGAGACCCACCCCCCAGAAATCCAGCTCTTACGTGCATGTGTGCACACACACACAAAGAATCCATGACACTATCTCCCAGCACCTCACATTTTCATCACATTTGCATCTTTTAAAAGGGCACCTGCACTGAGGTATTACCTCTTAAGGCCAGAGCCACATAGCATCTAGGGACACAACTGAATCTAGAGAAAGTTATGAGAAAAACAACACAAGGTTGGAGATAGCCAGTGAGAAATAGCATACCTTGCATTTACCACCCAGGACACAGGCATGCTGTTCCTCTTATTATAAGGCCCAGGCTAGAGAATCAGCAGATTCTGTATCAGGATTCCCCTCATAGGAGCTAAAAGTCAGGTGCTTGTTCTCTTTGGTAACATCCACCTCCTTAAACCCCACCATAGTTTGCAATACTGCAAGGACATTCCCTGCACATGTTTGCTAAACATTTGTACAATTTCATCCAAATATAGGAACAGAGGGTCCACAAGCCAGTAACTCTACACTTAGCATAGCACCGTGACAATGATTCATTGGCAGTCTGTAGGCAAGAAGCAACCTTTCATTTTCTATTTAAAATTTGAATGTAAATAAGAAAACTGAATTAATTGATACAGATAAGGGTCAGTATTTGTGTAATGCTCTTGAACAACACAGCATACTAAGACAAGCACCATATTTGGCAATCATTCTGCCTTATTCTGCTTCCACTTTCACTTCCCTGTTTTGTTCTGCCTCTTTAGTTGATGAGCTCTTTGCTGAGAACTGCTGTGTGTCTGTACAATGAAGCTGTGTTCCCAACAGAGATGTTCAGCTTGGTACCTGCTTGAAGTGCATTAATGATCTTACTATGGCTGCATAATGAATCTGAGTCAAAAGACTCTTGCATGTTAGCAATGCAGGCTACACCTCTCTCTACTTTTATTTTCCTTTGGAATCACTGCTGCAGTTTAGACCCTTGGTATTGAGTGATGGTGCACCACATTGTGTTTCAATTAAGAAACATGGGCACTTAAAATTAAAAAAAGGAATGGAAGATTAAGACCACAAAAAAATTCTTTCTTGGAAAGGATTAGAAATTACCCCCTCTTCCTGCCAAGCCGCACTTTGAACTTACATATGACTCAGAGCTCACATCTAGCTTTGCTGCGAGTAGGGTGAGGTCTCCAGCACCAACCCACAAGCCTAGGGAAAGCACAGGCCACTAAATGCCCACAGTAGCCAACTAACATACAGCTACAGCACATCTAGGCATGGTGTAAATCCCTAACAGTACAAACTAGAAGAACTCGGTCATTATGGAAATGATGTGTGTCTTTCTTTCCCTTGGCTACCTTCTGCTTATAAAACAAAATTAAACAGAACAAAATTAAAAAGCCCAAGGAGCAGAACTTTTGAAGAGATAAGGCAACAGCTTTCCCCTGCAGGACAGCTCCACATCCTCTTCAGCAGTACATTCTGCTGGTAGTACATATGATATAAACAATATTTAAAAACTCTGCCTAGTAATCTCTCAGGACAGTACCTGCCTTTCACAGCCGTGTCATTCCCCACAGGGCTTTGTGTTCACCCACAGAGCTGCCAACAACCAACAACCACCACCACAGAAATAAAGATCTAAAAGAGTACCTTGTGCAGAAACAGTCAAGTTACTTTTCCCATCTGAGAACAGCAGAAGACTTCAACTCTGTAACACAAGCCAGAACCACCTCTCAGAACTGCCATCTTAGGGCTGAGTGAGCCCAGCTGCAGCTCTTTTAAAAAGCCTCAGGTGTGGCCCAAGTGCGGGGACTGAAATGAAAGCAGCTGGTTGCCTACTTCCATTCTATTGCTAAGTTTGCTGAACTGCAAGTTAAACTTCATATTCCTTCTCCAAGGGACGGATAATCATTTATTACATAGTCATCTGTAGGCACATGTGTTTTCCATATTCACTGGGCATTACCTGAGAACACCAACACGTGGGATAGTCTGTGAGACTGTTGTGGCATCCAGGCTCTAAAAGGAGACTGCAAAACCAGAATGTGATTATCTCTTGATCACTGGCCTTCCCACTTCACTTCAGGCAAAGAACTGTAAAAGTTATGCTTTATAGCACTGATGTCTTCAGTGAAAGCCTTGAAGAGAGGTATCCTGCATGCTGACGCGTGTCCTTTATGGAAACACAGACCAACCTATTTCCAATGTCTAGGACTTCCTTGACCCTGTAACTTTATGCTGCTAAAATGAGAGCTTCCTTTGCAGAGTCCCAACTGGGACACTCCTATTTCCTAAATGGATGAAAGAGATAAAGGGATGAGTTCACATGTTTCTTGTGTACTGTTTCTGTAGAGTAGGCAGGGCAAGAAGTTCCTCCACCAAGTCTGTCTGTCCGTAATGTTGAAATGTACTCTCAGCTTTCTACAGTGGTTGTATGGCCCAGGAATTTCTCAACCATGGGATGCTGAGTTTCCAGCAATGTAACTTGGAATTTTGATGCACAGAAATGAAAGTTTGGCCACAGTGATTTTTGGATGGGAGAGAATATATAATCTGCTATCATTTTGAATACACAGAGGGTCAACCAGATAGGTATGGTCTGAAATGCTAGAAAAGTATCTCTCTCTGTAGGGGAGGCAATATTGTATCATTAAATGTCCTGTGTCCCAAATGGCCTGAATGAGTAAAAACTTGTCTTTGCAGCACTCTGTAGCTCTTTACCCTGAGCTAACCAGCTTGTTGGCATGTATTGTACTGAGAAGGGATCCTGGGGAAATCAAAACTGACAGCTGCAGAATGAATAGGAATATTAACATAAGGGCAAGGGGGTCTCTGCTCCAGACGGAGTGCAGGGATATGCCTCTGACTTTTTGCTGCTGAACCTGCCTGCCCTCTTGAATTCGCAAGCAGTCTGCAGCCCTCCTCTCATAACCCTCCAGCTCTTTACTGTAATTTATAGAAAGTCTCCACCTACTGCAACCTTCCAGGCACTCAAGAACAAGACAGATAACAGTAATAGTTTTGCCGCTGCTAGTTTAGAAGGCAGCAGCAAGGATGCATTAATGATTACACTCCTCTTAACAGCAAACAGGAGGCAGGTGCTGAACTGGCTGAGATATCTTCGCGACTTGGTTAGGCGAAGACTGAATAGTGGCCTGTGTCCACGGGAGTGCCTTTCCATCTCTCTCTGACCATGTGATTTAGCTGAGCATCCCATTTCCTGTAGTCCCTGAGTAAATGAGTGAGTATTTGGAGTTGCATCAAGGGTATGGGTTTGGAGAATCCTGCATAGTGACTCATGCTTCCATGAGTAAATTTATTTCCTTAGAGAAGCAAGACAAAATCACGCATTCTGCTTAGCCCAGCTACCCAGAGTGATGATTTAGTTTTCTTTAGCTTCATTGCAAGAAATACAGTTTTATCTTGCTTTATGCTGAGTGCATAATCCATTGCTGTTGTACTTGCAAATATAACCAATCTTTTAAGGGGAAAAATAAAAATTGGTGTAACCTAGAAGTTCTGCATATTGAAACATGCCAGCTAGAAAATGGTTTGCAGTCAAAAACATACATGTGACAAAAGGGCATTGTGGAAGTCTGGGATATTCAGAAACTGACAATTATTGACACAGGTCTCCATATATATTACTCTGGTGAAGATTTAAAAATAGGTTGTAGAAACAGATATGTGTAAATACCCGGACATGAGAGTTGCATCAGCTAGCTCCTCCCACTCTTCCCACAATGACAGTGCAAAGAAAAAGAGGGTGTGAAGCTACAAAAGCACTGAATCTTTGTAGTACCAGTGTTTTTACCATAACTTGCATGCGTGGAAGCAGCCAAGGAGAAGGACCTGGAGGTGTATGGACCATGACTACTCCGTTCTGTGCAGAGATACCTGTTAGTGAAATCCGAGATCCTTTAGCTTTTAGTTTTCTTAGCAGATCAGTTCAAATGATTTGATGTGGCTATACTGCCCAAATTTGAAGAACACAAAATATGGATTCTTATGGAGTGTGAACCAATTCGCTGTATCTTACCCTGATAAGTACTTCAAAATTACAAGAATTCTGGCTCTGGGAGCTTTGCTGATGTTGACAGTTTAGCAGAGTATACCAAACTCTTTGCGCCAAGCTACTCCATTTTGGGGTCCAGGCCTCTCTAGTTTAGGTAAAGAACCTCCACCATTTTCATTTTCCTTTACGAACCTGAAGTGTTTAATAATTAACTAATCCCTACAGTACCACCATCAGGTTGGTAGATAAAGACCCTTCCTATTTTACAAACAAGAAATGAAGCCATTAAATCTAGAGGAAGTTGCTCAGGCACCAGAATAAATCAAAGGGAAAGACAGGACTGGAACATGAGGTAGCTACATCTAGTGCCAGGTCTTTCCCTCACACAATGACATCAAAGCCCTTGATAATGTCAGAGCAAAAGCAGGACTGATCATGCTGGGAATATGATTTTTAGGGGCAAATTAGACCTCAGATCTCAGGTAGAGTGGAGAGATTCCACTGACCTTTTCAGGGCTGGTCAGCATCAACAGTGATGTTGGGTTACTGCTAACCGCCTAGCTGAGCTGTAGCTCATACAGCAAATCTGTGCAGGTCATGGTTTGGTGTCATTATTCACCCAGCAGCACCATCAGATTTAACTTAGTCTGTCATGAGCCAAGACCTGAGCAAACGGCAAGTGTAGAAATTAAATATCACCATGTAAAACCTCTTGCATATTAGCAAAATGGAGAGAAATTTACTAACACTGTGTTTTATTGAAAATAGCGAGATGCACACATTGAACTCACCTTGTATAACTGACTCTGGAATTTATTTTTGTGATAAAGGTTTAATCGGTATCCCATAGTTTAAAGACAAACACATTGTTTAATAAGAATGTGGCATTGTTTCCTTCTGTTACTGACCAAAGCCTGATCAAATGCCACCTGAGGCCAGCGGAAAGGCTCCACTTGTAACTCCTATAATAAAAATATAAGTGTTTCCACATTCAGAAACTTCTATTGCTTTATTTTTCATGTTTAATCTGTGAAAGCTAATACAGAAAAGAGGGCAAGCAGGCTGAGGAAGAGCCAAGGTTCCCGGGAGAGACAGACCCTGTCGCATTTCAAACATTCCTATCACTCTATCAACACCACCTCCTGCTACTGCAATGGAAGGCAGCAGCCGAAAAAGAACAGGAAGAATAAAACTCCATATGTATACAAGGGAGGAAAGTCGGCTCCATCCCTACAATCAAAGTCAATCACTTAAAAGAAATCAAAATAGATCTGGCCTCCATCTTCCAAGTGCAAGAAAAATGCCCTTAATTTGCTCACCCCGTTCTGTTTGTGTTGTTACGAGCCTTCTCTGATTGAAGCTCTCTGAGGCAGAAAATCAATGTCAATCATGCCAGATGACTGCTTCCCTCCTGAGCAACTGCTGCTGCTACTAAGATCACAAAGGACACATAAAAGGAAAAATTTGGCAGTCACAGCCTTCTTCTCAGTTTTGTAACCCAGGTGAATTAACACTGGCATATTAAAAGCTGACACTAATTTTTAACAAAACAAGGCTTCTGATATGCTTATCATCATCGAGGACATATTTGGACCAAGATGGTTTTGAAACATCCTAGTTAGCTTGCTTTGGCCTGCTCTACTAAAGGTAGGACCTCTGGTATCTGAATAGGCACCAGACAGCTAAGGACAACCTGACGCCTTATGTTATAAATAACAGAGATTTGGTCTTAGTTCTTTTCTCAGTAATGAGCAACGCAAACACAAGCAAGTGAAGACTTTATTGGAATTTATACCCTGTCAACCATGTCCAGTTTTGTTTTGTCTGAGCCACAGGATAAGAACAACCTTATAATACCAACATTCTTCTCTTAGGAGCCTTGGTCTCACCGTGACAGTAGTACAAAACCACTTGCTCTACATTAGTTACGTATTTTTAAAATACCCGTTAATCTATCCAGCCAGTCTTCTCTTAGAAACCTCTTATTTTACACTTAAACTCATCAGAAGTAAACATTTTTATAGGGAGAAAATATTTCTTCTTGATCTTCAATACTGCCAAATGTTCAAAATTTTCTGCCCTGCTAGATGTCTGGAACCCAAACTCTGGATGAGAGATGTTTAGTCCCATTCATATAAAGCCACTGTAAATACAGATTCCTGGGATGCAGAACTAAACTTCCTAATCCGTCCTTGAGACTTCTGATAGAACAAGATGCTCAGCGAACCCAGCATAATGCAGAAAGACAAAACTACATAATATGGCTTCCTTTTATTCTGCATTCATGCGGTATTAGGCCTACTCAGCATCTACCCGCACTTTCCCTTCTTTAGCTACCAGTCCCTTCTGACATGACACATTCTCACAAGCATCATTCATTCCTCAAGCAGCAGCAAGGAACAAAGCACATCTAGTTTTGTAACTGATAGGTGATTATATTTAAGCCTCTTTGCTAGAAGTGCTGGTCTTTATAATCAGAAAAAAAACTTTGTATTTTTCTGGCTTGTTTCATGCAAATCTCCTTATTCTATGTTTCAAGCATTTTTAGATGTTTTCTCACCTGTGTTTGTTGTTTCTTTTGTTTTGCCAATGGACTGTCAAATAAATGATGAGGCTTTCGGCTACCATTCCCGTCAGATCACCACAGCAGAAGGGAATTGTCACTGGGATAGTCTGTGAGACGGCGTTAGTATGCCTGGAACAGCAGCAGGAAATTCCTTCAGCTGTAAAGCAGAGTTTGGTGGACAAATACAAGCCTTATGTGTGATGAGATATACCCATCTTCACACCATCCGCTCTGGTCTAGCGTGACGGAGGGCCATGTTTTAAGCTTGCATGCACTGTGAGTGGGATGAGGTTGTGGACAGATTAGGACCTCCATGACAACCTCCTCATTTGTAAATTGACTACCTCTAGTGACTAAGAGGTAAACTATATAAAGTGACTTTAGAAGAGAGAAAAGACATCCCAGACAAAAGAGATATGGAAAGGCTGGTACAGGTAGAGGAAGACAAAGGGGTTAATTAGTAAGGAAGGCGTTCTGCCACAGCAAGATAATCACCTCAAAAAGGAAGTCAAGTACATCCTAGAAGCTGTGAATAGGTATTGCCAAAAATCAGCTTGAGTTAGAATATTCAAAGGAAACCAAAACAAACATCACAAAGTTACTGCAGCTACAAGAAATTAAAAAAAAAAAAAAGAGTATCACTATAAAACAAGAATGGGAAAATGGAGGTAACCCAGCTACTCACACAAGATTAAATGAATGCTTCCCTGATTTTCATTAAGAATGAACGTCTTAACCTATGACATAAAGACAGGATATCTAAGAGGGGTAGAAGGAAGAAATGGATACATGATACTAAATGAACGCAGCCAGCTGGCAAGCAAAACTCGGAGAGTCTACTGCACTCCAACTGGAGGAACCAGACAATCTTGAACTCAAAATCCTGACGTGCAGTAAACCACAAATCCAGGTGCAAAGACTTAAAGTGAATTTACTGACTTGGAGGCATTACCACAGGAGTATTTAAGAAGTGAGCCATGGTGGAAGCAGTCCGGGCCTGTGCTTTTGATGTTTGCACAGTTCTTCAGGAAAACTTGCAAAGGAAAGTTGAACTACTAACGCGAAATTCAACGAATAAAGGGATAAAAGGCAGTATGGGTTTACTAAAAGCCAGTTTTGTGGGACAATCCTGTAGCATAGCATAAAATCGAAACTTCAGGCATCTGGGAAATAGTATTTTTTGCTCTTTGTTAGTATCCTAGCAAGAAATAAGCGAAGAGGAGAAGGACTTGGCTTCACAAACCAGCCACGGGGTGACAGGGAGCCGAGAGCCTGGCGTGACTGTGAGAGAGACCCAGCGTGAGTCCTGTCATGGTATTTCCAGCAATGACGGGAAAACATTAGTGTTCCTGTCTGAAGCATCGCTGCGAAAACTGCCCTAAAAACACCCCAGACGGCAGCCGCTCTCCAGAGAAAAGCCTCCAGACGGAACGCTTCCCTCACGGCGCCGACCGTTACGGGCCGACCGTTACTACCGGCCGCCTCGCCTCACGCGCTGCCTGCCCGCCTCCCTCCCCTCTCCTCACGCCGGCCCGCCACCGACTTCCCCCTCCTCTCCACCCCGACGTGTCGGCGGGCACGTCTCCACCGTCGAGGCCCGCCCGCCCGCCTCACGTCAGCCGCCCGGCCCCTACTTAAGGCGGCCGACGCCTTCCCCGCCCCGCCGTTACAGCCGCCGCGCTCGGTTGAGGACGCTGGGTAGGTGCCGTCGCCTCCGCGGGTTGGGGTGGTTGCTGTGGGGGGAGGAAGGCGGCGGGGGGATGCGGGCGCCGCTGGCCGACAGCCCTCCGGGGGGACTCGGTCGAGCAGGCGGCGCCGAGCGGACTAGTCCGCTCGGCGCCGCCTGCTCGACCGAGTCCCCCCGGAGGGCTGAGGAGCTCCCCGGCAGAGCCCTGGACTTCAGCCCGCCTTGGGTGCGGTGTGGCGAGCCACCGCGCCCTGCTCGGCGGCCTTATGCAACCGGCGTGATTTCCTCACATCCCCTCCCCTCCTTGGGGCTGCTATGCGCTGCATTGCCCCGCCATCTTGCCCCTTCTCCCCCCCCCCCTCCCCCCTAATTAACACGCTTTCCCTAATCGGCGGTACAAGTGCGTGTGGCCCCAGAGGACCTGCCTGTGGGGAAGGGTGCTGGGGGGTGAGCCTGCAATGGGCTGTGAGGGTGGACTCAGCAAACGGAGCATTAATATACCAGCTACTCCCCAACATGCTTCTTTCAGGGGAATAGCACTCTAAAAAGAATTTTGAGTGTTAAGTGTCACTGGGAAATGCTTTTGCGTGGGTGCTCCTCGCCAGCCCTGCGCATTAAAGTGCTCATAGTGTGAAGGGAGGGCTTGGCACATGGAGAGAGTGTGCGCTATACTGGGCCACGCTTCAGGAGACTTCTGCAAATGAAGACTGACGCATCTTGGTTAACTTTTCCTCGGTATGGGCACTGATGGCTTCCTGTCCCTCCTCCTCCCCGCCTGCCCCAAGCTCTCAGTCCTTACCTGCTCTGCCAACCCTGCCTGGCCTTTCCTGCTCTGAACCAGTTGCTGCTGCACTAACTTTAGAATTATGCTGTGTCTATACTTGCATCCATCCATCCGTGAGGCTGCCCCTGCCTCAGGCTCTTCAGGCAAAGCAGAAGCTGTGGTGCTTGGGAAAGCATGGTGTCAGCTTCTGCAGGGACCCTAGGATGAAAGCACAATGGCATTTTGGTACACCTGTGGTTGTTGGATTAGAACCCATATAAACCAGGCTGCTGTGCAGCTGGTAGCTAAAAAAAAACCAAGAGTGGGAGAGACTGTAACACCAGACTAGACCTCTTAAGTCAAAACTAGGCAGTTTCACTTTAAAACAAATCCGTAAAGTTGACTTTGAGGATCACACTGTGCTTAAGGAGGGCTTGCAGAAGTGTTGTACAACTTCAGCTCTGGAAATGCTTCAGGGCACGGAGTACCAGTTTTTCAGGGCTGTAGAATGGAGATTGCCAGACCGTGCTGTGCTTAGAAGTACTAAAATGGCTTCCTGTACCTAAATGTAATATGGATGATCATTTAGAACATTCTATTAAGGCTGCTGGAGTGCCACCCAGCTATATAATGGTTCTCAGGCTGTATTTGAGGGAAAGCTCTGGTGAGCTTAAACAGCACATTGCCATCAGTAATTCAGTTTTTTAATCATTTTGCTGCATACAGGCAATAGTCAGATGTTTCAGGCATGTGATTTGTATCCATTTTCCTATCATCTTGGAATAAAATCTGTCTTTCTTGATACAAATACCTGGTGCCAGTAAAAGCTCCAAAGCTTGGAGAAATAATCTGCTGCTTTCCTTTCAGCAGTGCACCATGTCTCTCAAGGATCAGCTCATCCACAATGTCCACAAACAGGATCAGAGTCATGCCCACAATAAGATCAGCGTGGTTGGTGTGGGTGCAGTTGGAATGGCCTGTGCTATCAGCATCCTGATGAAGGTAAGTGTCAAGTTTGGGATGAAGCAGCACAGTTTTGACTACCAGAGGCCTAAAAGAGGGCCAAAAAGTGATCTCCCTTATTAGACTAACTGGGCTAGCACACAAGATGAACTTTTGGTTGTACGTTCCTTTGTTTGGGCCTGAAGTGAAGCTGCAATCTTCAAGCTATTGGAAGAGACCAAATAGCTCTAGTTCTTGTACACCAGGTTTACCCCAGTATCAGACAGAACATGTTCTATGTAGAATTTTGATTTAAGAGCTGCATTTACCTTTGAATTGACTTCCAGAATCTCAGCTAAGTACAAGTCTTCTAACACTCCAAACTTACAAAAAGATTAAGTGAGGAGTCATTTTGTCTGAAGCAGAGCCTGCAATGGAATAATTCTTTGCAGAGTGGACTGATGAAAAATGGTCCTAGACACTCTGAATGCCTTGTCCTCTTCATTGCATTATTGTATCAAAAATGCTGTGGTTAACACCAGGCTTGCTCTTCTTAACTGTAAAATAGGTTGTGTATGAACAGCTGTTAAATTATTCTTCGTCATTGTCCTGCTAAATTGTATGATTCCACATAGAATGTGGATATGAAAAGTACAAAACTAACTCCACAAGGTGGATACCCCAAGAGACTAATTCAAATACTCTGCTTGGGAACAAGTAAAGTGTTACAGATGAGCAAAATTGCTTAAGTAGATCACTGCTTTTAAAATAATTGTAACTTCACAGTTTACAAATTAGATAGTTTGCTCAAAGAGGTAATAAACTTACTATTTAGTGTTGGTCTCTTGCAGGACTTAGCTGATGAACTTGCCCTTGTTGATGTTGTGGAGGACAAGCTCAGAGGAGAGATGCTAGATCTCCAGCATGGCAGCCTCTTCCTTAGAACACCAAAGATTGTCTCTGGCAAAGGCAAGTATTGGCTCTAATGTACTCACTATTTCCAAACGGAGATAGCTGATTTCAGATCTCAGACTGCTCATCCACGTCTAGCAGTTAGCTTGTCATCCTAATTGTTAGGAAAGCTCAGTTAATTTCTTTTGCTACAGAAATGTTACTCAGCTGACATTGTTTCATATACCTTGTGAAGGCCAGACCAACTAGGAATCCTCTTACAGAGTTTACCACTCAGTACAGAAAGATTAATTTCTCCTGCACCTTTGGGAATTTTTATTTCCCAGCCAGTAAGCCCCCAAATGCATTACTGCTTACTTCGTGGCTATAAATGTCTGATAGCTTTAAGTTTACTGGCAACCTGACTAGGCCAAATGCTAGCCATTTCATACCTTTAGTTAACTTGCAGCTCCAGTGTCCACAGGTAGTAGGTTATGAGGACAAAGGCTTCTTCCTCTTCTACACAGCAGTTGCACTGGATGCTATCCCAGCAGCTCCCTCTATACCCACCTGTGCCTGAGAAGTATGGAATACCACTGCCCACATTTTACACAGTAAGATTTTGATATGCCACTTGTGGCAATGAGCCACAGTCTTAAAAAGAAAAATAACTTTCCATAGAAGCAAAGTCTAGGGTAACAATTACCAGGAGAATTTCCACACCCTCAAACTTGAAAGTTTTAGATATCAATACTAAAAGGAATTGAGAACTCCTGTTCTGAACCATGTGTAGAAAGAGGTCATGTTTGACACAGCCTTTTGTCTGCAGATTACAGTGTGACTGCACACTCCAAGCTGGTCATTGTCACTGCTGGTGCCCGTCAGCAAGAAGGAGAGAGCCGCCTTAACTTGGTCCAGCGCAACGTGAATATCTTCAAATTCATCATTCCCAATGTTGTTAAATACAGTCCTGACTGCAAGCTGCTTATTGTCTCAAACCCAGGTTGGTCTTGCGTTGCCTTAATAAGAGGATTTGGCTTAGAGAGTAGCGTTTTCTTCAGTAAGGTAGCACTAGTATATTAATATGACCAAGCACAGGCTTTTAGAAAGTACTCATGCCACATAACCATGTAGCAAGAAGTGTCATCTTCCTTCTCCACACTCAGCAAGCTGGTCCTCTGAGAAATAAACCAAGTTGTCTCCAGCTTGAGTCTTCAGTTGCCTTTTAAGTGATCTTTAGCACAGGACACACTAAGGGGCACTGATAGGCTGTTTATGCTATGCATGCAGTTCTCCATTCTGCCTTAAAAACAGTCATTATGTTAGCCCACTGCAGGGCCTGGCGATGGGCATTGCTTGGTGCTCTATTCCATGTAACTAGCATGCAGATACAGTCCTTACAGATGAACGGAAGATACCATCCTAGTTATCCAAACTTATTATCCTCCCTGTTCTACTTACAGTGGATATTTTGACCTATGTGGCCTGGAAGATTAGTGGCTTTCCTAAACACCGTGTCATCGGTAGTGGCTGCAATCTGGACTCTGCTCGTTTCCGCCTCCTTATGGGAGAAAGACTGGGCATCCATCCTCTGAGCTGCCATGGATGGATTGTTGGAGAGCACGGAGATTCCAGTGGTAAGGGTGAAATCTGGCTGTTACACAGAACTCTTTCTGATACTTTGCAAGAAACATCTCCAAAAGCTGGAATAAAACATTGCTCAAAAACCTTTGCACTGCAGCACGTTAAGAATGCAAGTCCTGCTTTAAACCTTCTGCTGTAGAGAGTAACCCTAGATGATCTATATTTGACCTGAGTTACTCTGCTTGGAAAAGGTCACTACTGTAACCTGAGGAGGCTGAAAACTTCTAGGCTAAGTTGTTCCTGTAACACTCCAAAAAAACAAACTGAAGCAGCAAGAGGGTAAAGTTCTCTGCAAGGGACTCCCAAAGATCTCCTCTAGGTCTACTGGGAGTCACTTGGTTGTCTTTACTGGCATCTCTTGATTACTTCAAGAACTATATATAGGAACTGAAGTGCAGAGGCAAGTGTAGAGGACAGGAGAAAGAGCAACTTTCTCCTTATTTAACCTGTACTTTCCCTAGCAGCACCACAGCAGTACTGTCTGCTTCCTGACACTCAGGAGGACTCATTTAGAATCAATTTTTATTTTGAGAAACCTTTGTAAAATCCAGAGTTACTGTCACTTTAGTTCATGTTGCTTAGGTGTTTTGCTTTAAAGGTAAACTCAAACTTTGTGACATCATGTATAAAGAAAGATGTTCACATGCTCTTAGGTTCTTAGCCCACAAATTACATTTGCCTCATAGATCATACTATATTTAAAGTTGTAACTAATCAGTGACATGTGTGAAGATTAATAAAATTAGATCCTGTGTTAACTGTTAATCTGAGGAGGACAAAACTAAGTTTTCTTGTGGTTGGCAAGATTCTTCATCTTGTGAGATAATTAATCACTGTGCAACTCTCAGTACCTGTCTGGAGTGGAGTGAATGTTGCTGGCGTCTCCCTGAAGGCTCTTCATCCAGACTTGGGAACTGATGCAGACAAGGAACACTGGAAGGAGGTCCATAAGCAGGTGGTGGACAGGTAAATACTGATTTTTATTTTTTTTTTAAACACAAGAACAAATGAAGAGCTAGAGCATCTCTGAACTGCAGTTATCCACACCTGGTTTCATAAATACCATAGTAGCACAAAATTAAATGTCAAGATGCAGACATAAAGGAACTTTAAATAATATTTTAAGGAGTAATGTAGATTTGGCAGAGTTAATTTTTCATGGTTTGTGAACTTCAAATTAGGGAAGTGCTTTAACTTCCAAGTTTCCAGTGTAACTGTGTGGAGCAGTGTAAAATGCAAATAGAATTCTTCACTGCTGAGTTCATTTCTGTCCTGTCAACAAATCAGTCAAGCTTCTGATGTCGCTAACTTAAGGCGCCTCCAAAAGCCCTTCTTACAAACTTCAAAAAACAAGTACCATCAACTGAAATATTTAATGAGTAACTTTGTCTCTGCAGTGCCTATGAGGTCATCAAGCTGAAGGGGTACACATCATGGGCTATTGGCCTTTCTGTGGCAGATCTAGCTGAAAGTATTATGAAGAATTTGAGAAGAGTGCACCCAATCTCTACAATTGTTAAGGTGAGCAGCCCCTCCTTGCTAACTTCTTGTCTTACTAAAGAACTAAACACCTTGGGAATTCTGAAGAACAGTGATAACTTTCTAGTTTAAGTTCAACTAAACTTAGTTGAGTTTTCCTGATAGGATATTAGACATACACAAATTCTGGCCTAACTATCCTTACCTACCTTTCAGGGCATGCATGGAATAAAAGAAGATGTCTTCCTAAGTGTTCCTTGTGTACTGGGCAACAGTGGCATCACTGATGTAGTGAAGATGATCCTAAAACCTGAGGAAGAAGACAAATTAAGGAAGAGTGCAGATACACTCTGGGGAATCCAGAAGGAACTACAGTTTTAAATCTGCCCAAGCAGTTCACTCTTTGCAGTTTAATGGGTTTAGTGGTTTGTCTTATGCTGCACTTTCCAAGTAGGTCAAATCTTTCAATGTACGTATCTCAACTAGAACACACAAAAAGCTGAAATCTGAACAAACAAGTTTCCTGAAGATAGCATTAGGAAACTATTTTAGGGTTTTCCCTGTTCAGACACCCATGTTCTTAGCCAGAGCCAGATAACCTAGTCAGTCTTGTACAGTGAAGTGGCGTGACAAATCCAGCATTCAAATCAGCACTGCCTAGAAAACCCTCTGCCTTTTCCTCATCATCTTTAATGTTGGTTCAGAAGAATAAGTAACTAATTATTACACAATGTGAAACCAAAGACTGTTTTCTTGCAGTTAAAGGATTGTCAAGCTAATTGACCAACCTTCTCTGCCAGCTGAATAGCTTAAATATTTCACTGTTGGTAGGTCCAAATGTATTTTCCTAACACCGCTTTGGAATTTTTGTGTGTTTGTGTTTTTTTTTAGAGAACCTTATTTTTGTGTACTATATCAGCCTAGTTGTAAGCTCGTCTCCTGAGCATGTTAAAAAAATGTTAAGGTTTCTGTATGCAACAAGACAGTGACTGTCCAACTGTAGTACCAGCTCCAACACCAAATAAACCACAAACTTATTTCTGTCTCCTTGTTTTTCTTTATAGGGTTTTGCAGCTTCAGTTGCACCCATCTAGATCAAACAACTTATTTCTTCAGTCACAGTAACTCTAACCTCACCTCTGTAATAATGTTAAATATCTGGAGCCTACAACAGTTACGTAGTGAACTTTCTAACAGGCCCAAGGTAGGAATGAAAAGACAGTAATGGGAGTACTTAAATACTCAGAACTTAAACTTGATTCCTATCTTAATGTCAATAGCACCTCTTACCTTTGTTTCTCCACTCTCCTAACATAATGCAATCTGACAAAGGAAGCATCTTCCTTACCTGTACACACAAAAAATGCATGTAGGAAGAAATCTTTCCACATCAAGCATTTGACATTCAAAAAAAGTCAACTTGCTGCCAAGCATCACATCTGGAGTAGTGGCCATGCATAGAAACAATGACTAAAGTTACTCCTCAAAGTCTACATTAAGTTAGATAAGGAAGAATTAACCATCTTCTGTCATTAATATTTTAAAACAATACACCTCATTACAATTAAGAGGGAAAGGCTTTATTCTTAGCTTTTTCTAACATTAGGACACAGCATGTAACTTAAGCATGGCAATGGAGCAGCTGATTAAGACCAGCGTAGATTTTTAATATGGACTGCAACTGGTGATACTTCTCAGGACAAAGTATTTTAGAATAAGCTGAAAGTGCTCATGAAGCAACTTCAGTAACGAACTAAAAGCTGTAGCTACTGTACCACTTTCTCTCATATCTATGTGACCAAAACAGCACCTAGAAAGAGAGCACATAGCAATAGTGTTTTATGCAGATGACAGGAAGATAGTACGAAGCCATTTTCAAAGTTTTCAGAAGATCCACAGGACTTAGAATTTTTACTACATGAAGTCTCACCCAACTTTTTAATAGGAACTCCAGTCTCTTCAGATACAACGGTAACATGAAAAGCCTTAAGACAAGTGCTCAGTTTTGAGCCACACTGATTACTGGGCTAAGACCAAGAAACTTTGGTTTTCAAGCTAGCTTTGCTGAGGCAACCCACAAAAGCAAATGGAGGAGAACAGCAGTCTGCTGCTAAGAGGTGACAAGAGCAGCACCATGAATCCCTACAGCACTCCAAGTTGGGAGATGCTCCGTACAACGTAACCTCTTTTGCAGACAGTGCAGTGTTTAACCACCAGTCTTATCACTACGCGCTCTGTCCCACCTAACGGAGCCAGACCCCATGCTTCCTGTGGCATTCTGATGCGTAGCATCTTCTGCCTGCCAGGTAGCGCAACACCAAATGTAGCAGCCTTTCTTTTTCCTAGCATTTTCTAGTGGAAAAATGCAACATACATCAAGGCTTCTTAAGGCACCATAAGGTATACTCCACTATGACCATGACCTGATGGCAGAATAGGCAAGTCAATATAACGGTTACTAAGCTCACTTCAAGGAAACAATCCTTGGATGTCAACAGCTACGTCCAACAGCAGGGGCTTGAAATTTTGAGTTTCCAGCTTTCATTGGTCATAACAAAGGTTAGTTACACTGAAACATGACTTTTTCCAGTTCGGGACACTGAAACGTCTTCCAAATCTCAGAAGTAAAAAGAAAGTACAGTTAAGCTGACACTGCATAAGCCAGGCCTGTTTGTAAAGAAAGCGCATCATACACAGTTCTGTAGAGGAAGAAAATATGCAACGAGTTTTATTCAGCGTAAGTCACCAGCACAAAGATTACAGGAGATAGAAAGTGCATTAATAAAAGCTAGTCTTTACCAAAAAGAAAATATATTATTAATTCAAAATATCTTACACTTGAATGATGTAATAACTTATTCTGGGCACCTACTGATTAAGAGAAATATCAAGAGAATGGCTGCTTCATAAGGAAATCTAACTTCCCAGGTAAAGTCTGAGAATTTAGTAGAGATCACTGAGTCCAGCAGTCTTCCTTGCTTTCTGCATTAATGCCCTCAGCTGGAACTGCTTGCGAGACAGAAGACGTACATGCTGCAGAAAGAAAGAGTAAGAACAGCTGGTTATCGGGAAAGTTTTCATATAATCTTAATTATATTGCAATACAAATTTTCAAAGCATGACCCAAACAGGATGTTAGTTTTTTGGAAACGCTAAATGCCTTAGTTTACTAAATGGCATGACTTGCAGACGCAATCACTATAGTGTATTTTTTGTGATTTTAATTATTAACTCTGCAGATATTCTTATCAAAGAGAAAAGTAGTAATATGTATTCCAAGGTGAAGTCAGACTAATGCACTTCCCATGGGGCAAAGAACAGTTCTTTTAACAGTAGAGAAACAGAACTAGCAAGCTACATAAGAAAGAAACAATGTGTCTCTACGCAGTGCATTGTACACTGGACATTAAAAGCAAAGTTTAAGTGATAACTTGGGGGGAACCTCAACTGTTAGAAAAAGGAAGGACTGGTAACTCTTGTTACCCAGTGGCCCCAGTACAGACTACTAACACTTCTGCGCACTAATCTTTCCAGTTCCAATGGCGACATCAATTACGCTGACATACACATTTTGTGGAGTTTTATTCCACATTAAAAAAGTGTTTGTAATCTTTTCAAAATAACAACAGGTCTGTTTTTATTTCACATGCCATCACCATGCACATAAATTCAAAATAAAAGGCGGCTATTAGATCAGACATTATGAAAACTTTCAGTATTAAGGACAGCAAAGAAAGGGAACAATTTGCCTAAGGTCTCTGCTAGAGATGCAAAACTTGCTGGGTTTTTTTTCCCCTTACAATTCTAAAACTCCACTAGCTGCTTCAGCAGAGGCATCCATAGACTGCAAGTGAAAAGCTGTCTGAATACTCCAATCACCCTTAAAGTTTGTTTCTCCAGAATTAGAATGCAAGTGCAACGTAAAGCTTATGTTAACACTGCTGCACCCATCTAATGATAAATGACTTTGTATTTATAATGCTTTTAAAACTTTTTTTATCTTAATTCTGAAATTCCTCTTTTAAAACTTATGTTTCAACATGTAAGTATTCATGCTTTTACAGGATCCTCTTCAGTGAAGAATTCACTAATATTAATAAGCTGAACAAAAGACTTTAATGTATTAAAACATGTTTAAAATGCACATCTTAAAAAAAATCCCAAGAAACCTACCTTTAAAAAGACATCTAGGTCTATCACTCCACGTCTCAATGCTTCCCCAAGATAGAAAATGGTGTCTTCAATTGCATTTTCCTCTGCATATAAGTTCAGGATCTGCTTGTAAAGCGGTGCCGTAGGAATAATAACTTCATCTATGTCATTATTTTCTGACTGACTTTCCATTTTCTCTAAGGCAGAACTGAGCTCCTCATCCTTCTTCTTAAGAAGTTCAATGTTCTTGTCAACTTCAGCCTAAAAACAATTAAGATGTTTGTTTATTTCTTAGGTCTCCAGAGCTGAATGTCTCTTGTGATACAACTGTCAAGATGAAAGGTTTTTAGACATGCCAGTTGATTCTTTACTTCTCTACTCATCTCTATTACAATTTTTACCAAAGGGAAGAGCTACCAATCTATAGATTTCGTATTCTTTCATTTAAAAAAAGTATAGGCTGTTTTAGATAATGTCAATCCATTACCAATTTATAACTGTAGAGAAGTCATTCTAACAGTCTTTAAGTATTTTGAAGGTGCCACATAAAGAAAAAAAAAACATTTACATTAGCTAAAGATAATAAAAGCAAAGCCAAAATAATTATTTTCTTCAGAAATGCATCTTTTGGAATAAGTTCCTATACAAGTTTGCTGAGCACGGATCAAACAAACACTTAACTGTACTGACAGGAAACAAAATACGCTGGCTTTATCCACTAAAGGTAACTATAATTTAACTGCATCTGTACCTCCTTTTGCTTACTTTTGAATTTGCCTCCCGATATTTTTGATGTGTCACAGCTCACACACTAGAAGAGACTGTACACCCCTGTGTTTTTCCTCGTATCGCTCAAAGCCGTACAGACCATTATCATATTCTACTCTCTCTGTCCCCACTGGCTTTTTTCCAGACTGAAGTCCTAGCTTACTTATTCATGTTTTAAATGGAAGCTGTCCGATAGGCTGGATCATCCTTCTTGACTTTGCATCAAACATCTGAAGTTCTGCTATGTCCTTTCTTTCCAAGATATGAAAGACTAGAATTACACACTACATTTAAAGTGGGCACATTATAGGTTTATACAGTGACATAATGGTATCCCCTGTTCTCTAGCCCTTAATAATTTCGGATTATTTTTTAAAAACCATATCTGAGCACTGAGCTGGTTTCAGAAACTGCTCATCAATCCCAAAATCTTACTTCCAAGCAGCAACGCAAGGAGCAGATGGACTAAGCAGATGATGTCAGGCCTTAATGAAAAGCTGCAGGAACTTCTGAGCATACTGAATAGGAGAGACTCTTGTGTGAGAAAGGAAGAGTCTGAAGGTCATACAAGGAAGCTGTGACAAAAATCAGTGTCTCTGCACTAAGACACTGAAATGTTCTCCAGTGCTGCTGTTACACATTATTATCCAGAAACTGAGACATAGTTACGAAATAATCTCACACCACTGACAACTTTCACAGGGAGGAGGGGGGAAAATAACACTGTTACTCGACTACTGAACAATGACATTTGTAAGATACATACAGGACAATGCATCTTACAGTCACTGCTATTTCTGACTTGTTTCAGTGTTAACGCATGCACCTGAATCGAGAAAGAGAATATATATTTAGAAAGCAATACACTAAAAGCTTTCTATTTCTACCATGCTTAATAATGAATTAAGTATATGCTTCTGTTCACTACTAGGAATACTCAGATACAGAGATGTGTTTCATCTCAGCTTACCACTTCTTGATCCAGGCGAGTTACCATCTCTTCCAGTTTCTGGTGTCCTTTCTTCAGGTCCTCTTCTGTCCGTTTCAAGGCATTGAGTTCAGCCTGCGCACGATCCATTTCTTCTTTCATCCGCCACCTCAGTTTATCACTAACTGCTGAAATAAGGGAAGCTCGAATGGTATCCTCACTGATAGTTCCATCTCTACTGGGTCCTGCACAAAAAAATTCACAAGCATAAAATTAACTCTGTTCTGCACTGGCTTCAGTATAAAGCCAGTTTGAAAAAGAAGTGGTTAACTTGCTGTATGTACTTTAGCAATATGAGACAGTAAAATAAACTGGTTTCCATAATAATTTTCAGAAGCGGCGAAGAGACCACAGTGAGATAAAACACATCAAGATGCACACAAGTAAATTTAAGAGCATGCATCCGTTCATTCACTTTACTATTCCCATATCCACAATCTTCCTTTAATTTAAAAATGGGCCGGCCATTTTCCCTGAAGTCTACCAATGTTGTTAGTCTGAGTCTTTAAAAGAAGAATACATTTCTGATAAACTCTACAGGAATTAATGGATACACGTATTCAACCACAATTAATGCAACGGCTGGCTTGAGACAGCGAATTTACCTAGAGATGCCCTGTCTTGAGGCTTGCCAATTACTGAGGGTTTAAGATTCATAAAAATAGATGAACACTAAGCTAACAAAAATAATTTTCAATGAAAAAGATCTTAACTGTTGCCTTTTTATATTTATGAAGATCTAATAGCAGGGTCTGTTTAACTGACAAATTACTGAACAGTGTCAAGTGAAAAAAAGCTACAATATGAACTGGTCTTCTGAACTGGTTTAACAATTATTATCATTCAGCCATCCTAGGGCAGGTATGGGAGGGCAGTAAACCAATCAGCATTAATATAGAACATTTGTTATTGAGGTAATCTTACTTTAAACAAGCAACATTTATTAAAAAAATTATAAAGCAGAGAGAGAAATGCTAATCAATCACATTAGCATATGGTTTATAGATATGTTCTAGCAGACTAAAAACAGATGGCAGCCTTTTAGGTACATGTTCAGTGTTATACTGAGCCTACCGTTTCTTTCTTTAAACTTCTGCAGGATGGTACTGTAATTGGAGCGGGCGGAGGGGGGAGCATGGTTTATAAAATTAGGTAACGGTGTTGAGGCACCCATGAAGAACTTCTTTAACGTTAGCCAAATAAAGAGTATTAGTCAAGCACACAGAGTCAAGCAACATAGATTCTGTGGAATTAGTTATACAATTTGATTCTAACAAAAGCAAGCATAGTTATTTTAGCTAAGTGTAAGACAAAGATGATAACATACAATTTGACTGCTGGTATACTAATTTGCCAGTTTCACTTGGTCCATCATGCCCAGAAATTAAGGGTAGTAATTTTAGTAGCAGTGAAACAAACTACTGACTAATATTGTTCTAGTATTTTATAACCAGCTTCTGTAAATGATCGATGTTGCAGTTAAACAGCGGCAGAGGCTGCTATGTAACTGAGTTACAAAAACTGAGGTTACTATCTTTTTTGATTCTTTTGATTGCTAGGTACAACTTGTAATTTCTGTTTATTAAATCACATTTCAATGCAGCAATACTAGCAAATATAGTAGAAGAAAAAAAATTCTCTAATATATTTCGTTAGTCCCTCTCCGTCTGAAGCACTACAAGCTTTCACATTTAAGCCTGAATATTACTATTGCTTTTGCAAATCAGCCTTTCAATGAGATTACCTAATTTCAAGAGTCTGTCACTAACACCTTTTTAAATAGAAAGGTAAACCCTTTATGTCTGTCACACGAAGTGTTGTGTATCTGCAGACCAGGAAAATCTGATTGCTCTAGAGAATGTGAAGTAGTGGCTACCGGCTGCAGAATTGCATCCATATTTATCACAAACTACTTCAACCATTCCTCTACAAGAAAAGGTGGAGCAGAACAGTTTCCCCATGCTTGTGCCTCACACCTTTTAGATCAGTGAAATTTCAATTGGATTGTAACAACTACTAATAAACCAAGAATTATAGCAGGTTTTGTGCCTAAGCTTTCCAACTTTTATGGATGAATCGTAGAGAGGTTTGAAGTTCTGTAACTGGAAAGAAATTTTGCAAAAAGAAATCTTACCAGAGTAAATTTTTATCCAGAGACACAGTTATCAAAACCCTGAAATTGTTACGGCACTACTTACATCATATTTCCCAGTACCCTAGATCTCAAAAAAAACTACAAAGTGAAAAAATATTCATCAAGGCTCCTGTTAATCTTACGTAGCTAAAGACAAAATCATTAGCCTATCTTTTGTTTTTCCTTCCCAAAGGTTCAAAAAAGTGCCTCAAGTCAGCTGAAATCCAACCAACCTCTTCACCTTTCTTAATAATCACAGGTCCTCAGAAGAACTAAAAGCAAACAAGCAACTCAAACCATACATTAATTTTGCCATTTAAACACAGTAGTTCAGAGACTGGTATTTTTAGAGTAAATTACACTAAGATCAACAGTTACAAATATATTTTTGAATACATTATTGATAGTACTCAGTAACTAAATGACTATTAGCCAGAAATAAGATTACAATAATTTTACTAGAGTTATTCAGGAAGAGGGTTGGCTGTTAAGTGAAATTGCAGCATTATGGTGTTCTTGGGGTAGGCTGGACATCTTTCTGATAATCAGCAACAATCCAGAACACAGTTTAAAAATCTAAACTCTGCCTTTAGTAACAAGCATCTGAATGGAAAAATTAACAATTTTCTGTTAGGGTCTCACCATAATTTAAAAAAAAAAAACCAAACAAAATCTACTTGGAGTATCTGTAGGCATTGTTATACTACTAAATGCAAACTGTTGTTGACAAGTTCTGTTGACTGCACACCTCAGAATCCTTAAAACACGCAGAATATTTTTTTGACTTCTGCAGAACAAGAACAGAACTGCAGAACAGAACAAGACTGCATAAATTCATATCTCTTCCCTATGCCTTTTACTTTATTCCTGTCCACAAAACCCACACCAAGCCAGATATCTGGAAAACTGAAGCTATGCAAATGACATGAGAGGAACTATGGGAAGGTGCACATTATGCTTACTAATCCACCAAATTCTTCTAAAATTAAGAAAACATCAGCTTTTGGTAATTAGTAATGTGAATACTTTATTGACATACAAATTGCACCAGAATAGATGTAATTTTTTTAAAAAAAGCTAATTACTATTGGAAAAATAGAGATTGAATTATTAATCAACTGCTGCAAAGATAGCCTTATGAAAATATAAATGTCCCAGCACTTGATTTGATTTATAGTTCTAGATTAAGCTATTCACTCTGTTGCCAGTCAACAAGGTGATTTTCAATATTTGGTTAACTATCTATTAGAATCAGCAACACAAGCTGTCAAATGGCACCATACACACAAACCCAGGAATTCATCATTGTTGCTGCTTATGAAAAGGAGAAAAGAACAGTATTTTCTACACTGAGAAGTAAAACTTAAACCAGGTCAGTTTCAGCATGATTTCAGTTACTGTTTACTTTACATAATGAATTATTCTCCAACATAAAGAACCAGCCATTGTTTCTACATTTTTTCCCCCTCATATCCCTCACTCTGGGAGATTCATAGAAGGCTTGCTTTAACAGTAAAGCAGGACAGAGAAAAAAAATACACCTAACACAATCAAAGTTCACGCAGAAGTGCCAACAGATAGGAAAAAGGTCTTTGAACATATAAAGGACCATTTTAATACAGCTCAATTAGATTTTATGTATCTTCTTAAAGAGCATGAACCCTTAGCATTTTCTGTCACTTCCATAATTAGCCCAGCCTGGGGAACATTTTATGGCACATAGCTGTTAAATCCACACAGCACTGAAACCCTTAACCTTTACCAGGCAGAGTCTGGTTTCAGAAGTGACCTTACAGAATCATCAAACTAGTAACCGCATCAGAAAGGTAATTCATGGCAGATGATTGAACAGAAAGAAAAAGTCTGAAGGACTATTTGAAAAAAACCCAACTATTATTAAAAAACTAAGCTACTCTGAATGAATACTTTCATTCAATTCAAACTAAGCTCACTATAGTAAATACTCCACCACCACCCACACAAAACTGAAGTTGTAGCACCTGATATAAATAAACTTAAATAAACTATCACAATAAACCATAACCAAACAATCTGTGTAGGAAATACACATTTGCAGTTGAAAGAAAAAAAAACCACAATACTGTACTGTAAAAAACCCAAACAGTACTGTAAATACAGGGGATGATTAAAGAGACATGTTTGCAATTCATTTGGCACGAGAGATAAACCATGTGTAGCAAGTGTCTGACTTTTACCTAGCTGCTTCAAATGCGCCAGCCTAATGTTAAATTGCCACTACAAAATCTGGCATTACAACATGGTATCAGATGATCTAACTCAGGACCTGAAAAGCCTTCTACGATAGCTGGCAGATATCCCACCTCTGTTCATCTTCCCTGGGGATAAAAATGAGGGAAAGAAATGAAATAGGACATATCTATATATTGAATTAACTCTCTACAAGATAAAAGCAAAACTGGATCTGTTTAAGAAAGGTGCTGCAGTAAGGCAATGTTCCCTAGAAAGGTTCTTGTCATCTCCCTACATGATAGTGAGTGGAGACCCATCAATTCTCAGGGACACAACTACAGCCCCCCAACACTGAGTACTGTTTGAGCTACTTAAGTGAGACAGCGGCTTTCTTGCAGTGTGCATGGTAGACACATGTCACCTCAGAGAGGAGATGACCACTGAAACGACTTCTAATTCAGAAGGCTGAAAGAACATGGACATAAAGGATGGGATCAAGTAAAACAGGAACACAACTTGTTGTTCCCAAGTTCTGCAGCAACAGAACAGCTCCTCAAATATTCNATTCAGAAGGCTGAAAGAACATGGACATAAAGGATGGGATCAAGCAAAACAGGAACACAACTTATTGTTGTTCCCAAATTCTGCAGCAACAGAACAGCTCCTCAAATATTTTAAGTAGAAGCATCTATCTTCCTTTGCCAAGCTGTGAACTTGCCTTGTCCCCATTTGTGTGAATGAAAATTTCAAAATGCACACAATTCTGGAGGGAAGAGCGCGTATAAATAACTGGGAGTTCACACATGAAATGAAGAACCTACGGATGCACTTTTAAATTATGGTGCAAGAGACTACAAATGATTGATGCTCTGAACAAGGTCACAAAAAAGTCTATGTCCTTACCATATAACTGCTCCAAAAGGACTATCATCCAATTCGAAAGTTACTGCACCAAATTCCTACTTAACTAGGTGACGTTTATCACTGGTTCCCAATCTGTTACACACACACTAAAAGTGAGGTGCAGAGCAGAAACTAAACTAGTGTGTTTTGCCAGCACAGGGCCACAGAGTAGCAGACTGGGAAAACATACATGTTAACACCGCAGATCTTGCTGCTGAAGGGAAGAAAGAAGGAAGTAACAAGTAGGGACTATCAAGAAGCAACAGTGAATAGGCTGAAGAAGAAACTCAGTAAAAATGAAGCTCATTCCAAATGCATTGGAAACCTCTGCTTTAGATAGCTACTACTTTTGGAGTAAAGAAAGTATAAATAAAGAGTAAATAAAGTGAGTCCAGTAAATGATTAAATGACGACAAAAGCATTTTTATAAACCACGACCAGAGCAACGCAGACAATCAAAAGTCACCTACAGTTAAAGAGTGAGGAAATAAACTTAACAGTGTTCTTCAAAATACTCATAGAACACACACAATGCATTGCACAAACCCAGGAATTTATCAAGTTCCTGACTGAATAGAATATAAGGCTGTCCTGGTTTGAAGCGAAGGACATAAAATGTATTTCATTATTCCTTTGAATAACTTTTTTAATTGAAGATCAATACTTTAGAAGGTCAGATTAAGAACAGTACATTCCTTTTTCCATTTTCTTTCTTTACATATCAGTTACAGAGGGAAACTTCAGAGGAATCCTTTCAAAGCTACTCACCAACAGTAGTCACAGGAGGCTGAGAAGGGTAGTACTGAACACTAGTGGTTGCTGGAAATGGAACGCCACCCGGGTAAGGATAGTTTGGGTAGCTGCTTTGACAAAGAAAGATATGCTATTGTTATGTAACTATTTGTAAAATACCATCCATGTATATTATCTTTATGTCACCATGTTAAACAGTTGTTTACATAATAAAATGTTTAAATTGCAGGCCAAGTTATACTTTTTCTCTTTTTCTGTTTGCATTAACAACTTTCACAATTTGTATTTCCAGTATGGTTTAAGAAGATTATCATTTTATCTGAAACCCTGTCTAGTTATTGCCTGGTCAAGCATTTGGATCATTCCAAATTCTCTTCAGCCTGTTAACATTGCCATGTCATGTCTAACTTGCCATCCGAAAACCTAAAAGCATCCAAAAGAAATTATTCTAGCTACAAACTCACAAATGGCAATTTCAATTTAATAATTTTTAATATGAGAATAGTTAACAAGATGACCACTGCACTGCTTTATATAAACCTAAAAACGTTGTGCAAAATACGGTTGCAAGATGAAACTCCTTCAGAAATTCTCAGCCCTGCTCTGAAGGATGAAGGAAAGCAAAACTATTCATTTGTTCACTGAAACAATTGCAAGATGACACATTAACATGACAATCCACAGTACCTTTCTAAAATACATTTAAGTACCTTTCTGAAATATATTTACTATCAACTAAAACAAGGACCCAAATTAGTCAGTACTAAACTAACACCTGCATACAGCAGAGTATTAACCATGGCTATAAGTAAACAAAATGGTCCAAGAAAACATGTAAAATACAAAATAAGCATATTCTGTGCCTTTCCAGATAACTGCAAATTTAATAGTTCTTAAAACCTTTCTGTTAATTAATAAATTATATTACTTTAAAAATAGTTCTCCTATTATACATTTCTGTACAAACATTAAGAGCACTTTAAATAAACATTTCAAGGAGGAAAAAACTTGCCATAAGAACTTGTCAAAATCCCCATTTTTCACCTCTTAAAACATAACACCCCACCTTCCTAATGCTTATAGGGTTTTAAATTATTAGTTTTTTTAAAAATCAAAACGTTATATACTATAACAGCTCCTCATATGCTCCTAACATAAGATCAGGACATAAGGATATTAATAACAAAAAGAATTAATTAGTATGTGAAAAAATGTAGGTACACACTAGGAGGCAGCAATTGGCATCTTACTATTTGCTAAGACAGAACTGCAAGTCTTCTGGAAAAGCTTTATTCCAAACTATATAATACACTTAAAGAAAAAGTCTTGTTTTATATTAATGAAAAGCTTTTAAAATCATCCAAATTCTCTTAGAGTGCTCTGAATTAAGTCCAAATTTACGCTGGAGACAGAGTTTGTATTCATCTAGCAATCGTTTTGTTCAATGTTTTGAGTTGCTAATTACCCCAGACAATACTAACAACGCTAATAAATAATAAATAACGCTAATAAATAATAAATAAATAACATATAATTAATATAACATATAATTATAACATATAACAATAAATAAAATAACATGTAAACATATCAGCTTTATAAAAACTAATCCGATATATGAGAGAAACACGACAACATCTGGGAGTTTTCAAAATAATTTATCACCCAAGTATATTGTATTTGAAGCAACACTAAGAAAGCTAAACCTTTCTCAAACTTTCTTTTGGCTATTAAGAATTCAGTCCTCACTTAAAAAAACACCCACACAAAACTGCTAACACGATAATTATAAAACAAATATACCATAAGAAAACGCAACTAAGACTAGACAATATTCAGTGAAACTGTCTATTATGTAAATGGCGATGGTTTAAAGGGGTTTTTACCTTGGGTTTGGAGTGCTTCCTGCTGGATAGGTAGATATTCCACCTGGAATGCCCGGCACATAGGAAGCTAAATAAAACAATGATTTTGTCTATTTTTACTTTTCAGAAGTTTAACATATATCAAGATCACACTAGTAAGATGTACTTATGCTGCAGTCAGATGCTTTTTAAACTATTATTGAACAATGAATACAGTGTAACACAACAAAACAAGAGTAAGAAGACATTCTATGGCCAAAACCCCTCAACAATGTGTACCCTGCATCCTCTATCACCATCACTTCTCACAATACTCCCACATTTCCCATGCTGCTCTTGTGCAGCTTGGCAAGAGGGTCACAAGCAGATGTTTGTTGTGATCTCCCTCTGCCAACTGACCAAAGCAGCTGCTTCTCCTCAAAACACAGAAAGGACTAAACTGCAGAAGACCTTCCCTTTACGTATTGATCAGTTAAAATTTCCTTTCTGTATGCAAGCACATTGTCACAAAACACCAGCAAATTCTGTGTTTCTGAAGATTCTACCTCTACCTATCAACTTTGGTTAAAATATTTTCAAGAGTTTTGTTCAGAGGGAGAGTATGAGAACTGTAATTTAAGTCAATTACACATTCCTTAGAACAACTGCCTAGAACACCTTTCACTGCATATTTATATTTCTTGATCATTACTTTAAGGTAACCACTGCATGGATAAAAATGGGTATCGATTTAAATATCCACAACAAGTAGTTGTACTACGTAAAATGTAGATACATAATAAAAAGTATCTTCAGCTATGGAATGCAAGAAATATGGCATGTTATTAAAGATGACAGACATGAAGCGCTGTCTCCATTTTTTATATAATAGCTGAAAAAAGAAAATAACCTTTCCAATGTAGCCATTGTTCTCTACTCACTAAATGATGACTGTATAATTTAAGTACCTTCAGAGCAGCTGGACTTCACAAATTGATTAGCTCTTTAACAATCCAATCATGTTCTTATCCAGTAATTCCCGCCATTTAGAAGTCATACTTTAAACTGTCCTAGCAATTTTAAGTTTCTTCTTGGAAATATGACAATTCTATTATAAAAATTATGTTTTGGATATATTTATTCCACATTTTAGTAATATTACATCAAATAGCTTTTTTTTTTTAAAAAAAAAAGGGCAACATTTCCTTTTAGGGTATCTAGAACTCAAAAAAAACCCCAAACCTACATGTCTGTAAAATAAGGAAAAATTGACTACACTAGTAAAACTGTTAACAATGTGAAAATCCTGAAACATGTCCACTAAAACTACTTCAGCTATGCTAGCACTGAGTGACTGCAAGAGTAGTCAAGTGTATTTCAATTGATAGTCCTTCCTTAAAGCACAATACAGGTCACAGTCTCTCCTAAAACTGTATTTGTACTGACACCCACTGTTCTTGGAAAATCAGAACAGTAGAATCATCTAGTGCTCCCACAGACTAGCTAAAAGCTGGGACAAGCTCAAAAGTCCCAAACTTTTAGCTAACTATCCTTAATAGTCCCATTTATGTTTGCTACCCCTTTTCTTGCATGTTAAGAATCTAAGACCGTGTTAAAAATGGTTTCAGATGTAACACTATGATCTGATGAAAGCTGTATTTCAATAGAAAACAGACACAGCCTTAAAAATACATAACCCCAAATACAGCTATTCCACTATTAAATTAATGTAGAACTCTTATAAAATCATTAAACAACCTGCAGCTAATCTGCTCCCCCTCCCTGCCTCTCCCAGTCTTTGGCTTGAGTAGATCTACTCTCTACTGTTTTGGTTTTTTTTTTTTCCACCCAATGCAGAGTCTCCTTTGGAAGAATTTATAGGACTTTTTGTTTCCCACTTCCCCTTTTTCCCCCGCGCACCTATCCCCAGTCTTTAAAATAAGATGCCTCCAGAAGTTTAAATAAATAAAAGACTTCTAAGTCTTGAGAATTTTTGCAACAAAATGAGTACTAAGTCAGAGCACCAAATCAAGAAAGAATGAAAAATCACAAGGCAGGTTTCTTTCATATTCAGACAGCAATTATTAAAAGAACCCCCAAACAAACCAGGAGTGCGGGCGTAGAAAACACAAGCAGTATGCTTTTGCTTATTAAATCAATGGTTGCAAGAAACTTAACAGATAGACTTGTATTATCAGAAGAAAAAAAATTAAGATACAGTTATCTGAATAATCTCTTTTTAAGGTTATCTCTGAATGTTCACAGGTTACTAGTTGTTTTGAGGGGCTTGAGGTGCGTGGTTTGTTGTTTTTTTTTTTAAATACAAACTTGATTTTCCCCTCCCTTCCAAAAGCGGAAAACACACACATTCTTCCAACATAGTTCAAAAAGGTCAAATACAGCACAGGTGAATTCATTGGCCAGCACTACAGAAAGTCATTCTAGAGTAGAGTACGATGTTTGTTGATAAACTATGCAGAGCAACAAATCGTTTTGGAATATTAATATGAGTATTTGCAGAAATTAGTAGCCATGACGACTTACTAGTTGGTGGGCCCGTTGCCTGGTATGGTGGGTAGCTTGATGAAGCAGTAGGCCGAGAAAAGACTGGAGGTTCCTCACCAAACACAACAATCATGACCTGAATCAGTTCGAGCAAGTCTGACTGAGGCTGTGAGGGTAAGCAAATCACAAGTTGCTGATTTTGTTAAAAGACAGTTTAACTAACTATAATAACAAAACAGTAACAATCCATTAGCTCTCAAAAGCCATCCTTTTATTTATATAAATATCTAAAAAACCCACAAGATACATACTACTACATATAAAGTCTATATAACGCTATATATATATAATATATATAACATTATATATCACACACACACTGTATCTGTGTGGGGTTTTTTTATATATATATATAGTGCATATTTAACTTCCTTTATAGATTTCTTTACAGACTGCAAACCCAGCCAGCTGGTATTCAAAACTGTATAGCAGAATACAGCTGCAGTAGTGTTTACACTCACAATAAAGTGGGTAATACATGGTTCCACACCAACTGCAGGGCAATAAATGACTGAAGATGACTGTGCAATAATGGATTATAATAGTTTTTAAAAACTTAAATCCACTCTCCAACATGAAAAAAATACAGACCACTAAGTTTTCAGACATTTACATTTCATAGAGCACAGAGTTTTTTCTCATGGTCAGAATGGCTCAAGAGAATATATTCTAACTCACTAGGGAGTGACACAAACTTCCTTTAATATAGCTAAACTAGGCTTCTCAGACTGTAACTACGTTTAATATAGGCATGATTTCCTTTCACCAAAATAAGGACAAGCACCATGAATGCAGCATCAGATTAAATATCCTATTTCCAAATTTTATTAGGTAACTTCTACTTACTTATTTTTACCAACCTCTCAAATTGAATGAATTCTGTACCACCTGTATCTTAAGATGTTCCTCTTGCTTGTGCAAGACCTACATCCTAATCTGGGCTGTCATTTTCCACTATTACCATGCAAGCGCGGAACTGCCACCCGTGCTTAATAAATTTATTCCTGTTAATAACTTTTTACAGAACTATGCATCTTGTATCATTCTTCTGACCTTGTCAGCACAGTTTATCTTCTTCTTCACAAATCCATCCTTTGGTCAAAACATCTGTGAGGCCTGCACTCCTCACTGCCTTTATTTATTGGTAAAGCAAATATATCTACATACATGAAGCTCCAGCAATGTCTACATAAAGAAGTCCAAGTGCTCATACAAGTCCATTTTAATCAGAGATTAATTTCAGCCCAGAGGTGTTTCACAGAATTTGTAATATCCCTCTGTAAATATTCTTATCTCACAGATCGTCGCATCAGTGTCCTGCCAGGGAAGGACGCCTATGCTGCACTGTTTAATCAGACAAACTGCAACTAAAGATGCAATTAACTAGGCAACAGAATGCAACATCCTGAACTTTAAGACATTACAAATAATAAGCAGTTGTTTTCATTTTAAAAATGGTTTAAGATCTCATATAAAGAGGATTATGTTTTTTGTAAAAAATGATACAACTGTCTCTAAAGGAACTGAGAATTGAGCAATTTGAGGATTTCAAGTTCCCTATACTTACGTATTTCCACTCATGCAGGTAAGGAAGGTATATCTTTCCATTTGCATCAACATGCTTCCCAGTTTTTATTGTCATAGAGCTAGTGGGTTTAACAAAACAAATTGGGGGGTTGAAAGGGTAGGTGTCCAGCAGCCACAAGCAAATTGGGATATTGTATGTGTTACCTAGAAAAGATATTTTGAAAGATTTTAAAAGTTACTCGAACTCTCTAACTGTCCTCTTGTATCCAGGTTTATAAAAAACTCCTAAACCCAGTAAATTCAACTGTGCAGCATCAGAAGCCAAAGCCGAAATCTACTAATAACATTGAACGAAGAGCTCACAGTATGGCTAAGAACTCAACATTTTTCAGAAGAATTGAACTTTTATTTACATTATCATTTACCACTAACACATTATCTCATTTGTTCGACAATGCAACATTATTAGGCCCTAATCTGAATTATTGTTAGCTGCAGCAATAAATGGCTTGCAATGCTCATTCCATTGAGAGGTTTGAAAAATGCGCAGTACTGAAAGAAAAGAGATGTTACAGAGCCGTACAAGACTGAAGCAGCAATGCTCAATGCTAAAATTTTAGTTCACAGAAAAAACAGAGAACAATTTCTTTCAGACATTATATTTTGGACAAGTAAAGGATTTCAAGAAAACTGATCACTGAAATAGTGAAGTTGAACCAGGACAAATCTAAATAGTTTTTCATGTAATTTGGGAAAATAATGGTGGGGGTGATAATAATAATAATAAATGCATACCTCTGTAAGGCACAGGAATTGTTCCACTGAGGCTCATCAACTCCCTAGATGAGCCATCGTTAAAAACTGAAAGGGAACAAACAGTATTTTTAAAACAAACATATTTCCTACATTAATCTCTGTTCAGGTTACATGCTATCTATTTATTAGCATAAGTTTTCAGATGTTACACATACATAAACTCAGCTTGATAGCTTCTCCTCTCACACACTTATGGACTAGCAAATGTTTGTCTACAGTCAGGTAACTTCTTAGGAACAACATATTTCTGAGAAATAAATGACTAACTATTGTCAAGCTACCTTCACGGCAAATAGAACTGTTTCCTCATTCAAAGATCAAGTAAAACAGGTTGGAACTATACAAACTGCAAATCATACAAATTGCTGCAAAGAAAATCTGAACTCAAACATAATCTAAAAATCAACTGTCATTTTAGGATTGCAAAGAATTCCTTATGCTCTCTCCAAACAAACAAGTCAGCAAGAATACTGAAAATTACCAGGCCACAGGCATTTATTATATAATCAGTAAAGATAATTTAACCAAACAATAATATAGTGAAGTGGAAGAAATGCATAGCACTTGACTCACTGACACATCTTAGTCTGAGATCACAAACTGTACTGGAACCCTAACCTCAATTTACTGAGCTGCTGTATTTAGTTCTCCCATCCTTTCAATCCAATAGATTATTCTTAGCTGAATAGATGAACTTCTGGTAATAAAGCTTTCATTTTCCTAATTTCACCAGAGTTTCTACTCATACTTCAAATGTAGCTTATTGTGTACAATTCTTTTGGTGCTAATGTTCTGCAAAGGCAGGTAGAACGTGTTGGGACTTAAACGGGTGTATATATTTCATTATTAATATAAACTTGAAAATTATCTCAACAGCAATGTAACCATTTTCTTTTTGCTCATTTCACTGCTCCAAATAGTATCAATTATCTGTAAGTGGTTCTGTGTTCAGCCTTTTTCAGGCAGCTTAGAAAGAGTTAGGTAATACAAATGGGCTTCTTGCTACAGCTCAAAGCTATCTGGAATTCCAACCGCTATCGTTATGCAAACTTGCTATTCCAACCACAGTCCCTTCACTATTGTTTTTGATTCTCCAGTCACTGCACGTATTTTTATTTCTGTGACAGCTGCTGGCTTGCAGCCATTCAAGTTAAAACTAATTTATCTTTTACCTGTCCATGTCCCTTCTTAATATTTCTCAATTCAGATTTAGAATTTAGAAAGCAGAAGACTATAAAGTCTCTGATGATGTATGAGTAATACAAATTAGCTCACAGAGGAATCCCATAGGTAACAGTTAAAAAAAGGTGATCAGGAGAAGGATGAGCTCAGCAGCTACGCTGGCACACCGTATCTTGTGAAACCATGCCCTCAGCCTCTGGAGCTGACCCTAGATATCATCTTCATTTAATGCATTTGAATTCAGCCAGCATCTTTAAAATAGCTAACGAACAGTGACTGTCATTGTTAATTTACATTACAAAACCCCTCATACCAATTTTCTATATACTTGGCCATGTTTTCTTCATACTCTTAAGGACTGCCACAATTACTTTTAATGAAGTTCATTGATTTACAGTTCTTTGTAAATAGAACTCTAAAAATATATTTGACAGCAAAGCTGAATTTCTAAGATACCATCAATCTCAGGACACGAACTGATATGACATCACTGAGTGATTAACTACAAGTTAAACTGTGAAAAACGCAACACTTCTTGGCAGATTAGATAACCTTTCTATATTACTGAGTCTATTTTAGAAAATAACTGTCTGTGTTTCTAAGGAAGTATTCATGTCAAAGATCAAGAAAAGAAACTCAAACTATGTTTTCTAATTTTAATCTCATTTTCCCCCCACAAAAGTTACCAAATATATCTAAACCATCAACAATTCAATAACAAAAATTTTCTCATGCACAGACTAACCATATGAATCCATGACAGGCTTGAGGTCCTTGTACTGAGTAATAACACTGGTCGTTTCCTGTACAGTTAGGTCTCTATACTTATACTGGAAAACAAAAGAGAAAGAATGATTTTAGAGACTAAATTCTCAGTGTAATTTGATTTGGTTTTATTTTACCCAATAGACTGCATTTATGAGTTTACATTGATATATGGACATTCTTCTCCACTCTTATTTTGGAATAAGAATTTATTTCTCCATATTACTTAACTGAATGCTGCCCGTATAACACCTTGTTAAAGTTGGGTAAGTTAAGATGCTTTTAGTCTTAAATAAGGGTCCATACATCAAGTGAGTTGGGGAAAGCTATTGCATTTTCATCCACATTCTACCATAACCAACAGTATCTGAGATGTATGTGTGGATCTTAAAAAAAAAAAAAAACAACCAAAACCACATCTCTGAACAAATATAGTGATGTGTTGAACATTTCTGATACACAGCTATCTAGGATCTGAACCTCAGATATCTTTCATAGCACTTTTCAAAGCATCGCAGTATTTATCAATCATTGATCAGTGTTTTCCTGTATTTTATCAACTAGACAGCAGACGTTTCAAAGCACGATCTTATCAGTAATAATACTGGTTTCACTCCTGTCCTTTTATCAGGAGCAGGGAGTAACTCACAGCACAGATGATCTGTAAAACACAGATACACTACTACAGAATTTAACAGTCTCAGAACTATAATCCACAGATAACACGGGAGATGCTCCTGGGCAACAGAGAGCTAGTTCACCAAGCAGCGCAGCTCTTTAACCTTGTATCCATCCCTCCTGATGACTACCATTTAAAAGAAAGCTAATAATGTCCCTTAACAATGTTTTCATTGTAATAATATAAAAAAAAAAATACAATCTTCAGATGTCTTAAGGAACGTCTTCAGATGTCTTAAGGGACAGCATCCCTTCATTCAACCATGGCAGAAAGACAATGGGCCCAACACAATGAAATGTCTGATACCCAAAGCACGCAGATGTTAACAACATCTGAACAAATTAATTCAGATATTATCCAGGAGCAAAGCGTGGTGCCACAGCTAAAGGTCACCTTTGTTCCCACAAACACTCGTGAGTTGTGAAGCTTAGATATTAACTCTTTTTCCTATTATCTACAGAGATTGACAAGGATGCTACTCCTGGGCGTGATAACTCTTATTTAATGAGCACAGATGAACACACCATGCTGCTTCCCATAATGCCACCATCATCTACAAAAAGCACCTGCACTTTGGGGGAATGCTGTGACATACATTCCTGAAACAACCAAGGGCAAAACAGCCATATGGTCAGTCTGCAGAACGCTGGTCTGTGGGAAATAAAGCAACCCCTCTAGTAGGGATCCCTGCGTGTGCAGGGAAGCACCAGCATAGATGTCAATCAGCCAGAGGATCAGGGCAGCCCTGGGTGCTGTTTTGATGGGAGGGCTGCAGCAAAGCATCTCAGCCTCTGGAAAGAGTGTGCAGGATTGGGAGTGTGCAGAAGGGGCTTGAAAGAGGAGAGACAACTTTGCTAGCATTTGAGTACATTCCTCCCTCCTTCCCCATCACATAGCAGAAGCAAGAAATAG
>RSEF01000005.1:14266567-14277124 GCA_003993805.1 Himantopus leucocephalus
GATCCTAATGTTTTTGTTACAAATCTCTCTGCATTGTAGTCAGAATGAGAATTGTTGTCTTACCAGTAATGTTGGCTAAACAACCCCAAATTGCTGTATTTTAGTCAAATTCCATTTTGCATGTCTTCAAAATATGAAATATTTTACAAATTTTATGAGCATGGTATATATTCACACCTGCAACAGTAGCAAAGGGAGTATTGTTTGTGTGGTCTTAGTGTCTAGCTTCTTGATATTGTTACGCTCATATTTTCTACTTAGTGAAAAAACATTCCGATCCAGGGAGGCATATTTGTGTTTTACACCTTTCAAGTTGTGGTGAATTTTCTGTGGTCAGGCTTGACCCCTATTTTGAAGAAGTTTGTAATTTGCATTAACTCTGGCACAACCGTGATCCTTTATGAAGCAGCAATACTTGTATTGATACTGTGTGGACCAGTACTTAAGTTTGCGGTTTTCTTGTAATTGTAGGAGAGACTGACATGAAATCAAAGAGTAAAATTGGTGGAGGCAAAAATGAAGGACGTTTTAACAAAATTACTGTTGTTGGAGCTGGAGATCTTGGCATTGCATGTGTGCTAGCAATTGCAGCAAAGGTATGTAATTATTATAAATAGCAACAGACCTGACTTACAGAGAGGCTTCCAACCTAGTTCTTAGCGTCTGACATGTAGAAATACCTCAGCAGTTTTAATAGCCATTTCACTGCTTATGTCATTTTCCTCTTCAGTTGACTTACGGACACACAGAAATGTTAGTTCCTGCCTTGTTTTCTCAGTCAGTTTTTTAAATACAAAGGGTTGAATATTGAATTCACTTATTTTGAAAGTCCTTAGTTAAAGGATTATTGCCTAAGTGGTGGCCTTTTACAATTGGGATCTCCTAGTCCCCTGGAAAAGGATTGTCTGTAAATGGTCTGTACTTCATTAGGGCTATATGTTCAGAGACAACAGTAACATCAGCATTTATAACTTCCCAGAGATGGTTTTGTGCGATTTTTATTTGTTTGTTTCATAATGAGTCATTTTCCAATTAAACTCACTCAACTAAATTATTTTTCTTGTGATTTGACAGTAATTTCGGTCAGTAATTTTGTTTGTATTATGCGCAGTATAACAAACGCTGGAATTGGAGGAATGCTGGTTTTTATTCCTCATCCCCACAAGAACACTTTTTGGTTTGTTTTATTGTTCTGCATTATTTTTATTCATACAGGGTGCTGCAGACAAGGTGGTTCTTTTGGATCTTTCTGAAGGTGCAGCAAAAGGAGGGACCATGGACTTGGAGATCTTTGCTCTGCCAAACGTGGAGATCAGCAAAGGTATTAGATGATGTTGCTGGAATGGGAGCGAGTACTGTACTGTGTGTGCTTGTGCTCATTTTAATGAGAGCAGGACACCTGGGGAGATACAGAGGCTCTGGCATATAGGCCATCTTTTTAAAAAGATGTTATCTTTTCATAGCTTCTTGCTTTTCTTATATGTTTTCAGGGCAGAATTGGGAAGGGAGGGTTCAGCAAAGCTTGCATCACTTTTATTTTAGGCTTTTTTCATTCTGTTTGTGGAGGTAGAGGTATGTGAATCTGTAATTCCAGGGTAAGAGGCTAATATTGAAATTGGACTTGCACAGAAATAGATAGAAGCCAAGCTAGTACTTCAGTGTCATAGGTGGACATAGGGAAGGAAGGGGGAAAAAATATACGTGTGTTAGGGAATTAGAGATAGCTGTGAGAGCAGTGTTAAAAAGGCTGATAAATAAATGTAAGTTTCAAAGTACTGCTTTCCTAGATGGATGTTCATTAAACATGCACATGGCCAATAGTTAGTTCTTAATCACTTCATATTCAAACAATTAGTTCTTAACAATCTCGTCCTCAATTTGCTGTAAGTGTATAATTCAACAGGGTCGATACTGTGTCTCCATAATTAGTGGTGATGGCTACAGTCTTTGATGGTCTTAGTCTCAGAGGTTGAGGTGGTGTGGCAAGAAGCCCTTCCACAGGGGAAGCTGGAACTGAACTGAGCAACTTCCCCATTTTTCCTTGCTTGTTTGTGGTGGGTTTATGTTCCTTGTGCCCTCTGCAAGATGAAATGAGGGACTTTCTTGTGCTTCTGATGTAATTTATCTTATTTCAGGGACACAGACTTGTTCTGATTCCACCAGGCATCTTATCTACTTATTGTGCACCTGACGTTGCCTGCCTACATCCTTTGATCTTATCTTGCAGGTTTTACTGGTAGCGCGTTTTTTCCCGAACCCTGATTGTGCAACTGTACCACAAATCTCTGTTTGTGCCTTTGTGGTTACCTGCTACATATTTACATTTAGCTGTGGTACAAAAAGCTTGTATGTTGTTGCTGGCTATGCTGTTAGCAATGTTACAATATTATAAAATGCTTTAACACTGTCACCTGTTATTTTAGTATGCTTATATCTAGATTTGAGGCAAGCTGGCCTCAAAGTTAATCCTCCTTAGTATGCTTCCAATTTGTGACTGCACTGGGCCTCTGCTTTGGCTTCAGCTGGTTCCAGAAGTGGTGTGGCATTCAAATTACCTTGTTTCTGTGTCCCAGCTGATCACCTGTATGGTACTTGGCTAGTCAGAGTTACCCACTCAAGGCAGCTTTGACTTGCAAATTTCTGCAGCAAATGTAGTTGTGTGTTTTCTTGGGCTAATAAATACATGTCTCTTAATTGAGTTGTTAAATAGACTTTTGGAACACTTTTTATGGTTGTCTACATGTCCCTGATTGAGCTATAAGATCAAAAATTATAGATATAGATAAATAAATATAGATATAAATAATATATATATAATATATAGATATAATATATATAAATATAGATAAAGGAGTAAAAGTCTTCCCTTTCTTTAAAAATTTAAATAAAAATGAAGGAGCCTTTTCATGGATGTTTGGGGTGGGTTTTTTTTCCCTCTCATGCCAAGACAACTTGGAAAAGCTTCTTTTTCAACCCCATCTAGATGTTCTCTGGTCTCTGCTCTGTAACACAGTCTGCCTTCTGTGTTTGCCAACAGGAAAGTAGTTCTGTGGGAGAGCTGTGTTTTACAGGTGCTGTGGAAGTGCCCCAAATTCCACGCTGGGGGAGACAGGAGGGGAAGAACCCTAACTAAGCTGGATGCTGCAGTTCAGCCTTTAGGACAGCTCTTTGTTTTGCATCCCAAACTCCATGTAATGACATAAATTTTGAAAACATACTTTCTTTCTATTTTCAGATTTTTCTGCTTCAGCTGATTCAAAAGTTGTGGTACTTACAGTTAATTCTCTGGGTAGTGCTCAGACTTACCTTGATGTCATACAAAGCAATGTGGATTTGTTCAGAGGAATTATCCCAGCAATATCACACTACAGTCAGAACACTGTTCTCCTTGTTGCTTCTCATCCAGGTATGTTGGTACTTCGCCTAATGCACTGTCCATCGGCTGGGTTTCTCTTTGGCCTGTTTTAAAAATACGTTACTACCAAATACACCCACTTAGTCAAATATTCTTGCTACTCTGAAAGATGTTTTCCTTTTCAGCTTTGAGCAGGACACTGTCTTTGAGGGTTTTTTCTTTACTATTACCAAGATAAAAGAAAATAGTATACTTTGTTTTGTATAAAAGGTATGTATTTCTGTATGTTTCTGTACATAGTTTCAGCCTTACTGTATCTCCAAGATTAGCATCCATTGGCTGTTGTCTTGTCAGTTGTGAGTTTTACGTGTATGTTTCTCCTGTGCAAGTGAGGATAGATGCATGTGTTGTATGTCATATGATCAGACTCACAGACTATTAATATACATAATATAGTCTTGATGGTAAATACTGCAGCTATGTTTTGGTGGAAAGTTTAAATCTGTTGGGTCAGTGATACTGTGAACTAAGACAAAGCAGAAACTACTCAAAAGGGAAAGAAGTAAGTGTGAGCCTCTCTGCCCTGTAAACACAGCCCTTTTCTGTTTCTTTAGTGCTTCTTACCCTTTCTATCATTTAGAGCTGCGGAGATGGAGAAAAGAGTACTTGCCAAATGAAAAGAAATTAAACACTGGCTGAATTAAATTTAGAAGTATGTGATATTTTTGGTAGAGGCAAGCATGGTGACTCATTTCAAAGTTTCACTTGACTTCTCTTAAAACTTTACTTGAGCTATGAATTTTCTTCACCTCCTCACCACCTGACTTGCTGTTTTAAGTTGAAATAAATTACTGGTATGTTCTTACATGCTTATACCTTTCCTAAAGTAAACAACTCGGTCATGAGTTTTTTGTAATTGTGATTCATAGTTTGAATTCGTTGATTCGTTGCGTTGAATTTTGAGTGGTCCTTCATTCAACATGTTTTTCTTTCACATCTAGTTGAAGTAATGACATACGTCTCGTGGAAGCTGAGCGCGTTTCCCAAAAGTAGAGTTATTGGAGTAGGTGCCAACCTAGATACTGAGAGATTTCAGTATATACTGACAAACCTTTTGAAAGCAGAGGTGCTGGCAAAAAATGCTTGGATTATTGGTGAACAAGGGGAAGACAAAGGTAAAGTGATACTTCATTATGACTATGGGCATATAATGTCCTGGCAGTGCTTTAGTAATTAAGTAATGAAAGAATAATTGAGAAAAGTAACGAAGGTTGTCGTAAGCAGAATGGTAGATTTTCATAATAATGGTTCTAAATAATACAATTTTGGTGTGTGCCCAAGACTGTAGACCTGGAGTGGTAGTAAAAGCATTCGACATTTGTCACAGGAAAAAAAACAAGAATGCAACCTCATATGCTTTTTTTTTGAGTATAACAGTATAGGTTAAAAAGTACTGAAAGATGAATGAAATGTATTATAATATATGGTAGGTTACTGCTAATGTAAGAGTTGTTACATATTACTTCATTTTTAAGGAAGTGTCTCTGGCCAGGTGCTACTGTAGTTTATTTCAGTGGTCCAGGGAACCTTAGAAGGTCATCAGCTACATTTGGATTGTTGTGGGGGAAGGAAAGTTTGGAAAGGTTGAATTTTTTTTAATTTTTTTTCTTCTCACCTTACTGGTACCTATTTTAGTCACTGTTTAGATGTGCATATAAACGTTGGTTGTTTCTATTTAGTACCTTCGTGGACCAGTTGTAATTTAGTTGCAAAACAAATGGAAGCAATGGGTGCTCGTGACTCAAGGGAAGAGGTGGCTAACAGGTAACACCATTATAATCTTAATTTTTTTTTTCTTCATGTTTAGGCACTTGATATTTGCAGAGCTTTTTTTCTTCAGCTATTTATGAAGAGGAATTTTGCTATGAAGTATTCACGAATTGAGTTTATAGGAAATTATAGGTCTGAGTGTCATTCATTTATATAAAAGTGTATATGCCCACTGTTTTTCTGAAGTTCTTAATGTTGTGCCTGTGATGAACTAAGGACAGGACAAGCTTTGTAGAATACACCCTAGAATATCAGAGCTGCCAGTTTGATTGTGTGTTTAAAAAAAAGATATAGACAAGCCTCCTGGAACATTCTTCCCAGAGCTCGTGTGGAAGCAGTTTACTTCAAAGCAAAGCACAAGTTTGGATCAGATTACCTGATCTAATTAGCCACATATCAGTTACACCTCTTGAAAGAAGACAATTGTTACTAGTGTGGGTAAAATGTACATAAAGAAACTCTTTAAAGCAATTCTTAATTCCCTTCTGTTGTTTTCCAAAACAGAGAATCATGTTTTTATAATACACTTTACCTGATATGGTAGGCATAATCTGTCTTTCAGGTTTTACATATAAACCAAAATAGGAATAATTAAAGTCTAAATCTCATGTTTTTCTCCTTTTCCGTGTTTATATAGAGCTATGGAAGTTCTAAGGGGAAAAAGTCAGAGATCTTGGTCTGTTGGGCTCTCAGTTGCTGATTTGACTGACACTATACTGAAAGATAAAAGAAAGGTTCATTCTGTATCCACTCTGGCAAAGGTAAATGTGGTGTTAATATATTTTGGTTGGCACTGTAATTATAGTATTTATACTGGATATGACCATTAATTTTAGCAGCACAGCCATCTCACTTAAACTGTTCTGAAGTAGCACTACTTCCGTTACTTTCTTCCAACCACAGCTTTCAATTCTAGTCCAAAAATGAGAAAAAATCAATTATTGTGTTAATCTGAAACCAGTATTAAAAGTGAATTATTCTCCCAAAAATACAAGAGTCCAGAGGGAAAATATGTTCAAGGTTGCTGACCAGGTCCCCTGGAATAGCTGGATTTGGCAAATTAAGAAAAACGTGTGTGTCGCAGTTTCCAAGTGCTCAGTATTGAATGTAGATTTTTCCAGGGGCCAAAAGAGTTCAGTATCTTTTATGAAAGTATAAAATGCATTTTCTGCCAGTATTTTATTTGACCAGCTCTGAAACAGCTGCTTTTTTACTCCGTGATACTTTACATTGAGGAGAAGATTATGAAGGTATATTTAACTTAAAACTGTAGACTGAACTTTGTTTAAAGGTTATCCTAAGAGGCTTCATTAAAGCATTAAGTCATTTCATATGCAGCTACAACCCATGTAGAAACATTTGCCTGTCACTTGTGTTTACAGGCTTCAGAAGGATGATTTGCGTGTCCCGGTGCAGGGAAGCTGAGCAGGCTGCTTATTCTATCAAGTACAGACATACACCTAATTTCATTGTTATGTTTTCAAGTTTTTAACCGTTTATGAACTAAATGCAGATACAGAGGAGTGACAAGTCTCTTAAACTGCAGAGTAACTAGAGAATGTAAATTTCCCATACAGATACTAAAAATAAACCAAACCTACAGTGTAAACTTAAATTATAGGGAAACAAGTTTCATGAAGTCTCTCACAGAATGAATATGGGATCAATACTTTAAAAAATGCAGCCAAAGAGAGCTGGGGAATATTTTTCATTTCTTTTGTTCAGTCCTAAAAGAGCTAACGATACTGTACTATCAACTGTCCCTGCTTGTTCTACTTAAGAAACTGGTTAAACAGTGTTTTGTAGTGTACACTTTGCCTGCATCATAGAGGTCTGATGTATCTATATTGGGAAACTCCTCCAAGTGTGGCACAGTTCAAGATTATATTTTTTATCAGTACAGTAATATTTTACAATTTCTATACAGTAACCCATTGCACAGGATCTAAAATAACTGGAATTTAACCTATAAAAAAGATGCCATATGATGGAATATCCTTATAACTTGATTAAAACAATCAAGTTATTCCTGCGTAGTTCCATGCTTCAGAGCAGAAACAAGTAACTGTGTGACAGTGTTCTTTGCGTGTTGTTTCAGGGATGTTGCAATATAAACAGTGAAGTATTCTTAAGCCTACCGTGTATCCTTGGAACCAAAGGAGTGATGGAAGTGGTCAAACTAGAAGAAGATCAACTGGTGCAAGAGAAACTGCAAAGCAGTGCAGGATCAATTCATGACCTTCAGCAGCAACTGAAACTGTAAGCAAGCACGAGGGAAGCCACAGTGTCTGCTCGCAAAAGTTGGAGATTCGCTAGGCAGAAAGGGTTGCTTGGTACATACGGATTTCTATATAAAACAAGAAATTTTTTTACTTTATTTTCAAAAAGCGCTTTCTCGGTTTTGGTTTAAATTATTTAATCCTGCACGGCACAGTAATTTCTTATTTGAAAAGTGCACTTTTGGTAGCCAAAATGAGGAGGGTAATGTGCAAGAATGTTTTACCTAAATTCAGGTGACTTTTGCCTGTGGTTTTTCGTTGCTAATTATAGCCTGATTCCTGGGTTATTCTTTAGCTCTTTGCACCTCATTAGGACGCCGTCTAGGAGAGCGGCTTACCCAGCTCTGCAGAAACTCCGGTGCGCAGAGCCCACTAGAACTCTGCCTCCTGGTTTTCAAGTGCTGCATCAAGGGCTTGTCTGGAAAATAGTCATGCTCCAGCTCTTCAGGGCACCAGGAGATGCCATTCGGTAGCTCGATCTTTCATGCCTATCGCAGATGCTCTTATGTCAATGGACTCCTGCTTATTACTAAGGGGAAAAAAAAGGCTAAAAGCATGATGTTAGCAGTGCCCTTCAAACCTGAAGTACTGGGTATGCATTTTTGTTGTATGTTCAATGATGTCTTGAGACTTCCTGGTCATGACTTGTTTGCTCTTATTCTGTAAGGACGTTCAGAGCACTAAAGCATCTGCAGTTCTCGGTACATACGTGGAACACTCTTACCCTGTGCAGCATTGGGACTAGTGCCCTTCCTGAAAGGGTGGAACAGGGGATGGGCTTCAAATAAAGTATAAAATCGGATAGTTAAGTAATGCAGAAGTATCTGCCAGTTCAGGCCTTGATCCAAAGCCAGCTGATGTCAGTAGCTTTCCATCAGCCTGAGGAGAATACAGCTGCTTGAGAAAGCAACAGAACCTGTAACACTCCACCTGTGACCTGTGACGCTCCACCTTGGGGGAGGCCAGGGGCGTGGTGAAAAAGCAGGATGTGGATTTTTAGATAAATCAAAAAGCAGATGTTTTTAAGATAAAGACTTTTTGGGGGTTCTCACATCATGATTCACTGCACGGGTAAAAGACTGTATTCATAGCAATTATACCTCAGCATCGCATTGCAGGCAGCGGAGAGGCGGGCTCCACTCCTGCTGTGTGCAGCTCACGGACGTCATTCCATGCTTACATTTTTGAGGTGTGACTGGTTAAATATTGATGAAGCTTTCTAAGGAAAAGTAGGATCTGTGTCAGAGCGAAAGATCTATTCATTTGTGCCTTCTGGTTACACTGCAGAAAAAGTCAGACTTAAAAGGAATTCTGAGTTTGTACTCATCTCAGAATTAAAAATAGAAAGAAAAAAACATTCAGCAATTCACAGGGGTTTTTTGGGTCTTGCTGTTTTTTTTTTCATGGAATACTCAAATTTCCTCCTTTGCGGTGGTCCAAATTAGTGATGCAGGTGACCAACTTTGCCGCTATATTAAAGAAAAAGCACGCAACACAACAGCTGGACCTTGGGGTTTTTTTTTAATATTACTTTGGAAAAAACACCATGAAAATATGGATTTACGTTGGTTCTTCGAGGTCTTGTGCTTAATCCATTGGGCATATATTCTTGTGTTAAAAGTCCAGGTGTTTTGTGTGTTTTATTAATAGCTTTAATCATAAAAAGCTGCAAAGTCTTCCAAGGATGTCTTTTTTTTTTAGGTTGATGCTTATATAAAATGAACTACTCTCAGCTTGTCACTCTTGTGTTTGTGTTGTACTCCAAAAATAACGGACAGACGGACAGACAGACAGCAGCTCACTCAGCCTGCTGGGAAATGGCACTTACTTACATTTACTCACGGGAAGTTAATTCCCAGAAATACCTTTTTAACAGTAAACCGCACCACAGAGAAGTCTGGGGGTTTTTTTAGCCATTCTGCGAAGTAATTTCCGATACGCAGAGCACTGTCGGAGCGCGGCGCCTCTGAGGGCGGCCTGCCGGCGGAGGGAGCTCCTGCACCGGCCGCAGCTCTCCGCTAACGGGAAGTGTCGTCGGCGCGCGCACACCTGTGGCGGAAGTGTCGTCACGGCCGGGCGGAAGTGGGCGTCGCTGCCGGAAGCGGGCGCGCGAGGCCGCTTCCTGTTTTTTTTATGTAGGGTCGGCTGGGCCGGGCCGGGCCGGTGCGCGGCGGCACCGGGGGCGGAGGAGGGGTCGGCCGCCATGGCGGTCTCCGAGAGCCAGCTCAAGAAAATGCTCACCAAGGTAATGGCGCGGCCGGGGGCGCCCAGAGCCCCTTCCCCCGCCCCTGCCCTCCGCCTAGCCCGGTGCGCCGGGCCGGCCGCCCTTCTGCGGCGGCCTTAGCGAGGGGGTGGGCGGAGGGGAGCGGGGGGCCTGCCCGCGGCCGGGTGCGGGCCGTCCGCGGCGCTCGGCGCCTGGAGTGAGGCAGGGTCGGAGCGGCGGCTCCGTGTCTCCTTCAGCCTGGGCGCTGGTCCCCGGGAGCGGTGGGCTCCCCTTTCGCATTTCCCTCCTCACGGGCGGTCACGGACACTCGCCAGCCTGCGGCTTTGTCCTGGGGGTAGTCGTGTCCACGGCCGGGCGGAGCAGTGGAAAAAGGGTTGTGTCCGGCTACCCGGAGACTGTAAATTGAGATAGTTTGTAAAGAGAAGCATGGTGCATCAACATCTGAAATACGTCGTTATTTGTAGTCCTACGAAACTTTAGTTCTGTGTAAGGATATTGCTGGTAAAAGCTGAATGGAAACCATTTGCGTAGCTGAGGCTGTCGCGCAGTGAAGTGTATCAGAGCTGCGGTATGGGTTGTTGGGTTGTATAGCGTCATTTGTGTTCACCAGTTAGATGAAGGTGGGAGGCAAGTTCAACTTCATTGACCAGGATAAGGGTGGGGTGTTTATCACCCTTGTTTAAGAAAGAAAATATCTTGGAAGGTAAATCATTAATCACTGAATTGTACTGAGCTGTGTGTCGTTGTGCCCGTCTTGAAGTGAAAACTGGGCTTTGTCCAGCAGCTTGAAATGAAAACCTCTAAAGCTGAATACCTAGGGGGAGTTATGGTTTTGTTTGGAGAGATTTTTTTAACAACGTTTAATCATC
>RSEF01000005.1:14277224-14290935 GCA_003993805.1 Himantopus leucocephalus
TTTTTTGTTTCCCAGGGTATTCTATCAGCCATCGTGTCGCCTTTTCCAGACAAAGAAATCTCTTACAGCTACCCATTTCATACTTATTTTAGGACTCAACAACTGATGCAAAGAGGCACCTATTAAAAGCTTTACCTCAGACTTCAAAGGCTTTGAGTTAAAAATAAAAAATTACTTACTAGTTATTTTTGGACACTGCCTATACAAGCATAGGGTTCATAGAGATCACGCAACCTCCATTAGAACCAAAGAGTTTGCCTACACAGTCTCAAACTACATGATTTTTTTAAATAGTTAATTGACTTACCTAATACCATCTTATTTCAGCATCTATGAGTGCATGAAGGCACTTGTTTATGCAGAAGTGGCTTCTGCCAATCCTTTATAGCCACCATTAAAGAAGCTGCATAGTATGTTGTTAAGAGGCAGTACCCAACACATTTTACAATTAAATGCAGAACTGGTAAGGAAATTATATTTGATTTATCTTACCATATTTCACTGGAACAGTACCACTAAAATTCAGGAGGTCCTTCTGGGATCCATCCTTGAAGGCTGAAATTAAAAATGTGATTTTAAAAAATGATAATAATAATAAAAAAATCCTTTCGAGTCTGCATGGCAATCCCATCCACAACTACCAATATACAAAGTTCCTAAAAGAACCAAGGCTAAAATGTTTCTAAGGTCTCCCCTCCCCCTTTGAGAGAATTCCTTAATGTAATCTTAATGAAAATTGTATTGGTGCAACTAAGCACATCATTAGTCTGAAAATCCCTTGTCCTGTGTAGTTCTGGTGTAGGAACTTTCAGTCAGGCTGAGGGACTCTGAAAGCTAAAGACATCAAAATGTTTTCAATAGTCATGGGATATGGGAAAAATGCTATTACATATACAGACTTTAAAAGAACATCAATCTTCTACAATTAGTGCCAAGTTAAAATAAAATGAAATTTAGTGAATAAGTCACTTAGCTTTTTATATGTATGCATTCTTTGAAGAGCTTTCAAAAATAGTCACACGGCATGAAAAATTTTGCCGCAAGTCAAAATAAAGACGAGAACACAACTGAAAGATATCGACACTATTAAGATTCAATTATACACAGTCAATCTATGGCAAGTAAGAATCACAATTAGTTCAAAGTAGCTGTATCAGTTCTTACTGTATGTGTTCATGGAGAACGTGAAGTTTGGGTAGGTCTTGTTAACATTCTTTAGTTCTTCTATGGTCAGGTCTCTGAACTTATACTGGGAAGAGGGGAGAAAAAAAAAATCAGAAAAAAATGTTTTATTTCACAGGCTTCTTTCGCTACCAGAGACAGGGAAAAGGAACCAAGAGAAAGTGGAAATGCAAGAAGGGGAAGGTAATAATTACTTGTAGTATTATAAATAGTTTTGGCGTGAAAGAAATTCTCAAAAAGTTTGATATAAAAAAAAGCTTTAAAGGTATCACAGGTCTGCTGTTGCTACATTAGAACTCAAATTCTGAACATCAATTCTTATATACCTTTTCTTCCCCTTTACAGCTGTGTGAGCAGCGACTTAATAAAATTTAGTCTCCTCTGCACGCCGTAATTATAAACAATATAAAAATATAAACCTCTTAGTAATAAGATGACTTTTTTTTTTGACAGTTACCACTAAAAACTCAGATGCACCTGCACACATCTTAGAAGAGTTTTGTAAGATGTCAATTTCCACAAACACATGAAATATGTAAGTAATTAGCCTTTGGGAATTTTTTTCCACATTTAAGCTGTCCTTAAGAGCTGAGAAAATTCAAACGAAATAATGCATCCCTCTTTCCCGGCTGCAGAAAACCTGCCCACAGATTAACAGAGGTACTGATGCTTGAAATGCGACCTGAAAGTAATTATCAGCAAGAACGAATCACTGCCACTTCATTTTGACTGTCCCCAGCCAGTCTTGATACCTGAACTTCCAAGAAATTTGCATCCTCCCACATCTGAAAGTTAGGAAGAATGTCTTCAATTTCCTAGATCAGAGCATCTGCTTCTCATTAGAGGAATTCTGGAGTTGTCCTGGAACCCTCGCCTAAGCAAACACAACTGCAGCCTGACAACAGCTTAAAGAGCTGCTCACTGCGCTGGAATACTTCTCAGTATTCTAGTAGCTAAGCAGTAGCTGGGATCTACAACCTCTTCAGGAAGGCACCCACCAGAAACAGCAGCAATACTACAGCTATGTGGATGGTACGACTATTTTCGACTTTGTACATGAAAACGCAAAGCTGCTGAAAAGAAACACCTTTTAGTCAGCTTCTCCACGTTCAATCTTACAGGATACTGCATAGTCAAGCAGTNAAAAAAAAAAAAATAAAAAAAAAAATAAAAGGTGCTCAAGTTAGGAATGTCTACACAATGTAAATTAACACATTTTCAGACGCGTTGATACATCTGGTTGTGAAATCAAAGCCATCTTTCCCCAGCTGAGCCCCTTCTTATCTGTAATGCAAAATGAGGCAGTGCTATTAAACATTTTGTTCTTTTTCTAAAAATCAGATGATTTACGAGGCGAGCCACGTACAGACCTTTCTCATTCCACACCTAAAATTATCTGGTGTGCCCAAAACGTCAAAGCGCACACCTCAGTTTCCCACATGGAAATTAAAGCGCCTTTACCTCAGAGGGATGCTATAAAACCTGCGTTTCTGAAGCCTGGAGGTACCAACGCTGGGAGTGTCATTAAAAAAAAAAAAAATCCCCAAGGAAATTAGTAACTCTTCAGGCAGAGCAAAGTTCCCACTGCAGGCGCCCTACTGTGTCCTGAACCACAACCTGTCCCTTCCCTTTCCCCTTCTGTTTTCCCTCTTCCCTCTTTCCCCTTCCGCCCCCTCAGCCTCCTCAGCCGCCCCGCGCCCCGCAGGGCCCGCCCGCGCGCGCCCCCTCCCCACCCGGGCGCGCGCACCTTGCCCAGCCGCTTCCGCAGCGCCTCCTCCGAGAGATCCATGGCGGCGGGGCGGGGCGGGGCGGGGCCGCGTCCCAACAGCCCTTGCGCGGNAAAAAAAAAAAAAACCAAAACCCACAAACCTAAGAATAAAGCCTTTTTTTTTTAAAAAAAATTTATTTTCTGGATCTGCGAGCGGGAAGTCAAATAAAACGTACGTTACTGCAACAGGTGAACGCAAGGAGCTGTCGGCTGGGTGCCATTTCCACCCATCGTGGTACACCAACCTGCCAGCCAGGCCGCAGCTGCTAAAAAAAAAGCTGAAATCTGTGGGGAAAAAACCCCAAACACCACCTTACAGCTACCTGGGAGCCTGCTTAGCTGCGTTCTTAAAGACGACAGGCAACAGTATGCCACGGTTGTAGCCGGCGAGCAAAGGCCTTGCAGGTTCCCCACACGCTGCTCGGGGGGCACCTTCTCGGCAGGTGCCTGTCCTGGAGCATGGCTGCCGGTTCCTGCACTGGAAAAAAATGAAATCTGCAGGCAAACATTGCTGAACCGGTGCAGGAGATGAGCAAACTCCAGCAGATTGCTTCTAACATGTGGCAGCGACAGGCGGTTCTCAGCTACTGTCCTCCTTTCTGTTTCTTCTCCCACTAAGCTAACGTGGATTTTGAATGGAATCTGGCTGTACCTGTGAGAAGTAATCTCAGGTATAAAACCATACATAATATAGGGATTGGGGATTTCTTCCCAATGGTCTGGGACACATGCTGTGGCAGCTGCCTTCACACCACCCTCCTACAGACTCAGTGGCTACACGCTTTGTTGGAGGGTGGAAACATAGTAAAACCTGTGATAAGCTGTTACAGAATGATCTCCATGAACATTCAACTAAACCCTTTTAAAAGAGAATTTGAAAATAATTTTGTTTTACAAACGTCCTAGCATGGACTAATGCTTGAGAATAGAGCATTCCCTTTAAATATTTAATCTCAAACATTAAAATTTTTAATTTCTCCTTATTTCACAGTAAAAACAACTAGGAAATTCTGATATTTACATTTATTAGTAGGCTAGGTGTTTGGAAACACTTTTAAAAATCTATATATGCATACATAACCAAAATAATCATAGAGACCAGAACAATAACCACATATCCTTGGTAGTTACACACCACTATGTCTCAAAAATAAGAGTGGTAATACAGTTTCTGTGAGGCTTAGAGGTCACTCTTGACTAAGCCTGCACCCAAACTACAGATCCAAATTTCTCAGTACTCCCTGTTCAAACTCTCTTTTAAGTTCAGAGCTGTGCCTGTATCCTCTGAATCAAAATCTGCTCTAAATGTCATTTGCAATGAATAACTCTATATTCACTTAACAGATCCTAGTGCCAACTAATCTCTAGGTAACGAAATATCTTGCTAGCAGGCTGATGTTGTGCCCACACAGAACACAGCCTTGCGTACCCACGTACCACCCTGTACTGATCCTCTTGTGGTTCCTCTCCCCCCATCACTTGATCACTACCTTTTGTTACTAAAGTTCCCTTTTATATTTCAGTTTCTGAAGCTGGCTCTCAACTTTCCTAGCCCAGCACCTCCCAAGCATTAAGGACAAAGGAAGCCAGCAGTACAATTGTCATTTCTGAAGATATTTTCTGCTGGTTATTTACTTCATCTGCAAATGTTTGCACACATGCTTCAGTCAGCCATAGTAGTATGAGGCAGGCCAGAAGCACTGAGGGTAGTGCTGAAGTTGAACACTGCCAGGTGGAGAGATGCCGTCAGCTCTATGAGCAACGTGGGCGTTCTCTTAAAGGCAGTCTTGAAGATAAACACACCTTGCCTTACACCATCCATGGGTGGCTGCAAGACAGTAATGAGATGTCCTTTACTGGACATACTAAATTTTAATCTGTGACAAAAACGTTCATTCTTTTACTCTATTTGATTGTCTTTTGGCCAGAGTTTTGACTTTGGTGTCAGTTCTAAGTTGATATNATGTCCTTTACTGGACATACTAAATTTTAATCTGTGACAAAAACATTCATTCTTTTACTCTATTTGATTGTCTTTTGGCCAGAGTTTTCACTTTGGTGTCAGTTCTAAGTTGATACGATTTCTAGAGGTAAGAATGTGAAACTTAGCTTTCAGGGTTAAGTCATATATTATCAAACACTGTCTCTGCTCTAGAAAAACTCTCAAATGCATATCAATTTGCAACACAAATAATCTGGCAAAGCCAGTGCGACTGGTAACTCTGTGCTCTTCCAAATGAGGCCATAGCGTTTTGCTTATATTCTTACAAACAAGCTACAGAAAATTCCCCAAACTGGCATTTATTGAGCGATACATCCAACTCTTATTTTATTACAACTCCTTTCTCCATAAAAGCACACCCTATGTATTCCAAACATAGCATTTTGCCAGCAGTACGGGTCCTCTTACTGACCAAGATGTTTTCTTTGAGACTTGACAGAAAAGATGGGTAATTATACAGAAAGTAGGCTGCAGTTTCTCAGATGCTAAGGGGAGAGCGAAATAAAATGACAGTCTCATGGAACATGGAGCTAGTTCTACAGCACATGGCTTTTGAATTTTATTCAGCTCCACACCAGAGGAAAATGGTATTGTTCTTACCTTCTTAAACTTTCATACTCTAGTCTCATTCTTCTGCTTACGCGTGGGCATCCTGTGTCTCTAAGTACGCTACCTTAGAGCAAAGCCAAGGGGAAGGGTTCTCAATAACAGGCAACTACAATTCAGAAAATGTTTCAAAGAATTTTCTGCAGCGGAAAAAATCATGCAATACTATGAGTTGTCTAAATTAAGAGTAATGGAATGGAAATTACAAGTTGAACTTATAAATATTAAATGCTACAGGGAAATTTTGCACTTCTGAAATATGCTTGAGTGATCATCCCAGGTACTGAAGTTTGGGGAATAAATGAAGACCAACTGCAACACAAGTGGAAGGAGCAAGTTTCCTCACAAAACCCAAACTGGCTTCAGCTCTAGAAACACCATGAGCAAGAACATTATTTATCTCAGTGTTCACCTTTGTTCTGAACAGCCAGTAAGTCACCTGTGTGTGTGAACTACATTTTATATGTCCTAAGTTTAAAAGCACCATCCAACCAAGGCTGGGTTTAAACCAAGTTTTGAGGTACATCAGACCTCATTGCCAACTGCATGTGTCAGCAAATAGCCTTCCACAAAATAGTTAATTTTTCCTGCAAGTTTCAGCATCTCTCACACTGCTCCCCATAGCCCTGGGCCACATCACACACTATATGCTGCCATCACCATGTTCCCTTTGTACATGCAGCTAGCAAACAGAAGCCGGGTTAATAAAGGGTTTGCTGGTTCACTCATTTTGGCTGGCGGAAGAGGGCTGTTAATGACAGCGCATCACTCTGAACTCTGAAGATTCACCTTATGTGACCAGGCTGCTTGCCTATGCATCATTTATGGTCACATTTGACACCGCTGTAGAGGTCTCAAAACCAGGCTTCCTGCGCAGTCTATAGAAATCAAGAACCAGATAAAGTGGATTGACTCATGTTAGTGCCCCTCCTGTGCAAAAATAATGATAAGCAGAGTCCTTTATCAATCACAGAGCATCAGGTGCAGTGCTCTAACACAGACACCACTTCTGTGTCTGGACAAATCTCATGACATATGGGATGTGTTGAGGAACCACAGAGTATTCACACAGCGCAAAAGCTGGAAGAAGCTGGCAGGGAGGAGAATTATTGTGATGAGGAGCTGAGGACAGATACATAACAAACATCGTATATCCATAGTTGTGTCATTCAAGGAAGCTAGTTACCTCTCATGAGGAATTGCAGAAGAGAGGTTAAATACATTGAGAAGCACATGTAAGGCACTCAAAAACATCTTTTATGCTCAGTGTGTGCGTAAGTATGCTCTCATAGTTATTCTGAATGCACTACAAAACCTGGAACACTACACTCAAGTGTTTTTCACGTCAGAATCAAGCCCATTCCTTTAACAAGAAAAAACCCCACCAAACCTCTTGATTCTCTTTAAATTGTCAATTGCTATAAACTTTCACACACATAGTATGAGATGGCATCAGGTGCTTGCCTTTCCTCAGCTGAGGAATATTGAGAGACTGGGCAGAAGTTGCATCCAGCATGCAAAAAAAAAAATCTATGAATTTGCCAGTACACAGGAAAGGATATAGGGAAAAACCAAAACTCCCATGAAGATCTGAACAGAGAAAATCCCCAAAGCAAATTAAGCACCGGATGGTTTGGGGAAAAAAAAAAAACCACATTCATCAGTTGTGGACAGAGAAGTTAGGACTAAACTGGTGACATGTTTCATTACTTCAGGAACCTCTTATGTCTTTAGTTTCACCCCACAGAGCATGTTAAACATGATATGTCAAAGGTTTTTTGGATCCCTAGGCTCACAGAAAAATAAATAAATGTTTCCATATGCATTTCAAGTGGTAAGAAAAGGCTATCTATGGGATGACTAAACTGCAGATCTGTCTTGTGGAACTAAAATGTTATTTCAAATAAATAACAACTAAAATGAGGGAAACCTGTAATTTTTTTTTTTCCCAAACCTGAGTAAAGTAATTTTATTGCTTCCAAAGAAGCAGAGCTTTACTGGCTGGATTAAGATAATAACTCAAAGTAGAATCACCCTCCACCCAAACAGAATAATTTGCTTTGAAATGACGACTGATTACAGCTATTAAGATACATTAAAAATCTCAAGAGAATTCCACACACAGTAATTCCAAACAAGGTAAGATTTGATGCCTTCAAAACAAAGTACTCACAGGACACTGATTAAATGCTAATTTGCAGTATGATTTAAAAAAATATTTAAGCACAGCAGCGTACAAGCATTGCTCTTTGAAAGGAAAGGCAGAAGGGCTCACTTTAATGTGTGTTCATTTATCTACTTGGAAGTGGGTCACAGTACTAGCTGGTCAGAACTGGTATCTCCCTCCACCTGTCGAAGCAGTGAAACTATTCCATAGGACATAGCAATTGAGGAGGTTCAGATTCTTTACATGGGAACAGGATAATCTGAGGAACTGCTGGATAAAACACCACAGTCCAACTGGAAGAGATCAAAGGCAACTGGCACACTTGTGTATGTTATTCTAATGCATGTACCTCCAAATATATGTTATGTCACAAGCCTAAACTGCAGGAAGCAATGATTTTCAGCTCTTTTCTGAATGCTTAAGTGACTCCATTAGTTTTTCCATGCATTCTTGCTGGCTGCATGAGAATAGGAGAACAATTCTTGGAGAACATTCAGCCCAATGCTGTTGTATATGACAGCTCAGAGGAAACCAGTGGAAGAGAATTCCGAAAAATCTTCCATAACGTAAACCAATGAGAAATAGCAGTAAAATGTTTAATGCCTGTAATTTATTGTATACATACTCTGCAAAACTTATATGCATTTGGTGTCTGCAAAAGTATACACTTTCTTGACAGCACCAGAAAACAGGTAAGCTATGTACGAGTTTAACCTGATTTGTCACATTGTGTAAAAAGACATTGTGCACAAATGATATCCCCAAAGAAAAAAAACCCAAACATTTGCTAAAACTAGAAGCACCCTTATTTACACACTAACACTTTAATAGTGCATCACACCCACTCATCAAAATAAATAGAAGTACATTCATCACAATTTAAACACCAGTCTCTCCATATATTTATTTTCTTTCTGACATGTTTTGGTCTCCAGAAATATGCTATATCTAGAAATATGCATCAGCTACTAGATTATGTTACAAAATGCAAAAAAAATAGAAAATTAGTTTTCCTGGACAATATTTTGGGCTTTACACAAAAATAAATCCAGATTTCCATAGAGATCTCATATACTTCTTGAAAGATTTTTATTTTAAAGCACAGCACAGAGTTGCACACTAAGGCTTCCTGTGATATGCAAAACCCTGGCCTCCAAAAGACATCACTGTAAAGTGAAATACAGCTCAAGTGTAAGTACAAGACATTTTCAAAAAGTAGTCATCAATAGAAAGTGCCCTTCATTTGATTTAGCGTTAGCAGTAAAGAAGTAGCTACTGTAATTGTGCAAAGCCAGACCTGGAAGGGTTTTATGAAAAGTATGTCATTTCACACTATCAAGTTTAAGGATATAGATCTGAGATAGCAGAAACTGACCAACCTTTTTATACTCCTACATTCATTATTTTTTGACACAATTTAGTAAAAAAGGCACGTTGTCAAACAGTGAATTAAAAATCTAAAAACCAAACCAGAATTTCTTTAAATACAATTAAATCATTAGCTTAACATCAGATCCTCATAAACCAATATAAGCATTCTTCCAGTTTTTCTTAACCCCAAATTCAGATGCACTTTGGACAAGTACTGAAGTACTCTCGTTAAATTAATACTATTAACCTGACAAACAGTAAGCATGTTTTTGGATACAAGGTCAGGAATTAAAACCCAAAAATTTAGTTCCTTCCTAGCCAATTTACAAATATGCAGCAAATCCAAACACATTAAAACCCAAACATTTGTACAAAATTTGAAAGCCATTAGCATCCCATGCCAATTATGAGAAAGTACTTCTTGACTGTAAAGTTACAAATGTGTCCTTGAATAACTTTTCATATGAAATACATAAGATTTAAGCAATGATCACTGTGTGAAGAAACAGTTATACAGTGTCTTAGGGAGGCTAGCAGAGTACATTCCAGTCACCATCTAAAAGACAAATGACAAAGTGCTTTACAGATTATGAAATTTAATTGATCTTGCATGGTTAAATAATCAAAGTGGTGAAATAAGCAGTTTTGATTTAACCTATATTTATCTGAAATGCAGATTTAATTCTCTGAACCAATTTTGAATTAATATATTTCTTTTGCTTCATAAAGAGACTTTTCCCCAACCAGGCAGGAAGTTGCTCACAGCTGATATAGCTGTCTGGGTTGACAGACCCAGAGCCTTTCTCCAGCTAAAAGAATTAAATAGTAAAAAAATCCAGTAACTTGATCATGGTCCCAGTGTTCACTGTCTTGTATGGATTCTAGGAACGACAACAGAAAATTTTAGATGGTCCCAATGAAGCAGAGTGAATACAACACACTTCTAGACAAGCAGTGAGGTTACACTACCTTGCATGGTCTCAAGTGCATGCACTGAGAAACAGGTTTTGTTAGTTTATATATATAAAGTTAAAAATATAGTGGAGCAACAACAGTATCTTCATCTGGGCTCCCTGTCAGCTAATACTGAATTAGCTTATAGAATCTATCCCAACACCTTACTTATGTCAGTGTTTTACTGAGGCAGTGAAATGCTACACCATTGACAGAAAATATCTTAAAAAGACAAATCTGTTTTTTCTTACATTAAGAGTCAGATGTTTAAACTTCAGCAGCTTCCAAGATTGTTCCTTACAGCTTGCTATCTGAACTGCTTCCTAGAAGCAGCACAGTTAAGAACAGCCCCCCTGATAGGAAAGGTTCCTTTGTCATTTTCCTACAAGGTAATTTTTCCGTTTTATTCCTTTATCCCCCCCAACAAACACCCAAAGCCCTTTTTGTACTTTTCAAACTACTTCTAGCATTAAAACATAACCTCAGCAGCAGAACCCAGAGGAACGACCAATGGAGTCCTGGAGCTTGAGGCAAAGCTGATTAGTGTGATACTGGTGAGCTTTGAAGGGCAACCTGGGGAAATCAAAGCAGATGCAACACCAGATTTGAGCTTCAGACTCTCAGTAAAACTCCTGTAGGCTTACATTGACCTGTGCTGACTGTAAACAAATTCAGTTACTGAAAGAAACAGTCTTTAAGTGCATAGTTAGAAACAGTGTGCAAATATGGGCATTAAGGTAAGTAACTGAACTAACTCTCCTGCTATACGTAACATTTTAGATTTTTGGTTTGATGAAATTAATCACAAGCATTAACTAGTTAACATGAAGCTGTTAATATTGAAGAGCTGCAAGTACATTCTAACAAAACTTAATTCTGATGTGCTTTCTAAATAGTAAGCCTAATTAGATAAATGACTGCTTCACATCTTAAATCATTTAACACATCGGATGTTTAATGCAAGAAAAAACATGTGCACTGTACACAATTTGTAAAAGCAGCAGGAGCTGTTCAACAAATGTGAAGATTTACAGGGCAGGAAGAGAATTCCCAAATATACACTTGAGCCCAAAAGCACAAGTTACATACAAACACTAGAAATTCCTGTTTTCAGGGTGTGTATTTATCATACTGAATTAGATTGGCATTGGAATTCCAGACACAGCAAAAGCCAACATAACCTTTTTGCCATACCTATAACTGTACAATTTGCAAGTGACATGCACTTTTCTGTTTAGAAATTAAGAGGTTCAAATTATTTTTATGGGTCCTCAAATCAAAAAACATACAGTACTTTATTGCTTTGAACACCTGTGGCAATGGCTGAATTGACACCCAAGAAGATGACATTTCAATACTTTGAGGCTCAAGTTGGGAGACAGGGTAGGTTATAAAGCAGTTTTTTTTAGTCTCAAGAAATATCAGGAACAAGAATGCTATTCCTTTCTTTCAAGTGAATGCAAAATTGGTTTACTGGTATATGGGCCCACACAGTTCCGAGTCAGTGCATAGCTAGTCAATATTTCTGCTGGCATCTTGAACTGGTTTAATCAATGGAAACATCTATTAATTTTATTCCACTTAATATGCATTAGTGCATTAATTTCTTCATAAAAAACCAATCCTGGCAAGTATTAAAAATAAATATCTTATTTAGGACAAACTAAAGCCTTGCTTTTCAGTACTTTAATCCCTTTAAATATTCTTTTGCCCTCTAACAAGCAAATGGAAACTGAAGTAGAATAAGAGATGTATGGAGGCAGAGGGTAGCAGAAACATGAACAAAGTCAACACCGTAAGTCGGTTAACGTGTCCTCAGCTTCTTAGACTGTCTCTTGCGTTTTAATTCTTCTTCTTCCCGTCTCAGTTCTTCTAAGTCCTCCTGAACACCAAGTCTCAAGCTGCAAAATAAGATGATAACAATAACTTTATGCACTGCTACTCAAGAAACACGAAATTTGACTTCTACCCCCCTAGAAGAACAATCCTAAAATTATTACAGCTGATTTCAGCAAAAAATTTTAGATCAGTTCAACAATCAAATTTTCTTCAATTATATCAAGAATACAGCTTTAAGAAAAGAAATTAACATTATCATTAGAATCAAATCTTTTGAGTGAAAAATTATTTAAAACTTGATAAAAAATCAAGATTGTGAAAACAGCTGATTTTAATAGGAAAGGTCATTTTTTTCCCCTGAAATGAAGATGCTTGAAACACATCCATTAATTCCTGCCACTGCAACTCTCACATACAAGTCATAGGAGGACTGACTCTCATCAACTTCTGAGAGCCACCTACACCTTTTACATTGGCAAGGGAGAGAATGGATATGTCAAACAGTAGAGAAACAAAAGACTTTATTGCAACCGCCTGGCTTGAGGCACCATTCAGGTAGCTACAAGCAGAACATTGCTCCACCCTCCATCCCTCTAGCTGCCACGACTCTGGTGAACAGGCCCATAGAAGAGACTGCTAATACAGCATGTTCTAGCTACCTCCCTGCGGAATTTCTTCAGCTTCCTAGAAGTCACTATGTTAAAAGTGATACTTAAAACAGTATCTGCAATCACTGATTTCCTCTTCAATATATAAGGGCTCAATAACAGCCCTACATACATAAAAATGTATACACAAACACATGTATATAGATAAAAACAAAACAAATCCTCAAACTAGCAGAATATTGTAATGTTTGGGACAAATGGAAGGATTTAGCATTTCAACTGAAGTTTAAAGTATTTTTTTAACAAGCGAAGTTTGTGATGCATGAGAATGAACGTACAAGATTTATTTACTGTATCCACCGTTGGCTGGCTGATTTCATCTTTACCTATGCTTTCTTATAAAAAACGGTAAGGCTTATTTACCTCTGCTATAAAAAGCAAATATCCACTCTAACTTAGTCACATGACTTAGGCAATAAACAAACTTCCCACTTTCTATTTAAGTTTAAATCCATGCATACCTCCTAGCTTCTTCTTTCTGTTGCTCTCTCCAGCTGCTCTCCATATAACGTAAGGCATAATCACTTTCATCTTTGTATCTGGAAATTAAATATTAGTTTTCAGCACACTAAAACCAACATGCTAATGTACAGTTGAGTTATGAATTCACATCCCTTCTTAGAAAAAATCATTACCTTGCCATACACAGATTTTAATGTTTTGAAAGAATCTAAGTTACAAGCCTTTAAAATGCTTGCTTTCTTATACCTTGTGAGGCAAGAGGAAAGTATTTAAATAAGCTAAATAGGAGCCTTCATTTTCCAGCAGTCGTACCAAGTTAGATCCTCTTACAGAGCAGCTAGCACTACTGCATTTAGCAGTTCACATTCAGGCAGCTTACATTCGATGAATTCTGAAGTACTGCAGACTTCTATAGAAAGCATTTTAACATCCAATAATAGGAAAGAGTTGCTATGAATGATACAGGTGAGACATTGAAGAAGCTGTGTTGTCTTCCACCTATGTCCTAATGCATCAAATTTTATTGCTCCCCAGAAGAGCATGGCAGGCAGTGTGAAAATTCAAGGTCCCTTCTGCACAGAAGCAGCTTTAACGCTTGTTAAATTTCTGCAATGCAAAACTGTTTTTGGATCATAGAATGGCTAGAGTGGGAAGGGACCTTTAAAGATCATCTAGTCCAACCCCCCCTGCCA
>RSEF01000005.1:14291035-14312823 GCA_003993805.1 Himantopus leucocephalus
CAGTATTTAAGCATTGAACATCAGCCATAGTGCCCAGATATTACAGAAATTAAACAACACATATAAGACAGACTGCCAATCAATAGGTGTTTTCCTCTGTATCAGGATTAGACTGATTTGGATTGCTGGAGAAACATGAGTCTCAGAGGAGAGCCACCCAGACAAGAAAACCTGGACTGACAGACAACTGCCCCAGTTCAGCTAGCCATTTCCAGCAGATCCATCATCTGGTGCTGGCAAGCTCTCTGCCCAGGAAACTACTCCGAACCAAACCCTCCATCTGTGCTTCATCCGAGCTCCCAACTAAGAGACCAAGTATTTGCACAGAATATAAATTCTGAGAAAATGGCATTTCAGGTGCGTAGAAAGCAACAGTTAGCACTATTGAGCAGCTGTGAGGGCACACATGAGAGATATGCATACAGAGATATATACATACATACAGAGATACACGTGCTGGCTGTATGGACTCCTTTGACTAAGAGTCCATTCCCATCTCATACAGTGGGTGGCATCTCCAGGAGGATGTAGTGTGGTGTCACTGCTGGCTGCTCACCCACACGCCAGCTCATACGACCGGTAACTGGCGTTTGTTCTTTCTACCTGGGAGCAAAGAAATAAATAAGCTATAAGGATTGAGAGCAACACTAGAGGTGGCAAAGTGGAAGCTGAGAAATGAAGGTGCTAGCCCATGGGAGTCGCTGGTGGGCAGGGGCAGATGGAGCCTCCTACGGGACTTTTACTCATTATTATTTGGGTTTATGACAGCAGATGGCGGTCGTGTCTTTACTACAGCAGCTGCTGGAGCCTACACTGTGTGGAGATACTGCACAACAGCATGTTCAGACAAGCATCTGTGACCCTTTCCTGGTGCCAGCCCTTGCTGTTCATAGTGACTCCTTCTCAGGCACTTTTGTACACAACGTCGTCTGCGCTGAAAGGCTCAGCGGAGCTCCCCTCCACCCCCCCGGCCTTCCAGGAGGAGATCTTGCCACAGAATGCTGCTGAGAGATAAGTAAACAACAAAAAGCGCATACCAAAGGTTTATCTATTTTACTGAAAGTATTCAAAGCTCTTCATAATCATACTTGCCTGTGAAGCTGAGAAATGTGTGTTTGCCACATGCGGTTGCAGATGGTTGTGGCATCTGAAGCAGATCAAATGGATTGTACATTTTCTCATATCACTCTGGAGCCAAAGCATCTTCTTTTCAAACACTTTGAGAAATATTTGGATTTATTTCCCAAACAGTGCTAAGAGCCTGATTTGAAGATCTACTTTGTTTTTTGGGGCTATGGCATTTCTGAACGTTAGGCTCCCAGCTGTTTTCACAGATCTCTACTCTATTACACATGAAAATAAAAACAATATAAGCTGCTAAATGAAAGCAACCTAAAATTAATGTTCTTGAAATTGTGCTCCTCTACCTATTGCACCTCCTCATCTCATCTTGTCCCTGCCTTGAAGAAACTCATGCCCAGATTGTCAAGTACCCCCCACCCTCCAAGATCGACAAAACCAATTTCTTTTGCATATTATCAGGGAACAAGCTCCAGAATCAAAGGCACAACAGAACCTGCACCACTCTATCAGACCAGAGTTACCTTTAGTGCATCGTTCGCTTATGTTCTGCTAATGTAGCAAAGTTCAATGAAAAACCACATAGGAGGGGAAGCTTATTTTATTTTAAACCGATTTCATGCATACTTCCTCTCACAGACTGTTCTCACTCATTCTTTCGTGTGTATGAGGATGGAGATGCATGTGGCCACGTAGCCTTGACAGGACTCTCTGTGGTGCACGCCAGGAGCCTTCGCTGACTGGGTGCTGTCCCTAAGCCTGACATGCAGACCTGGGTACTGATAAAAGGGTCCATCAACAATCCTAAACAAGGCAAAATTAATGAATCAGGTCCAGGGGCCATCCAGGAGTAGCAGAAGATGGGGCCAGAGACAAGGCTTGAAACGAGGCTGCAACGTATGTCCAAGGTCTATCCAGGAGATGGGGCTGAAGACAAAGCTACAGCATAGGTCCAAGGTTCACCTAGGAGACATGGCCGGAGATAAGCTACCTCCAGTACAGATCTGAGGTTCATCTAGGAGTCAGGGATGGAGAAAAACTGCCTCCAACATAAGTCTGAGATCCACCCAGGCGGCAGCCCTTGGTTTTCCAGACCTGGGTGCCTTCAGAAGCTGCACATAACATTCCTTTGCCCTTTCTTGTTGTTTCTTGATGATTTCACACTTGCACATTGCCATTCATACCTCATCCATATCAGCCTTAATGTCAGCCTATGTCAAATCCCTATGGGCGTACCGTCACGTTAGAGAAGTCTTTACCTGGTGGCCAGGTTGTAAACAATTCAATGCAAACTCAACACCTCAGTCATCATCAGGAAGCTAAGAAAAAGCTACGGCAGACTGAAAACAGCAACATCCGATATTACCTATGTGAAAAAGATTTTAGCAAACAGGCTGCTGCCTCCTACATGCGCTCTGTGTTTTGGTTGTAGCCCCCATATTGAGAACTTCACAGTAGTGTAATCTCACATGCAATTTTCTCAGCATGGTTCTCTGCAGTGATAAGCTGTATTTACCATGCAGTTAGCATAGGCAAAAATTGAGAGTGTTATATTTAAAACTAATAAAATAAATTCTTGATTATCATCTTCTGGTAAGTCTGGCTTTGTGCAGCACGCTGAGCCTCAGTGCGGGGATTGTGGACTTAGAAATAAACAACATAAGGTCATTTGGAGCAATGTAGGTTCAGTTAAGCAAACGTAAGGGTATATCCATTCCAATACACTCTCAGCAAATCATTTGGCTTCATATATTTAAGCTTTTATGCAATTGCTTGTTAGCTAAACTTATTTCAATCTCCATTCTGCAGATTTATCTCAGATTTCCTAGAAGGAGATTGTAATTTGTGGAGCATATTGTACTCATTTGGTGGAACTTTACAAACTAAAAAACATGTGGCATTGTAATGAATGATACTATCATTTCTGACTTTCCTTCTACAAAACTATCTTATTAACAGGTCTACATTGAAATAGACCAACATTTTATCCCTGGCACAAAGAAATAAGGGAAAAGCAATCTGTTTTGTCAGAGCATACCTTGGTAAATCTAATTCCATTCCAATAAATGAGCAGTGCAAAGAGGATTGGAGCTTACCATGAAATACCGAAATAAAGGTCAGATTTGTAGCAAGCATAAATCAACATTCTTGCATGGCTTAAGTGGATTTATGCCCATTTATACTAGGCAAGAGTCTGCCTTATTACCACTGGATGAACTACAAATAGAGCATCAAGCAGGAGTTTGAGTTTTAACACTTATTTCCTTGACATGTTAGCTTAAATCAGATTCTAAATATTTTGAAAACTTTTTGTTCACCGTAACTGAGGAGGAAGTTGGTCTGGAAGTCAGTTAAATTCCCTCCCTTGAAAGTAAGCTTTTCAAACAAGGTCTGTGCAGTGTTATTAAACAGCTTGAGCAGAATGAATTGTCGTCAGCTTTTCCAATCCATACATTTCAGGTTTTGAAATGTAGCCTTTAGGGCAACATAAATAACACAAAATCAGTTGATCGATTGTCCAAGGTTGCAATGATTTGGTGGTGCTCAGCAGGAGATGATTTGGTGTTACAGACTCATTCCTCTTTGAAGCACTCTCCTCCTGATACTGTCGTGTGAATATTTAAAAACCATGCAGCCCACAGAAATTGAGCAAAGTGCAGTACAGGGAGGAGGAAACCCATGGTAGGATCTGTGCGGAATTGCAGGAGTGTCTGAATAATCATCTCACAAGGTTTTACATTCGACAAGGTAGCATCAAGCTTTTCTTGGAGCAGGCATCCCACAAACGTTTGCGGATGGCCTAAGCCAGCGCAGCTGCTGAGAGATGAAACCTCTGCTCTGCCTGCATCACTGGCTTTTCCATCACCCTTTATTTGTGCTGGCATCAGGATTTGTACAATTGCACAATGAAGCCGACCGGGAACCATTCGGCTGGAAGCAAACCTAACAACAACAAGTTAGTTCCCCTAAGGCCACGGCTTTCAGCAGTGGAGCCAGACCGTTGTTGATCGAACTCTGCTGGCCCAGCAGGCTGGAGAAGGATGTTAAGGTCACTCTCCTGCAGAAGGACGGCTACTTGCCATTTTCCCTATTAAATGGGCTCAAGTGCCGCTGGGACAATGGATTCCCGTCCCGAAACACTGACCCCTTGGCCCTCAGCAGAGCTGCCGAGAGTAGGGGGAGGGACACGCAGGAGAGAAACCTGGGCCATGGGGAATGTCTGTGTTGGGCAAAAATGAGGGACATCATAGATCAAGCATTGCACCTACGGGATCTCTGCCTTGAGACGAGCCAGGCTCTGGCAAAGTCAGATTTGGTTTGTGAAACCCAAAAACTGCCCACAGATTTTCTTTTTCCCCTGGGTATCAACTGATGAATAATGAATGCTTTTATGCTGTGCCATTCTCTCCATTTCCTTTGCTGTTACTAAAGTTGTCTGACTTAGGTTTTCTCCTCTCAGTTTGGTGTTTGTAGCCAGATCCTCCAGCAAAGTCAAACTCCTGGGTATCATTGACTACCAAAGAAAGTGAAAAATCCCAGTGTTTACTGCATATGGCTAAGAAGAGTGAAGAAAACCTCTCAAAAGAACAACATTATTTGAACAGAAAGGTCCTTTTTAACTAGCAAATGTGTTCAAAAGTATTTTTACAGAGGCATTTGCAAAAACATGCATATTTAGGAGCAGAATAGCCTAGTTGCAGAATTGTGCTATCTCAGAAACTTCAAGGCAGGTCTGTGGCTGGAAGGAAAACTCTGCAGAGAAGCAGCAGACACTGCAAGAAGCCATGTTGATAAGCAAGTAGGAACACCTTCTGAGGAGTCCCTTGCCCACCTGATCTGTCTTTTAGATGAATCACAAAGCAGAGGCCACTTCCACTTACAGATGTCAAGTATCTCTTAGTATTTCCCACGATCATAGGAGTTTTAGCCTTCATGTCTGTCTTGGCTAAATGCTGTTCTTAGTAATTCTATTTCCCTTGTATAAATTCCCTGGCAGTTTTCAGTTCAGTTAGTTAAATAAACCATCATTTCCTGCCTCAAATGTCAACTATTGTGGCCCAGGGTTCCCTAAGGGTCTCGCTGCCTTTAGATCAGCTGCTTCACAATCTGAGCACATTCTCCTCCTTCTTTAAAGCATTTTCTCTGCTTTTTTACATGAGGACTTCCCCTGTACAGGAAATCCAGGCTTTAACAGTAAAGATAATAGGCAAGTCATTTTCTCCAGCATCAGAGGGACTGCAGGAAGCAGTGCAGCTATGGCACTGAATTGTCAATTCAGCAACATTCAGCTCACGTCACTCAAAGGAGACATCCTTCGATTGGGGTTTCAAATGGTTGGGGCATCCCAAAGTTATAAACCGAGACTTGTACTCCCTTATTGGTCATCGGAGGCCTCCACCATGTTACAACGTCTTCTTTGGTCTGTATTCCCAGGCTGCCTCCCTGTGTGGGTTTCTGCACTTCTGCTTTTTGGCAAACAACCCTGAAACCTTCTGAAGATATCTTTGGACTTTCCTCTAGAGGTGAGGAAGTCAGGGCTCCTTTATCAGGCAAATGCTGACCCAACAAGGTGCAAATAGCTGCAGATTTTGAGGTTGCAGGTAAATTTTAACTCTTTCTTGAGAATTAGCATGCTAGGGGTAACAGTCTGGTATACATTGCAAATGCTACTTAACATTTGCTTAATAAATGCCACTTCCTCCTGAAGGTGCTGCTGCGTTTGAGCAGTGGAATGACGGATACCGATCCCTGTTGGGTCCAGTGCTAGAGACGTGCAGTGTCTGACATAGACTTTTCACTCTTAAGAAACCTCCTGATTTACTTGTTCAGCAGCGGATGGTTTAGCTGGTCTGCAGGTCCCCCCCCTGCCAGCCAGTCTCCCCATCTCCAGTCAGATCCACACAACACTCCTGCTGGGAGCAAAGGCCACAGATTTGTTTGCGTGTTTTGAAATATGATATAAGCAGGCAGCATTAGTCAGAACACTGACGGTGACTCTTACCTAATGCAACAGTAATACCGCACTCCAGAAGCAGTAGTATCTCTGTCTTAAACAGGGGAACACTTGACTCTTGAACATTTTTCCAAATGCCCATATATATGAAGATCCCAGGTAAAGGCTCCCCTACGGAGGGACCTGCAGAGCGCTTAGGGCCCTGGCTATAAAGCTGGGCAGCTCTCCACCTTTGTGGTAAAGTAAGGAGGTCTCTTGCCCTCAGAGAAATCAGGAGGCTTGGGTGTTATGAGAATGGCCTCTGCCTGCTACTTGCCTCCAGGTCCTTTATATGTGAATGGCTTTTGTGATGAGTGCAGCGCAGACAAATTGTGATGGCTTGTTTATACAGTTACACATTCAAAATTAAAGGTCAAATCCCAAGGTCCTTCGTGAGGCAAAGCTCTTAGCCAAGTATGTGTTTCACAACCCAGGCCACATCGAGTAAACAGTTTGTCGGTGGGAGACTTCACTGATTTCTGTAGAGTTATCTGAATAATACTTGGCTTACATGTAATCATTGTTGAGGCCCCTGTCAGGTGCAAAAAAGATGCCCTTCCTGATGTCTGGTCAGTATAAACTCTTGTCCCAAAATTTTCTCAAAGCCCACACAAAAGAGCAAGCCACTGGATATTCTAATCTAAGCTTTTTGAACCCAAAGCAGCAAGAACGTCCTGATGCGCAGAGCAGAGAAATTTAACAGGGCCGGGGAGCTCTCTGGTGCTGGCCATGCCCTCTCCTGCACTGCTCAGCAGCACTAGTGGGGAAGGGAGCTGTTGCTCTTTCTTTGCTGATCTCTAGAAGAATTTGGTTTTCTGTACCTCACCCTAAGTTGCCTTCAATTTTATGTCACTTCCTGGCAGTTGTCATATAGTACATGAACTGCTGTGATATTAAACGAAACAAACCCCAGTAATGGCAGCATCTTTCTTTCCAAGTTTGAGTGTTTACAGAAAGTTTGCTGCTTCTTGAATCTTCTGTCAAAAAAAACCCCACCAAAACCCATCTAGAAGCCCTATCACTTCTGTGGTGTAGGGGAAAAGACTTGAGGCAAACATGTCTATGGAAATCCTGACATTGCTGTACAAATGGACATTATCAAATCAAAACTGGGTACAAGTTTTACTGGCATTAAAGTTCAAATCTGTGTGGTTTGGGAGCCTCTGCTTGAGAAGTACGTGAAAATCCTTAGGAAAAAGATTTATCTGTATTTGGATAGAAGGAAAAGTTTACAGCCTGGCTTTGTGGCACAGAAACCTGCTTCTGGAGCTACAACTGGGGAATGGAATTGCTGTTGACAATTCTTCTCATTCATCTATTTACCTGAAATTTGAAGGAGAAAATCTCTTTCAACCAAGCTGGACCATGTTCAAGCCTTTGCTGATAATGCCCGGGGCAAATTCACAACTCTGACATTTAATGAGCACAACTGACCGCTCTGAGGAGTTTGACTAAGTGCCAAATTGATATGTCTGTGGATCTCATCAGTGACTATTATATCTCATTTGGATTTTTTTTTCTGATCTCTGTTAAATTGATTTTTGGCCAGTTTGTTTGGCAATCTTGATGAAGCACTGCAAAGTGGACACGAGATAGGAACAATGCTAAGCAACCAGATGTAAAAAGACAGAAGTGATAAGAAAGCGTATTTGTTTTTTGCTGTTTAAACACAATTTACCAGCTGGGAAACTGTCTTGCAGGTTATACTGCAGTTCCATTAAGCTAATCCAAAGCACAAACACATCACACAATGTATTCTTACAAACACACCTCACGCAAATATCCCCTGCATGCAGGAAGTGATATGGCAGGAATGGCTTAGGCAACAGTTGGTGGAGACACAGACAGGAACGAAGTGCTGTCTAGGAGAAATGGGATATTATGTCAGATATGTCATATCTAGGTAAGGCTACATTTTCCCCATATGTGAGCGATCTCCATCCACCTGTCAGTAGCTGCTCTAAGATCCTGTGGGATCACTGGAGCACTGGCAGACCCAGGGCCAGAGCTGGGATGAAGAAAGAGATGAGAAAAGTGCCAGGAAAGCGGGGCTGAAGAATTGACGTCAATCAGTCACCTGCAGTATTGCATGTATGCCAAATTTGTGCCGTAAACACAAAATTAAAGACCCTAAATACAAAATTAAGACCCTAAATACAGGCAGCTAAAAACCTAAAGTCCTGTCGTGGTGGATCATGACAGATACTGCATTGCTCACTTCTTGAGTTGCAGAGCCTGGCCCTTCTTGTGATATTTGTCCTGCCATACTGGCAGGCTTCCTGTGTCACCCCATTGGTCTCCCCTCCACCAACCAAAAAATTTCTGACTTTCCCCCAGTGATGAGGAGGATGGTAACTGTCAGAAACGAAGGAAACACAGACTACCTGCTGCACTGCTATTGATTTTACCAATGAAGTTACTCGGGCAAGTAACTTCAGGTAGGCGCCACTTGAAAAAACTGAGAGAAGACCATTGATGGCAGAGATCTCCACTGCATCCCCACCCTACTGGCTGGCATACTTCCAGCTTATAAATATTGCCCTATCTTGCACAACCCCAAACCCTTTATGCTTTTCCTATGAAAGCCTCTTCTTTTCCTGATCTGAGAAAGAGAACATGCCAAGCAGAACGGTATAAATTGCATCATTGGGTGGGATAATGTCACCTCTGCTTGCCAGTCATGAAACTACTCCTAGTTGTAATATCAGAAAGTAGCTTCTGAGGCAGTGGGTCCCATTAATTGGCGCTGCTTTGGCCTCTCCTATGTCTACTTTGACACATGCGTGAGATTAAACACCTCCACTCCCACTACTTTAGCCCTTCCCTGACTTCCTCCAGCCTTATCCCCACCTCTTAGCTGCCCTGTCCCTCTTGGCCCAACACCCTGGTTTAGTGGCTGCTCTCCTGCCCCAGCCAGGCCACCTTTTCAGCTCAGTTACCCAAAGGAGAGCAGTGGGGAGTGGGCAAAACACCGGCTCTGCCACTGCCAGCTGGAGCTGGAAAGGTCCCACGCTGCTTGGGGAGCTGCTCCCAGGGCAGTGATGCACTGCTCTCTGCTCAGGGTGCCCACTGCAGGCCTCACCTGGAGCTCCTCTGTCCCAGCAAGGTGGGACAAACCCTGTATAACAGAGGGCCAGGTTCAAGAGCTTAGGTAAGCTTACTTCCACCATCATTGAGTTAATAGCTCTTCTTCAGAGATGTTTTATACCTGACAGTCTGAAAATGTTAAGGATAAAAATGGCCACAGCCCACTATTGGAAAGGGGAGTATTTTTACTTTGCTGTGTAAGATTTATTTCTAGGCTTGCATCTTTGCAAGAAAAAAATCCATCAAAATCGCATCATTCTAATTCCCGTCACACCCTTTTCTTTCTTTTGTCTTGGTTTTAGAGACTTCTAGTTTAATAACTGTTTGCTGTTGAAATCCATGCCATGCAACACCGAAAAGGCTGAAATCCTAGCTTTCCCAAGGGAAAATGTTTCCCCACCCATCCCTATGGGACAGGGCAGCGTTCAGCCACGTGTCTGTTCAGCAGCTCAGGATGCCTCTTGGACATGCTGTTTTCATCTTGTCTCCTTCCCCATGTTACGCTGGACATGGTAATTCACAACCACAGCGGGTTTACATGTCTCCAAATACATGAATCTGTATAGGGACTTCAAAGAGCTGAGGTATAGGGGAATGTGGTGGTCAAACCCTGGTGTATGTATTACGTTATTGCAATCTATTTTTACCAGCTGTGGTCACTGTGTATTGCAACCCTAAGTCACCTCTGAACTTATTGTTGCAAAAATGAAACTGCAAAAAAAAATTAATTGGATCTCTGCAGACTGGCCAAAAAGGAATTCTGTCTCAATATTTATAGAAAAAATAAACATAAACAACTGTAAAAATGTCTTTTTGTTGTCTTTGGTTAAACATAGACCTCCTCTGCTGCTGATCTTTTGGCTGTACAGTAAGTGTCTCAGCATCTGCACTGTGAATAATTGGTGCTGGATTTTTGTGTTTTTTCAGGTCAGTGCCACAAAAATGTTATGGCTATTACGAAGTGCAAGGGCAGACTGCCAGGTTTTGCACCTATTCTTTTGGGCCTGAACCTTTTTTTCACTTAAATCATTTTTACATTAGTGTGTCCGTGCTGAAATGAATTGCTTGAGCACAGTTGCTCCTGATTTGCATCAGTGAAAATCAGAACAGCATCAGTCCACTCACTCTCTCCTTTCTTGGACAGTTTGAAAGAGAGTCAACCCAAATCGACATATTTCTCTAGTTGGTGGAGCGATGCAGTTTGTCATCTCACACAGGTTGCTTTGTTAGCTTTGTTCTCTGCTGTCTGTGCGTGCAGCAGGGCTTTTTCACAAGTTTGCTATTTGATTTTATGTTCTCTCATGCTCAATCTGTCTGACTGCCTTTGCTTTTCAGTCACTGTTTCTCAAAATGGCTCCAACATCCCTCTTTTGCCATCTCAGAGGAAAGGAACAATTGCATTATTGTACTGAGTGAATGCATTTTCTCATACATGTAGCTGAATGGGAGATTATTTAAATATCTTAAACAGTCTCCTAATTGGAATAATGACATGCTAGGAACGGTAGGGCGAGGAGAATTTATATTCAGACTCCTGAATTTCAGTGAATGAGTAATCAACACTCCATCACTTCCTACAAGGTTAAACAATTTTTTAAGCAAATGATTACTGTAAAAACACCATTTGACTGCATTAAAACAACAAATGGAAACCCAAGAATGGGTTTTTCTGGTGATCTTTAGATCACATGAAAGCTTTGTGGGCACCTTAGCAAAGGAGAAGCTGACTTGAAATGCTGTTGGCTGGCTGGCGCCACAGGGCTGCCCCACCACCCCCTGCCCCATGCCTGTCCCAGCCATCCTGTCTCTCCTCACCTTCTGTGATCCTGGCGCTGGTGTCAACACCAGCACTCAAAACCCCATGCTCTGAGCCAGATCTGGGGGGTGATTTGGGTTAAAAAATAACCCAGCAAAATATGTTTGCTTGTCTCTGTGTGTGCATGTTTGAAAGCGGGCTCAGTTTCCCTGTGTGATTCATGGAAACACTGTACCAAGGTCTGTGCTGGCACGAGGGCAGGCAGGAGCAAGGGGGGAAATGGAGCAACCCCAGGAGCTGGGAAGGAAAATGTCGCTAACTGATATTGCCGCCAAATATTGTATCTTCTGAAGCCACTGCTTTAGACAAGAGCAGTCAAATTAGTGCCTGTAGCCTGTTCCTTAGCAAGGTTGTCCCATCTTTACGTCTTTGCTTACAGCCTTATTCTTATCAACAGGTTGCTCATTCTTTTGGTTAGTTTATTGCTATAAAGTCAATTATATGCAGTTGTTCAAAAGTCAGTGTGTAGTGGTCTAATCTAATCTAATAATTTTCCTATACAAAATTTCATTTTCCTGTCATCATATTCACAATAATTACATCAACACTTTTAATCATTTAACTAAAAAAGCCTTTAAGCAGTTCCGAGTGATTAAGCTTTGTTGCCGCTATACTCTTTTGCATCCTCCCGTACTATGCTTTCCTTTTTATTGTTTCTTTCCTGCAAATTGTTTCTGTAATTAATTTCATTGGGCTTGATCTGAAGCCTGTGGAGGTGAATGCACAGGCTTTCATTAACTTGAATAGGCTGCAGATCAGACCTCCTGTAAATGCTTTAATAGGCACGGGTCAAGGACTTGAAATGAAGAACACCTGTTTTACTGGGTGTTTCTATTATTATTTCAGCTAGCTTCATCAAACTAATGATATTGATGCAGAAATGCAAACTCTTGGAGGCCCAACACTGGAGAGTAAAAGTCTATACTACGTTTTTGTACAACAGTACTCAGAAATGCCAACCACGGCACAGGTTGCACTGTGCCTCACTCATGCGCCCAGCAAGAGACAGGCGGTGAGAGACAAACAGGTGGTTTGTGGCAGAACTGAGACTTAAATCCAGACAACATAAGTGCAAGTTTAGTGTCTGTCCCCCTCCCCGCTCCCAGCTACGCCTCCGTTCTGCTGAGGCGCAATAGCACATGTACCTATACAAGTGCAATATTCTCTAATAATTTCCTTGTCTGATAATGTTACAGGAGGCAGAAGATTAATCCAAAGGAAGGGCTGACCCTTGGGTGTTTCTGTCAATCCCAGTGCTGTTTGCTTGCACGGCAGCAATTATGGACTCTGCCACTGACAGCGATGGATAAGTCTTTCCAGTGTTTCCCTGATAAGAAGACTCTCTGCATACATGCATACATAGCTCACAGGGCTCAAAGTTTCCTAATCCTTTTGCCATTCCACTTTTCAGCATTACCAGATGCACTGCAATATGCAGCCTTGGAGGAGCGGCTTGAGCTGAAGGGACTTTTGCTGCTCAGTTTATATGATCCTGCTAGAAAGCAGCCATCCGTGACTGACTGTAGTAAAAACATAAAAATTCCAGCTCAAGTTGAAGCAAGTCCTTGCTCCCATTAATTACTTAAACCAAACCATAAGTGCACCGTCCCTGCTGGACAGTATACCATGCTGTCATGTAACTACAAAGTTAGCCTTAACTGATAGGAGAGCTGTATTTTTTCACAGCAGCAGCATGAACACACGAGTTATCATGAGATGAAAAGCAGGCACTTAGCAGTGTACCCTGAAGTCAGCAGTTCTGGACAGACATATGAGCTGATCTCAGCATGTTTACTTCACAGCAAAACCACATAGTTGTCTTCTGACTGTTTCCACCTCAGGAAAACAAATGTACGTTAACTATCCAGAAGTTTTAAAAACTAAAAAAGCTTTAAAAAAAGTTTAAACCCTATTTTTAGCAATGAAGATAAGTTTCAAATCTCTTCTTTAAGTTCCTCAAACATTTGTAATTCCCCTCTTGATCTAAATTCAGATTCAGTTATTTATGCTGGATTTATTGTCCCTTATGCTTTGGCCACTTGCTGACCCTGTCTCAGAGGCTACATGAACTCTGGTGACAAACAGAGCTTCCTCTGTGCCAAACAGGAAAAATTTAAAACTATTTATCTGATATGACAATACTGATAATAGTGCAGAGAAGCACTTTGGACTTCTCCTAAAGGGTATGCTGATCTTCATTATCTTCTATTTGCACTTCTTTGTGCCCTATGGAAGAAAGATTAGAATAAAGCCAGCTTAGCTCTGTGCTTAGCAGAAATACCAAAGATGATAACTGCAAGGACATGTTATTTACCTGATCAGCAAGAGTGACTTTGGTCACTTTGGTTTTAGTGCAGTCTAACATGTTTTCTGCATAATTATCTTAGACTTCAGTTCCTAAATGCTGCTTAACTCTCAACTGCCAAAATAGGGATTTTTAAATTACTTGCCTCCCACAGTTGGTTTGCAATAGGGACAGGAATTTGTAGGCACCATGCAGATCTGCCTCTGCAAAATAATTTTTCTTCATTAGCTAAAAATCTTCAATAGTCTAAATAAAAATTCTAGTTTAACCATCTCAATTTTGCATAAGGTGAGGCACAGGACAAGCAAAAGGGCAACTGAGGTCACACAGATTGGCTATGGTCATGTGAGCAAGATACAACCATTGTATTCTTTCCTTGCTTGCTAAAAAGCAGTCTCCTGGTAAGGCAGTCAGAGACAGCCACCCCAAGAAGGGAACCACTGGTAATCTGGTTTTTATGTTTCTCAGGGCCTGAAATTGTTTTCCAACGACATCAGTTAACGTCAGCTTTGCCTAATTCTGATCTTATTTACAATGTTCCCCTGTATTTTGCCCACAGGCAAATGTCTGAAGCTTGAACACTTTTTTAAGGTATACCTGTGGAGGAGCTGACGGAAGTCCCAGATGAGCTTAAAATATTTCCATACTTGCAAGAACAAAAAATAATGATTGAATTACCTCACATCCCCGTGTTCATGGGACAGAGCCTTTTTACAGGGGCAACATGAGCTTGCTGTCCTTCCTCTACCTGATGCTCCAGGAATGCGAGGTGGGTTCGGAGGCAGACTAGCAGCCTTGTTGTGCCAGCCTGGTGCTACTGCACTGCTGCTTAACCTAAAATCTCCTCTTGTCTTCACTCTCTGCTCTTGGCAGCTGTGGTAAAGCCTCGGTGCACCAGGTGGAAAGGACTGGCACCAGCGTCAGCGTCTCCCCTTCCCGTCAGGAGACTCATGCCCTCTATTTGCAGCGTTTGTCCTCCANCAGGAGACTCATGCCCTCTATTTGCAGCATTTGTCCTCCCTGTCCAGATGTGAGAACCACAAACGCTAAAGTACTTTGAAGTCTAATGGCTCGGTAGCATACTGAAATGTTAAAAAAACCCACTAAGGGTAGCAGGGGAAAATCATTGTCTTTGAGGCTGCTGCCACAGATATTTATGGTAAAGAAATGCTGGCCCAAATTCAAGGCTATGCCTTCCAGCTTAGCAACTCAAAACAGGTGAAGCACAGGGGCAGTGTGGCTGAAAAAGGAGCTCCTCATGAGTTTGTGCACTGCAGCATCTAGGACACTCATAGACAAAAAAATGCTATTCCAGGTAAGAGGGCAATGCTAGTAATGATCCTAAGCTACTCGCCAGTCTCTCCTTTCCTGATACACTGGCACACTGGTAGTTTCTGAGAGGACCTGGATGTGGATCCTGCCTCCCTTCTCTTTTCCGAACATGCTTCTGATGGGAATGAGCAATGAGCGCTGCTGCGGATGGCTGCGTGGGTGAATTTTCTTGTTGAAAACAGCCACCGTGCAGTTCTGGCTGGAGAAGACTGGAGCAACGATGCTGGGAGCAGAAGTTCCCAGGCTGGGGCACGGCATGACCAGCAATGCTGAACTGCGCTGCTGGCAAAGTGCCCAGGGCCTGACAGCATGCCCAGGAAAAGAGAAAACCCTAAGGGAGAGAAAGCAAAACAGACCAAAAATAAATGCAACCGGAAGGGGCCTGCAAAGCCTCTCTTACATGGGCTGGTAGCTGCTGGCTAGTGCCTTCGGTCCAAGGGTTCCTAGGGGCACCTGGGGCTCAGAAAGCCCTTTCCACCATTGACTTTGTCCTCTCCGGCAGTCCCGCCTGCTCTGGAGATGGTGCATTGGCCTTGGACAAGGGGCAGCCTCCGACATTTGGGCTGGGAATAGCCCCTGTACTCTGGAGCAGAGTCTGCACCACAATTCTGCACGTGAGCAAGCTCCTCATTGCAGTGGCACCTTACCACGTGGACTCGCTCATGGTTCTCTCCAGGCTTTTTGCAGGTTCTTTGTAGAGCTGTGGGCTCCATGGCAAGATGCTGACACAGCAAGTGGGATGTGATAGTGAAAAGGCTTGAGAGGTCCAAGAAATCCAAAATGGCCACATGATAACCCAGCAGCATTAAGTTTGTTGGAAAAAGCAAGCCCAGCTGCTTATTTCTGCTGGTTTTACTAGGTCAGCACTGTATGGGCTGTAACGTTTTTGTTCCTCCATTTCTTTGTTCTAAACATGAATTTCTTGTTTCAGGACATGATGAGGGAGTGGGGTTTGTGTGCTGAAATTTCAGAGAGAGAAGGAAACACCGTGCCTTATCTTTCCAGCTCCTTATAATTACTTGGCTTTCTGGATCTTCCCTGGGGGAGTCTTCACTTCCTTCTGCCAATTGTATATGGAAATTAATCACTCTGATTCACATCCTGGACGCTGGCATCTGCTAATAAGATGTCTGTAAGGGCTGCAGGTGGGGTATGCCCTATGTAGGGCTTCCGGAATTCATCCCAGAAAGGTAGTTAAGTTAAGGATTTCCTCTAGTGCCGAAGTTCACTCGAAAACCTGCCTCCCTTCTTTCTCCACCTCATGTTGCTCATTGCCCCCCTCCTGGACTTCTCCAGCCCTCAGTTTTTTCTTTTCAATTCAGCAGAGCACCACAAAGAGTTACATGGGCACAATGACGAAATAAGGAAAGGACCAGGAATGGCAGGGAGAGAAGTGCCTGTCCTCACTGAGCCTCTCCAAAGGGCTTTTAGTGGTGCCTCCAGGGCTGAAAATACAGGTTGCAAGTGCTTTGGGATTCCCAGGTGACAGTGCTAGGGTCAAGATTGAAGTGTGATTCTCTAATGCTGGGTCGTAATGCAGAAATACTTACCATTAAAATGAGGGCTGTGCCACCAGGTCTAGTCTGGGACCAGCACCCACATGTGGGTCTCTTGTGTGATTTTTGCAGTGAGAGGCCTAAAATGTTGGGTTTTTTTCTCATGGCTGGCTCACTGGAGCCAAGCATCACCTGTCCAGAGCGTGATGAACGCAGCTAAGTCTGAACTGTAGGCTCCAAGACAAAACCATTTTCAATAAGGACCTTTTTATAGCCCACACATGACAAAAAAAACATTTTGGTTACCCTCATCTCTACTGTGTTAGACTTAGACTATGAAAGGCCTGGCAGTGAGCAATGCTGACATAGAGACAGGGGAAAGCCCGCCCCATTCTGTTGTCCTGTTCCTTCAATAACTGCACAGTAGTGTTTGCTCCCATATGTAAGCTTTGGCAGGACTGTAGAGAACAAAGTAATTTAAAGAAACGTCTCCTGAACTTGTTTAACACTTTCTGATGAACCTGTCTGAACTGTACACAATTTCATTGCATGCCATGTGGCTGTCCCCAGTGGGCCGCGTAATGGCGGGAGGGACAGACCACATGGTGTTAACTTTGACACTGGTTTTCGTTCCTCTCAAGCTATTTTGGGGGTCTTTCCTGCTGTCTTAAGAGCTCTTGTGGTTTCTGCCCATATCTGTGGAAAGATCAGCTGCTGATTCAGCTGTGGCTCTCTCACGAAGGGGAACCTGAGTTTGGGTTTTGAGGAGGCCAGGCCAGCCTCCAGGAGCCTTTCCCTGTTCCCAGGGGAACCCCAGAGCCAGGGACGAAGACAAAGTAAAAGTTTTGGTTTCAATTCACTTTTTTAAACCAGTGCCTTTTCAAAAACCAGTTTCCATAGTGACAGGGAACTGTGGCACCATTGTGAAGGTCTAAAAAGCCCAGGCCGGGTGTTAGCCAGAAATTCAGCAGTGCAGCCTGCCCCCAGCCCCTGCTGTGTTCACAGTGGGGCTTTGCTTCAAATGCCTTTCCCACCCACCAGCCACACTTTTAGCTGCCTGTGGGCTGTACTACCCCTCAGCACTACAGCTTTGCTTAATCACAGGTAAAATGAAGTGTTTCCAAAAAAGGGATCTGCTCGCTGGCTTGTGCTTTGGTTGGGTTTAGCTGTATTCAAGCTTACTTTGCTATGAAGGGAAAAGCCAGGTTTGAAGACAGCTTTCAACCATTGTTTCCTGATGCAGACTGGCGTAAAATAACGAAACGTGCTCATGATCATCTGGCAAGTCAGCAGAAGAGCCCAGCTGAAAGCCCAGGACCCATTTAATTCTTATTTACTAGAACGTGCTGCCTCCCTTCTTCCTTTTCACTATTTGTCATATGGAGTACTTCCACCCATGCGTTGAACCCAGACCTCCTAAAAGGGCCTAGGGAATCTCACACAATCATATTTTTCTTCTAATCCTTGCTGTAACACATAAGAAGCGTGCCAGAGTGGCTCAGAACATCCGCCAGGTTTGGCGTAATGCCAGGTGGTGAAGGTTTGCAAGTGACGGACACTGCGACTTATTCAAAGTGCTCGTTTGCCCTCATCCTTCATTACCTGCTGGATTATGTTGCAGTCTGTAGTATGCAAAGAAGTACAACTACAGCACTCTTACAGGTCAAGTGTCGGCTAAAGTTACATGTACCTGTCAAGTGCTCACATTACTTTCAGCTTTTAGGTAATGCGCATTACGCATGTGTAAGAGGCAGAGAAAAGTGGGGTTGTGCTAATTGTACAAATTTCAGGAACCCTTTCAGTAGGTCTGGCACTTATGTCTTTCCTCAGGAATACCTGAGGCCACGGGTATCAGTGAGGGTCTCTGTGGCCTGTGGAGCCATTCTGTGTGTGCCCTGCTTTTCAGCAGACCCAGCCAACCGGACGGGGACAATGACGCCTGCCCAAGGGGCACCGGGACGTAATGGCCCCAACAGGTACTGCTGCGCATGCAGCAATTTCAGAACAGAAAGGAGCCGTGGCATGGAGCCGGCCAAGTCTCTTCTGGCACAAAAGGCAGGGCACCAGCTCGACTCAAAGCGTACAGCAGCCACCTTCTCCAGCCCCAAACCCCAATCCCTTTCAGTTTTATGATAAACTTACATTTTTCTTAAATATTTTACAATCATTATTCCCTTCCTACTCCTCCTGTTTTTGCCCGCATATCCGTGCGACACTTTCAGAGCTGAGGGCACACACAAGAAAACAGAGTGAGATTGATAACAAATGTAGTTTTTGACAAAGAATAATGTTTTGCATGTTATTTCCTGTTAAACCACTGTAAATGGTATACCCAAACAAAAAATTGTCCTTCTGGTGCAAGATTCTAACTCAAATGAAAAAGGCCCTGTTCTATAGAAAGAAAGCAGAAATAGAGGCATATTTAGACCAGTTCTGATAACAATATTGCTAATGTATGGGTAGATGTGGTGCACCAGATTAAGGGTTCCTCTATCCTAAGCCTGAGAGCAGCTAACTGCTGGACAGCCTCAGAACAGGCCAAGAGGCTAGACATATTTGCTTTGTATATTCCCAGCCTCCAGCAACCAGCAGCTCAGGGATTTAATAAAACAGAGGTGAAACTGTGTACATATTGCCAGGACAAACTGAATAAAATAAGAACTGTCTTGAATAAGAAGGTATCTCTTGAAAATTAATCATTAGGGTTCACCAAAACTCAAGAAATGCACCACTCACTGTGATTGCGAGTGAAGGCCCTGTCTTAGGGAGGTATTTCCTGCAAGAGACAAAATTTTCTCTTGTTTCCTTGAGACCTTCAAGTGACCGTACTGAATTGTTAAAATTCCATTAGAAAGTGGCTGCTGGAAACATGTGCAATAAATAGCTGCTAAGATCAATGGCAGTCTTGCTGATTTAAAATCAATGTATTGCTTGCTGACGGTGCTGGCAGTGTTTTCCTCTGGGAAATGTAACAGTGATTGGCTTTAAATAAACATAGTGGTAAAAAATTTATCTGAACTCATTAGTGACTCAGAATGATTTTAGAGTAATTCAGAAAATGCCTGTTGCCCACAGACAAGACTTTGAGCTGATGAGTGACTTTGGATACTGCAATTTATGGCGGGCCACTGGAAAATACCATAGAACAGAGCAGACCTTCTGAAAATGCTCTCTGAAAAATAGGTACTTAAGGTACCTAGACCATCCATTGAAAGCCACCAATCACTTTCAAAAACCTGAGATGAACAGTATCAGGTTACAATGGCTCTAATGACCACCACACACCTTTTCCAGGTCAATTCCTTGCTCCCCTCCCAGCTTCTGGCTGGCACTCATCCCATGTGACACCATGCATTCATGATGGGTATAAGCCCACCAAAACCTACTATGCCCCCCAAAGCTGGTCTCATCCACTAGCCACCAGCACTTAGCTTTGGGTTGGGCTGGGATCCTCTCCCTCTTTTTCCTTAAAGGTTCTCCTTCATCATTAGTACAATTTTTGTCAGATGCTCAGGTAGATTGCTTTAATGAAATGCCCTACCTATATTCTGTTTTGCAATCTAACCATTTAATTGTGTCATGTTCTTTCCCTACAAATCATCCAACAATGTTTCCCAGGACAAGTCTTCACCTCTTTTGTGGATGTTGTAACACTCCAGCTATTACCACCTCCTGGTTGTAAAGAAGTGTATCACTAAATCACTAGGGAATTGATCACTAGACAAATCAGAGCTCTTTTTGGTGGGTTTCTAACCTGGGAAATAGGGTACCTGAGTGAGGAACAGAAATTGTAACTGCACGAGAACTTTTGAGGTAGGCTGTTCTGAATTTTTTAGTTTATTTAAGAGCTTCTGTTGAACCCTTCTCAATTTCTTTTAACTTGTTACATGTTACATGCAATAGTTTTTAAGGATAGTACAGAGATACAAAACTATTTGTTGGGTAACAAGCAGGAATTGGAAGCCACTGTGTAGCTAGATAACTATGATCTAATCGCTATCACTGAAACATGGTGGGACCAATCACACAACTGAAGCTCCACAATTGATAGCTGTAAACCTTTCAGAAGGGACAGCTAAGGATGGAGGGGCAGGTGGGTTACCCTCCATATAAAAAAATGGATTGACTGCACAGAACAGGACTGTCTTTGAAAAACAGCGATGAACAGGTTGAGAGCTTATGAGTAAAAATTAGGGGCCAAGCCAACAAAGGAAACCTTATGGTTGGTGTTTACTGCAGGCCATCTGAGAAAGGGGAGACTGTTGACAAAGCATTCTTACTTTGACTACAGGAAACACTGTGCTCACATGCTCTGATCCTGCCTTGCACTCCAGTCAGCCTGGTATCTCCTGGAAAAGTGGCACAGCAGCTGTAAGCAATCCAGGAGACTCTTGGAGTGCATCGAGGATAATTTCTTAATCCAGGTGACAGACAGCCCGACCAGAGGAGAAGCATTATTAGACCTGTTCCTTACTAACACGGAGGAACTAATTAGAGATGACAAGATTGGTGGCAGCCTGGGCTGCAGTGATCATGCCCTGGTAGAATTCACAGTCTTGAGGGATATTGGCCAAATGAAGAGTCAGGACCTGAATTTTAGCAGAGCAAACTCATTTGTTTAAGGAATTAGTGGATGGGACCCTCCCTGGAAAACAGCCCTCAGGGATAAAGGAGCTGAACAGAGCTCGCAGCTTTTTAAGGGCATTTTTCTTAAAGCACAAGAGCTCTTGATTCCCACATGTAAGAAATCAGGAAAGGAAGGCAAGAGACCAGCATGGCAGAGTAAGGACCTCCTGGTCAAACTAAAGTGTAAGAAGGCAATGCACAGGCCATGGAAATAGGGACACGTATCCTGGGAAGAATACAAGGATGCTGCCTGGATGTATATGGATGAAACCAGGAAAGCTAATGCTCAGCTGGAGATTAATTAGGCAAGGGATGTGAAGAATACTAAGGAGGGCTTCTACAGGTATGTTGGGCAGAAAAGCAAGATTAAAGAAAATGTACCACCAGCACCCAGTAAACAAGGTGGGAGAAGTAGTGACAACCGACATGGAGAAGGATGTGGTACTCAAAATTATTTTTGTGTCAGTTTTCAATAGTAATCTCTCTTCCCACATCTCTCAAGCCCCTGAACCTCAATGCAGGGACTGGGAAAATTAAGTCTATCCCGTCATAAGTAAAGATCAGGTTTGAGACAGCCTGCGGAACCTGACCATACATAAGTCCTTGGGACCCGACGAGATGCATCACAGGGTTGCAAGTGAATTGACTGATGTGGTTGCCAGGCCACTCTCATATTGAAAAGTCATGGAAATCAGGGAAACTCGATTGCAACTGGAAAAAGGGGACCTTCTACCCATCTTAAAAAAAGGTAAAAAGGAGGACCGTGGGAAATACTGACCAGCCAGCCTCACCTCTGTGCCTGGGAAGATCGTGGAACAGATCCTCCAAGAAGATAGGTTGGGGAGGAAAAAAAAATAATAATATATATATAAATCTATCAATCCCTTTGAGGGGCCCCTGACCCTCCTGGAACACCCTTGCTGCCATCTCATCCAGAGGAGCCCAGACACAAGATGAGGAGGGGGCTGGAGACAAGGCACACGAGGGGAGGTCCCTCCTCCTTCTCCCACCTGAGGCCATCTTTCAGGCCACAGACCCTCCTACGCCCAGAAC
>RSEF01000005.1:14317798-14356994 GCA_003993805.1 Himantopus leucocephalus
CCCCCCCCCGCGTCCCTGCTGCTCACCCCGGCCCTGGGCGCGTGCCGGTGCCGCCCCCGGCAGCTGTTGCTCCAGCGGTGCGGCTCCTCGGGTGGCTCTGCTGCTCTTCCTCCTCTTGTCATTTATATTTTTAAGAGAATCTGTGCTACGCCCGCTTTACGTGGAAGACACCTGCTCAGAGCCTCTCTGCTCCAGCTGCCCTGGGCTTGTGCCGAGGCAGCGCCCGGGAGCATCCTCCTGCCCCCGCGGCCTCCCTGCTCTCGCAGGCACCTCCACCTGACCATCCGGAGGTGGCTTTACTGTCCAGGTGACAGCTTGGGCCGGCCACCACGCCGGGTAGACCTTGCCATAGACTGGGCGACCTCCTGCCGAGACCTCATCGCCCCTGAGAAGCCAGTAGGGCATTTCCACCATCTAACAACATGAGATGGGGATGGTGTCACCTGCCTGTCTCATGGGGGAGTCATGATGCTTAATTAACGTACCCAGCAATAAGGTAGCAACTCGCTGCTGTCCTGTCAGTAGGTGATGTGTGTAGCAGCACAGCTGGATTGATGGAGCAAAGCTGGTAACTGAAGTAGCTGTGGCTCACGGCAGGCTGGACCAGCAATGCCAGGTCCTGGCCCTGTAGCTGGAGGGGGCTGTTCCGATGCTGGAAGAAGACAAAATGCTTTCAGCCAGAACAGCAGAGAAGCTGCGCTGTTAGACATGCTGCTTTGCATGTTCCTCTTTCTAGAAAGCGAGGGATTTGTCTGAATACACCGGCAGACTAATGCGTGCTATAAGAATAGCTAACTGTTGGTGGGGAAGTTGTCTGGCGCTTTGCGGTGGCACTGAACACCTATTGCTGGTATCCTGGTTCCCTGCGGATCCATTGTCATCCTGTTTTGAAATACTGTGGTTAATGGCCAGTCCATTGCGTTCTCTCTCGCAGGCAGAAATCCCGTCCCTTCCCCGTTCTTAACTCACAAAGCCAGGGTTCAAAACTTTTCAATTGCTTTGCCAGTTCTCTGCAGCAGCTTGTATTGTCTGATACTTCAGATGAATTTTCCCCCAGTTATTAACGTGTACCTGGTAAGTTCATCAGCAGCCTGGGGGTGATTTTTATCTTGAGAGACAGAGGGAAGTAGCTTGTAAATTATACCATTGTAGTGCCAAAGTCTTTTTTTCTTTTTTCCTTTTTTTTTTAATGCTTCTTAAAAATAACTAAAGAGGTTTGGTATCTTTGTGATAGCTTAGCCATAAGCTAAATTCATCCTTAAGTAATGCTTTTGGTTACAGTGAATTGTGTACATGTACCTCAGAAGTAAAATCTTATGCTGGGACAATACCGGAATGGCTCAAAAACTGGCAGAATTTGTTTCATAATCCACAGGAGGCAGTGCTTGGCTTTTAAGGCTAGTGAATCGGGGTGGTCTTGCAGAGTATATTTCAACTGAGCTTTGAGTGGAGGCAAACGACTAAAGCATGAGTATGTGTTGGGAAGGGTGTATGTAGTTCAGACCGGAAGGCTTCACCTACACCAGAAAGTATGCTTTTGGAAGGTAACTTGGCAGGGAAAATAGGGAAAAAAAACCCAAACAACAGCTTTCTTCACTTGCCCTTTTGACGTGTAAAAAAAAAAAAAAAAAAAGTATTTCTGCTCTGGCTTCATCCCTGACATACCGACTCTTTGCTTCACCAAACTAACGCAGGTGTGAAGCTGCAGGGATGATGAGACCAGGAGCTGTGACCAGAGCTGCAGCTGTTTACTGTGGCTGTAGAGGTGGGAGGGCGCCTCATCCTCCAAAGAGCTCATAAAAAATGAGCTGCAAGCCTTCAGTCTGTTAAGGAGCAGTTCTTTGCACATCACCTTCAGTGGGTTTTCACGTTGCTGTTCCTCCAAAGGAGTGCGTCGGCTGTGCTGTGGTCTGTGACAGGCGGGCTGAAACAGTGTCGTGCAGCAGTGTGCCCTGCCTGGGAGCATGGTGCAGGGAGTGAGAAGCAGGGTGGCTGCACAGCTGGTGGGCTCCCGCTGGAAAGTTGCTTGCTGAGGGGAACGGCAGTGGGCAATTGGTCTGACAACAACTAGGTGCTACTCTTCGGGCCCAGGCCTTATCTCTGTACCGCACTGCCTTTTGCTGTGGAGGTAGACCAGGTGTTTGGAGCCAGCATGGCTGTCGTTGCTGTGACACGTGATGGGGATGCTCTCTGTGGGGGCAGCACCTGAGGCAGAATCAAATTAGCCAGAGGAATTGATTTGTCTACAGTATATGTCCTCTCCCAGTACGCTGCAGCATCAGCCTCAACCAGGAGGACACTAGAAGAGCACAGCCGAGTGACGTGATTTTGCTTCCTGTTTTCAAAGCGATGGCCCTGACTACTTACATGCAACCTGGTCTCCTGTGTCTCCCCCTCTTTCCTTCTTTAGGACAGTCTTGTAACAAGACTCAGAAACCTTGAGCTCCAGGTCTGCTCTGCAACTGATAGCTGGAAGAAACCGTGCAAGGAGGCATGGACCATGGAGAGGGAGCTAGGGAGGGATGGCGGCTAGGACTGCTTGTTTGCGCTGGCTGCCAGGTGTGCATCATGGCCCCGGGGGGGTTGGCATGTCTGCCCCACGTGCAAGGACAGATCGTGGCATTGTGCAGAGCTAGCCAAGCTGTTGTCTCTGGTGCTGCAGAATTCACATATGCTGAGGGGGGAGCACGCCCACAAATAAACGAGTCTGGGGCCAAAATACTTTCTAACGTATTGTGCCAGGTCCTCAGCTGGGATAAAGCTCTGGGGTCGTGCCGATGCCAGAGTCCAGACTTGCATAGCGCTGGGTCGTGGCAGAGAAGATGCATTTGTCTGCCGGTCCTGCTCCAGCTGGTGAGCAATGCTCACTCTGGTTGGAAGTCACCTTGGAGGGAAGATTTCACTGCTTACTCTGCTAGGCAAGCAGGAGCATCCTGCTTAAAAATTATTATTCTTGATACTGCTCTGATTAAGAGCTGCTTTTTCTGCATAAAGCTGTGTGGGCTCAGAGCCTGCAGTTGGAAAGTAGCATTAATAAATGGTGCATTTACTTCGTGGATATGTGAGGTTTAATTCCCTTCTTGTTCAGCCATCACTGGTCTCATCTTAATAAAAGTCCTTTTTTTTTTTCTTTTTCCAGTATTGGTTAAGCAGTTTTTAGCGTGAGCTTGTGGGAGATAGCCCTTGCCCTAAGGACCTCTCTGCCCAGCAGGCATCATGATTGCAGGGGCTGCAAGTGTCCAGGAGATGAGCCTGGAGACACGCATTCATTCTGGCATTTACATAATGCTCCTTGCTCAAAGGGACCTTATTTTTCCCCTAAAGTTAGGGCTAAACTTAGTATAGGGCTTCACACCACCTTAAGGAAAACAGAGCATGCGAAATGTGAAGACATTAATTGGCTGAGAATAGGTCTCTTTTGGGGGTCAGTTATAGATGATACTGGCCTGTGTTTTTGAGCAAAGACGAACTCTGGACTCTCATCCCTACACCACCACGTCCATACCTGACTTTTCTTGGCCTAGCGCAGTCCTATGTGTGGGAGGGAGGTGAAACTCCCTGTTTGGGACAGATTTTTGCCCAGAAGCCATATATTAACAATCTCCATCCCCTCCCTTTCATCCTCTGATGTATTTGCACCTTTAAATGGAGGTAGCTGGGTTGGGGAAGAATATGTTATTTTGGCTGCATCAAGCAAGTCGAGCCCTCGGCCCTTTCCCCCCTTAGTGGGAAGCAGCCAGCAACCCTCCTGGGAACAGCCCTTGTCGACCCTCTGGGTAGATGCAGGATGTTGCTGTGGGGGACTATGGAGGTTACTTACAAAAACTGGGCAAAAAATCTGTAATGTATGATCTGGAAAGGTAATACTGAGTAATAAATACTGAATAAGGGTGGAGAATTGGGTGGGTATCATTTGAATTTCTGAGGAGGGGTCAAACCACACTGATCCGGATGAATATAGCAACCTGATGTAAATCATGTCGCTTAGAGACTCTGCGCTATGGGCAATTGTAGCAGTAGTAGGTCTAAGCATAGTTTTAAAGGTTTATTATTAGATAGTGTGCTCCATAATCCTCAAACTGCTGTTGAAAACAAGAAAGCCAGATCACACTTTGAACTGTTTCAGACTTCGCTTCTTAAATAGAGGATGTATTATTTCTGAATTAATGAATAAAGTCTTAGCAACCATCTAAGTCAGAAGTAACTCAGTGTAGAGAGGTTAATTTTACTTGTTCTCTTTGTTTATACCCAGCATTGTTGCTTTCATTGTAATTTTCCCCATTACTTAAATACATCATGAATTGGGATTTTATTACGCAGGAGGGTTGTAAACATGCACATTTATATACCACATAGACAATTATGGAAATATGGCATTTGTATAAAAACCAAACCAATTTAAGTGAATTATAGAAAAGATTTCTAAACATCTGAACTCCATGAAGAAAGGGAGGGAATCATCACTTCAGGTGGATCACTTTAGCAGGATCTTAGTAATACTGATGTCAGTCACATCTTTTGGGAGAAGTCTAAAAGCTTCGGTCCTCCTGAGCAAAAAGCTGTGCTGATTTATGCCAGCTAGAGCCCAGGCATAGTGTTACATGCTACGATTTATTTTTTCAGACTGAACTTGTGCATTCTTCCTATGACATTGACATTCTTTGCTGTAGCTGTTGCTATGAGAGGGTGGGCTTAGATATGGGTAACGGAAGTTGGAGGCTCGAAAGCGCGGGCTTCTCTCACGCTCTTCCCAGTCCCAGTGTGGCTGCATTAAGCTGTTAGTGCCAATCACTGCTGCAGGCAGTGCTGTAGATTAAAGGCTTCATTAACTCAAGTATATCACTCAAGTCACACATGTCTGTTGTTCAAAGTGTGCTTTGTGCATTAAGATTATGGGTCCAGTTCAGAAGCCTGTACTTAAACATAATTCCTCTGAATGGATAGAGATTCATTTCTTCTGTTCTCTTTTCCTGTTCAACTATCTATATCCAAAATACACTAAGTGTGATAGAAAAGCCAAAGTTATCTTTCTCTGTGGGTAACTGCATAATACTGAGGAAATAATAATGCCAGTGAAATTAGACTCTTAGAAAAAGATGGCATCTGGAAGCTGTCTTCTGCTAGCATGTAGAAACTCTTGAATAGCGAAAAGATTATTAGTTGTATAACTCCCTTCCCTCCCGGAGGCCCAAGTGGCTATTATACTGGCACGTAATTTTCCTACTGCCCTTCATGTCACACAATGCCCAATAGATTTGTCATTACAATAGAGATGTAGGTTTTGCTCACTGCAGCATGCCCAAAATGAAGGTGATGGTTATTGCTTCTTCTATCCTGCTTGTGCACTTCCTATATCCATTTCTTATACTTCCATAATCTAAATAGTGATTAAGCTAATGGCAGGTTTTTGTATGACAAGTGTGTCAGTCTGGAGCATCCTTCCATGTAAAGCTGAACGTGAGCAAGTATCCAGGTGACATGGAGCAGAAAACTGTGTCTAGGAGATGATTACACACCACCAGAACTGCAAGGCGGTAGGTGGGCTGGGCGGGAGCTTTCCTGGAAGATTTCGAGCGTGCTGGGGTGGGAAGGATTTCAGATATCTGCAGAGAGCCTGGGGGCTCACACCGCAGACTCTGACCCAGAATTGCACGGGGCGCAGTTCCTCTCTGGGTAAGTGCAACTTGTGTTATCTCTTGTGTTAATTTAATGTTGCAGGCTGTCTCTTCTATTGCAAATCTGACTGTTAATGAGGGCAGTGGTTGTTTTGATTTACCTTGCTGTGAGCTTATGGAAATGCCTTGTTTTTACCAGCAGGCTACACTTTCTCCCAAAAACTAATTTGTATAGATTACTCTAAAATGTGTATTTTCCAAGACTGAGGGGAGATGAGGCAAGCCATGTTACTGAGTTGGCCTTGGGACTTTTGTCAAGTTTGGATGGTGAGGTTCCATTTTTTGCCCCTCACCAGACACCAGCTTTGGAGACAGATATGGCGCCAGCTGGCATCAGGCATTAAATTTCCAATTATGTATCAGAATGAGTGCATTTCTGCTAGTGCCAAGTAGCCTCTGGTTGAATCGTTGCTTGAGATTGAGGGTAAGTTTGAAGTTAAGCGAGCTGCACCTTTTTCAGCACATACTAGACACACGGGACAGATCCTCCACCTTACTTGAGTCATTTTGTCTCCCATGGCTTCAGCAGAACCGGGCTTGTGCCGGCTGAGAGCCTGTGACCATAGCTTGGCTGCTGTATCCCTATCTGCTTGTGTCTTTTTGTTTTGTTATGGCATAAATCAGAGCCAGCTAGGGTGCTTGGATAGCAGTGCTGACTTGTGCTCCGTTGCACAAGAGAAACTAAGCAATCTGCATGGCTTTTCCCTGCAACCCTGATATAAAAGGAGCGTGATGACAAGTTTATCACTTAATTGATGTTTGTGAAGTTTCCACTTGGCTAATGTCCCATGCATCTGTGGACTTGCACCCTCAATGTAAAGGGCATAACCCTAGAAACCAGCTGCATGCTCATTTGTGATCCTGGTCCGCATTTGTATATACAGCCCGATTACAACAGGGGTTTTGCAAGTGAAACCCTTGATATATTAGTGTAAATCCTGGGAGTGCATGGGTTTGTGTTTGCACAGGTTAATGTTTGCACCTGCCCACCCCGCATCTGTTGAGATTGGCTGGTAAAGTCCAATTTGTCTTCATGTAATTTGTGTCTGATACTGACTTGCACAGGTCATGACATCTGGGCACAAGACTAGATATTGAAAATAAAATCTGTGACTCCCCTGTCATACTTACCTCCTCTTGTCTGTTTAAAGCATATTGGTCCCATCATAACATGAGGAGGGCTGCTGCTTTTTTAAAAGGTACCAGAGCGGCACCTCTCTAAATACACATCTTTCTTGGGGTACATTGCTATTTTCCCTTCTAATTTTCTTTAACATCAGTGTTTCACAAGCTTTTGGCCTGCAGGACATGATACGCAGGTAGAGGATTTCATTCAGCTTTCTATTAGGCGCAAGACAAGCTGAGCTGTTCCTCCTGGGTTTGCCAGCACAGCCCTGCTTGCTTGTGCCAGATTTTGGTGATCTTATTGCAGCCCCTTGAGAGGATTTGTAGAGCGAAAGTCTCTAGCATAGAGCTGCCAGCTTTCCCAGCCTCTGGAAGCTGCCTTCCCCTCCTCTCTCTGTTCTCCCTTCCTGTTGCTTTTGGAAAAGCCTCACCTGCCAGGTGTATACGAATCTGGTGTGTGGCCAGAAAGGTGAGCCGCAAAAGTGCCTTTTGGGTGCTGGAGGCGGTTTCACCCTTGGCACATCTTTGGGAATGACTGGTAGGGCTAGTACAGCCAGGCATGTGCCACCTGCCTTCTCTGCTCTTTAGCTGTTATCGTAAGGGGCTGTGACAGCACCAATGCCTGCAACACGCTTCATTTAGACCTGCATAGGCTCATCGATTGTAGGAAACATGAGGTCTTCTCTGCTGAAGAAATTGCTTTTGGATGGAAGGCCTCTGTTTCCTTCCAAATACCAATCCCTACCGGCAAAGCAGCATGTGGCAGGGTGAGGCTTTGCCAAGTGCCCGTTTTTACTGAGCGCCCAATCTGCATCCCTTCTGCTGTGGTTGAGCGATGGGGTGGCTGGGGCCCTCCAACAAGTACATAAATGTTGTAGGGGGGTTGTGGGGTGCAAATAAGGCTGGAAATAGGAGATTGAAGGAAAAAGGTGGATTTCAGCTGTGGGGACAAATTACTCTCTGTGCAGATCCCTCACTGTATAGGGGCTTAGCCTGCCCTTGGTGCTCACAAGGAAAGAACTGACAGTTCTCCGTGGGGGATTTTATTTTGGGTCTGCACCCATCTCAGAGAGACTGGAGAGAGAGGCCCCAGTCTTGCCACACAGCTTGTGGGGCAGATGCTGGTGTGTGGCATTTGTCTGCAGCGATGAACCTTGCAAGGGGGTGCTGCTTTCTGCTGTGGCCCCATGCCCCACAGCCAGCACGCTGGGCTTACCCAGCCCCTCCAAGGTAACGCTTAGAGCAATGTAAAACCTGACACTGCTTTTTCCTGGGTAACAGAAATCTGCATTCTCTTTCACAGAAGAGTGTGATATAAATAATGACAAGTCTCCTGAGAACGTGTGCTTGTAGCCTGGAAACGATCTCCAGGATGGGTTGCGGAGACTTTTCCATAAGCAGTAGAAATTTTTTATCTGGATTTTAGTGTGACAAGCCAAATATCTGCCCCTTCCCTTGCTGAGAGGAATTGCCTGAGACAGCCACCCAGGGTGCATCCCAGGGTGCTGGTTGGCTCCTTAAGCTCCCTGTGGCTTCACAGCATCCCCCTGAGGAGACGGGCAGCACTAGGGGATGAAGACCCACCTGACCTCACTCACCGAGGAAGGGTGCATGCCCTTGCAGTGGCAGCACTGCAGCTCTGATGAGCAAAGTGAAAAGACAGATCCATTTTGGTACAGGTTTTTAAACATCTGCAAGGGCTTCTTTTGTGAGTGTTACAGCAAAGAAAATGTTCGGAGAGGGTTGCTTTGTGCTATGCAGAAAGGAAGATCTGGAATCCCAGGAGGGAAAAGCAATCTTTGCTCTGAGATAAGATGCTGGCAGGCAAATGCTAGTTTTTTTTTCATTTCTGAGAGCCAGTGGACTACCCTGAAAGTATTTGTCTGTGACAGCTCCTTCGGCCCTGCAGAGCCATTTGAGTTCCTGACTGGTTTAACATTGTTGGTCATTGGCAATGGTACATTGCCGACTGCACTCAGAAGGCAATTTCCAAAACTGCTGACAGCTATAGGATTGCTACAGATGTAGAGTCAATTATTACCACTGCAGGGTAAAAAATGTTTTTTAAAATAGCCCTGCTTGTGGTCCTGTGCTAGTCTGGTAGACAGGACAGATGATGCTTGGTAATGGAAAAAAGGAAACCCATCCCAAACCAAACAAGACCTAGCAAAACAACATATATCCAAGCAGCGTCTTCAGTTCTGGGTGAAGTGTCTGTAATTTGATTTTTATGAGTTAATATCTGCTAAAGAAAGGCTTTGCCATCTTGAAGGCTTCCCTGAGGTCCTAGGAAGCCAAGGGCAGATACCTGAGTGACTTTCTAAAGTATTGGCTGATGTAGCAGTATCTCACTTTGCCTGGGATCAGGGTTCCCTGCTGATAACAACAGGTCCTGCATAGCAGAGGCAGGTCCTGGACACACTGTTGCACACTTTGTTGACCACAGTTAGCCATGCTAACCTGGTTTCTTCTATTCAGTCCAGGAGATACCTTTATGGATGTTATAACTTCCTTAATTGCTGGAAGGAGCACTGTGGCCCAGTGTCTCAAGATAGCTTTGGGCAATGTTGTGGTTAAAAAGGCAAGGAGCAGGAGTGGGCTTCTGATGCAGTGTGTGGCACAGGCAGTGCCCCGATGCGCTGGGGATTATTTCCTTGGCTCCAGAACTACCCGCCTCTACTTCAGGCCACTATGGGACCATTCCCTCACATTTCTAAAGCCTCCTTCAGGAATCTGTTGAAGGTGAGACTCCAGTTTCCTATTTGTGGCTTTCCCCCATGCTATTTTTACATCCCAGGTGTTTGCAGATGCATTTTTTAACTTGTGGGCATAGCAGCACAGAGCTGCGATGTCCAGGAGCTCCCAGGTCACATTGGCTGCTGAGCCAAACTGGCCTTGTCAGCAGCTCCGTGAGCACAGTCAGTGTGACTCTCAGCACCCAGTGTCTTTTAATTTCTTCATTAAACAACAAGACAAGACAGGACTGCTGTTGTATTTGTATTGCAAGCTTTGCTAGTGTGGGCTTTGCTACTTCTATGTGAGTGGCAGTTTGGGTCCTCCTGCCTTAACTTGGGAAGGGGCAGAAGCAAAGGCTGCCTGCCACCTTTGTCTGTTACTGCTCGTCTCCCTCCCTGACCACTGCACAAGAATTAATGGTTGCAGCTATTTTGCTGTCCTCTGGAGAAGGCCTCAAAGCTTGTCTAATGCCTATTGCTTTTACCTTCTCAGGCCATTTATTTCAATATCCTTCATACATTGTATGTTCAGTGCAGTTTTCTCCTAAAACCTATGCTAGAAAGTCCGCTCCAGAAACTTACTCCCCTACAACAGATGGTAGCGGGGTTTGGTGATAGATCACAGCGTGGCTAACGTAAAGCACTGGGTAGCACGGACTTCTCTTGAGTAGTGGCTACGGCTCGGGACAGACAGCAGTCTGTGGTGGAGAAATCGCACTCGGAGAGCAAACATCAGGAAAGAGACCTTTGCAACAGCCGCGTCTGCAATCTCGCATTGCTGGCACTCCCATGACACGATGAGCCTTGCTCACGTGCTCCCCAGCTGGCTCGGTACAAAACGTCCCGTTCTCGACGCTTGCCTGCTGCCGCTCAGCTGGGTGGCCGTGCCGTGCACCCCCTGTGCCCAGGCGTGCTGCCGCGCTGCAGGGAGTTGAGCTGTGGTTTTCCCTGGGAGAGGCTGGTGCAGGCAAACGTTGCCCTGCTGCCAGGTGGCTACGGGGAAACTGCCGCTCCAAATTTCCTCCCTTCTTTCTGCGCCTGGGGGAAGATGCTCATCTGGAAGATTTTAACCTCAGTGCTGATAGGTTTTCATTCCCCCTGTGGTTAATCCAGAGATTAGGTTGAATGTGACTGCAAGTTGGGCAGAATTTTGGCTTGGAAATTGAACTTTTTGTTGCGGTTCTCGTTTCTGCGTGCAGCTGTGTGTGAAGCAGCCCAGCCCTGCACAGGGGCCCTTGTCAGATGCCTGTTTGATTAATCCTCACCCACTGCCTGCTCCCCCTTGCCTCTACCAAAGGGCGATTTTTCTGATGCCAAGAACTTGTGCAGCAATATATCTGAGTTCACCACCCAAGGACTGTGAGGGCCTGTGCCAAATTTTTAATTGTATTTTTCTGGCAAAGACCCATAGCTTGGTCTTAGGAAAAAGAAGTCAAGTATTTCTAGCTCTCAACTCTGTGTCAGTCTGTTGTGGAGCAAAGCTGTGAAGTGTGGATGGAGCTTACTTTGCTTAACTGGAGAGAGGAAGAGAGTACCCAGACTGCTGGGGTAGAGGGAGGGATGAGAGAAGCCAACAAACCAGCCCCGTTTTACAGGAGGAGTTGAAGAGACCCTGGCCGTGGAATAGCTGCCTTGGACCCCCTGTTCCTGCCACATGTGGCTGAGCTGGGAGGATGGTCCTTTTGCAAGTGGGAAGCATTCAGGCTGAGCCCTGTTACTTCTGGCTGGCACTGAATGATGGGGGCTCTCCTGTCAGACAAACCCATGATTTTTTGACCACTTGCGAACAGGTCTGGCTGGACAGCCAAGCATGAGCTGAGTTTCACTGCGTTACCCTAGCTGGAGAAATGGGGGCCCTGAGTTGTGCTGGGGAGTGCCAGTAGCTGCAATAAAGCACCACAAGGCCTGGTGGAACTCACTGGATGGCATAAGCATGATGGAGACAGAGGATTATCAGCACACATATTCTCCCAAAGGCAAATCATGTACCATCTTCCAGGTGATTTATTAGCTGTTATACAAGCCCATTTTAGATGGAGCCTCTACAGTCTTGTCTCCACTTCAGGGGAGGAGGGTTTATTTATCACCCTGAATTTCCTGTAGCACGTGGAGCCTGTTCAGGAGCTATCTGCCTTGGATGCCTGGCCCGTGGCACCTCCAACACAAACATAAAGCCTCTTATTAATTGCACAAATACGTTGCACCAACACAGTATTTCAGGCAGGTTGATTGGCTGGTTCAGTAACTCTTCACCACCCTCCATAAACAAGCACGTTTTCTTAGAATTTTATTTGGGAACAACTTGGGGCATGTATGAGCCAGTGCCTTCCTTGACAAAAGGCAATTGGTTCTCCCACAGGAGCGTGTTTGCTCCTGCAGGAGAGCAGAGTTGGAGGTGAAGAGCTTTGCACTCACCTACACTCGCCAGAGTGTACCAGTTGGGGCTGTCCCAGTCAGCCCTAATATTTCAGCAACCCTGTGGAGTGAAAAGCGTCGGCCAGCTGGCCCCATTACGTCTCATCTGTTTCCTCCTCTCTCACCTCTACAAGCCGCCGAGGAGGGATGCAGAGCTGAACGGAGAGAGTGGCCGCTGGGGCCTTTGCTCTGTGCCCAGGCAAGGGCACATACCAGGGCTGGTTGTTGCGATGGCACTTGCGTCCACCAAGGATAGGGAAGATGTAAATGGTGAATTTGGGTACCAAACAGCTAAATCCTCCCTGTTACACACACATCTGCCACCCCCCCCACCCCCCCGCCTAAAAAATCCCTCTTTTATATCAGTTTCAGTGTGTACACATTCAGAAGGCTTGATGTTGCACCATCTGAGTAAAGGTGGGAATGTGCGAGCAAGTCCAGGAGGATGGTAGCTTTGCAGCCAGCTCACGCGGGTTCATGGCTAGGAATTGCCCAGCAGCACTGCGTTCCTCCGTTGTTCAGCCAAAGCTGATGGGTCGTTGAATTCAGTGGAAAATCGTCTGTCTCTGGCTAGGATCTGTGCACACATGGGCTTCTCCTTATGGTCTACTCCTTTTGATTAAGCACAAAGATGGGTCTTTTCTAGGCTCAGCCTGATGGGGAATTGTGTTGGTTCCCTGTTGCTCCATAGATGAGAGCCTGTTGCACAGATATATACTTTGTCCTAACTGTGGTCCATCCCCAGGCTGAAGCAGCTCTCCCTCTGTGACTCAGACTGCACAGAGGTTTGTCGGTGCCTTGCAAAGAGCCACGTATTATGGGAAATGAGAAACACGAGCCATGGGCTTGCAGTGGCAGCATAATACGTGGCAATAAAGCCACATAAACATTTATTGGTGCACAATCGGGGGTAAGAGCTATTGTCACGGTAGGGCAGAACCAAGGCAGCATCCACAATGCAGGATGCCAAAAGTCAGGAGAAACAGCTCAGCCATGGATACACAAAATGGTACTTGGCTAGCTAAGGCTACCGGGAGGGATGGGTGGAGGACAACGGCCCAGCTTTTTTTGGCCAGTGCGCACAGGCATGCTGAAGTGTTGCTCAGTGGAATAGCTGGGGTATTATTTTTAAAACACTTTTCCTGGAAAGCAGCATTTTACAGCCCAATGGGCGTGAGCCATATCCCCACAGCAGGTTGGCACACAGCTGGTGTCTGGAAGAGGCTGTATACTCATTTTCTTTGCAGGCTGATTTAGGGGTCTTGTGGAGAGAAGAGCATTATTTGATGCTCCACGTTGTTTCCTGGGACCAGTGCAAGGCTTAGGAACAGTGAACTTTGTCCAACTTTAGCATTTCAAAGCAACAAGCTTCTGACATTCTTCTGTACCTCAGGAGCCAAATGTCTCCCTGCCTGTGGCAGCTGGACTTTTCTTCATCCCACTCATGATATAGACACAGACAACTGACTCTAAACTGTTAAAGAAAATCAGGGCACTGTCTTACAAATGTAGCCATTCCTCTGTGGATGCAGCTTATTCTGGGGTAGAGGAGCTAGCTGTAAATTTTTTGGCTCGGTTATGTGCCTGCAGCAGTCAGAACAGGCCGTCTGTGCTGCTGAGGAGCAGCAGAGATGTTCCCCAGGTCATACTCCGTAGTGAATATTGGTTTATACATACATGAATCATGAGCATTTCCTAGTGCTGCATAGCAGGGAGGTGCAAGAAGAGATCATCCAGCAGGGACCTGTGCACTCTTGGGGGAGAAACCAGTAACTTGTGGATATAGCTTAAGAACTGTTGTATGAAGTTTTTGGTCATCTTTGTGTGCTACATCTTGTATTTTGCACATTGGAAACTTTTTGTCAGTCCTTATTACCCAGAGTTACTTCTTCAGGTCTGCCACTTCTGTAACTGTGTTTCTTCACCGGCTAGCCTAACGTCTCAAGATGTCTTACACCAGTACCAAATCACAGTGTGGCTGGAATACTTGTGTGATAGTGTCATCTGTTCACTGTTGAACAACAGCAACAAGGAAATGAGCAATATTTCAAACTGGAGCAGAATGAGAACAGACAAAACAAGAAGGGCTACTGTAAACCTATGAATCCCTGGCAGGGAGGTGGGTATCCAAGCCCTGAGCCTCCAGAGCGCTGCATGTGCCAATACCATGTTCTGTTTGAAGATCACAGAATGGTTGAGGTTGGAATGACCTCTGGAGATCATCTGGTCCAAAATCTCTTGGTGAGAGCCAGGATACAACTTCCTCCTAGTCTGCCTAAGTCTTGGAGGGTTTCTTTGGATTTGGTTGGATACAGATAATTTAACAAATGATATTTTCACTGTAATTCCACAAATACAGAGATAGTGGCTTTACAGAAATTTAAACTAAATTGTAAAGACTCTAAGTAACTTAGTAGTCATAGCAGTTGAGAAAATGCCATAAGTTATGCTCAGTTTAGAAACTCAAAACCTGGAAATACTGCTTTGTCATTGTATTAAAGATGTTTTCTGTACTACATTTCAGCACAGAGTAAAATAGCAGTGGAAGAAGAAAAGAAGCGGGAGGAAATATGCAATAGAATTTGTAACAAAATAGCAAAACCCAGCTTAAAGCCATGATATTCACATACATTAGCAGAAAAGATCTTGTCACCTGCATCAAGTGCTTCCTTTTCCAACACCATGGCACAGCCCCATCTCACATTCTGTCTCTGAGACACAGGTGCAAAGGAGATGGGTGGTTTGATGAAATTTATCCATGCAGCCAAGAAATAATGTTCCCTTCCCTGAGGTACAGGCAAGTCCAGTCATGGATTATATGCTTGGCTTTCCTCAAGCCACAGCCTCCACTCGTGTTGGTACACAGTTTCCCAATACCAGCCTTGACTTGTCTTCCAGGTGGCAAGTTGCCCCATCATCTCTTCCCAAGCCTCAGCCACATGTCCAAACAGAGGGCAATCCCCCAGCCTCACCCTCTGGTTGCCTCAGTTTTTCCTGGGAGTCTTGTCCCAAGTATTTTCAGTGCCACACCATCGCGGCAGGATGTGCTGCCCAGCCCTCAGCTGTGCGCGTACCTCTGTCTTAGCAACTGGTGTCCCTCATGGGGCACTCATTTTGGTCAGAGCCATAACAGGGGCTCCACTGAGCTGCAGCATTCAGTAATGGGCAAGGGCATGTTTGGAAATAACTCATTTGAAGTATACTTGTAGAAAAAGTGTAAAGGAATAAAGTGTTAATGATGAGAAGCCTATAGCCCTTCTAGATATACCAGATTATTCTCATATGAGAACTCCGTAACACTGTAAATTCCAGGGTTATGGATGAGTAACTGAGACTGGAATCTGATCCCTTATGCCTGAAAAATTCCTTAATTATTATTAGGATGGAAATAATACAAACCATTATTTTAATTTAATGCTGGCTGGTCTTGGAAAATTCACATTGAAATAGTAAGAAGTGGTAATTTTAAGTTTACCAAGCAAACATAATCTTTCTGCACAAGTGCCTGTCTTATATTCCGTAAGGCAAGGTTCCTGGGGAAAATGACAAGTGTAATTAAAACCTGTCTCATCATGCATGCACACAGGGGAGGGCAAGCTGTGACTGTAATGGTAACTGCTCTTAGCAGGTGTTTTTCTTTTGATATGTGGTATTAAATAAAACTTCCTGTGTTTATTAACCCAAATACTCTTCTGTATGCTTCTAACAGTGCCTCAGTGTTGCAAACAAGGCTGAACTTGAACTATATCTTTCAGTATAAGCTTTTGTCTTCAGAGGTACAAAACTACCTACCTTAGCTGAGACTGTTACAGGGAACTGGAGCACTGTTGATGCTGCAAATTCTTTTGCATTTTTTAGCTCTGGAGGTTGTTAGTTTTCCGTGCTGAAGATCTCAGGCTCGTTACGGCATGGTGGGGATCCTCCACAACTGGCAGGGAAGAGGAGGAAACCCTTCCAGAAGCGCTGTCATCTGTTGCCTGCAACTGTGAGAGGATGAATATGCTCAACTACATTTTTAATAAAAAAGAGTCAGAAAGGCAGGAGGCACAGCTGGAGCCAGGCAGTGGCTTTGGGTGGTCTGAGCCTGATGTGTCACTTCAGAAGGGCAAGGTGCTGGGTCTGAAGAAGGGGGAAGCTTGGCTCCACTCCTCCCCCTTTGATATTTGATAGTTTCCAGGCACCCCTAGTGCTGTGAGACTATGTGGGCTTTTATGACTTTTATTTCAAGTTCATTTGTTACTTGCTGCCAGAATTCTCCCAAGGAATATAGACAAGAAGTGGTAAATGGTGATTAATTTAGACAACCTAAGTAGAGGACTCGCGACGGGCTCCCCATGTAATGCAAGACAGTTAACGACTTGCTGATGTCCTTTTGTGAGTGAATTGTGTAGCCTGGTTGTTTAATGAAGTGTTTAAAAATTGTGTTGGCAATAGCCTATGAATAATGTATACAGGAATAATGAAATACCTTACTACTAAGAAACTGCTGATATGCTGGGGAAATTTCCATCAGATGTGAGAACAATTTTGAAAGCACTGTCTTCTTGGAATGCCCTTTATTTATGGTCTTGCTGCTTCAGAGATTGCATTCCCTTTTTAGATACTGCATGTGAAGATGCCCTCCATTGCCTCTGCTTCTGCCTCCCAGCTTCACCTGACTCCCTTTGCTTGTGTCTGTAAGAGCTCCTGAATTTTGATGAGTTTAGGTTTTATTAACTGAGAACTGTAAGCACAGAGATATCTGCTGTGCAGTCTTCAGCCGTTCTAGGTATCTGCACCGAGGGACATTGCATCAAAGGAAGACAGACACTGGTTTTCTGTCATGGCAATGTCCCACGATGCAGGAAGCAGAAATAGGACCAGTGATTTGGAAAAAAAGACCAATGTTTCTTTTGCAGGGTTTTGGAGCATGGACTCCTTGTGTGAGATAAGCAACCCCACAGTGTCATACATGGATGTTCACATTTTGATGGACTTTGCAGTGTGAACCCAGCTCTGATGCCTCTATTTTTTCCTCTGTATCCTCCTCTGCGAAAGGCCTCTGTGTACTTTTGGCCATGAGTAGTGGGAAGTCGTGTTACTAAGCAACTACATCTTGCTTGACCAAAGAAATAAGAAGATTGAGAGTGAACCTTTGCTTGCAGGGGAGCTCTGGAGGTTGCACTGCCTTAGCTGCAGGAGGAAACAGACCTCCTAAAAAGACCCCAAGGACATAGCTCAGGCAGGCATGTGAGGCAATCACAGTCTCTTCCTTTGTTGCTTGTTTTGACCTTCAGCTGTACTCCAGGAGAAAATAAAATCATCGCTTTGTTTCTCATGCGGGGTTTTCCCCACCTGCATGGAAATGCAGAAGTATCACAGGAGGGCAGGTGAACACAATATGTATCTTATCACTGTCCAGAGTGGTCTCAGCTAAGTGTGTATTCAGAGCAGACCCAGCTTGTGAGTCTGTAGCTTTGGGCCCTGCCTCTGCTGTGGCTTTGTTATGAGTAGCCTAGTGCTCATGCTGCATTTTTGTGTCTGGATTTACACAGTAAAGCCCTGAGTCAAAACATTTGCTGCAATATGGGCAGTATATTATTAGTGTAATGGTAGAACAAAGCAACATGTGATTGATGTTGATATTAGTCAGCTGAGGAAGTGACACCCTCACCTGGGAGGTTGATGTGATGGGTTTTGAAGTCACGTAGTGATGCCAACAGCAAGCTCCAGGCATGAGGCTACCGGGCAGGAGAGGGAATGGGTTAGAAGAGAGGTTGTATCCTCAGGGTGATCTGCAGCTGGCTAAGCAAGAGGATTCACCAAAATAGGAGGGAAGATTTGCACTTCTGTTGGCTTGTTTGCTGCTGGGATAGTCCCGGGGAGTGCAGTATTTTCACAGCTACAGGAAAGGAGGTGTGTAAAAGGGGTTAGTCTAAATACAAGATAGGTAGCAAGGACCACCAGATGAGTTTGACTAATGGCCTAAATGTTTTCAGTAGAACAAATAAAGAGAAAAGGAATCTAAAACTTCCGCCATCTCTACCACCCAAACCCCTCCTGCCAGCCACGAAGTGTTTTCAGCAAGAGGGTCACAAAGGTCTAGGCTAAGGATCATGGTCAAGTTCAACCAGCCTTTCTCAGGGTAGAAACACTGCTAGCTGACAGTATTCATGAAAGAGCGGCTTTCAGAAGGAAGGAGACAGTGCTGTTACACAGTTTATTCCACTGATGCTTCTGATCATCCTACTAATCTCTCTTTTTTTAATGTTTGTTTCTTTTAGGTGAAGAGTGAAGGCCCCAAACTGGTGCCCTTCTTTAAAGCCACTTGTGTCTATTTTGTCCTCTGGCTGCCAACTTCCAGCCCCTCCTGGTTCAGTGCCCTCATCAAATGTCTGCCCATCTTCTGCTTGTGGGTTTTCCTTCTGGCTCATGGAATTAACTTCTTAGTGTCACACCGGAGCGCCAGCCGCATCCTAGCAGGACTCATATTCTCGGCAGTGGGAGATGCCTTTCTCATCTGGCAGGAGCAGGGCTACTTCATTCACGGTGAGTGCGGTGTCAGTCCAAAAGGCGTGCCACAGTGTCCGGCTGTTACCCTCTTTATGTAGTGATGAGTTGCTGGGCCACATGTTTTGTTTATTCCTGTACAGCTTGAGCCCCCAGGCAGTGGGAAGCACTCATCCCTTGACTAAAATCCATCACGGTTAGAGGAGTGACACCATGGATGAGTCTTTCTCTTGAGCTTCTCTTGAGGTTAGGGAGGTTGGGGCAGGTTTGGTTTCCTGGCACGTGGTCACAGCATCACAGGTGGTTGGAGCTGGGAAGGTGGCATGGGCAGAATCCCTGGGGAAGAGAAGGAAATGCTCATGGCACTCAGCAGCTCCCATGAAGCTACAGGAAGTATCTTCCTCCTATCTCTCTGCAGGGAGATCTGTCAGCCCTTTGCTACAAGGATCAGAAATAGGGCACATGGTGCAAAGGTCCTCAGTGGAGAACAGGTGGAGAGGACTCTTATGTTTTGATAGACAAGCCCGTAGCCTGGGGGAGGTGTTTAAGTGGATGCTAGAAACCAAAGCATAAGAAATCTTGTCCTAATTGCAGGTTCATCAGTATGAATCATGCAGCCTGTTGTACAAGACATGTCTGTTTTGCAAGATGTGAATTACAGGCAATCAAGGACAAAACCTTACCACAATGTCTGTCTTCTCTACAGACAGAGCCCCATCTCTCAGAGCAAAACAAGCTTGTTTTATTTTGTGAGTTTGCAGACTAGAACATATTGATTTAGATTAATCATTTAAAACCACGTTGAACCTGCCTGCAGCAACACTCTCCCTGGCCTTGGACTGTCACAAGAAATCAGCAGCAGCTGAGTCCTTCACTAAACTGTCTGGTGGGGTTTCTGAAGTTAATTTAACCAGCAGAGGGATCTCACTTAATACCCACCGTTAACTGGCTGCTGAGACTGTCCCACCGGAAAATGTGATGAGACAAGGGAACTTTTCTGACTTGTGCTGTTGTCAGCTCTGAAAGTCAAAGGCTTATTTTTGCCCCTTCTCATGAGGTCGGTATTTAGTTTTATTCTGGGATTCCCACAAGCTCTTTCTTTATGAGAGGGAAGTGTGTGCAATGCCAGATATGAAAGGCCAAATGCTCTGAATCTGGTTTTAATCCTGCTTCCCAAGGGCTTATCCCAATCTCATTAAAAGTTCATGTAAAAATTTTTACTGACTTTGGTGGGGTTTAGATTAGGCCCTGAGGATTGGACCTATCTGGCTGAACCTTGGACATGTTGCTGGGGAGATCCGTCCTTCTCCTGGGGTGCCATCCCCTCTGTGCTGAGTGTTGGCATTCCCACCAATGGGCCTCCTTCTAACAGGGGTACCCAGCTCAGCGCCGGTCCCCTCAGCCCCGCTGCTTGTACTTCTGTTTTGCCTCCTGGAGCTGCTCCTTGAGCTGTGGCTTGGAAAACATTCAAGGCCTGATTCTCACCATGACTGTTCTTGTACCTGGACTGTTCCGAGCTTCTCCATTCCCATGTAGCTGGGATACCTCCGAGTTCCCTCTCCAATTTAGCACTAGAAGAAGGTCAACCAGTCACAGCAACTCAGTATCTGGTTAATGAGTTTTAATCTGCAAATAAGTTGGATTTTTGACCCTAGTCTCACAACTGAGAAGTTTTGCTTTGTGGGTTTAGAGGCATTTTTTTTCTTAAGGAGAAGAAAAGCTTTCTTGGAGCATTGAAAATCTCAGCCTTCGTCCTGGCTGTCTCCTGCCTGCCTCAGTCCGTGCTGATCCAAGCTACCATCTTCCACAGTGAAGTGTTAATATTTGCGTTTCAGCTGTTAGCAAATAAAGCACACCACCCCACTTCATCCTTCACCTCTCCTGCAAAATGTATTTTCTCCTATTTAAAACTCAGCAGGCTGCTGTTGTTGACAATGGACAATATTCAACCTTTTGACATCATCATTTGTGGGAATTTGAAATCTCAGGAGAATAAGAGGAAATAATAGATAAAAATGTACTTTCTGTTCAATTTCTACGGGTTTCAGGCTGAAAAAAAAAGAGTTGGGAACTGAGCTCATTTGAATAGCTTTTGAGACAATGAGTTTATAAAAGGACATTTGTTCATTACTTTATAGGGAAGTGAGAGCCTGGGAACCTACTGCTGGAACACTTGACGTTTTTTCATTTTTGCTGTTTCAGTCCATTAATAACGCACTATTTTCTGACTAGTGTCATACTGCATGTAGAAGGTATTTTACAGTGTGAACATCCACCTCCTTTGATAACAGGCACTTAGAAACAATTAATGCATTTGGTGAAGAAGACAGGGACTAACAAAAAGGACTTACGGCCAGCCTGAGGGGAAACTCCAGGGCCAGGGAGGGGGAAGGAAGCAGACAGAGAAGAGAAGGGCTGATCTGCCTGATGTGGTTGGGAGGGCCGAGCCAAAGGCTGAGAAATGCAAGAGAAATGCAGCCCCCTTCCTGTGCAGCCGTCACAGGTTTCCCGAGTCCCTGGCTTGATTTGTGGGCGTTGAATGAGCAAACCTAGGAGCGAGCTGACTGTCTTGTTTGTTACCAGCCTCACCATGTGTCACAAAACTCCTCCTGCCTTTCTGGGCTTCTGCTTGGCTGCCACATCCTGTCCTCCTCCTCCTCCTCCTCGTTTCTAGCTACCTGCATGAAGGACAACACTTTCTTCAGTTCCCCATCCCAGAACTCTCCCAGAAGCTGCACTATAACACTATGAACAGCTCTTGTCCTAAATCCCTCCTCAGTTTCCTCAGTGCTGTGCTCATGATGTCTAATAGCTCTGCGAAACATCAACTTCTCGCTGGCTTTCTTTGCATGTCTCTTTCTTCCCCTTCACACTGTCCATTTTCTCCAGCCTCACCTTGCAGACCACATCCCCACTAGCCCCCTCCTTCCTGTGCCTTCCTCTCTCATCCCACCATGGCTGAGCTTTTAGTGTCTGATCTGGTCCTCCTCAAAGGCAGGGAGACACTTCCCCCTCCTTGAGCTGCCTCAACATAAGAGTATTAGGATGAAGAAATGTCTGCCAGCAGCAGGTTTTAGTGACTGCCCTTTACACCACAGCATCATGCTTTAAATGTAAACAAGTGTCCTGCTGGAGGACTCAGCTTCCCAGATCCTTTTCTCCATTTCATGCTTTAGAGTTGCATGAAAACTTTCAGCTACTCCAATAACCCTGCCAGGATAAAGTGGGACAGCCTGCAGCTGCACCATGGGTGGATCTGGGAACCAGAGGACCAGAGAAGCTGGACTCAGTTTGGGGCCCATTATCTACAATTGGCACGACAACTAGTAGTCAGCAGCTGTACCTACACATTGTGACATTTTTTGTCAAATGGATTAGTGGCAAGTGAATAACATATGGGCAGTACCTTCCAACACCCACATCTGGCATTTCTCAGGGGTGTTGCACTTCAAAGGGAAGCCGGCATTTTATTTTCACTTATTGATTCCAGCTAAGGTTCATCTGAATCTTGCAAATAGCCATAAAATTGTTGGCAGATCACACTGGTGCAGCCCCTGAAATATGCCAGCTGCTTCTTTCCAGCTTAGGTTTCTCCTAGCTATGGGCAGAGATGGAGTAGAAGCCAGATTTAGTCCCTGAGTGCCTTTGGGTTCTTGGCTAAATACAGTCAGGCTTTGTGTCTGGGTTTGGAGGGATTGGTATCTTTTTTCGCATTTTGTTCCTACACTGCTCTGATTCCAGCCTTCCTGTTCCACACATCTATGAGCAAAACACTTTGGATAGTTAGAGGGGATGATCTTAGGTCTGCCTTGCCCCCACCCTTCCGTCCAAAACAGGTGAGGAGGAACCACCTGAAAAACAAGCTTTGTTCCTTCTGCAGCAGCTTAGTTCACCTGACCTCTCAGCAAAAAGGCTTGCATCACAACAGACTTGTACTTGGCTGCAGTTGTAGATGTGCTGGGGCTTTTTCTTCGGGCAGGAGCTTGGCACTAAAGCTGATCTCCTATGCACAGATTTTTATATTAAAATGGTCCCAAGTGATCAGTATGGTTCCCACTGAAAAGTGTTAAGGGTTGTAAAACTGCAAGGACATCTAAGCCTGTGCTTGTTGCGGTATATTTAAAACCCAATATAGCCACATGTTTTCTTCTGCTACCAACTGCCAGTCACTGATGAAAGGTCACGCTTGCTATGTCAATGCCTCTTTCCAGGTCTGCTGATGTTCGCCATCACACACATCCTGTACTCGTCAGCCTTCGGCATGAAGCCTTTGGACCTCAAAGCTGGTTTGTTGATGGGCCTTGTTTCCAGTTCCTGTTATGCCTTCCTGTACTCCTACCTCTCAGGCCCATTCACCTACCTGGTAGCTGTCTACATCGCCTTGATTGGCTTCATGGGCTGGCGAGCGGTCGCCGGTGTGCAGCTGTGCAACGACCTCTGGACATGGACCAAGCTCTCGGCCTGCATTGGTGCGATGCTGTTCATGGTGTCGGATCTGACCATTGCACTTAACAAGTTCTGCTTTCCTGTGCCCTACTCGCGCTTCATCATCATGGCTACTTACTATGCAGCCCAGATGCTTATTGCACTGTCAGCTGTAGAGAGCAGAGATGAAGAGGACTTCAGAAAGAGGAGCTAGGTGGAGTGCCAATAGTCTGTGAACAATGTGGGTTATATCTCAGGTGCTGTAGCTGCATTCACCCCTGAGAGAGATCTCCATTTCTCTAGGCACATTGGTGATGTTGATTTTGCTTCTTTGAAGCATTACCTTTGGGGCTTTTTTTTCAATGGCTTTCTCTGAATACAGCTTACTTCAGTGTGGAGTCCACATCAGAAAGCTTAGACTGTCCCTGCAGTAGCTACTCATTCAACTTTTCCTCCTTGGAAGTGCTGTACTACTGCATTTTACTTGTTAGTCTTGAAACTGATGCTAAATGTCTGGGAAGAGGAGGGCTGATGGAAAGGCGGTTTGGCCATGCACTGTGCCAGAAGACTTGCTTTCAATAGTAGGCAGACAAGCACAGATCTCAGCTAAAGTCATCGGCAAAAATGAATTTAACCAATGTTTGTCTCTTTTTGTGCATTACAAACTCAGTACACAAACTGGAGCTATTGCCTCTGCTGAAAGGAAGTCTGGAGGTAAAGTAAAAACAGCAAATCCAGATGAGGGCTGAGCTTTGGAGTCAGTGACAGCATGTGGGACAGCCCCCAGCAGAACCAGAATGAAAGCAAAACACCAAGCAGAGAGCACAGAGCAAGAGGTGCACTGACATGCAGTGCTGTGTGCTTTGATCGTGGCTGATCACTGCTCCAGGGCAGGTCTGTAGGTGCCTGTCAGCGTCGCCGTGTGGCAGAACTAGGAGTCTGGTGGGATTTTAGGGACATCTAAGTAGCCAGGCCAGTGCATTCTCCCCCACCATGCATGTACAGTTACACGGTGTCTGCAGCCACTAGTGACAGCTGAGATGTAATGGGCACGTGAGGAACCTTGATTTTTACAGCAGGACTTTGAGCATGTGTCTTACTAATGTATGTCCTAATTGTCCTTAGTACAGCTGACAGGAATCTAACCTTTATGCCTTTCTTCCCCAGTATCCCAACAAATAATATTCCGTATACTCATTAAGCATTACAGTACTGCTGCTTGCAGTAGCTCTCGAGTCTTCGTGTGAGCATTTCCCATGGTCAAGGCCCTGATTTTGGATGTAGATTGTTCTTGTGTTTTGCCAGCTGGTGGTAAACGATCAGCTTTGCACCACTTGTTTTTGGAAAGCCCCTTTTCAGCAGAGCTTCCTGAAAAGCACCGTCCTGTGTGTTCGAAGTGCCTGCCGCTTCCTTCTTGAACTCACATGGATGCAGTGAGAATGTGAAAGCCATCAGGGCTGGGAAAGCCTGTTTAATTCTGATCCAAATTCTTTGGTTGGTTTGTCTGCCAATCTTCTGAAGCAAGATGACTTCTGACTTCAGACTCTCTTAGAAAGATATAGGAAGAGGTTGCCCTGATTTTTGTCCAAGTTCATTTGAGATCGTATGTATATTTTTTTCCTCTTATTTAGGGTATCTAACAGCAAGCTCTGTTTCTGTTTGAAACTATCTATCTTGAATGTGCTTCTTCCTTCTGTCCATCCTAGGGCAACTCACATGGGCTGAGATGCTCCTCCAATGGCTTGTTTTAAGACACGAGCACACTCAGGTGTGCAAGGGAAGCTTTCTGAGGGTTTCTGCACCTCTTCAAACCAACTCAAATCCATGCATGCCCCAATAGCCCCTTGCAGGTGCTTACACGGGCAGAGCAAACAGTAGCTGCAGCCCTCCAGACCAGCCTTGTGGGCTGAAAATCACCACGGTCTCCATACCTAGCATGCCCAGACCATTCCAGGCAAAAGCCTGGCACCGAGTCCCTGGCATAGTCAGCAGAGAATAAATTCCTTTTTGTGAGGAGTGTGGCAGGGTCAGGGAGCAGCTGAGGCAACCAACTTTTCCCTTGGTGTTGAGAGGTGCTAAGTGGGTCTCCTGCTCCTCCCCAGCCTCGTGTGATGGGATTGAGTGTGGAATAGGCATTGTCTCCCCATGACAAAGTGATGCAGCCAGTATTATGAAAATCTAGGTTAACCATCCTGACCCCGTGGAGTCATCTGCTGCTTTTCAGACAGAGATCAGAAAGGTCAGCTGCATTATTGAGAGGGAAAGCATTGTAAATAGCACAGCCCCATGTAATCTCTTCCCTTTAATGCTGTTGTGTAATATTGTCAGCATTCATTCACTGGCACACCGGGGCCTTTCTGGAGTAAACTGCTACGGGAATTTAGAGCCATAAAACAGCTTCATTCATCAGCATTGCTTATCTCCTGGCCACAGCTTGAACGCTGCAGTGTAGCTCTCTGCGGATGTCACCTGCTGTTACACAGCTTGACTGTTTGCAAATCTCTTCCTGCAACAGACTGACCCAGCTAAGAGGAAATTCTAAGCATTTGGGGTGAACCCCACCATCCTCCCAGCGTGTCAGCAAATAGCACATTTCAGTGTGATTTACAGCTCCTTGTCATGGGCCAGTCCAGCACACTCGGTCCTTAGTTGGCAGTTCTTCAGAGGAGCCCCCCCACCCCCCCGAGCTTTGCTTTGGGGAAAATGCATGTGTGATAAAGTAACCTTTATTTAAAAGTTAGAATTTTGATTTTTTTTTTCTTCCCTTCTAGAAATGAGTAGTCTTCAATGTCCTGAAGATGGCTGAGTTGCTTTTCTATGTGCTTGCTTTGTTATCCTGCTCCACCATCAGCCACTAGATATTTGCAGAAAAGGATCTTTTAAGTGTTATTAGGAGGCCTGCCCTATCCTCTCTACTGGCCATCAGAGGTGCAGTTTCTAGTGGCAGAGGTCTCTGGATGACTGTAGCTGGGACAGCAGAAACACATGCAGCCCAAGTGGCCTGTTGTTCCCTCGCTGTCCCCTCACCTGGAGCGTGCTGGCTGGAACGCATCCTGGCCAGCCACACTGGCTCCGTCCCAGTGCTGCAACAGCTTCAGCCTTCCCAGGAACATGAGGCAGAACCCTCAGCATACAAAGTCAGGGAGAGTCCTGGCTGGCTCAGCAAAGGCTCTCAATCTTCAAAATCTCTCTTCTGCTCTGCATTCCTCCTTTTAATCCATATCACTTGAATGAGACCATTTTCCTGGAGGCTCTTTCCTGCTGGGAAGACACCAGCTGCTGTGGACATTGATTTAACACGATTCTGAACTTCATAAACCCTGAGAAACACTAAGCAGTTGCTGACTGTTAAATTCCTTTTCCTGGGATTAAAACTGTTCCCTCAACCCCAGCAAGGGCAATCTTCACTTTGAAAGGGAGCAAACAAGAAGTGGAAATTACATGACTGTCTGTGGCACTGCCTTTGTGGACCTTCTTATTGTCTCTTTGCACTATAAAAAACTGCGAGGTTTGATTCATTCTTCTCCTTTTCAGGGGTACAGTCTTTGAGAAGCACCCAGTCTTTGGCCCAGGGACATTACAGAGGGAACGAAGCACCCCAGCAGTGTAGTGAGCCTGGCCCCAGCAGTATCAGCTCCTTTGCTTGCTAAGTACAGAGGCTTTCTTTTCACACTGCTGTATTCAAACACCCCTCTGCAATTCCCATCTATGGTCACTTGATGTTAAACACATGGTCCAATTACTTTTTCTCTCTTTCCTTTCTGTAGTTATCACCTTCTTGGAGATCCTTTGGATCCTTATTTGGTCATATAAACGATGTAGCACATTTATTTCAGCCTTGTATTTCTTTCTGTAGGTAGATCCTCCTCACACAGAACTCCTAATGAAGTCAAAGAAGCAATGCTAATTGCAACTGTTTTTTAAATGCTAGTAATGCTTCTGAGCTGTGCCAGTCACACTGATGTCAGCAGGGTGAAGCTTATGTAGAAATGGCGGGTTGAAAAGAACAAAGACAGGGGATTTTATCAGCTTTACCAAGAAAACTGTATTCATGCTTAATACCTGGCTTCATACTCCTCCATACTGAGGCAACTGTAAGACTGATTGGTTTAAGAATTACTCTAACATGGCTTTTAAGTAGATTGCTGAAGGTTTCATGTTGTAATCAGTGGAAATAATTGCTATATTTTTACACAAGTATATAAAATTCTTAGGACAAACTTTGCAGAATTTTTTAGTGGCTCTTCAGAGTTTTGCGGTCCCATAGTTTGACACCAACACCTGTACGTTTTCAGCTTGCTACCGTGGTAATTTTGGGAGCTGTTCTGGAAAAAGCAGATCAAAGCAAACAGCAACTGTAAAGCTGAGTGGCAGGCGCCTCCTACTCTTTGCTTGGTTTCTGGATACAGACAGGGACTCTTTTAAGCAGAGGCATCATCATAACTGTGTTCTTGGAAGCGGATGAGAAAGTGCTGACTTCTCATGACAGAAGTACTTCCGGGTACTTCTCCTGCCTTTTATCCATGCTTGCTCCTGTTGTGGCCTTGGGTAAGTCACTTAAATTTTCTGGGGCCAGGTCCTCATCTGGTGTAAAAAGGCACAAGTGTATGAGGGACAGTGCTATGCCACATTACAACAGCAGGGGACCAGGCCCTCACCCCATTTCTAAAATGGGGTTATTAGCACTGTCCTACCTCACAAGGATGCTGTGAGGATTAATGCTCATACAGTGCTTTGAAGATGTCAAGTGCTATATAGGTCCCAAGTATTATCCTACCTTAGTGTTAAAAATGCTTTTAGGGATCTGCAGGACTTCTCTTAAAGCATGGAATGTGTGACTGCCTTTTCAATTTGCATCAGATGAAAAGCAAATGCAAAATATTTATTCATACTGGTTAACAGGATGGGCTCAGCTGCACTCAAACTCTGAGGAGGCTTTAGCTTAAAAGTCTGAACTCTAATTTCATTTTTGCAAATGGTTTTTAGTTCTTCTAAAAGCCTCAACCAAATTATTAGATGTGAACCTTGCATCCAAATTTTGCAGACTGACTGTTAGCTAGAATAAATCTAATCCAGCCAGAACACAGTGCTGTCACAGTCTGCTATGGCTGTTAAAACGACTAGAACAGAACATGAAGGCATTCTGTTCAACCTTCACCCTACAGAAGGTCAGCTAGGTTTTATGGGACAACTTGCAAAGGGATGTTTAATTTATGTGATTGTAAGTTTTACTGGCTTTAAAATCATCAGAGAGGGAAGGCATCGATGGAATCAATTATGTTGGCACATACTTTTTGAATTACTTCCTTTCCACCTGAATCAAAGAAATAGCAGGTTCTATAGCGATGGAAGTGCTTGTACCACCAGTCCTAGGGCCCAGAACAAAAGCTGACCTAGAAATACAGCTCTAAACCATCACCATGTTCTCAACTAGTATAAAAATGTCACTGTTCACTGATTTCAAATCTGGACCACAGCTAGAAACTACTTAGTTCTGGTAGCACTAGCTGCTGTACAAACACAAATGAAGGCAAGGAATTACACACCAAGGAACGTGAGCGGTGCAAATGTGAAATGGACCATGATTTTGAAGCAGCTGCAGTAAAATCTTATCTTAATATGAACTCAGAAGCAAACACAATGCAAATTTTTGTGGTTTCTTTAAAATGTTTGATGGGGTTTAGTTTTCTTAGTTTGGAGGAACTTTTCTTAATGTTATTTTATTTTTGCTCTTATTGTAAAGAATAAAAATATAGAACTCTAGATAGACTACAAATGAAAAAAGGTGGCCAGTTGGCAGGAATGCCAAAAACTTCTGTGGCCTGTATTGTTTCTGTGGTGACACTACGCTGCTGTAGGATGGCTACTGGAGTGGTGTGACAGCTCAACAGTGAGGCTGAAGCACGAGGCCAGTCCCATATAAGAGGGATGCAGGGGCCGAGCCACCGAGACTGCAGTGGGAGCATGACTGGGCCAATTCGGATCAGTCACAAGACAGAGCGAGCACCTGGAAATAAAAGAAACCTTTTCCTGACAGATAAAAAGCAAGAAACCAAAGCCAGCCCATGGGCCGATGGTGCTGAATCAGTACAAACACACGGATCTAGACCTTGCTTGTGCAGGCTCCTGCCTGACCAGGCCTTGCTCCCAATTCACCTGGGGAGGCGTGCTCCAAGCCTATGGTGCTGGCAAGGTCAGGCTAGCAGAATCTGACGCTTTGTTAAATAAAACTCCAAAAACTAGAAAACAAATGAAAAAAGAAACCAAGCAAGGAAAAATTAAATGCCCTTGGGTAGTTCTGCCTGGCCAGGGCCGCAGACTGGCTGGTCTGTCCTGAACACTAATCTCCATGTCTTGTACCCATGCGAGCCTCTCGCTCCAGCCCCTCTCCCACGCATTCCAGGCAGAGTGCACTGAAAGATGTGACTGAAGCAGCTGCTCTCCCCCAGGGGAGTCAAGCATTTTGCCACATCTGAAAGTCTCTAGCACTTACTTCCTTTACCGTGATTGTAAAGGTCACCACATGCAGTACGGCCACTTGATCTGGGATCTTTTCTTAACACATTTTTATGCTGATTTTACTATTTTAATTCTTTGTTTGGAATGTATTTTCTTTCTCATTTCTTCTGCGTGTAACAGCAATTAAAAATATTAATTTACTGGGTATTTTTACTGTGCAGATACAATGTCTCCTTGTTCATTTTCTGTTTCTGTGACAGTTTCAGCATGGAGTATGTAGCCAACGGAACCTCTGTGACAGGCAGTTTTCTGCCACTGTTATGTGGCTCTGCCCTGGAGCTACCCAGCGCCCCACTGAAGCAGACTAACGCTGTCACAGCTGGCTACAGTATTCCTGTCTGGGGAACCCTGAAACACAGCCACGTGCACCCCACAGAGCACATCCAACATAAACTGACCAGGCACCACTGCGGCGATGGCACCTGGCTCGTGTTACAACAGGTCCCGGGTGCCCTGGGACGCAGAGCCCTGAACTACGCTTGCCCCTTGCTGCTACAGCCAGTCACACATACAATGGCCATTTGTCCACACTTCCAGGGAGAAGGCAGCTTGCTGCAAAGGATTGTTCTGGGAAGGTTGCTCGCTGCCCAGAAATCCCAGACAAATGCCCAAGTCTCTCTTCCCCCCTGCCCCAGCAAAATTTCCAGGAGGAAAAAGTAGGGTAGTATGGACATTTTTCTCTGGCTGGGGATCTGATGCCAGCTTCTTCAGCTGTTTGATGCCGTGGCACAGATATTTGGTTTCATTAATCCTGAACCAGGCCATCTGTCACCAGCAGAACAGGTTTCAAGGATTTATAGCATAGAAACACACAGTGTGTAACTGCTCCCAGTCAATTAAATGGATCTGCCCACAGGCTTAACACAGACTTCTTCATACTCCTCTTCTGAAGTGGAGTGATTCCTGATGTGAGAATGAATCAGTACCAGGCAGAAATACTACCAAGTTATTTTTAAAGCAGCCTCAAGGGGTTAACAGCAGGCAAAAGCGGGTGCTTCTTTTCTCTTTCTTTAATTTGGTCTTTCAGAATTCCTTTAAAAACTTAGAGGCCTGCTGGGAGGAGCATCCTGTTTCCTCACACCTCCTTCCTAGCTCCAGATGGAACAAGGGTAGCAAAATATTCTCAGACTGATCATGTGTTTGGCTGGCCACTGCTACGCTTTTATTCCACAGCTGGCTCCTGGAAGTGCTCACTCTAACTTAAAAGAACCAGCACCAATGTATATATATGCGTATTTATCTATCTGTCAGTCTGTTGATCCTTCAGTTATTCAGATATTCTATAATTCCTTATCTAGTCTTGGCCACCAGCAGGGAAGTTCCTGGACCCTTCTGGATCTCAAGTTTTACTTTCTACAGCCAGCTCTTTCACAAAGTGACTCCCTGATTTGCAAAGCTGCAGACTATTTACTTCCTTGGTACTACAAGGATTTAAGTACTTCAGATTTATGGCTTACTCTATGTTTATATACAATCTGACATAATGAAGCCTAGATCATCATGGGGGTCCTGCTGGGCTATGTGGGGACACAGAGCCTCCTCTTGAACTCAGAAACAGAATTCTCATTGACCAGTGCGGAAGCAAACTGATATATAGAAGAGAGAACTGCAATCTTTGGCACCTTTATTACCATTAAAATACATTAGCAGATGGTATTGGAAATATCACCTTTAACATGCACCCTGCTGTCCAAAACCACTTAGATGGAAGGAAGACGGAAACATCAGAAGCATCCCTGCTGAGCAGAAGCCCCACTCTACCACCTGGTTTAACTGACCATTACAGAAGCCAAGGGCAGTTGCATTTTGAGCCACACAAAGACAAACTACACAGCCACAGCAATGCTGTTCCGCATGCTGGACCAGTCAGAGCTCGTTCCACTAATTACATCTTGTGTTTTGACTTCGCAAACTTTCTGTCACTGTGTCCAGCAGGCTTGTATCATCTTTTTCTTAAGAAAAAAAAATTAAAAAAGGAGTAAGTGCAGTAATTACTGCAACCAACGCCACATTTTGAGTGCAAGGCTCACAATGTTCTGGCTAAAAAGCTTTATAAAGCTTTCCACTGTATAAAGGATAAAGTTATCTGGTCACAGTTTTCATAGGAAGTGAACAGTTCGAAGTTAGGGAGTTCTCATTTTCATTCTCATTTCCCTTTGTTCAGTTCATCACTGTTCCAAATAATTCACTTTGGGTCTAACAGGCCTTGTGTTCTCTGCAGCCTGCCACCTCCCAGCCTAAGAAAAATGATATTCACCCCTTCTGTGCTACAACAGCAGGAAAGACGCTACTGTGTGTCACAGAGGTGGAACAATGCCCTATTTGATTTTGCAAATATTAAGAAAAAGGCTAGAATTGAAAACAGAAGCAGAAGAATGCAAGCATCCTTCCTTAAAGGAGAGAGACAGAAGAGCATACGTTAAGAGGAGTGGAGACAGGTATTTGAGAAACAAGAGCTCCCATGCAATCGGCATAGAAATCAGCAACTGAGACTGCTGCACAGCTATTTGAATCAGCAGAATTGCTCATCACTCCTTACTCCTTTTACCCTTCAACAGCCTGTCACCAGGTAAAGACCATTGAAAGTCTCTAAAAAAAGTCCCTAAAGAAAGTCTTTGAAGTCCTGGTCTGAAGGAGGTCCTGGCCAAACAAAGAGAGCTGTTACAGGAGGTACAATGTCCTCCAGCCTACAGCACCTGACTCCAGGCAGTAACTACCCCTCTTCCAGAACTAAAATCAGCAAGAATATAGTTCCTGAGGTCTAAAATAAACCTGCAGTTAAGCTCAATTTGAAGTGAATTCCTTATCTCCTAAAGTCAGTTTTACAGTCTCTGAGTCTGACTCCTGCTTTCCCACCTCACTCAACTGCAAATAGCCCTATCAGCAGAGACCCTCCTGGGGTAAGGTAAGGAGGAGCCTGAGGAGGCTTCAGAATTAGGCTCCCATTAAGGAATCTGAATATAAATTAGTACCTCACCCACACAGTGCTTTTGCAAGCCTTGTTCCTTAGCCAGCTCTGCTTGTAAACAGGTTGCTTTGAATAACTTTGAAGAGGTGTGTTCCTAGTGTAACAGTCCTTACCTCAACAAGCTCTGTGTGGGAAGGCAGAAGGTAAGTCCTACCCAGCAATCAGATCTCTGAGGGGATAGAAAGCTGTTCTTGTGCCCCTCAGGCCTGCTTGCCCTCCCCGAACCTAGGTGAGCAGTGCTGCCAGGGCTCCTCTTGCGTCAGCCTGGCTGACAATGATGCCAGGCCAGGGAAAGTTCCCACTGATTTTAGGGACTAGGAAACCGTCCTCCAGCTGTGGCTTGACACTCTGGCTTCAGGGAGGAGTGTATCAGGGAGCGTGGGAAGGGGGAGACCCAATAACACCGCAAATTCTTCAAAAATGGTAAAGAACTGCTTTCAGTCTTTTAGGTGGGAAGTGGCTGGCTTCAGTAACAGAAGCATTGCTGTATCCTACACACAAAGACAGATGAGTTTGCTTGAAAATCAGAGCAGGAAACCCAGCGTGCACATCCTTTCCCTCCACTGACCCACACTGTGATACTTCCACATTAGCAGAGAGAACCAAACCCTGGGGGGAGCTCAGCAGCTGTCAGCAGGCTGTCCAGAAGCAATGATCACAGACAAAAATAACCTTAAAAGATCTTTCCAAATATAGTCTCTCATTATTGGTGCTGTATCAGTTTCATTTCAAGCTGTGCCTGGCAGTGTCTGTCTCTTGTTCCCTTTAAGAGAACACCCACAGGTCCTGAGGCACCGGGGCCTTTCTCTAGAAAGGGAGAATGTGGGAAACATACTTCAGTGTCATGACAGACAAAAGGATGGAGAATTCTTGCTCTCAAATGTTTTACCTTGAAGGCTCCCTAGTTAATCAATCACAAGCAGGGTGAGCTTACCAGGGGCTGATGAAACTCACAGGACACAGCTGTTTCAAGGCACTGGTGTACATATTGTAAGACCACTCTGCAAGCTCTAAGTTTGAGCATGGTGACATGGAGAAACCATGTGTGGGTCATGGGTTACCGTTAGTAAAACTTCATTCCATGCACCTGGAAGCGTTCAGTCTCACAGGACCAATTTGAGCCAGTTGGAACCAAGCTGTGTATTACAACCTGAATTAAAACTTCACTGGGTACTTCCAGTGTGGAAAAAAACAGTGAAGAGAGAGGGGAATATTAAATGTCTGATTTTCTTCCTTTTTGTGTCTTGGAAATTTTTACTAGCTTTCATGCAACGTTGGCAAAATCCTGCCATTTCACAATGGAAGAAAATAGATTTACCTAGTGCAGTGTCTGTGGCATGTGCAAAAAAAGCACAAAATTGTTGTCAGGATGCACCAGTTGACTGCTTGGAGGAGCTAAGTATGCCAGAGGTGCAGGGCAAGCCTGGTTAGGGATGAGAAATGGCCATATTTGCTTTTGAGCCATCTAGGGAATTCATGAGACCTGCTAACCAAAATATGCCATTTTAAGGGACCCAGTACTGCCTTCAAGCAACTGAAGGCAAATCTCAGTGACTTCAGAGAAAGACAAAGTCGGAGTTAGGCTGTTTTTTGGATATGAAGGTAAGTTCTTACAAGGTGGCCCTTGCAGCTCCAGCTGCAAACCGAGCAATCTCTTCCTCTGTGGGATAAGGATGAGAGCCAAACTGGACCAGAGAAGTGTGATCCACAGTGCCAGTCCCAGTAAGTGCACTTGCCCTGGAAGTGTGTAAACTGTACTCAGAGACATTAAATCTATGGTTATTCAACCTGGAGGGAATCATCCGCAACAAATCACAGTGGCTGCAAACTGACTTACCACGGATGATCAGCTTGCAGCTGCAAGTTGTAGGGATTAAAAGCAGAGAGATGCTACTTGTTGAGTTGAACCACAACTTAGACTTGGATGTGATGCTAATATTACCCTTGTACAGGGTCACTGTTGGGTGGGGGTTGTTGGTGAAACCACAGCTCATGGCTCAGTCATTGCCATGTCTCATGCTGTGGTTCTTCAGTGGGGCGATGAAACGGGAAGCACAGGCCTTGCTGGGATGCTCCTTCATCTTGAAGTCAAAACACTCTGCTGAGGACAGAGTCACTATGGACTGCTTCACAGTGCACTGTCTGTTGCACATGCAAACACTCAAACACAGAGCCAGCACCATAAAGACAGAGTCTTCTCCTGCACGAGCACAAATCCAAAGAGCTTGGGGATGACATTTCATGACCTGAGCCTTCTTTCCCACCAGGGAAAACTTGGGGAGGAGGAAGAACGAACAATATGCCGCATTACCCTCATCACCTGACCAGCATACCTATCTCACACGTAAACAAATGCAAACTGAAAAGCAAGAGAGGAAGGAATCAGAAATCTCATATTCCCAATAATCTTCTATGTAACTGTAAGCAAGCAATTAATTTCTTTGTTTCTTGATCTGTAAATAAGGTGTCAGGTTTTTGCTCCATGGGGATATATCGATGCCTTCTCTCACTAATGCCATTAAACTGTAAAGAGTGCTTTTGGATATTTGGCTCCCAAGGCACTTTAGAAATGCATGATTAAATTACACCCAATTATAAACCAAAGCAGGTGATCTTGTAAAGAAAGGTATATTGCTTTGCTGGCGCTGCTCTGAGACACTAATAGTCTACAGAATGCTCTGGGGGAATCAAGGGAAACTGCATGTGCAATTTAATTTCCATTGTCCACTGCAAATCTTCCATTTTCAGCCTGTATTTAAACACATTTCTTTAAGTCTTTATTATCTCCTTTTGCATTGGCATGGGGTCCCATCAGGTAAATCCCCTGGATCCTAAAAGTAGCACTGTATGGCAAAATTCTCTTATGAGACCACACTCTCAGAAAACAGCTGTATCTCCTTATTCTTCAGTTTTTCTACCATCTCTCAGGTTTGCGCAAATAAACTTTGTGACTTGCCATTTATAATGAAGAATAGGAAAACAGTTCACATCTGCTTGTGTCCTGTTGTCCTGCCTGAAGACAGGCAGGCTGTTATCAAGGGAACGTACTTGCAAGGCACAACCAACTTAGTTTTTCGTCTATCTACTAGTCTTTTATACTCGCCTACATACACAGAAGTTACTGTAGTTATTTTAGATTCCATAAGATCCAGGCCTAGAGTACTTCCATACAAGAACACAACTACAGCCACATAACTGAAAATGCTCTTTCTCAGCTGCACGTGTAACCGAAGTAACATACCTATGGTCTAATTAAATTCATCAAGGAAGGCTGATTGTTAACTACAAATATGCAGCGTGACACTTGATTACTCATTTTAGTGTATTATGCTGTTATTTTAATGTATTGCCCATTACTCCTAATGGGATTAGAAGACTTGTAGCAGCATGTGGATAGGCTTCTGAAGAAATATATGCATAGTCTGGTAATGTATGTTAATACAGATTTTGTTTTATATTACTATATTGTTTATTACAACAGGCATAGGCCAAGCAAAAAAAAAAAAAAATGGCTTGTATCTCACTATTTAGAGTAACTGCATTCTGCTTTGCCCCAGACTGGGCAGAAGAATATAAATTAATACTCTTTTGATTTGATGAGCTGGGGCACACTCAATTTTCTTTGGGAGGAACTACTAATGAGATACCCTTATTACTGTGATTAGGCCTGAGCAGGGAGCAACTGAATAGAAGAGAAGGCGTTTGCCTGATGGGATGACTTCTGAGTGTTTAATTTCATGTGTTTTTAGGGACAACTTACAGCTTCTGGCCCAGAAAGACTGTCACACAGTCTCCTACATGTGACAGGATTTTTGCTCTTTGTTTAGGAAACAAATCCCAGTCAGGCTGGAAATAGGCTACAAGACAAATGACTTTTAACACCAATCTTTTGTTATGTCAAGACTCGGTAATATCACCCTTCCTGCGCTAGGATCGCCCCTACTGTCTTGAATTTTAATTTAAACAGCATCTGTACGAACTGCTATGTAATGTTCTACACATATATGTAGTAAAAGGAAGCCTGGTCCTGAAGAGACTGCCATCAAAGGGATGGGGTAGGACAGAAGGTATTCTTGTGTCCATTCCCCAGGTGGGGACCTGAGGTGCCAAACAGGTTAGTGATATACCCAAGGCCACAGAGGGAGCCTAAGCTTAGTCCATAGTCTTGCCTACAAGAGCACCCAATCTTCCTCCAGTGCCATCATGAATTTTTATGCTTACCTCTGTCTTTGGAGATCTACTGCTGCTCCTGTGAATCCAGAGGGTCAGTGTCCCCAGTGTTACTGCAGGGAATGACTCAGAAGTATCTCCTCCCTGGGAGCAGGCCTGTGACAGTGTACTTATTGCTGTAGACCTTCTCTGCAGCTCTGAACCACGTAGCGGTACTGACATCACATTTCAGGACACCATAATAAGTCTGCTAGTTGTCTTCTACATTTCAGCTGTGATTTAGGGTCACAGTGTTTGGGACTTCTTCAACCAGCTGCAGATTAGCGGGTGGTCAGGGGAAATCTAAGAATCAATGAGCACATTTAAGTATTGTTTGGGACCCTCCCTCTGTCCTTTACTGGGGCAAAATTTTTCACTTCAGCTCCTCCCTTCTAAAGTCCCTATGTGTCTAGGAAAGTACTTCTTCCCTTGATTTTTTCTACCCTGAGGAACCTGAGAACCAATTTGCCCCGTGCATATAATTCCCTTCTGATGAAAAAATAAGGCTGTTAGTTTTAAACAGCACTCTCTGAAGAGATGACAAGTACAAAATACACTGCAAAGGGCACTAACCCCAAGCAGATCGTTATAGCAATAAGAATCTCTCTAAGGAGCAAGCCAGCCTGCCTCCACTTGGCTGTCACAGACCCACTTGCAATGGAAACGATGTCACCAGACTGCTGAGGGGACACTGTTGTGTTAGTGCTGTTATGGGGATTTGCTTGATCAAATAATGCCATGAAAAGCAAGGCAGCATTTGGGGATGTCTCTTGTTGATATGCCTTTTTGCCGCGTCACTGGTGTTGGTGGGGAGCCCTGACCAAGACAAACGTGCAGCTATACTATTCTGCTTCCTGACCTGGGTGGCAACAGAAACAAACCACATATTTGAGCACAGAAGGGATATCTGTGTCTACAGGAGCCACTTCTATGTGATCAGCCTGATAGAAAAATATTTCAAGGACAGCAATCCCAGAGATTTCTTCAAGTTGTAAAGGCAATGGCAGGCTTTGTACCCAGCAAAGTGCACAGAACTTGCTTGGCTTGGGAGATGCCACATAAACCTTATACTACAGTTCATTAGTTTGATCATCTTGAAAGCTGAGGGAAAACAGCTGGTGTGATACAGATAAACTTGGACAATTTAGACTGAGAGATACATTCTAACACTGGGGCTGATTCTGCAAGGTACTGTAGAGCCTCAGTTCGTGCAGAAGTCTAGTCTTAAAAAAAAGGAAAGCACAGAAGTTGCCCTTAGCCTCTACAGAAATGAGCTTAACATCCATGTTAATAGAAAACGTACCTCAGAAAGGACAGTGTTGGGACCTCAGTCGTTGTCTTTACAACCTGTTCACTCCCCTGGGTCACTCAAGGTTTAATCAAGAATGATTTCACTTCAGTTAGCATGAACTGTAGTTGCATGCCTGAAAAATTCTGCTTCTCGTGATGAATCAGAGAGCTTCCCCAATGTTTTATGGTTTGCTGAACACTGTTGCTCCAGCTGCAGAGGGCTGCACTGTGCAGCTGACAAACTTGCGTGTGCAGAAGTCCCTCTACCCTAGCCACCACAGGGAGGCTTATAAAAAGACTTAACCATAAAAATAGCGAGCTGTTATGCAGGACTTCATGAACCTGAAGCACCCCATGAGTTTTCTCCAATAGTCAACTTCTTTTAAACCAAAGTGGCAGCTCATGTGATAAAGGCCAAAAGACAACTACAGCCTCCATAGCCCTGCAGCTGTATTTCACCAGATGTCCAAGAAAACTCTAATTGCAGGATTTCTCCTCTGACAGTGAAAGATGGATGAATGCATGGTGCTGTCCCAGCATGAACCACCATGTGGCTCTTCAGCCTCACAGTCAGATCAAATCTATGGGGGGGATGAAAGAAAAACAGAGACAGAGAAAATTAAAAATTAAAAGAGTGAGAAATTGTACAGAAAAATAAAGCCATTCTTCAGTCTGTTCAGTCATGCCTGGATGAAGTGAATGACTGAGACTGGAAGAAGAAACCTCCAAACTGTTTCAGCAGAAGACAGCTAGTGTACAGGTTGCAATGTTACCACCAGAAAAGAAACATTAATGCCTCAGCATTCAACAACTTAGTGATGAGCATCTATTCAGGACAGTTTCAGGTGAGGAAAGTGGAACAGGAACATTTAAAAATAGTTCATGTAAAATGTGAATGAGAACAAAGAAAAAGAAGAGGCAGCTTTAATGCCTCATTAGATGATTTTACTGTCCACCTTCTGCCACAATTTTGTATATTGTCTGTTTCTTATAGGACTTCTCATACTCTTCAGTATGGTACTGCAGGTTGCTATTCAACACCAAAGAAGTTTGTCTGGAGCCTGTAGTCTCTCTGAGATTTTTTGGGGGTTCCTCTATTTGGAGATGCCGTCACAAAGCTGTGCTGCACGGACTAATTGTGTAGTTCCAAAATGAAACAACCATTTATTGTATTGGTCGCCTGGATGTTGTCTTCTGAGACTTCCTCAGTCAACCCTGCATGTCCCTCTACTCTACACGAATCAGTGCTATATAATGTGACTCTCCATGCATCTAATGACTGGGTCAGGGCAATCCCAAGCATAAATACAGGCTTGGCAGGGAATGGATCGAGAGCAGCCCTGAGG
>RSEF01000005.1:14371336-14393730 GCA_003993805.1 Himantopus leucocephalus
GGGGGGGGGGGGGGGGGGGGAAGAACTTTCTAACCTAAATCTCTAAAGCTAACGTCAAGATGAAAAAAGATTTACAATACTCACTAATATTGAAATACTGTATTTTAACAATTTAAAACGATTATGAAAAAGTCTTCCGACAGACAGTGTAGTTTTTTATTGAGGAAATTTTGTTTTGTCACCATAACTAAAAAGCGACCAATTCTGCTAGATATCAGCATTGCATCAGAATTAATCTATGTATTATTCTTGCTGCTGCACTGTAGTGTTTTGGATAAATTGTATTTAAGACCTCTGCAAGTCTGCAACATACTTGTAAATATTCTTTACTTCCCACTCATCAGGGAGCGTGATTTTCTCCTTTCTGCCTTTGCCAAAAGCATGAGTGACAGACTTTCCACACTCTCAATCCAGACATGGGATTTCATATGCTGGCTTTCTGCCTATTAGCATATGGCTAAAGAGACTTGAAACTGGTTGGATAAAAGGAGTTTTTTCAGCTTGGAAAGAAATTGTGGTGTTATATTGAGGTCAGGTGTAGATCTGGTAGATAAAAGAAGTATAAAGTTTATGTAAATAGACTATTCTTATTAAAACATGTAGCTTGAGATTCTAGAACCTAGCAATGGAAACAGTTGTAAAATAGGACTCTAGTACTTTAAGTAGTATATAAGTACTTAAAAAATTAAACCTGTGTTTAAACTCTTCATCTATAAGATGACAGAATGCTTACTGGTCTGTAAAATTACATATACAGTTAGTTGGAAAGATATTAACGTTTAGAAATGTAAACATGGAGAATGCTGTGGTGAAAGCATTTTTAAAGGTCATCAACAGTTTTAGTGTCTTGGAGTGGAATGATCCCTTAAAGCATCTTCAAAGTCAAGCCAGCCAAATCCCTCAAAGAATAAATTAGCATGGTACCTATTAAAAGGGGTTCAGCCATGGTGAACAAAAGCGGTGCTACCACACCGCTGGCAAGTGCCAAGCAGACCAGTATTCCCACTGCTGAGAGCAACTGAAAACAGGTAAGCAAAATTAAAGAGCCTTTTGCTCAGTTCTCAACTCCTCCACTTCTTGTTAGCAGCACATGTTATCTTAGGTATAAACAGCTGGTGAGTATCTAGCAGTTCGACAGCATCCGAATAACGACCATAAAAAGACAAGAAGCACAACCTAAATATTTCTTAGGGGTCTTCCCGTACCACAAAATATGTAAGATGTTATGCAGGTTAAGATTCCCTGTTCAGTAACCCTTAGCGTAAGTCCCTGGCCAAAAGAATAAACAAGCCTTTGAATTCTACAGAACATCATTACAGAGTTTAGCAGGTTATTCCATCAGTGCTGGCTGTCTGACTTGCATAACCTGGTAAGAAGCTACCCATGAGCTAACATGTCACTTGAAATGACCAGTCAACACAGAAGACATAGGCACAGAATGAGTCACTGGTTTCTTCCACTGAGTGAACCCCGTACTACTACAATTGGCCTGTTAGCTTTCAAGATTGTACATAGGCAGTCTAATCTCTGACTGCTTATTTTACTTGTTATATGTTTTTATATGTTGGTGAACTGGGCAAAGCTATAGTGACTTCAATAATGAAAAGTGACATTTGTACAGCAGTAGACTGTGCAGAAGATTTCTACACAACTCTCCATGAACAACTCCATTTAAGGGTTAAGACAGCTAAATTACTGTAAGTACACTGGAATGATTTACCTTTAGGGTGATGAGCCTTAAACGGTAATCGTCTGCTTGTATGACTTGGTTAACTGTGATTTCTATTCCTTCATAGGTGACCTGTTCCTCTGGCCAATATTCTGTGCATTTCTGTGCAATATAAAATAAATCTAGTTAAGCAGATATCAAGGGAGGTTCATTTTTACTACTCTGAAACTGGATATAGCACATGCATAGGTGAATATGAATGAACGTTTCTATAATAAGTACAAGTTTCACTTTCCAAACAGGGACCACATTTCAGTTGATTTTTGCTGCATTCATAATAGCCTGATTGCGTGATTAAAAAATGCACAAATCAAGTAATGACTAACCAATGCTTTTAAATACACACATCCTTATTTATCTTTATGCAACTGATGTGTATTTTGAAGGTTCATTAGAAAGGCCAGTGGCAATGTGCCTGTGTTTTTAGATTAATCCTTTTCTTAAGATAGTAATGGTTAGTATAATATAACTAGTGTTAGCTACCAATATTTCTGTGGTGTGTACACTGATATGGAAACACAAAATACATCTTTTCTATTTTTTATATTCAGAGAGCACTGGCCCCTTATAAGATGATCATTTGCATAGGTTTTTGTACAAAAGAACACGACTGCGGATGTTTTGGGAATTAGATTATGTACCAAAATCCACTTTAAATGGACACTGAGAATCTTTCAAAGCTAAGGAACTAAAAAAGAAGCAATAGCTGTGAGAGCTATTAGACTACTACATTTGATTTTGCCAAAAAAAACCCAGTCACAGATGCAACCGGCACAACCTGACAATTAGAGAAGGAGAAACTATAGTCCATTTGCAAATCTACCTTGTGGTACTGATACACTAGACATGAGTAGGTGAGAATTTGTAAGCACTCCTACCCTGGAAGGAGGACTGAAAACGACTGTGGCTTTTGGTATGCTGTTTCTCTTTAAACTAATCAATACCCAAAGGAAGAGACAAGCACTTCAACATGGTGCATGAACTAGTTCATGGACAAGGAATGACATGAACAAGGCAGCGTCTGAGAAAAAGGTGCCCACGTGATAACGGAAGAAGCAATCTCATTATCACAGGAGGATAAGAATCTGCTATTGGACAAACCTAGTTTAAGATGATACTTGTAAACGTCCTCTTTGACATAGCTGTACACAATCTTGAAGGAAGCAAGTTAAATAATTTTGTTCTTCCCCCACCAAAAATAATTTCACTTCAGGAGAAAGTCTAACAACAGAAAAGTATCTTGCAAAGTTACTGAGTCAAAATTTTTGTGTGGGAGACCCAGTGTTGTTCCATCTGCATAGTGCATCAGTTAATAACCCACTGGGAATGTGGCCCACTGTGTCTCTGTAAAATTATTTACGCAGATTGCATTTTTTTTCTTCCTCTCCTCTTAAACTGCAGAATCCATTGTAAAAACCGTTGACAGCGCTAGCAGCTATCAATAGCACAGACGTTGCTCTGCTTAAAAGGAGTGGAGTAAGACTGCCCACTCATTTCTGTGGGCTGTCTGTCAGTTCAGATTAGATGTGACAGAGGGCTGAGTTACAGAGCTTTTAATACTCACATTAGCAAAGTCATTGCACTGAGGAGGAACACAAAGCCTCTGTAACTAGCATCATTGCTGAACAAAGGTTTTGGCTTTGAATCTACGTACTTCTGAGTCCTGTTATTCATATATTAATATATGTGTTACGGAAGAAAGGCAATGAATATGGTAGACATTTACATGAAAGGACTTACCCTATATTTATGGCTGAGATTCCTGACACCGTTTCATTTTTGACACAAAAGGTATCAGAAAAGACTCAGCAGCTCTGTTATGATATATAGGCTGTAGCGAGCTCTAGCTACATTGTGCATGAGCACTGCAGTGCACTGCTTCCCAAGACTGATATGATGGGTGAAATAGTTGGTCAGTGTGGATACGAGGAAATTCACATGTAAAGGTTATTTTACATTCCTGTTATACTATCTTGCTATGAAAACTATAGTGGAAGAACTTATCACCAGATACATCATTCAGGACCAGTATTTCCTCTGCATCATCATCTTTAAACCTCAGAGTCCTTAAATGATTCTGGTACACCATGTCATGACATTTCAGTATCTTATTTGCCATAAACTGGCAACTCTAATCAATGAGCAAGTTATTACTTCAGTGCTTCCTCTCAGATAGAGGCAGATGTGAGTTTAAAATGTTAGTGCAAACAAAACATTTAGATCGGCAACATACTTTACTTTGCATCACCAATGCCTTGACAGTATGTGTCCAATCAGCCAGCTGTAGTAACTTGACCATTTTTAAATTGCAAAGCATGATAATTCTGTGTCTGTCTTGTTCATGTCTTTTTTTCAGTAAAACCCAAGGTTAAATTTAGTTACTTCACAGCTGGGGAAAGCTAAAGGTTTGTGCACATGCATAATTATGGGCACTAAGCTTCCAGCTGTCAGTTAAGCCATTATAACTCTGTGTGTATGACGGAGGTACACCCATATTCTTGGGCTTCTAAATGTCTATAAAGCCTCTTCTCCAAAGGAGACTCTCTCACCTAAATTACTAATGGGTTCTCGGGGACAAACTTGACAAAAGCTGCTGCTGCAGCTTAAGAAACACCATTTGGATCTCTCCACTACACCTTGCTGTCAGCAGTGAGGGGGGATGCAGGCCAACACATGCCCAGACCACTTTCTCACATCTCGCACTGCCAGTAAACGCAGACATAAGCGCAGCTACCTGTCTGCGAACTAAAGCCCAGGCACATGGTTCTTGCAAGTCTGCTATGGGGCAAATATTTTAGGAGCTAAGTAATGAACAGCTGGAGGACAGCAGTATTTTAAACTGCAAACAGAAATCACATTAGGTGGATTAGCAGAAACACCTTGACAGTTTAATTTCTGGAAGTAGGTGGTGAATAGAAAATTTTAGCATCTTAATTTCAATATTTCAAAAGCATTCAGGAAAAGATCCTCCATATCCAAGTCAGTTCTAGTTGTTGATTATTGTAACTGGCATCTGTCATTAGTGAGGGACAGCCTCAATGAAATATGGATATAGACATTGAATCATAATAAATGCAAGATAAAGCAGCACCAACTCTGTTGATTAAAGATGTTCAATCTTACTAGTTATGGGGTACTATTGTTTCTTGATTCCTTTAGAGAGAACTTGAAAGACTGTCTGCAAATAGAGCTGGGTTTGGAGAGGCTTCAGGTCTGCTGGGAGAGGAAAAATGGCAAAACCAGCAGCAGGCTAAGTCAGATAGCAAAACAAGACTTACAGTAAACTGAACTGAAAGAGAAGCCCACATCTTCTCTGAGCCTGAAGAATTTAATGCTGGCTCTGATTGCTCAGGCCACTGAACCAACTTCTGTTCGCTGGCTTAACATCTATGCTGAAAATATCTGCTAGAGTACAGATAAAAATACAGACTATATTTAACACCATTACCTCATTCATCTCTTCTATATTGGTAATCATGACAATGATGGGAGAACGCTCCTGCCACACCATTCTCCAGAAATCACTGACAGTATTAACTATCGGTCCCTGAGTAGCAATATATACCTTTTCCTCTCCTCCATAGCCCTGCCAACAAAACAACAAGAGATCAATTTTAACAGGGATGACCACCGCAACCTTGAAGGTTCAGTCTTTAAAACAGAGAGCTACCACTGGTTGGAATGGAGATTCCGTGGCATCAGTTCTTCCCCTCTCTATCTCTCTCCTGCACATGTGTACATGGAGCAAAGGCACAATATGGACTCATGTAATTCCAGCAATGAGTGTCCAACAGCCTTGAGGTGACCCTGGCTAGGTCAAGAGCCTTATTGAGGCTTATTATCCAGTGCCTTGGTCAGGCCAGCTGACAAACAATTTGCATCAAGAAGTGCAGAAGTGTGGTTTTGTCTGGTCTGAACCTGTACAGTTGCACTTTGAGATTTGGTTTTCAGTTAATATAAGCAGGAGAGAAGAGCAATCAGTTCAGCTAGAATGCCTTTAAAAGCCAGTGGATGTTGCAATTCTGTTTACATTAGCAGTGGCTGACAGAGGCTACAAAGACACATTGGACTACTGAGCTCTTACCCTGATGTAGTTAGCATTGATGTAAGAGCTAAGGGGGTCGTCCTGATCAGCTGAGGTAAGGCACACTCTGCTGTGAGGATCTGAAAGGTGTAAAGAGGTAAGTAATAGCTTATCAGTTGCTCAGAGGAGAGAAAGAGACACAAGATTATTTTGTACAGCGAGACATTTACATGCATTCACGGCCATCACAACAGATGTGAGTGGCCTTGGAGAGCTCCCATGTTAAAACGTTACCATAAAAAAGGGAAAGGGTGGTTGGGGTAATTTGGCTGCTTCTGATAGTTTTACACACTCTCTGAAGCCTGGTTAATTGTTTCTGTTGCAGAGTCAGTGTCCCAGAGTGACTCTGTAAAAGCAGTTTTCTGCTCCAGGAAATTATTTCTCAATTTGTTAGGTCAACAGACTCTTTCTGGCTTGTAAGACAGTAGAATATTGTTTGTGAAACGACAGCAAACAGCTTTTCTCCCAAACCATAAACACACATTGCACACAGACAAGCCAGATGACAACAACTCTTTCCCTGTTTTGTCTTGCAATGAACTAAACTCCAAGATGGGCTATTAACAAATACATTGGTTAAAGAAAAATTAAAGAATATTAACAGTCTCTTGTACTTTGCATATGAGTCTTCAGTACTTAAGTCTCCCTCATTGGAGCTGTTTATGAAGCATTAGTCTTGTTTTAATAAGAAGACAAATGAAAACATTATTCCACCTGAAAAGTTCAGTCCAGTTCCCACTGAAGTCAATGGGAGCTGTTCCACTGGTTTTAATGTGAGCTGACACAGGCCCACATTCATCCACTTTCACCAGTACTACACAGTTTGTTATCGTTGACAAGAAACATCCTCCTAACTGAGGCCTCAGCAAACAGCAACACCATATATCACCAGGAGAATATTAAAAACCAAGCACAGATGACTTCTTCATAAAAGAATCCAGCCTGCTTAGAAAGCAGAACAAAATAAAAAAATATGCAAAAATAGTGTGATAGTGGGTAATGCACAAAGGACTAAGCACACTAATTTCTACAGTACTACAAACAAACTCAGCATGAAACGCTGTCCTCAGAACAGATTCATGTTATCTAGCATGTTATCTATCGTGTGATAATATAATCACAATCCACAAAGCAAAGATATCAACAAAGATACTGTTTTATAGCACAGAAGTACTGAAACCAGTGAGTTCTCTCCTGCTCAACTTTGCTCACGTCTCTAGTGCTGGGTAGATGGTGGTACAAGAGATAAACTCTGCTTTTTAATCAGTAATTCTGATAGCCTTCAACATGTCATATCCTTAAAAAGGTGACATTGGTCGCCACATGTTTATTCAAATGTCACTGGACTGGGTAGTTTGACTGCTTGCATGAAGAAGTCCCTTTGCCTGGGTTTTATGCAGTCATCCATGGAGTCTGTTGAAGTCTGAGTAACGATTAATTTTTCCCTATTAATAATAACAATAATACTATGTTGTCCATCTCATGGTGGGTCTTTAGGGAGAAATAAAACAGATCTGAAGAACTCTATCAACAGGTGCCACAGACTTTTAAGCACAGATTTCTTTTAGTATTCTTCAACTGCAGTAGAATTTGAGTTACTTTACACTTTTTTTTTATTGCTGTATCCACAAATATTAAAACATTATTCAGAATATGTTTTTACTTTGAATTATAATACTTGGCTTATGATTTTTCTGTTAATATTGTATACGTTTGTTAAGGTAGTATGTTAGCAAACAGTTTCAACTTTATTTCATATAACAAAGGCTTATTAATGCATTGTTAATACGAGAATGCGCACTGTTTTGCAGAAAGCGTAACCAAAGCTGAATCACATCTCTTAGAAATACATAAACAGGAATACCCCCTCCTTTCAAACAAACAAACAAACATACATAACAAGACTTTAATATAAGATTTTGCAGTACGGGTTTGAAATTTTCAATAGAGAGACACTTAAGCAAAATCAAATCCTACTCTTAATGAAAATATTTCTCCCAGAACAAAACCAGCACGCAGGTCAGGTTCAAGATGACACCAGGCCTTTAAAAAAGCAGTAATAGTCTGTATCTCTAAGAAACCAAATGATATGTCAGTTATTTTTTCCACAGTCTCTTTTATGACCATTTTGTGTTGATGCTATGGCTGACATTTTAGAGGAACTTACTAAACTTAACTGAAATGTTTTGTAAAACTTAAAATGGTATAAAAACAATAGAGCTATGTAGAAATTTAACAAGTCTGTCCAGACATTACTCTTGAGAAAAGGATTCTATGAGACTGATATACAACGTGTTCCAATAGTTTTTGCCATCTCTGGAATTCTGTAACAAAAACATCCTTTTCTGTATATTTAAAAAGTGCCTCCAAACATCTTAGAGAAAAGTTATAATTTTTCAGGAAATGCCATAGGACACATCCCCAGAAGAGGACTGTCTGCAAACAAACAAATTCATAGTTATGAAATATCCAAATCAACCTCCTTAGCTTCGTATTTTCCCCAAAACACCCTTCTGTCATCAAAAAGCCACCTTCTAAGCCTTTTTACTACCAACAGCAAAATTGGAGAATCTGCAAAAAGAATTTACTACAAAAGAAATATAAATGAGATGAACTACACACTATTATCCTGTCTCTCGCTACAATCAACTCTAGGGTTGCAAGTAACTGATCATTACGTTAAGTGACTGCTTATCTTTTAATGATAACTGCCTAGATTGCTTCTGGCAATGCATCTGGTAAGGGAATTTTAGTTACTTTTTAAATTCAGATTTTGGGTTTGACTCTAGTTTGGTAATTAAGCATTTGCTGTTCCCTACGATAATCAGTTATCTAAGTCTGCTCTACTGCAGCTTGTTCAGCAGTTCCTGCCATTACTGCTTTCTGCAGCTAGATCTCGGAGGAATGCCAGGTAGATACTCAAGGCAGCATTGGCTACACTTGGTCAGCTCAGAAACAGGAAAGTCAGTGGATGGTCAAAGCCTGAAAAGCACTGGACTCTCCCTCATCTTGCCTCCAGTTCCCTCTCCTACTCTGTGCATGGATAGTTTACTGGGATCCTCAGCTTTGAAGCATAAAGGGGATGTTTAGCTCTCCTTGCTAGTCTCTTTACTGCCAGCACCAAGCCCTTCAAAATGGAGGCAGCTGGATAAAAGTGAACAGTCAGCCCTCTTCTTTCCTCAGCATATCAACCCATCCTTTGGTCACAGCCAGGACAAAGTTGCACAGAGGTTATGAGTTCTGGAATTCATTCAGAAAAAATATCCAGATCACAATAAGCATGGAATAAGCTTGTTAATCCTTGCAGGCATAGAATCATTTAGGTTGGAAAAGACCCTTAAGATCATTGAGTCCAACTGCAAACCTAACAGTGCCAAGTCCACCATTAAACCATTTCCCTCAGCACTACATCTACACACTTTTAAATACCTCTAGGGACGGTGATTCAACCACTTCCCTGGGCAGCCTGTTCCAATGTTTGATAACCCTTTCAGTGAAGAATTTTTTCCCAATATTTTCCAATCTAAACCTCCCCTACCACAACATGAGGCTGTTTCCTCTTGTCCTATCACTCATTACTTGGGAGAAGAGACTGACTCCCACCTCACTACAACCTCCTTTCAGGTAGTTGTAGAGAGTGATAAGGTCTCCCCTCAGCCTCCTTTTCTCCAGGCTAAACAACCCCAGTTCCCTCAGCTGCTCCTCATAACACTGGTGCTCTAGATCCTTCACCAGCTTTGTTGCCTTTCTCTGAACACGCTCCAGCACTTCAATGTCTTTATTGTAGTGAGGGGCCCAAAACTGAACACAATACTTGAGGTGCGGCCTCACCAGTGCTAAGTACAGGGGGACGATCACTTCCCTAGTCCTGCTAGCCACACTATTTCTGATACAAGCCAGGATGGTATTGGCCTTCTTGGCCACCTGGGCAAACAGCTAGCTCATATTCAGCCAGCTGTTGACCAACATGCATGGGTCCTTTTCCACTGGGCAGCTTTCTAGCCACTCTTCCCCAAGTCTGTAGTGCTGCATGGGGTTGTTGTGACCCAAGTGCAGGACCCGGCACTTGGCCTTGTTGAATCTCATGCAATTATCCTCGGCCCACTGATCCAGCTTGTCCAGATCCCTCTATAGAGCTTTTCTACCCTCAAGCAGATCAACACTGCGACCAAACTTCGTGTTGTCTGTATGGTAGTTATCATATCTGAAGAGGTCAAAGTGACAAAAATGACTGCTCCAGATATTGATATGGCTGAGATGAAGTTTGCAGCAAATAATTAACCCCAAAATTAAGAGCGATCACTCTTAAAAATATATGGTAGTGGGCCAATGGGCACCTGCTTACAACTCTGGAACAGGGTGTTCAAAATGGCAGCATCTATTGGGTTTGCAGAGCAAGGTTTTCGTAGTGGGGGAGCTACAGAGGTGGCTTCTGTGAGAAGCTGCTAGAAGCTTCCCCTATGTCCGATAGGGCCAATGCCAGCTAGCTCCAAGACGGACCCATGGCTGGCCAAGGCTGAGCCAATCAGAAATAGTGACAGCACCTCTGTAATAACATATTTAAGAAGCGGGGGAAAAAACCCAATTGCGCAACTGCAACCAGGACAGAGGATTGAGAGAAAAAACTGTCTAGAGACCAAGGTCAGTGAAGAAGGAGGGGGAGGAGGTGCTCCAGGTGCCGGAGCAGAGATTCCCCTGCAGCCTGTGACGAAGACTATGGTGAGGCAGGCTGTGCCCCTGCAGACATGGAGGTTAACGGTGGAGCAGATATCCACCTACAGCCCATGGAGGACCCCATGCTGGATGCACCTGAAGGACACTGTGACCACGCAGGAAGTCCATGCTGAAGCAGGCTCCTGGCAGGACCTGTGGACCCGTGCAGAGAAGAGCCCATGCTGGAGCAGGTTTGCTGGCAGGACTTGTGACCCTGTGGGAAACCTGCGCTGGAGCACTCTGTTCCTGAAGGACTGCACCCCATGGAAGGGACCGGCACTGGAGCAGTTAATGAAGAACTGCAGGCCTGGGGGAAGGACTGACTTTGGAGAAGTTCGTGGAGAACTGCCTCCTGTGGGAGGGCCCCCATGCTGGAGCAGGGGAAGAGTGTGAGGAGTCCTCTCCCTGAGGAGGAAGGAGCAGCAGAAACAAGCAGATGAACTGACCACAACCCCCATTCCCCATCCCCGGGCGCCGCTTGCAGGGAGGAGGTAGAGAATTCGGGAGTGTAGTTGAGCCTGGGAAGAAGGAAGGGGCTGGGGGAAGGTGTTTTAAAGATTTGTTTTGTATTTCTCATTACCCTTCTCTTACTTCTAATTGGCAATAAATTAAATTAATTTCCCCAAGCCAAGTCTGTTTTGCCCGTGACAATAATTGCTGAATGATCAATCTCTCCCTGTCCTTACCTTGATCCATGAGCCTTTCATTATAATTTACCTCCCTTGTCCAGTTGATGAGGAGGAGTGATAGAGTGGCTTTGATGGGCACCTGGCGTCCAACCAGAGTCAACCCACCACACAGCAATTCTGATGTTTCAGTTAAAATATCCAATATGAGATATTTAAAATGGATCCAGTTCTCAAAGTACACATTAGATTAGCTAATTCAGAATATACAGATCACTTTAAAATCCAGCAGTTTGAGCATCTGAAATCACTACCCACTTCTGCAATCTTCCCTTTCCAGCAAAAAAAGTTAATACTTGAGTGATTCACCTCAGTCGTTAGGACAGAAACGTGAAACGTGGCTGAATGTTTTTACACTTCTGGTCTAAGGTGGAGTACAAAGTCATCAAAAGGGCTGCGTACATTGGATCACTGGCTGCAGCCACTGGGGTGGTAAGTCTAAATAAAAAAATCTCTTCTGGAATCATTCCCAATCCGGGTTCATTGACTAAAATGATAGCTATAGCTGAGGACATTTTGGACTTCCCTGCACTTACATTTGCTAACCTGACACTGAACCTTTTGGGCTTTGCAAACAGAGCTACAGTGGCCAGCGGTGGCATTTTCCAACAATGGCTTAGAGCAAAAAAGGAGGCATGACATCTAACTGTATCGCTTTTCAAAGTAACTTTAAGCATGACACGGGAAAATGACGACACTTGTGAAAACTTGTACCAAAATGTTTCTCAAAACTCCTACTCCCATCTACAAATAAAAATAGTGCAATAGAAAAGAAAGAGATGTTGCTTTTCTGTATCATCTTAATGCCATCAGGCCAGCTCCCAATATTCTCAGTTTGCATTTGAGGCATGATTCTCAGACATCAGTCAGGAAAATAAAGTTGCTCAAATTTAGTCCTTCTAAAGTATTTAATCAAAGAAACCACTCAGTAACATCTGAATAAACATGCCAAGTTCTTGGGCAGAATTTTTAATCGGCACCAAAAGATGCAATTCCAATGACTAAAAAACCCAAGTGCTGCTGATGTTCAGTGAACCTTAGGTTCTTCATGCTCTGTACCTCTTTTAAAATTTGATTTATGCTTTGAAGCCATGTTGCTGCTTCATAAATATGGCCTTCGGACAATACATAGTAGTGACAGCACACTTGATGCATTCTGGAAAGGAAAGTGCAAAGCCCTTCACGCATGTGGAATAAACCATCCTGCTTCAGTGACTTAAAATCAGAAAACTTACTTGGGAGAATTGTTTTGTAGCGATTCTTACGCACTAAGCCTGGAATATCATATTCCTTTGGATCCACAAAGTTCATTGGAATTTCCTGTTAAAAAAAACCAAAACAACAAAAAAACCACAAAACACAGTAGGTAGTATTATTAGATTCACAAGAGGAATAAAACACCCAAGCCCATTACGTCCTGCCTGTGAGGGAGGCAAAGTGATGAAGTCAACTGAGACATATGGTACAGTACTTCCAGCAATTTACCACCAAAATATGATTGATGTTTCCTTTTACTGTCACTGTCTTTCTTTTCTGAAATCCTTAATATGAAAAAGCTTATAGTGACTAATTCATTGAGTAATACGTGCGACGGCATTATGTTAGCTCCCAATATTATTAGAACTGAATTGCAAGTGTAGGCACAGAACTAAGCAAAAGGTGGTACGTAAGATACTCTGCTGCAAAAGCGATGGACCTCAGACACCATCCTTTCTGACTCACACTCCTCCTTCTCTGAGGGTGGAAGGAAATAACTTGCTAGTGACTCTCACCAGCAACAAATTATGACCTACATGATGACAGGCTGGTGTACTGATCTGCCTCTATGGAGCTGGGGAAGTGTCACTCTTTTTGCTCACCACACGTTAAAGCTCCATGAGCAAAAACAGCAAAGAATTGTTCAGGGGTTACCTGCTCTCTACACTACTGACCAAAAGAACACGCAAAGATGGAGGAGCTTCTTATTCTCCACTACTCATCTCCTGCAAGTAAGTGGCCAATGCCAGGTAGGAACAAACAGGAACCTTCCACCAACTGGAGTCAGTAAACATGTGATCAGATGGGATGTGTCAACCAGGCTCAGCAGAGAAAGGGGTCATGGGAGCTTGGGAGCAGAGCTGATCATCCCAGCTGCTGCACACTGAATTTGAGAGGCCAGTACTGGACATACTGGTAACAGGAGTCAGGGATGACTAAGACAAGCCTCACTCTGGGAAGAAATTAAGACAAGCAGAGCTATGGACTATGTTAAATTCTGGAGCTTTAGAAGGCTGACTATCTGTATTCTGTCTCTTACTGATCATACTGTTGGGCTTAACCAGAGGCAATTAATGATAAAAACATTTTGTTGAAGTAGTTTCCTATCAATCTGAGGAACTGCATGGGAACAAAACCTTCACATTTTCCTCAATTGGTATTTAGTCACCCAAAACTCTTCTTGACCCAAGCTCCATGGTCTGTCTTTGGTACTTAGTCATTTACTGCTCAAGCAAAGTCTTGGTGAAATCAACAGGACTTCTGCCTTAGTAAAAACTCTAAATCTTGTAAGAATTTCAGGACTTAGCCCTGCAAGTGACATCCCCTCTGACTTTTCTTCCAAAATGAAACACAGCTGCTTGCTTCATTGTAGATCTGGACTTTGAAAACCAACTAGGTTGGACAGACCGAAAATAAATGATGCAGAGCTAGTTGGTGATAACTATTTCATAAAAAAAAAATAAATAGTTTACCATTTTTAATTAGAGAAATGACACTTTGATGGCACAACATTTTTATCTATGCTTTTTCAGTTTTCATTAAAGAATGAAAATGACTTGGGATAGTTTGGCTGTTGAGTGATTTTTCTGAACACCAGGAAAACTAATTCAAAATCTCTCAGAGAAATGAAGCATATTTTTTTCCTCCTTCCAACATTTTTTTCTTTGCTTGAATGCTACAGTGCACCTCAGAGACTGATGAAACTATGTGGACTTGTTCAGCAGTCAATTCAGACAATTGCTAAGTGAACATTTCCTCCCTACAATGGCAATAGATGATTTACTGTAAAAGAATCAGGACTTGCCTATGCAAAAGCTGCTTCTCTTCAACTCGTACAGCACTAAGTGAATTAAGGACCACAGACATCTGGTGGTCTGCTTCAAAACAGAAGTCCAGACTATTTCATCTCCCCCTGTGCTTGTAAAGTAGAAGAAAACCCTCCTGAAATTGCACAAGGAGGGAGGACGGCAAGTGATACTCAAAGTATTAACTTGCCCTTTCAGATCCTCGCAGGTCATAATGAGGACAGGCTGAACGGGCTGTTATGTTGCAAAACATCATCTTCCTCCCGCTCTGCTGAGATTCCATGCTTAAGAGAATATTTGACTTGGCAGCATTAACTTCAGTAGCTCTTGATCATGTGCTCTGAAACACCCAAACACCCCAGCATGCAAAGACTGTGCCCTGGTTACCTCTCATCTTGTGCAGGAACTTACAACCCTGCCTAGTAGACAATACCAACAGGCACAAGAGCATTTTGTGTATTTTTTTTTCCCAGGTATAAAAAAAACCGTGACAATGCCTATTAGGAGAACACCCAAGCAGTTAGGTAAGAGACTCATAGAATAAAGATCTAAAAAGCCAGTGTACTTGCTACATCGAAATTTATCTGGCCTTTATCCTAAACTACTTAGAAATCAAATTTTCAACTGCTTGCTTCATCTGTGTATGCATACGTTTTCCCCAAATGAGGCAAAGAATTCTGTCTCCCAAAGCAACAGTGGATACAGTAAGCCAAGGAAACATATTTCAGAATCCTAAAAGCAACTGATAGAGCAACTTACAACTAGTAAATAATTTTTGTGCAGAAAAAAACCCAGTAAGGCATACTTTCTATGGCTCCTGCTGAGTGACATAGCCATCCTGTGCTTCGGTTATGTGGAGAACATTCAGGCCTGGAAAGTAGCTCCATGCCAAGCATTCAACAGCAAAGAGCATGCACTTGGACTAATTTAACCCCTAGGGCAACTCCAGACACATTTCAAGAAGTTATGCCTATAGTAAACTTGGCTTTTCTTCTGTACTCTAGTGAAAAAGTTTGATTTTTTTGTTAAAGTAGNAAAAAAAAAAAAAAAAAAGACAGTGCTTTTTTTGTTGCCAGAACCAATTCTCTGTTTTTTTAAGTGACAGTATCACTGAAAGCTTTCAGATGCTGTCATTTCAAGGGATGATGAATTTCAGAATTGCGTTAAATGTTTCACTGATGGAAGTGGAGTTTGTATGTACTAACTTTAGACTTGCAGAAAATAATAGCAAGGCTTATAGAAGAGAGACAACATCCCATTTTTCTGATGCTCCTAGAAGAGAGAGGTCAGATACTCACAAAGAACTCTGCCTGGAGTATGAAAGGATCCAGTGCTTTCTTGTGCAGTTCCTCTTCAGTAAGGATGTTTGATGCTGTCTGGAGGTATTCTCGGGCTGACTGTTCCCGTGGTGACATGACATAGCCAAAACCTTGCTCAGAACAGCCTGGGGTACACATATCCAGTGTAAGTGAAACATTTGAGCCTCTCCTGCAAAACAGAGAGATCGGAGTTTGCTTACAGCAGAACAGACTGACCCATCACTGTCAGCAATGAATACAGTCCCAATGACAGATAAACAGCAGCTTTAGAAAAGCAGCCAACTGGTTCTGCTGTGTACATTATGGTCACTGACTGTGAAAAATGGGTGATGCTTCTTGTGTAGACAAGACCAGAAGATGATTTTATACACTGGAATATGAAGGCCAACACTTTCAAAGTGTTGTGTGTAGCGAGGTAACTGTATACTTTGTCACCTAAACAGAAGCAACTTGCTTGTCAAAGGTGCCGAGTAGGTAATTGCTGGAAAGTTCTCATGCTTGTGTAAATCACACCATATTTTTGGATGTCTGAATATGGACTGACATTTTAACACCACAGGTGAAAATATTGGTCTTAGTTTTCATCAGTCCAGATTCTACTGAATAATCATTTATTAGTAGCACAGACAACATCAGTGGGGTAAGATCTCAGGATAAACATTACCAGTTCAACATTAATAAACACATGAGATGCAAACCATTACAGCAAATAATTTTTCTGTCTGAAAAACCTTCTTTCCACATCGCAAGAAGGGTAAAATGAAGGTCCCAACATTTTAACAGTTACATTAAAAACAGAGATGCTGTTGAGTGTAGAATTTTTAGTGGCTTTTATTTAAGTAAGCCACACAATAAAATAAGAAAGTAAAAATGCTTGCATTGTTTATTGAATGCAGTTTTAAAGCATTTCTGAGCTTCTGTCAATCTTGTGTATCACAGACAAAAGCAAGATTCAAATGCCATCATTGAATCTATATTTAATTATCTTCAACATAATAATAAAATCATACAATATGATTATTACTAGATGTAATGTTCTATACATCCCCATGGTAAACGTATTTTTGATGACTCTCAACTGGCAAAATCTAGTTGGGAAGTGTTTGCAGGAGCTATTGAAAAACCATGAAAACATACAGGCATGACTAGCTCAAAGAAGACAGTAGAAGTTGTTACTTGGATCACAGCCCTGTTATGGATTCAGGAGTTTTTCCAAAAGAATGTGCAGCCAGCATCCTGCTATGATTCACAGTCATGGGGAAAGGATTTTTGATGAAACATGACCACTACTGGTAGACACTGAATCTTTAGTGACACCTTTCAAAAGATTTTGACCCTACCCTGTGTACTGTTAAAGCGCTACTATGTTCCTCCCCAGAAACAGATGCATTTGATAACAAATGCTTTTGGTTCTTTTAAGGCAGTGGAGGCTACATACATAGAGATATTATTGGTTCTTCAACATGAAGAAATTAGATCGTTTCTTCTTAACAGTAACATGTTTGAATTTAGCTAGTGACTAGTCTTCTAACGGCATAGGTGGTTAAAGAATGAGAGGGAAGATGGAGAAGCACAATGGATGCAAAAGAGGATACATAGATAATTCAACACAACACCAAACAAAGAAAGAGTGACCTATGCTTGATGTAAATGAAATCTCTCATAGCACAGCCCAAACCTGAAATGATGTCTGGCTTCTCAAGCACATGTGTAGGTTGAAAACAAGTTTATTTTACATCTTAAGTGTACACGTTCTAAGTAGCGTGAGCACTTCAAGTAATTGCTTTCTTTTTCCCATCTCTAATTCTTTGACAGTTTTTTTAATTGCAATTCCGTACTTGAATCAACCGATACTCCCCAATTCTCTTGAAACAGTGAGGACCTTTCCTGCGTGCTAGCGGTCACCTGAGAAGAAATGTCAGCATCTTTAAAATCAGAGACGGAGTGAAATCAGGGATGGTGATGCATTTCAAGCCCTATCTTGCCCATAATGAAAAACAATGGCAAAACTCACTGAAAGTAGTAGGTTCAGGGACAAGTCCCAGAGGTTACTGCAATCTTGTATTTAAAGTAGAAAAATAAATAATAGGTAATAAAATAGGTAATAAAAGGTAGGACATTTTAGGACAAATGTTGTAATCAAGAATCAAGTGAGAAAAACCATTCTACGCTCACAGTGCAAATTAAAAGCCTCTTCTGTAATATTCCCTTTTACTGTGTCATGTGGCGCTTTGGAAACTCAGCATCATATTTTTTAAAATCTAAGTCCTGCCCTTTAAGTTTTAGATATGAGAATTAACTATGGTTAGAACTCCAATTAAGCTCGAAAATCTAGAAATAAAGAAAGGTGATACTTCATTATGTTGGGCCCTTCAGTAACCTCATTCTTATTCATAACATCATCACCTTTGCAGAATTTCTATCCTCAAGATCTTTGTTTTCTTTCACCAAGACAATTGAAAAAACAGAAACAGAAAAAACCAGAAAAAGATGCAGGCTACCTACCATATAAACTCAGGCTTCCTGTGGTCCACAGAACAAAAGATAGGAACCTTAAACTAACCTCAGCCTCAGAGATGAGGATGCTAAGTCTGGTGTACTTCCTTTCACTCATCCATTCACTCACACAGACAGACACACTGGCAAAGTGAAATAAAATAATCTTATGGATGAAAGTATATGGATAGTTCAGACCAACTGAACACTCAGTAACTCTGGTGAACATTCCCCTGTGCCACCTCACACATTCTGGAATTCACCCACTGCTGGGCCTTTCAAAGTTCACCCATTACATGTGACCTTCCTGTGAGATGTATTAGTGAAGATGAAGAAATGCAACACAAATCAATACTGCATCATTCCTATCTTCCTTTTATCTTAAAATGCCTTTTCCCAGCTGCGAATCTCTCTGAGAAGCTCCATTGCCCTGCTGGTTCACGGAGTGAACACCAGCTAACCCCAAAGTTTCGTTACTGGGTTAATTTCAAAGGAATTAATTAACTTTTGGACTTATCCATTTATATGCCAATTATTGCAGATTACCATTGGTCCTATGGTTTGCTTTTGGAGAAAGGACTAATCCTCCAGCATGAGTGACAGAAAAAAAATTAACAAGATCCACCTCTTTCAGATGTAGAAGCTTTCACCACCCTATAGTGGATTTCATGCTACGCAGTTGCCATCTTGGGGAATGGCAAGAGACTGATCAAATACAAATGGATATTTCAAAGAAAAGAAATGATGCTTTTGAGTAACACTTGTTGACAGCCATCTAGAAACTGTTGGGGTTTTTTTTGGCTAATATATTTATATTTATGACTGGACTGAAAACAACACAGGTGCTTGGCTTTAAAACCACATTTTAAAGTGACATCCATGAAGGCAATAAAGCTTCCTACTAGGTACAACTCCTAAATCCACAAGATCTGGGATGAGACTTTCCCCTATTAATCACATCTACCCTACCTTTCTTGCAAGCCCACGGATTTAACCGTTAGAGTTGCTGGATCTGTCTCCGCTTTAATGTCCATTACGCAGTCAAAGACTGGAGTCTCTGGTACAGGATCCAAATCTAGGAAGTCATCCTCATTTTTATCCTCTGTCCACTCTGAATACGTGAATGAAGGCTGCCGGCTCACAGATTGGCGTCTGTCCTCTTGCAGCGGAAAGGGGGGGTCTGGACGGGCTCTGAGTAGATGCCAAAACTGGAGGAAACAAACATTTAAAAAAGCTTTCTGCTTGTTGCCAGCCCTTCCATACAGCCTAGAGGGTGGGTCTTTAGGGCAGCATCCCAGGTCTCTATAATGTATTAGAATTGGAGAGTATTGAAGAGGACAGGAACGTTCCATGCAGGAGTAGCTTTGTGGTCTGTGTTACAAGGATTCACATCTACCCATTCAAATGTGCTTTCAGCCACAGAGGTTTCCACATAGCTGGCCAGGCTTAACTCAGGGATACAGTGGAAGCGGAATGTGCTTGTGACCATCATATGCAAGCCAACGTGATATCACTGCCCTTTTGTTCAGTTTACAAAACAAAAATCTACTATACTATTCTACAAATCATACCTCTCCTGACTTAATGGTTTTCCATTTAAAATTTAGATATAGCTGGGTTAAGAAAAGTAAACATAATTTTCCTGAAGTGCACATCTTTGATAATCTGGCACTGTACCCCAAATTCATGTATAAACCAATCATTTTTTAAAGAGGCCTTAATTTTGATGCACCTGGTTTTGAGGCTCAGAATGCCCATTTCAGTTTCTGGCCAGTGGCAAAGCCTGTTTTGTAATCTAATTATCCGATTAAACATGGTACAGACATTAAACAACAGATCTTGTGAAATCTAGGACATAAATGTAACATTAAAATTTATAATATAATCTAATGAAGGGTTTGAAATGGCACGAATCTAAAAAATTACTGTATCATATTGGTTTGCATGGATGCTGTGGCAGACTAGATGATTTGGAGATTGTATCAGTAGACTGTTTAATTCTACACACAGGCCTCAGTTAAAAATGTCAAGTCCACCACTGAATTCCTGGATCTGGAACCTTAGGCCAACTTCATCCCTCCAGCATCAAACTAGGACCAGTGTCACTCAGTCTAAATGTTATACAAACTATATCGCACCAACATGCATCCTTTTGAGACTAAGAAGAGCAGGTCCTATTTTTCAAAGTAAAGCCTCTTCCATCCTTTTCTTATATGGCTCTTAAATGGTTAGTTAAATTTAGAAAACATACCATTAAAAAAAATTCTCTTCCTAGGCTACTAAAGCACATTAACTTGTATAGGATTTTAAACAATTATTTTCTTGTGCCTGTGTGTCTTCATGTACTCTCATTTCTCTGAGAAAGGATGAAAGGAAGTGAAGCAAGTTTTAATTTCTGTCCATAGTCAGCTTTAGCGAATGTTAGACTCACAGCAACAGCAGTATTCATTTGACAGTTACTTCACACAAAATGGTTTTTTGTCTCAGTTAATCAGAGTACACAGTAATTACAAAAGCCAACATAGGAACACAATTACTAGACTTATTTTACACAAATTTGGGGCCAAATCTGACCTGAATCTGTCCTACATGCTTGGCTGTTGGATGACAAGCAAGAAGGTTGAAGATCTGATTCTATTTTCATTCCCAAAGATGACTTCTGGAGCTCGGCAGTCCCACAGTACTGGCCATGGTTCTTTCACATACTGCATGACTGTAATAGCTGAGCAGTTCACAGTGTAAAGTGTCTGCTCAACAACTTTGTACTGGGGCAGAGTGCTGTTGTTACTAAAATCAACACTTGTGCTGAGGGCCAAGTTGAAGGTCTAGGTACCAATTATGTATTACAGATTCTAGAGCTGGTATGGTGACACAGGATTGATTTTACTGGTGATCTAACACACTGTAAATCCAAAGGAACAAAAAGTTCACCCTAGAAACAAAGCAGCTTTTCTTTAGATTGAAAGAAGCGTGTGATAAATAAGGAGCTGCCCAAGACACTGAAAGAAATTAAGTTATACTTAAAAGTGACGGGGTTAAAGTAAATAATGGAAAAATAGTCAGCTCTGAAAACATGTTCAGAAGGACTAGACAGCTCTATGCTGGTTCTCTGCAGCTGCCTGGGTCTTAAAACACCATTATATAAGGCAGAAAACAGACAGCATCACTAATACAAGCCTCAAGCGCTCTATCCAGCTCTTTATTTTCACTGTGATTGCTAACCTCCCAACACATTCTGGTACCTGGGTATTCTCAGAAAAGCACCTCAAACCTTAGCTGAGGTCTGCTCTCCTGAAAAATGTGCTCAACGTGTATTAGAGTCACAGATTCCCCAATACAGGAATGAGCTAGACTTTAGCAAGTGCACAGACCAGACAGGGCCTCTCTTCTCTTCGTATCACTTTTGAGAATCCACTTGACCACCATTTCTCAACCTTGTTAGGCAGCCCAACAATTATTGCTCTACATTAAATCAACAAAATACCTGTATAAAAAGGCATATTTTCTCCCTTCCCCAGGGAACTACTAAAGCATGACTGTAAGTTACCACAGTTGCTGAATAAAAAAAACCTAATGCATAAGCTGCTTTTCACTGGTATGCTATCTAGTATGTACATCAGTGTGGGACTGACCTATCAGGTCCATCTATAAAGACAGAAGGGTACATTTGGGAAAGAAAGATTTCATCATAAAGGCACTCCTTAATGTAAAAGACCCCTTCAAGATCCCTACTAAGCAGCACATCACTTAAAACCCATGGGGAAAAAAATAAGAAAAAAATATAAATAAGAGATATCACTCAGCTGAGAAAGAGGGAAAATAAAGAAAACTGTCTTCATGCAACTATCTATTGTCCACCAGGCTGTGATTTTAGAAACCCTGCTTAGCTCTATCACTACATTATTTTCAGTGTTCTGCGAAGAACTATTTTACACCTTATTGCCTAAATACTGATAGAAGCAGAAGTTTTGACATTGCAAAGCAGCATGACCTGGGCCGCATCAAAAGTGTGGCCAGCAGGTTGAGGGAGGTGATTCTGCTGCTCTACTCTGCTCTCATGAAACCCCACCTGGAGTACTGCCTCCGGCTCTGGGGTCCCCAGCATAAGGACACGGACCTGCTCAAGCAGGTCCAGAGGAGGGCCACAAAAATGATCAGAGCGCTGGAGCACCTCCGCTACGAAAACAGCCTGAGAGGGTTGGGCTTGTTTAGCCTAGAGAAAAGAAGGCTCCAGGGAAAGCTTATAGCAGCCTTTCAGTACTTAAAGGGGACTTGTAAGAAAGATGGGGACAGGCATTTTAGTAG
>RSEF01000005.1:14393830-14415726 GCA_003993805.1 Himantopus leucocephalus
GAACAGCAGCAGCAAAAAAGCAGAAAATTGCATAAGCCCAGCTAACTTCCTTGCCTACATCAATGGTCACAATAATAGAGGCATGAACACTAATTACTTTGCCTTGCGAATAGTATAAAAAGCACATTCACCTGAGACATTAAACGGAAGATTTTGCCACTGTGCTGCATCTGAGTGAACTTAACCATGGTATGTAATATGACAACTTCCTACCAGGGAGTATGGCCAGCAAATCAAAGGAGTTATTATTCCCCTCTCCTTGGCACTGATGCAGCAGCACCTTGAATACTGTGTCCAATTTTAGGCCCTCCAGTTTAAGACAGACAAAGAAAAACTGGAGTGAGCCCAGTGGAGGGCTACGAAGGAGGCCAGGGGTCTGGAGCACATGATCTTTGAAAAAGGTGGAGGGAATTGGGCTTGTTCAGCCTGGCAAAGAGGAGGCTGGGGTGATGTAACAGCAGCCTGCAACTACTTGAAGGGCAGCTCCAGAGATGATGCAGCCAGACTCATCTTGGTAGAGGCAGCGGATACCACAAGGGACAATCACCACAAGCTGCAGAAATTCAGCTTGGACATTCAGCTTCGGGAAATTCAGATCAGACATTAGGAAAAAATTCTTCCCCAAGAGCACTGTGCAGTTGTGGCACAGGTACCCAGAAGAGATGATACATCTCCCTCCCTGGAGGTTTTCAAAACCTGTGTAGAAAAATGCATGGCTAACCTTATTGAGTGTTGGCAACAGCCCTGCTTCAAGCAGGATGTCAGACCAGCAATCTCCAGAGATCCCTTCCCACCAGCAGTCCTGTGATTTTATGATGTACTTCACTATACTGTGCATCACTCAAAAGTCACGTACATGGTACAGCTTCAGCTTCATGAGTTGCCTGAAGGTGCAGGTGCACTGCTGCAAGGACAGGAGGTGATGTTCCACCTGCATTTTCAATAAGTGCATTCCCACTCTAACAGAACAGTATACAAGGGTATGAAAAGCCATATTCAGTTAGAGCTCCCTAAACCCAAAGAATTCTCCCTATCTTCCCCATCTAGCACACACCTTTATGCCAGTTACACAATCAATGGAGAAACACAATACACTCCCCCTGGTTCCAAACAGCTGAGAGCTAACTAGATTAATTGCAGTCATGCCACTAATCTTGTTCTGCAGCTGGGGCCTTGGCCTACATTTACAAGGGCATTACATTCACAAGTACACTGGTGCTCTGGACCAGCTATTTCTGCTACTACTGAAGTCAATGGATGCTCTGCAGGTAATTCATAAGGCAGCAATATTAGATGGTCCTGTTACTGGACCACATCCCTTCTACTTAAGTGAAAATCATTTGCCCATCTGTGGATGGAAAGAATAAAAACCATCAGTGTAATCCCCAATTCATCAAGAAATTGAATAACGATAAGCGTAGTTGCGATTCCTCTAAGTCAAGCAAGCAGATAATTATATAGAAATAGCCCCAAAGATGTCGCTTTACAATCAGCTTGGGCATAACATCAACAACTTCAGATAAATTAGACATCTTATAAAAACTGACTAAAAAAGGGCACGAATATAATTTGCACGGTGTCATAACTTACCAGAGATCCTACAAATAACAGTCCTAGAGAAGCTAAAGACAGCAGGATGTATGATACCACAATGCTCCCGATTCTAGTCAGGTCCTGTGAAACAACAGAATTGACAATGATTCATAAAGTATTTAGGGGCACCGTATAATGTCTGTGTCTGCATGCATGTTCTTGGCAAACTGTGTATTCATTCTTGGATATCTCATGTAGATTTAGTCATACCATACTCTTGTCCATGGAAAAGCCACCACCACCAACAGAAAAATGCCAGGCTTTGGAGAAGACTGAAATTGAAACCATCTCTAAGCCCCAGCATCTCAGGTCTAAAAACCACATTTCACTGTGAAAACAAAGAGGAAATCTTCCTACCCTCACCTCACGCGTTACCAAAATTGAGATCTGAATCCATGATTCAATTTTGCAGCCTGGACCCATGTTTCATTGCCACAATCAATGTAATTTTATACTGTAGCAAAGGGCTTTGAGGAAAGTTTAGTACTGTTCCAGTGCTTGTGGGTCCTTACATAAAACCCAGCCACAGAGGGCTTTTCTACGTTTTCTACACATTCTGTGAAATACCATCAGGTTCATTCACAGCACTGGCAGTGAAATTCACTCTGATGTTAGTCATATTTAAGTAGTTTAGAGTTCAGCCTATTCTCAGTAGTATGTGCAAAATACAATTCTAACGGGCTTCAGCAGGCAAGGAATTTTACTGTTTCTGACCCACTAGTACAGCTAAAGAGAAGTTCAGAGTTAAGAGCTTTCGTTTGCTTATTTTAACGTCAGAAGATTTCTTTGCCTTTACTGTTTTCAAGTCTAAATTTGCACTGTTAATAGTGCTATCATAAACAGTCCTCAAAGAGATGCATGAATATCTGCACAGAGTCATATTTGGTGTGTTCTTGTGGTGCGTTCTAGGAATCACTTTCCTCCACACTGAACAGTTATTTTAAGTCAAAATCCTATAAATCAGGGATCTTCTGTGAGGAACAATTTGTTAATGACTGACCCACTGCAAATAAGATACAGGCAATGCTCTATGAAGAGCTCTGATTGTGCATAAAAAATCCAACTAAGAAAGGGCAAAGAAAAACTGCTTCTTTCAAATAAACAAAAGAGCAGATGACATGCAGCTCAAACATTGTTATGTGAACACAGAAAAGTCTCCACTGTACTTCAGTCACAAGAGGCACTGAGTCAGATTTCCTATTTGTACAGCACAGCCTCTGCTACAAAGATTATGTACAATGAATCTAAACATTCTGATAGCAAATATATTTTGCATGATTTATGAAAGTAGCTGCTCACTATTTAATTAAGGTTCTGTCCACACTAGAGAAATCTGCACTGGGTATAATTACCCCAGTAATTTATCAGATGAATCACACTGGTATACGTGTCATTATGTCATGGTGAGAAACTAAGCAATTTTACTGGGGTAGCTTTGTAGATATAATTTAATCTGTACGTCTAGTACACCTGAAATACTTTTACTGCACATAGATACACTCTAAACACTCAACAAAAGTAGAATTTTGTCAGTGAGTATCTCGTGATTTGCACCCTTTATGGGGGCTGATCCATTCTTCCAGAATTTAATCTTCTATCCATCCTAATAAATTAAGTTCCAGCTCTCCCTTTACTGTGGGCTAAACCTTAGTGGGCTGATTTCTTATTGCTTTGTTTCATTTGTAATCATTTGCACATTATGAAAAATCTGCTGTGCTGATCTAACATCATAGACAAAAATTCAGCCTTGTATCTTGAAGATAAAATATGGATCTCTTTTCACTGTTTCAGGACACACACACAATGCAGCGGTCACTATATTATACGAAGTACATGCGTATTATACTTTTAATCAGAAGAGATATTAGAAGCACCAGCCAACGCTACTGACATCAACTACATAATCAGAGAGGAGTACTGGGACTTACCTCCCCTTGATCTGACAAAAAATGTTTAAATGGGCTAAGCAAGTAAGACAGCAGGTCAAAGGCATTCTGAGCTGCTGGGATGGTCCCGTAAGTGCTGTACCAGAGCATCATGCAGAGAAGCTGTGTAATCAATCAGAAAATACATAATGAACATCTCTCATTATACAAACATTCATTTTCATTTCAAGACTGCATAATTAACTAATTTAGTTCTCATTGATTTCACGTTGATTAACATTTTTGCTTTAGGAAGTCAGGTATTATCTGGGCTGTAGCTTAACAGGAATAAAAAGACTGAATGCTAAATGCTCAGCTACCATTAACTAGGTGCGTATTACTAAGTTAAGCAAGCTTACTCTGATCTACACTAGCAAAAGACCTGCCCTTGGTAGCCTGTACATCAAAAGAGCAACAGATTCCTCTGACTTTTGAACTTCCAGCTTTATTACTTTTAGATCAAAACTGGTTACATTATTAAAAGCCTATCTTATACTGCGCAAAGTTCTCACAAATAGCCATGTTCACACAGGTATCCCTATAAACATATACACACATACATATGTTGAAACATTTCATTTGAACCACTTAAGGTTGCTGCACACACCACAGTTAACATAGCATCACTGCTTTTGTAGTTTTATACTTAACACCCTCACAGAGAGGTATACCTTCATCCCCAACCACGAAGGGCACACTGCAACTTTAAAGGATACACTTCCCAATCCGCTTTTTAACAAGATGGTTATCTCCCCCCATACCTATCAGCTACAGAAGATGGATTTGTTGGGAGATGGGTCATTTGGCAAAGAAGGCATTTGCAGAGGGGCAGGGAACAGGATGGGAGTCTGGGACATCAAAAGGCAGGGGTTGTCCGCAAAAAAAGGCTGTGAGAGGTGGCTACAGAAATGAAAGGACTGCAGCTGTGTTCATTGCTACATCTACAATGAATGAGGAGGAAACCTCCCAAGCCAACAAAGCTTAAAAGAAGGGTCCCAGCATTTCAAAGCAATGACAAGCTGCCTTACCAGTATCTGTGAGAGGACAAACAAATACATGCTGTCTCCAGGCATTAATCCATTCCACCGGGCAGCCCAACCGAGCAGTGCTGTTTTCTGGAAGGTTTTCAGGGACTGCTCCTTCCTGTTCAGCTGTCCTTGCTGTCCTTCAGCTTCATCCATTGACTCCATAACAGCTGGACTGGGAAGACCTTCACATGAAAATGACATGTGCAGGGAATGAATAGTATGTAACCCTGCAGCCACCGCGGAGCCCGCAAGGGCTATTGTTTTCCTAGAGACGATGGTTACCTCTCAGTTCTGCATCAGTAAGCGCGGCTCAGGATTGTGAGCGTCACACTCTATTAGTGCAGCTGTATTCACCTGCCTTCGTCAGAAAAAAGTGAGTGTGGGCGGATAAATTATTTTCCCTTTCTTTCCGGAGGTGCAGATTCTGGGCTTTGTTGTTAATAAATTCTCATTTACATCACTGCACCTTTTCATTTTTACTTTTTAAAGGGAACCATCTGTTCTATTTCCTAGCTCCGCACTTCCTGGCTACATGGTGGCAGAGAACCCATTTTGTTACTCCCTGCCTCAATTTCTCTATTTCCCCTTATTTGTCTGCTTTCTCTAATTTGATTATAAATTTCTGAGGTACAGACTGTTTCATTTTATGTGTCTGAATAGTGCTCAAGGGCTCTGGATTTTGGCTGAGTGTCCTAAGGCACTAATAAAATAGACTTTATTCTAATAACCTACTTCTTGGATGAATTCATACTCAAGAGCTATTTAATAATGTTGTAATGCTATTCCATTCAGTGGAAATATGCACTAGAGTGGCTAGTCCCTCAGTAACAGTATTTTGAACGCAGTCTGTGTAGATATAAATTAAATTACAAGCTAAAAGGAGTGAAAAATCAGACCCGTTTGATGTAAGTACTACTGATTTACATCTTTCCACATGAGAAAAGCCCCAAGACTGCCCTACGTACAACACCATATAGCCTTAAGCCTAAGCCAGCCACTTGTGCCCCAGGGGAAGGCCACATTGTTGTTGAGGTCAGGTTTCTACAAAACGTTCCTCTCATTAGACATTTCTCTAAATGTCTCACAATAGTCACCCTAAGTCAGATAAGCATCCATAAACTAGCCACAGCTCTAATTAGGCAAATGAAATCCATGTATCGGCTGAGGGTCTGGCGATTGGTACAATAAGAATTCATGGAAATAACACTTTCTGATTTCTAGATACAAAAATGTGAGAGTGGACAGGAACATGAGATGCTTATTCTCACTCAACAAATGTCCTCCCTCCCCTCACTGAAACAGACTTTAGGGCATCCATCCATCCATCCATTTCTGAGGAAGAATAGCGAATGTGCATTTAGACAGACATACACCCATGTATGTCATACCATAGGCATATGCTGAAATTAACTGACTGTTTGCCAGGAAGGACTCAGTCCAGCAATTTGCATACACAATGTCAAAAATTCATATTAAACACAGGTCAGAAAAAGATGGAAAAATACGGAACTAAAAAGGTAAAATCAGAAGTGTCAACAATCCCAGCCTGTATTGCTCACAGTGGTAAAACTTCCTTCGCTTTCATCTATATGTCTCTAGTGCTAGAAGACAGCTTGAAAATAGCACTTTTCAAAAAAAGCAGTTAGTTTCTGGAATACAGCTCAAGAGATCATGGAAGCTCTACCTCTCTGTCATTCAGGCTCCAGCCAGCAATCTGCAATCCATGACAATCCCCCCCAGGAAACACAGAGAATCCAGATGCAATCCTTGATGTCCAGGAACACCGACCATATGCTTAACACCTGACTTCTGATACCATGCTATGCAGAACTAGTCACAAAGTTCTCCAAGAGGACAGCACAGCGGCCACATTAAGCAGCCACAGTTAAGCCTGCCTAAATACTTTCAATGCTGACCTTTGGTTTCATTTTTTACAATGTGCTAAAACCTATCAGTTAAAGTTGAACATTTTCAAGCTTCCGAACAGCTTCATGTCTCACTGGATATGGACAAGAACTGAGGGGAAAACCCTTGTTAATGTTTGCCCATTTTTTCCTGCTATTTTTGCGGGAAGTTTATGCTCTGTGTTTTGGAATAGGAATTTGAAATTTAGCAGGGACAGAATCTGGATGTCAGAAATTATTTTTGCCATCCACACAAAAAGACATACACCTGTGGCTGAGATACAAACCTTCAAAATATCTATTTACATATAGTTTATTATGGTTTGCTCCTAAAGCCTCTAACCTTCCATTTTCACTAACCATGTTTTAAGTCCTACTTTTCCTTTATCTGCAGCAAATAATGCAGCTCTGTTTTTAAGAATGCCTAATGTACCTATTCGCTTTTTTTTCCAAATCCTAATGTCTTCCTTTCTTGGATACCCCTCTCCAAAGCTCAAGATAAAATACAGACAGAGCAGAACTGAAACATCTTTGGGAAGACAACCAGAACAAGGAGCCAGGGAATGCAGATTTCAAGCTCAGTTTTCAACTATTTTTTGTAAGTCATAATATTTCATATTTCAGAAGACCTCTTTTTTAACTGACCAAAAGCTCATGCACCTGCCTTATTCAGCAGGTAAACATTTCTTTGTTTCATATCTGTAACAGCCTGAGATTTTACAAGGTCACTTCTGTCTAGGTTGGAAACAGAACCCTGACTCTAACACGATGATGTGAAGGCCACTTAACCACATGCCTTCTGGAACAAAGACGTCAAAGTTAGGGGACCGCTGTGTGTCTGTAACCATGGGGATCTATGCCTCTCCACAGCCCAGAAGCTCAATTCCTGGTATTCCAGTGTTGTCTAGCAACAGCTGTACAATTGTAGGAGTCACATTCTCCTTCTTATGACTGCCCTATATGAAGGACAATAGACTACTACTTCTTTCTATTATTTTCACTGTATAAAGCAGAGATACGGTCTATGGACCAAGGAGCCCAGGATTCCAGCTCTGCTGAATTGATACAGTTCAGCCATTATCGACAGGTATTTTCACTAATACAGTAAAAGACAACACAAGCACCAGGTCAAGAACTAAAGTAATGGAGAACTGTCTGAATCAATGTGTATAAATGTATAGATTAAGAATCATGTCTTGGGCATACAAAGAAAGTGTCTTGGATTAATTAAAGTCCACTCAAAAATTTGCTACTCCAAATCACAAAAGATTAGATTTTAACAAACATCATGATGCCCACCTAAGGTTCTGTATTGATTTAACTATGTCAGCTTTAAACAATACTTCAATTACCATTCACACTTCATCTTGCAATCCTATATTCCTGTATTATTTATCCTAATGGGCCGTGGTTTCTTTCAGTGCACAGAATAGGTAATAGAAGAGTGAAACATAAGTAAAGTTTTCTTGTGTCAAGGTCAGTGCAAAGGTCTTGAGACAGCTGACAAGGATGACTACATCCAGGAGAAGTGAATTAAGCCTCTCCTCTGCTAGTGATTTGACTGACAGTGGAAGATAATCATCCATGTGATATCCTCCTGAATTTCTGCATCATGGAGATTGAGATTCAAGTTCCACAAGTACTTCTGCTTTGATGTAGGGCTAAGCTTGCTAGAAAAAACCCTTTGGCATAAGAATTAAAAGGTTTCAGACATCTGTAGCAGCCATATGGCTTGTTAAAGCAACTTGAAATTTCAAAACAGCACCATAAACTTAACCTCATCCTTGCTGTTCAGGGAAAAGAACTTCCTGGATCAAACCAGTGATCTATTCATCCTGTGTTCTTTCCTTAAACGTAGCCACCAGTACAAGCTGCCAGAAATAAACGGCACAACACTTTGCTGTGGAATAATCTGTACAGGGAAACATCTTTGTCCACTCACAAGGTAACAGCTGGCTTCCCCAACTCAGACAATGCCCATTTTAAAACGCCTGTGCCTCCATCTCTTTCTTTTTCTGACTTCATATGTGGGTACATAAAGGGCAGAAGAATGAAACAAGAATACCTATATGCTCTCGCAGAAAAACATGTGCTTAGAGTACCAGACTTAACTGAAACACTAAAAGGCACTTCAGTCATGGTAAGTAAGCCAACAAAGCCTTGCAGTAACAAACACACCATGATCCAATTGAATGCTGCTGTGGGCGAGGCATCAGCAGGTCTGTAACTCAAGTGATTCATACTTAGAGCCTTCAGAGAACAACAAAACAAAAAACAACCCCCAGGACCACGTATCCTGGCTGTATTTCCTAATGAAGTTAACGCTTTAAAAGGAACTTGTGGCCCCTCTTGTGCATGGGTGCTAACGCTCAAGGAATTGACACAGCTCTGTTGGCAGATTTAATTTAACAATGTATTTTGGGGATGAAAAGAGACTTGTTCCTTACCAAAAGTATTTTTATAATAGAACTAAAATGTATCCCCCCCTCAATGAAAATATAGTGCTCATACAGTTATTAGACTTTTACTTAAATCCATCACACTGTATCTGTGGGAATTATGCTTCTGGAGGACTGGGTGGTGCTGCCTTTTCACTGGGAAATACAAATTTTCTTGATGGGGTCATCTTCTTCATTCATGGTGGAATCCCTGAGCTCTGCGGAACTACCTGCCAGACACACAAGACAGGAGGGAAAAAGAGGGCCTCACCTGTTCTGCCAACTCTCAGGCTACAGCAGTCAACACGCCACAGCAGCTCAGCTGCATTGTCCCCTATTTGGTTTACGTGTGTGTGGAGTTCCATATCCCTCTGAACCTGTCTATATCTTCATTATGGCTGTGCATGGCAAGAATTTACTCTATAGGAAGAGACTACAGCGTGGAAGCATTGTGAAGTATGATCATGCCAGCATACTTCACATCCATCAAGATTTACCAACACTTCACACCAGTCCTAAATCCACGTATAGCCACTACATCTTCAGATATCAAAATGCAATTGTCTACTAAAATCACTGTCTCCAATTTCCATCTAACTGCTAGGGAGACCTGCTACTGAGTAGAGAACAGTAGATGAACGCAACCTACTGATATGGGTCTGCAAATCCATTGCTTATTTTCACATGCACCCAAATTGCACATGCAGGACACAGCCCTGGCATTGTATTTCATGCATCTGGTCAAGACCTTGTTAAATCTGCAGGTCACAAGACACAGTGATTGCAGGCAAGTCCTGATGCTGGCAAGACACATCAAAGCTGAATGAGCTGCCTCAGAGTGCACATGTACAAGAGGTAGCTTATGCTGGAGAGTAAAAAGACAGCTCATCTAATCAAAGAATGGAGCTTTAGGAGAAAGGTACTTGCTGAGAAGACATTCTCTTTTTGCTTGTAACTGCAGTATGAGAAGGATGGAAAAAGAATAATTAGCTTTTGGACCAAAAGTCAATCTTTCTTTTGCACTGCAATGGTATGGAAGGAAGTGAGTAAGACGAAGGGGACCTTTCATACTTGCATGGCAAATGCAACTTGTGTACTTACATTCCTGTCTCTGCAGGAAATTAACTGGTGGGTCACTATTCTACAATTCAGAACCTTTTACTGAACAACTTTATAACCAGCCAATCTCAGGTATAAAGGAGCTAAATAGAATGGCAGAAGCTGCATCATTATTGTTTGCAGATGGATACAATTCACCACCTAGGAAAGCTTGTTTTTTCTTGATGCTCTCTGCACTCCTACCTCATTGGAAAGTTATGTTAAAAATTACACTAACGAGCTGTGTGGAAAGCTGGGAATGCTATTTTCAACACTTGGTGCTATCCTAAGAAGGCATCTCTTTCTGGCTCCTCCATTTTTTTATTTTATTATTTTTTTTTTTTACCTTCCCAGTCATTATATGCTACTGACTACTTCTACTCTACTTGATCCCTGGCCTGTTCTGTTTACAAGAGCTCGAAACATTTACCTTTTCCAAATTGCCAAATAAAACATTAATTGGGAGGAGAGCATCTAGTCCCTGAAAGTACCCAGATTAAGAGCTGCAAAGAAAAACATTCCCAAATGCACCCTACAGCTACTTACTACTGCCTGACTGGAGATAGAGGGGATTTACTACAATGTAATCGCCTCAATACTTCCAATTCCACTCTGGAAAAAGTCCAAGTTTTAGCTGCCAAGAAATTGTGGTTGGTAGATCTTGCACTTGCAATACAAAACCACATAGAGAGCTACTTCAGAAGATACCAGGTAGCTTAATTCAAACACTAGCAAGAACTCAGACAGATCCACATATGCCACTAAGTTTACCACTAAACACTGCAAGGCACCAAAGCAATTCCAAGATCACTTTGGTATCTAACTGGAAGCCAGTTAGATTCTCCCAGTGGTCCTTTGTAGGACTGCAAACTGTAACTGCAGGCTTTATTCTCCTCTCTGTGTAACAGAGCTTAAAGAATAAATAAGCTTGACATACCATTAATCCAAGGAAGAGGTCCAAGCAACAGTAAATACCATCTCTGACACATTACAGAGGAATGGAAAACTCTTCACCAAGACTCAGCAACCTTGTCAGTCTTCTATGTCACTTATTCTGAGATGAAATTCAGCTTACGATTTCTAATGTTTTCAGTTTGGACTAAGTGTACCTACCCTGGACCGTAAGAATTAGCTGGGCTAAGCTACAGGTATTCATAGCTGTGTGGTGAACAACTGAAATCCAGAACATTCAGGGATTCTATTTGGGAAAGGTGGATGTTTTTGCTAAAATTACCACACTGGAAGTAGCCAAGAATATTGGTATTTAATTCACTCTGATTCCTGGGTTGATACACCCATCAAGAGGAATGCAGCTGCTCAAGAGCTCCCAAGTGACACTGTTTCGGGCTCTCTGAAGATTCAAGAGAATACTACCATGCATTTTTTGGGGGGTTGGGGGTGGGTAGATGTTGGGGTTTTTTTTGCATGTTATCTACATCAGCCAGAAGGGAAAAAGTTCATCTGAAAGATCAAACTCTGGAACACAAGCCTGGAAAATTCGGTGACAACGATGCACACTACAGCTTTAAAACTGAGCTTTTAGTAAGTATGACCACTGATACAAAGTGTCTACCTGCTGTTGCATAGTCTATAGAGAAAAATCTGCTTCAGTCCAGAAAAGCACAGAATCTGATACTGGAATACCCCAACTTTTTGCAAAAACTTCTTAGAAAGACACTACAATGGCCCTTGCCAAATATTGAGTGAGAAAAAGGTTAATTTACTCTTGTGTGACAGAGGACAACCCACAAATATAATCAATTTTCCTTTTCAATTGCTTGTCCGTGAGCGGCAGGTAGTATGCTTAAAGCCAGCAACCTCATTCTGAGAAGGCAAACCTTCTCTGTGAAGTTCCTGAAACAACAGTGCAGAGAGGGAAATGGGTGTCACCTACTAGCCAGGAAAGCACCAGAGACTTGCACTTTTCAAGCTCATCTGGTAGAGTCTGGCTGTTGCTTAAGCCAAACTGATTACCAAAATGGAAAGATGCATCAAGAGAAAGAGAAAGCAAGGAGGAAAGTCATGTAGAAAATCTGTGAGCAAGCCAGGCAGTGAACTGAGGTTTACGTATTTCTAGTCCAATGCTTCTCCTCTTTCACTGGCAACATTTTTAACAAACTTGGAGATGAAACTTTCCTCTCTACTTGAAATAAGTTCTGCTGAAAAGAATATCCAGCCCCTTCTCCCTGCTGGTGGGCTGCACAGCTCCATCCTTAAGTGGCCTATTCTCATCTCTCAGGGAACAGGAACCTGATGCCAGAGTGTGCGAGAAGAATAGTTGCCTTTCCACTCAGCAGCTCCCTGCTGAACTGCTGAGTCACACATTTTCTCTGCATTCATTTTCACACTGCTCCCACTCAGTCCACCTGCCACTTCATCTGGGATGGGTAGGAGGAGAGAAAAAGAGGTGAAGTCAGAAAAAATGTTCATGTTCACCCAGGACCATTATTATGAAACTGCAGGGTCACATATAAAAGCAAGCCTGCAAGCTGCTAGAGAGGGATCGAGAAATATCAGACTGCAAGACAAACTGCTTCCCCCTCATCTCCTCCAAGACAAGACTGGCCAGCAAACAAGTTGCGAAACCTCATCTGATTCCCAGTAAGTCACTGATGTTATGTGCTTGCTGATGTTCTGCAAATTTCAGGCTTCAGACCAGGCCTTGAGGTTTCCCTCTTTTCTGTGATTTAGAAGAGCTTTCAATGTGCTGTGATTTTTTCAGCAGTCCAACAGGTACTGTTCAGTAATTGACTGGCTGCCACAGGGAAGTGCCACGATGATAAGTGCCAATACCATCTGGATAGATCCCAGTTCCTAAGGGCATCTTCAGCTCAGTTGCTGCAGTGAAAATGTCCACCAGCTCCAACTTTCATCACTCAAGAAGATGAAAAGAAAGTCTTAGCCATTTTCTTGCAGCTTCCATAAACCTTGAGCATAACAGGAGCCAGTATCTCCTACTACCTATTAAATTCTTATGTAGAAAAGGGACTCTGCTATCAGTGGTGGGATACATGTTTATCATGGTTATAGAGGGTCCAGATTGCTCTTAGTTTGGGCTCTATATACAGAAACATACATTTAATTAGATCATCTAAGTAGTAACTTTTTCTGCAATTAGATTTCTGGACAGTACAGTTTATAGATCATGGAAAAAAATGCCTAGAAGCTTCCTAGTTTATTAAATCAATGATCTGAAAAAGCATTTCTGAAACTGACTTTCAAACTAAACCAGGACAACTTTGATTAATTTTCAGACTAATTCTTAAGCTACTGCTACTGTTAGTATTCAGTAGAAAAACTGGGGGCTTGTTAGGAACTAAATAAGGAGTTTGTTTTATTAAGCAGAATCAACAATTCAAAAAGTACACCTGTTTTTCCCTGTAAGAGTCTGTTCTTAGGCAATGTTCAGCCTTGCTTCTCAGTAATTCTTCTGGTGCAAGTCTGTTTGCTTGAAAGCATGCCTGTGCTGCACAGGCCTGAAGTGCAAAGCCAAAACCCAGTCTGAGAGGAATTTAATGACATCACATTAACATGCCTTTATATATCAACTTCCACTCCCCACCTCCTAGCTCATCGTCATGTTGCTCAAGAAATAGCTCATGAAAAAATATAACTGCAGGGGAAAAGAAACATGGGAAAGAAAAAAGCAAAACTCAAAACATTCTCAAAGTTCCCTGCCTCCTTTTTTTTGTTCCAAATAAAAGTACAAGACAGGACTCTGGTCCATGAAGTCATCCTTGAAGAAGAATGCAGCCTGCCACTAGAGACTTTGTTTCACTGAAGGGTAGGCCAGGAGACTTCATTGAGCTTCCTTCCTGGAAGAAACCAGATGCTCAAGACAGTATTCCTCCCAGACCTGGAGGCCTGCACAGTGCTATTTGCGCACCTAGTAAGAGAGAAAGTAACTTATCTGATCATCTCAGCGAATTTCCAGTCCATAATAATTCATATGAAACAAGAGTTACAAGGTCAAAGCAGCTCACAATACACTTGGCTGACACCACTCTAGATCAGGTGTAAGCCTCACTTACATGGGAGCAAGAAGAAAACAAAATCATCAGGCTCTCTGCTCTAGAAAGACAGGCCTCCCAGTTCAGCAAAGGTGAACCACTAGGAGCCATGAGAACCAGCAAGGGACTGTCAGATAAAGCAACCATATGGGAAGTATACAATAGCTACTGTACCATCTGCTGGGGTCTGATTCTCCTCCAATACTTGTTATAAACTGCTATGTCTCTACTAATAATAGGGGAGTTACTCTTAATTTCCAATGCAAGATTAGTTATGCCCTTGTCCACATATGAATTGTACTCCCACTATCAAATCAAATACACAAGAGGTTTATTCTTAATGGCTCTACTAATGCTTACAGGTCTTAAACACAAGATGTGTTGTTAAGCACTGTCCTTTTGCCTTTTCTCCTGCGAAACATGTCAAGTTAAAGGATACACTATTTCTCATTGCAGCTAGGGCCCCTAGAGCAGTGTTTGCTTTGAAACAATTAAAATATTAAATATGGTGTCAAATTACAGCTCTTAAAAAGTGAATGCAGACCCTCAGCGGGCAGAGACAGTGAATATTAACTTCTATCACACCCACACATAATTACCATTTGCCATCTTTCAATCAGGGCTCTATTCAAAGCTTCTTTTGTTGGTGGTTTTTTTTTTTTTGCGCAAGGCGCTTTGCTACTAAAACTGTTACAGAAGGTCCGTCTCATTACTGCTTAAAAATTAAATGCAATTTTTTTTCTTTTTTTTTATAAAGAATACATTTCTTTGTTATGCTGTTTTCTTCAGTGAAAGTTTTCAAGTGCCTGGTGATAATTTTGGAGGTGCCTTGAGCTTTTGTAAACAGAGTGCGAGTTGACTTTCAGTGGAGTTGGTTGTCCCAAATTATTCCCAGCCTGCAAACTCCCTTTAACACTGAAAATGGAAACCCACAAAGCAGATCTGTAATTTCACAGTTAAAGAGCTATGGCTCTGACTGCTCATGAATCAGCCTTCCACAGACAACATAGCCAGGGAGAACTGTCAACAGTACAACAGCAGTGCAGATTGAGATGTATAGGGTTGAATTCTCTTTCTGAAACAGGCTAACCAACTCTCCCCTCCCAAACCCAAATTATAATTTTTGTGCCTTTAACTACAGGATATACTTAAAAGTACCTGAATGCATAATCAAAAAATAGCAGCAATAATTTAAAAGCAGTCAAATGGCCTCTGCAATATAAGAATGAATATGACAATTAAAAGAAACAAGCACATGCTGGTTTCATGCACTTTTTAAAGTATTTACTAGTCATATTACTATCATCTGAATTGGTGTTAGCACGCTTGTATTGCTTGAAAAAAAAAAAGCATATTTCTTCTCATAAATTAATAAATTCTACAGTTATAATGCTAATACCATTGTGTGTTTCTAATGTCTCTTCAGTGACCTACTAGCCTGGTGTCCTGTAGGTAGGATCTGCCCTGATGAATGAGAGGGTTTGGACCTTGAAGCAGGTAAGTGATACGCTGGCTTCCTGCCAGGTTCAAATGTGAACATTTTGATGTCATTCATTTGGGTATAGCCTGCTTCACTCAGTGACTAAAATCTTATGCCCTGGAGCCTTCAGCAAAAACATTTAGGAAAGCCACTATCACATTCAACATTTGTTTCAAAGACACTCTCTTTCCTAAGCAAAGTAAATTATATCAAGACCAGTCTCAACAATCATCTGCAGCCACAAACCTGATTCAAGCCTCAAGGGTACTATCCCAAGCATAAGCATTTCACTTTCTTTCATGCATTTAAAAAGGCTCTGCTCGCACTTCTTTGCTTCCTCAGAAAGCAATAGTACCATTCAGACACTAAAACTTAAGCTCCAGAATAAGCACTTGTATAGATAAGGGTGTGAACATCTAGAAACAGTATGTCCACACTCAATTTTATCTCTGTACTAGAGTGCTATTTCCACCCAGGGCTACTCCATTATGGGCCCAAATGCAAAGCCTGCACAATTAAATATCATTGCTTCCAGTTTGGTGCTCTGCTACCTTTGTAACTGCAGTCCCTTCATATTAGGGGCACGCTTAGATTATTAAAATGTGAGAAGTGTAACAGTCTCATTAATCTCTCCTTCTCCCTAGCTATCCACATAGCAGCAAAAAAAGTGCACAGTGCATGTCGAGGAAGGCAACAGTCCGCTTTGTTTACTTGCGTCTAGTCTATACTGGTTCCTATACTGTGCTCATCAACATGGATACACAGCCTGAAGTAATGAACTAAAAAAAAAAAATACAACAGCTTGCCTTCTCATCCTCTTCCCAGTGAGGGAACATGCACAGAGCAATGTTTTGTCTAGATAGATAAGCAGACATGCACAAGTTGTTACGGATCTATGTCAGAGAAGGTGAGACGAAAAAAGCACATGCTGATGATAAGCTTTGCAATTATTTGGAAGGAATTTGCACCACTTGCCCGCAGTCATGAGCTTCACTCTACAAAACAATCCAGAGAAACAAACCTCTCACGGATGCGGTGCATCCCTAGGCTCCGCTTGATCTGTGGTGACTGTACCTCACGCCCCACAGCCTCATGCTGAGTTACCTTAGCAAGAGCTGACATTAATCAGCAGGTCCGCAAGGTGGTAAGCAAAGTTCTGTGGAGACATCCTTTTGGATCCTGCATCAGCATAGCATTTCTACTTCTAGCTTCAGGGCCAGCTTATCATCAGCCAGCCTAGGGATTTTTGTCCTCTACTCCAGCAAACAGTGCAGAAATGCTCTTTGGTACCTTAGAACCAGACCATTCTAGAGAGGACTTGAATATGAACTGATGTTACATGGAAGCAGGTGACAGGCATGCTGCATTTGTGACAGGCAGAACTGCCAAGCAGGTACACTTAAAACCTCCCACTGCTACAGGTATAAAAGGTCTCATAGTACCTCCATTTCTGAGGATGAAAAAAGCAAGTTATTTTACCACCTCATCCATGCAACACAAATTGCGGCTATTCAAAAACATTGTTTTCTCAGGCCTTGGTNTGCAACACAAATTGGGGCTATTCAAAAACATTGTTTTCTCAGGCCTTGGTTAAAGCATTTCTTCCTTTTCAGGAGCTCCTGATTTCATAACATTTATAGTTCAGTCCACCACAAAAGCACCAAACATAGCCTTATGGACTGCTAGTTGCCCCACTGTTCTGTCTCAATGAACACTCTTGAACACTCTCTTGAAACACTGCTGTGTATATATTTTGAAATATGGGTAGTCAATTGCCTTCCATAGTGTGTTCTTTATGAAGTGTGGGTGACGCTATGTGCCAATGAGAAGCATGATTTCATCCACACAGCTATATTTCTGCTATGCTATCCAGAACACTTCATCTGCATTAAGAGGAGATGCCAAATACCTTATACCAAGTCTCTTCCCACACTGAGGTATACACTTGTTAAACCTGCACTGAGTAATCTTGTAAATCTCATTCTTAGCTTCTAAGGACCAATGCAGTGCTTTCAAACCCACGCCACCTCTGTCTTCCTCCACAAGGTCCAGGTTCTACTAGAAGTTTTTTTCCTTGCACCCCTCAACTCCCAAGGACAAGTATGTGCAAGACACTCTCTTGGTCCTTTATCCTGAAGACAGCATTAATTATGCAGGGAAGATCACACAGAATGGACAAGAAAAGAAAGAGCTACATTTTATGCATGGCCCAGGTAAAAGCACTGTGATCTATTTCAGCTATGCTGAGCTGAGATACAAAAGACAAAAGATGAATCAAGGAAGTATCAAGTNTTTCAGCTATGCTGAGCTGAGATACAAAAGACAAAAGATGAATCAAGGAAGTATCAAGTCCTACTTTTGGGGGATAATTATAACATTATAGTCCATCCTTTCATCTCTATAGATCTTGAAATAGTCTTACCAACTGAAAAGATGTAGCATCACTGAATCCATACATGCATCCAATAGGAATAGCACTTTAGTAGCATGCAGAAAAACCTCAAGAACAAAGGAAGTTTCACCTAAGAGCTTTTGCACAAGCGTTTTCCCCTATGAAAATAGCACAGGCTCTTCAATGTCCTGGCAAAGGACATTCAGAACCTGCCAGTACCAGTGAGCACATGGCAGTACAGTGAGCACACAGGGTGCTATAAGGAGCCATTTTGAGAGCCCCTGCACGAACATGACAGAAAGAAAAATGACCTATTCTGAAAAAGCTTTCTGTATTTATCTTTGTCTCCTACAGAAGGCATACAAAATGGAAGGCATTTAGTGTCTTTCAGGAGTGTCATCCCTCTTCCTGAAAGCCTGCAAAATTGGTCAGATGAAACTTTCACCTATTTAAGCAGAAATGTCGCCTGTGCACGGAAGTTGGGACCAAGCCTTGCAGCCTAACCATCTCCCCTCCTGTTTCTGGGCTCAGAATAAAGAGACCTTTTTATCATACATATAGGGAAGACAAAGGCATTCAGACTGCTAAAGACTTTGCAAAGCAGCAACTTTGGACTGTCATTTGAAGGTCAGTCTCCAACATACAGTATTTATTTGCCTATTGTCATACAACTGCTGGAGCAGAAAGGAGTTTTAATAGAATACGTTAGTTAATTAAATCTGTAACATTATTAGGTTTTTCATAACACTGGCATTGTGTCTATGAAAAGCAATGAAAAAATGGTTCTATTTAAAAGTGGCAATAGCTGTAGTCTTTGAACATATGCTTAATGAATAAATCTGTTAGGAAAAAAGGCCTGTGTGTATTGGAGGGGGGTAGTATGTTTGTTCTCACTTAAAGCATGCCATGATGGCAATCATCAACAGCCAATGGGCTCTATTGTCAGGACTAAATAAAATTCCATTTGGCGATTTACTTTCAGGTGAAATTGCTTTTTTCTTTTAAATAACACATTCTTTTAGCTAAACAGCTGAGTTGAAAATAAAACAATGCCAGACTCATGTTATTAAGGACACCTGAAAAGCATTTATGCTCTTTGGTAGGTGCAAAGAATCACAATATAGTAATATCCAGGCAGCTTGCTACCACAGCATGGGGTGAAGCACGCAAGACGCCAAATAGACTGCAGTGAAGAGGCATTCAGATCCCATGGTGAGAACAGTCTAACAACCCAGTGCTAGCACGTATCATAGCGGTGGGCACAATTTCAGGGATGAAATTATACAGAATACAGTGCAACACAAAACCTGAACAGAATAGACTATTTAAAGCTCAGATGACAATCAGAAAGCCATGATGGCTACACTGGGAAGTAAGTATGGAAAATATCCCCATTTAAAGCACAGCTGGCTGGGTATTTTTAAAGGAAGCTTGACAGATGTTGCTAAAATGTGCACCAAAAGAAGTCAAACATGTCAATATTTACTGAATTCTTCTGTTCTCCCAAGACCTCTTCTCATGGAGTGCCAGAATCTCTCCTTTCTCCCCTAAATCTGAGAGCTGAAGCTCCTCAGCTCCACTCTGAAGGCTCCTAAGGAAGGTTCACCACAACAGACTCCCCTTCCTGTTCTTTCCCGCAATACTGTGCTTGAATATGGCTCTTTTTTGCAACATAGCCAGATCTCAATTGGAAGGCTCATTTTTTGGTGAAAGGGCCATGAGGAACTCCCAGGTTGCATTCGACCAGATTTCCTAGTGCAACACACTGCAGCGGGAAATCTAACAACCAGGCGAGACCATGCCATAATCACCTCTGCTTTGACAACTCTTCTCAGGCAGCATGGCTGGGAGACTGCTCCTCACTGCTTTTGGACAGTTGAGCATGACTCAACACCTGCTCTCCATTAGCTTTGCTAACTTCTCGGTCCTTGCAGTCCCTCCTCTTTCCTTTAAGAACTCTCCCATCTGAACATGCAGAGCAGATCCAGATTAACAAAGATCAGAGATCATGAGAAGGCGGAAAGAGAGAAGATGCGCAAAGATAAAGCAAGTCTCAGGCTCCCAAGACTTCTTTTCTGAGAGGGAACTGTGATACAATGAAGAAAACATTGCATCATTAAAACCTATAATACTTGGGGATGGTATTCCCCTTCCACCCTCTTCTTAATGCTGTCCTTATCGAAAAACTTTTCTCATAGAGTTTTTTTTGCATTTTCCCATGGTGACAGAGATGTCACCAGCAGGCATAAGGAAAGCATGAAACCTCAATCTGCAAACTGGTAAGGCAGAGGTCTAGAAAGCATGATTTCCAAAAGCAGTAGAGGTTTGAGATACTGTGACAACAGATATTAGACTTCCAAAGGGTGGTTTGCTTCAGCCAAAAAAAAAAAGCAGTTTATAAGACTGATGCAAACAGACACGTCAGCAAGGTTCTGTTCTCAAAAATTACGAGCATTTTTACCAGGCTGATTTTCAGCTTATTTCAGCATGTAGTTATGTGATTGGTTTGTCCATTAATCAACAGTTAGTCCAGCAACGCAAACACTGACAAAATTTGGTATGTAACCATGTGCCCAACTCAAAACACTGCACTGTTTTGGATCCCACATCCCTGAAACAGGTCCCTTGGTATTTTTGACCTCTAAAATATCTGTTCTATTTCATTAAACTAGGTTCCACAAAACCACTCTCATCAGCTAACGTGAAAGATGAAAGTTGAGCTAGACAATGGACTAGCAGCAACAAGCAGAGAAAGGAGATAAAATGAAGGTGACAAAAGTGACAAAAGAAGGCATGAGTATGTTTGAGAATAACGGAAATGAGAATATTTGATGAGAGAAGAGACAAAAGAAGAAAAATAAATAAAAGGCCATAGAAGAGAAGCCCACAGGAGGAGGAGGAGGAGTGTGAAAGCCTAGCAGAAGGACTAAGTATAGGCTAAAAACAGCGCCTGGCAGTAGCTCAAATCAAACAAGGCAGCATATGCAAGAAGTGCAGTACACTGAAAACTTCCGTCCTCTTGGGGATTAAGTAATCTCAAAGTTAGGGTAGAGAGTCTTCCTTCTCTCTCCTCTGGAATACCTTGCCCTAATCTCTGAAGCAGGAAAAAATCTCATTAGACTTTCTGTGATTGTTATTTCCCAATTGCTGCTGTGAGCTCTTCATGGAAATTTTCAAAGGCAAAGGTGCAGAAATCAGACATTGATTTTGAGTAATTTTTCTGCTGGGAAACATGATAGTTGGTACCTCCTCCCTAAATAATTTACGGCATCAAGAGGCCAGATTTCAAAAGGTCTAGGGAAATTTTCAAAATCCCCAATCCAGCCAGATAGGACCCTAGTTCTGTTGAAACAACTTCAATAATTTTTCAAAAGATGGGCCTTAGTTCCATATTCAAAAGCGGTTTAAAACTATGAGTCTATTTCACACTGAAAGACAATGAGACAATACTGCATAGTTGCTTTTGAAACTGAGACTGGCTGCTTTTCAAACTGCTGCCTACCATATGCTTTTGCTTCCTTCAACTGTGTGTCTGTGAATACAGCACACAAATGTGTGTCAGTTTGTCACTCACAATTAAGGAAACACAGTTGTGAGAACATAAAGTACTATGAACTGGGCAGTCTGAGGACAGCCCAACATTCCAGGTCTTAAACTACAGTGATGTTTATGATATTTGCACCTGCACAAAACCTAAGAAAATCCCATGTGGGGAAGTATTATAGCACTAGCCAGGGCCTAGTACAACCTCATGTCCCACGAGGGTGGAACATGGCCTTACAGGTAGACATGCCAAACGAAGTAATGTCTTTTTAGGGAATATCCCACCATATCCCACCTGTTTTTTGCCATGGTGCATGTGCATAGTCTGCTATGTCTTAACTGCACAGCAGGAACAAACTACAACTGTGATTCTTCCCCTCTAGAACCATCCAGAGCAGGGTTTTAACGAGTTTGCTGTTGCTCTCCTCAGGTCCATATGCCCACATTTCCTTCATCAGAAACCAGGAAAAAAGACACAAAGATGA
>RSEF01000005.1:14415736-14428553 GCA_003993805.1 Himantopus leucocephalus
ACCTCACTAGAAATAAGGTCACTGTATAGTCAAATAACTGTACAGCACTGCCTACCATGAGTTAACCAGAATCTTCTGGCTCATGTTATCCAAGATATTCGGGGTTCAACAGTTAACAATTATACTTGTCCACCCTAAAAAATACTTGCAGCAGAAAGGACACAGGGATGAACAATCCTTGACCAGGCANCCACCCTAAAAAATACTTGCAGCAGAAAGGACACAGGGATGAACAATCCTTGACCAGGCATGAACTTGCCAGACTTGTTCAGTATTATCTACTGAATGAGGCAGGGAATTACAGAAGAAGGGAAAGCCGTATGCTTGAGGCAGGGGTATATATTCATCCAAGAAAACTCAATTCCCTCTTTACCTTTGCAACACTGAGCACAACATTTCAATACAATTTTTGGTTTACAGCCCTTAGTTGCGGATGCACAAATTGAGACACCTGGGATCTCATACAGTCCTCCAGTGGAGGACAGTAAGGCTTGTAGATATTCAACATCTGCAGTAAGGAAGTCTAATTTGGGGGAGATCTTAAATGGACTTTAAAAGATCTTGAATTCTAAGGTTGGATTGTTATTGATACACTTTGTTATTTTTGAGAGAACTCTTCCTGCTAGGGTGAAAATATTCATGGAGATAAAGTTGATAATACATGGATGGTGCTCAGCGATGAGGCCTGCAAACCAGAACAAGAGTATGTGCTCTGGATTCAGTACACACTGAATGTTGATGGTCAATATAATTAAGCAGCTGTCCTACTAATTAAGTCCTGATTCTCAAAAGCACTGAATTCTGTGCATCAATCAAACTGCTAATCATCAATGTTCTGCCTTAACGGAGCTTTTGCACTCAACCCCAGCCCTTCTACCTCCCCCTCCGTAGCCACTGAAACTACAACAGCCTCAGTACATCACAAAGACCTCTGGCCCCTTCAGCTCCAACTCATGAGCCCAACAACTTCTTCAGCACTGAGCCTCACCAGCCAGCACCATTTCTATAGATTTTCATCTATTTTGAAATGACAATTGGCACAAAAATAATGGTCACTGACACCAGGTTACTGCCCGGCGGAATATCTATTCTCAGACAAGTCACCCGAGCAAGAAACAAAGCCCCTGAGCTAGAATGCCATCAAAGGAAGGTCTGTTAAACTAGAGAACAGCCTGCTCACAGATTCTCCACTAAAATCCGCAAAGCATTTGTCAAGTATACTGTCTCTGGATACTTGATCTTGTCCAACTTGCCTGTTTCTGCTTTTGCTTGCTTGGATTTTTTTCCCTTTTACTGTTTCACGATACAGGTTTTAGATGCACGTTTTCTCTGAAAATTGCAGGGAAGGGAGGAACAAGGTGAAACATAACCTTTAATAACCTATTTAGTTCTTTAATAATCCCCAGCACAAGTCAGGACAGTATATTTTTTAGCAGGGCATCTAATACAAAGGCACGTGTTTAGAGATGGTGCCTGTGCCTAAATGAATCTTGGAATAGAACAAGTCACCATTCACTGTACACATGATCTACACAGTTGTCTCCTGGCTGGCATTCACAGAATTCTCCTATAAACATTTTTGACATGCTGTTGTATGTCAGGCCAAACTCCAAGAGTGACAGAAAAGGACTGTGGTCTGGAATTCTTGATTTGCATGTGCTGAAGTGGAAAGGCAGATATTTTTTGACCTAACCAAATTCTCCTAAAAAAATGTATGTCACGATTAATGCTGTCTTTTGCTGACTTCTTTTAGCTATTTGGCTGAAATTACTTTTGCTTCACCACAGAAGCAAAATGATGTTTAAAGGGACACTCACTTGAGTCAAAAATACCTGACACATTTTCCCCCAAAACCAACTTCCTTAAGAACAAAACAAAACAAAATAGTGTTTCTTACATGACTAGCACCCCCACAAAAAAAGAACCAAACCCCAAACGAACCTGAAATACCAAAAAAAGTAACAAAGGTCTCACTGGAATCAAGATGGGATGAAGAATATGACTGAGTTTAGCAGTGATTTAAAAGCTGCAGTTCAAATGTCTACTCTAGAGGTATATGCTACCACTGTCAAACCAATTACTGAAACCTACTTGAAGAGGTATTATGCTAAACATTTTATTACTCTATAAAGCACAGATATGCAAAATTCTATACTCTAGGCTAGGAAAAACCATAATAGGCTAACTCTGAAAAGTGACATGATAGAATGAAAGACGGGACCTCCTGTACTATGTACTTCTGTACTTATCATGCTTACATACGTCTGTACTTGTGTACTTCTGTACCTCTACTTATGGTGCTGAGTCACAGTGTTGATGTTTCCCTGTATTGGTAAAGTCTTTTGCAATACTGCAAAGTTGTATTTCAATGAAGAAGTATGAGACCGGCATATTACTGAGGTCTGTTTGATATACTCTCTATATGAAAATTAATAGAGAAACTCAGTCTCTGGGCTCAGCTTGCAGACTTTGATTACTTTTCAGAAAGATTTTTAAGTTTTAAAATGTTATAAAACAAAGTGAATGATGAGAGCAAAAAAATCACGTTAAACACTGTAGCCCTAGGGCACTGCTGCCTACTCTTGCTATAAGGAAATACGCAACTTGGTTTCTGCTGCAGATGATCTGTGATGTCCGTTCTATGCTTTATTATGAAGCTGATAAATGACTCGCTAGAAACATGGTGAAAGCTTTTGGAATTCATTGTGCTATGGAAAACAAATTAGAAACTTAACTTGTTGCATGAGGGATTACCCTTCACAGCATGGCCTTTACAATGTGAAACTAATTATTGCAGGGAAGATTTATGGTGTTTACAGTCAAGAATTCAGGGTCAGTTTCACCAAATTCATGTAACTTTAGACCTCAGGCTTGTCTGACTCTAAATAGAATGACGACTTCAACAAACTTGAAGATAAAAATAATACTTTTTTTCAATTGAATTGCTTAGCAAGAAGCTGAGAAATAAGGGCTAAACAGATATAGGTTGAAGTATTTACTCTGAAAGCTTTTTCTTTCTGAATAGACAGTTAATGCAGTGTGTCAGAAAAATGTATTTTAATTTCTGTAGTTAATTTCACTGGAAACTACCAGAGTGTTAAAACCTGGAACTCTCCATGTGTTTTCATACAATCATTCAAATTATGATCAAAATATGGCTGGCTGCATAATGAAGAGGCCAAGCTGTTTATCTTAAGAGGATCATTAAAAGTGACTTAAATTTTAGAACAATTAAAAAAGCCATCATTTAATACACAATATCTAACAAGGAAATTGGTTTATCCTGTTTTAGAAAGTGAAACAAACACTTAACAGAATAGCAAGTGATTTGTGTGTCAAGAAATTACTTCTAGTAGATAAATATTTATTTTTAAGTGCAGGACTTACTGCATTATATGTTGTTCTTAAGATATATCAAATGTTTTCTACCTGAATTATCATCCCTTTAAAATTATTTATTGTTTTGCTAATGGCAGAACTCCTAGCTTATGAGCACAACTGGCATGTGCTTGAAACAAGTATGTTGTACTTAAGAGCATCCCGTAACATCCTACTGTAACTGACCGACTGCACACTTTTCCCAGACCCTCACACGTTCAGAAAAGCATTTAAGCTTGCACTTAATTTAAATGATACAGTAGCTCCTTCAACAGGATTTAAGAACCTCCTTAAGCTTTGCTGAACGAGGGCTGCTGTATCTGAACCTGCGGATCCTGGCTACGTCCAGTGGAGTATCTTCAGCTTCTGCGAACACACACGGGAGTTAAGCAGCTGTACGAATAACACCAATGGCAATAGCGATCTGATTTCAGTTATGCTTCCAGCCATGTTAAGAACTTGACGATTGCTGGTGAAAGCAGATAACCTCTGAAGTAAAACGCAGGTAAGCTTACCAAAATCAGCATTGTTATTTTCAGATACAGTGTCTTACCTTGCTACTGTTGATAAAAAGAGACATCACTGTTTATGAAAGACTGAATTCAGTCAAACCACTCTGGTTTGTATCTGTCCAGAAGAAAGGCAGGAAAGTGAATCTTTCAAACTGAAGAGCTGATGCATAGCTAATCCAATTTAATTAACTGTGTGTCTAATAACGTTTCCTTTTTAAATACAATTTACAATGTTTTTCTTGGAAAACAGTAGCTTATAGATTTAGCAATGGCCTAAGCATGACCTGAGCTTTTCCTGTAGCCTTACCAGGAAGTGATACCCGCTAAGTTTAGAATTTGGAAGAAAACTGGTAAAAACCAAGAACAAAATACTGACTCCAAAACCAACACAGAGAAGAGTGTTAGAATGGGACCATACTCTTATAGTCCTTAAAGTGATGATAAAGACTTTCTGCTGATTCTATAACTTAACAAATACTACAAGCTTATAGTGATAATTATTACTGTGATAGGTTTTATTATAACGTATGTCCATGTTTATTGCAGGCTGTCCAGAACTGTATTGTGGTGCATCAAAATAAGGTCCTAGCTTTAATTTCTTATTTATCACCAGCAACGACACAGGAGCAGAGAAATGACTCTTGCCTTTCAGATTCCTGGATGAGTTTGCAATATTGACAGTATACATACTCATTTAGAGGTCATATTTTTTGACAGGTAGTGAAGTGATGCCCTTTTCGCACTTCCTCAGTATACAATGACTTTAAATTGGCCACTTTCAACAAAAAGTGACCAATATATATTATCTGTTATCTATATTAGCAGCTAATGAGAAACAGAGAAATCGAAGGGAAATTGTGGGGTTTTTTGGCTTTGTTTCTTTTTTTTAAAGAGGTACACACAGGGGCAAAAGATGCTCTGGTTTCCCTGAAGGATCCCACCCTTTCCTAAGCCAGTTCCTCCACCTCTATCAGGAGTAGTGCTGCTGTATGTCCATAGATTTCAGTAAAGACAGCTCCTTTCTGGGCTTCTGAAATCCTGGTCAGAAGCAAGAGCAAGATCTCAGTACCGCATTGATGGCCAACATAGGGGCAGACTCCAGCAGATGAGAACACAGTGCTGGTGACAACAGGGAATTTGAGCACTGGGTCTAGAATTTAGTGCTATGGGGACAACACAGCAGGTGACATTAACAGCAATCAACTTTTGTGAGAAACATGGGGCAGAGAGACAGGAAAAATCCAGGGATCTGAGGCAGACCAGAGGTGCCAGGGCGATTTTATGAGTAATGAGAGAATAAATGACTTTGTGGTAAGAGGGATGAAAGGAAAGGATACAGTTTGGGGCTTATAGATACTTTAGGATAAGACACAGGAGGATGGGAGCTCTACAGTGGAAGGAGGTCTAGATTAAGGAGGGAGGTCTACTACAAGAGAGTTGGTAGAAATGCAGTGGCCTGGAGCCTCGTGCATGTAGCTACTGCTTAAAGAAAAGTGCTGCCTTTTCCCCAACACACGTATTTTGTGTCCTACTTTTGATGCTAGGGAACATAGTAGCCTGATCCAGAAGTATCCTAGGTCCCTAAAGTAATAACTGCACCTTGACCATAAAACCTTCAATGGCCTCATGAACTGAGAGTTGAAAGAATTCTTATTATTTTCCTTGTTAGTTGTGAACTGCATGTTGATGTGTGTAAGATTTAGTTACTATTAGAAACATCCTTATTTATATAATTTTAACTTGGCTATTGTAATGAATTTAAATAATTTATTTTTATATACAAAAGCTACTACCACTTCTTAAGAGAGCTTATCAGCTATGTCGTGGGTAGATTCTAGCACATATTAAAAAATAGTCCCAAATTTGGAATAATTTTAGAATAGCTGTCACAGTTTGGTTCAAGAAGCTCATAAATGCTGTATTCAAGTCCAACATATAATTTAAGCAGACAATCTCCACAGTCCTGAAATGGAAACACTTGCTATACTTTAAAAGCTTTCATAAGGGAAAAGTGTTATCAAATTATTCTTTCTATTCTCTAGAATGCTCAGCTAAAACAGAACTGCATTTTAAATGAAACCAAGGACAGAAGAGTAATGCATTCAAGCCATTTGTTATGCTAAAAAAACCCTAATTAAAATTGCAAAGTATGTACAAAAAAAAAATCTGCAAACTGCCTTTTTTTTCTGTACACTTCCTTTGAAGGAACACTATTTTTAGTTTACCAATTGAAACAAATATTTCATAGACGAAACCTCCTAGAATGGACACTCAGAAGAGTGAGGTGTTCCAACACATATTTTGAACTCACTGCAAGTTCAAGAGATTCAATACCCTTTCCCAGTATGTACAAATATTTCTCAGTTATTCAGTCTCAGAAAGAACGACAGCAGAAGAACTAATGCTGTAACGTTTTCTGATTTAAACAAAAGGTTTAAATCAAAGCCTCAGTCTCATTCAGGTTTTACCTAATTATTTGTAGAACTTATGAAGCAACACAAACTTAGTATTTCAAAGACCTGACTTCCCCTTCCCCCCTTGCTATGTAAATATACAATTAAAATTATACTTGCAAATAAAATGTCAGGAAACCTGACGGGCCACATACTGGCTACTCCTACTTTGCATGGCATCACACATTTGGGTTATGAATCACCAAAGTCAGGTTGATGAACAAGCATCAGGCTATTCATCTGAGAACCAGACGCTTCGTAGCAAATTTCCTATTCGAAACGGAGGAACAATGCTGGCAGAAGTCCCAGAACTGCTCACACCACGAAAGCAACAATGTGACAACAGCATGGCAGGTTTATGATAAATATTTCAGAAATGTGTCTCTTAGCAAGAAAGGATTAATATAGACCTTGGGGACAAAAATATTCCCAGTAGTGTCTAAGTTGGCATCTCTTTTACGCAAAATATAAAGCACAGTGCAGAGGGTAATTTCTGTTTGTTTGAACGCAAATTTGTTGTTATTAGGACCAAAATAAATTGTAATTAATTTTATGGTCTTTCACTGGAAAAATCTGAAGAAAATTTATTGTTCTGCAAAGCTCATCTGCCCATTCTTTTCCAGGATTTTTAATATGCATCCAGTGCCAACAAGCAGGAAGGAAAATCACCTTGATAGGACATGGGTGAACAGTTCACCACCACCATTTCCACCATTTCATTTCAATATATGATTTAGCAGTTTTCACTTAACGGGGAACAGAGGTTATACACAGGACACTAAAATGCAGAGGAACCTTGCAAACCCAAGAGACACTCCATTCAAGTCTGTTTTGCTAGTCACCATCATGAACTTCTGTCCCCAAGTAAATAACAAATAAACCCCTCAATAAAACAACAGACAAAAGAATATTTACAACATTCAGGTACAGTAAAAAAACCTACTGTCAAAACTGTAAATGCTTCTGTGTGTATGGAGCGAACATTGCTTAATGCAAGCCCCCTCTCTGTCAAACTGGTAACGAACGTGAGATTGTACTATTCGGCTGTACATCAAGAACAGCTGTCTAAAAAGTAAAAAAAGCACTAACTAGATCAAGTTACAATCTGGAGGAGCTTTACTGAACATACAATACGGATTATTTTTTTCCTTTATATAAAATGAAGGCCCTGCACTGCTAACTCAGGCTCACAACGGCTTTAAAATTCACTAACATCACTGTTAGCATTTCGGAGGAACTACGTGAAAATTACAGCCTAAGAAGCAGCTGTCCTTCACAGTGAAGTTACACTTAAAAGAGTGACATCTCCAGTGTGTTTTTTTTGCTTTTCTCTACAATATTTAAAATCAACATTCACTCAACATTAGGCAACGTAAAAAAACATACTAGAGAGAGCAAGCTGGTGAACAGTGTGCTCTGACAAAAGCACAGGTATTTCTGTAATGAAGATGCTTTACAATGAGGTTCTAAGAGCACTATTTATTAGTAATGTTATAATTACCACAATTTAGTCTCTTAATGTTTATTTTAGTACATATTGTTTTAAGGCAACATTGGTAGTAATGAATTCATGTTACTTCCCTGCTGGCGGGGGAAGAAAGAGAGGTCTTTAAAAGGAAAAAAGAAAAAGACAAATATTTTAACATAAGTTTTTGCTATCCATTAAGGTTCAAGCACAATTAGATCATAAGACACTGAACACTATCTACACACTGCTCTCTGTTATTCGGATAAATAAAATACCGTAAAGTGATTTTTGTGTTTTGGACTATTTCATGCACCACAGCTCCAGGTGCCTCTTTTTTGGCTAACCCTACATATAGTTTTAGGCTTTTGGACTGCCTCTACAAATGCAAAAATGTTGATTCTTTATGCACAGGAAGACTGAACTCAATAAATATATCGGTATGTATAAGGCGTACATGTTCCAATGCACTCAGTATTACATTTTGAAACTAGAGAGAAAAATAAATGGTATTATAGTCAGAGTAGCAAGGAATACCTAAATAAAAGAGCAAGACACATTATGTTAAAAAAAGATGAGTGACAAAAACTGGTAACTCAAAACAACCCTTGATATTAACCCAGTCATACAAATTCAAGGCCAGTCATCTTTGATCATACAGACATTTTTGCATTATTTAGTATATACAGTTGGACTCAACTGTCACCTTTAAAGAAAGGTACAGAGTTCAAACATATTGGCACTTTACGCAGCATGGCGGCATTGTGCACAGGACAAAACTAGCATTTGTTACTAAACCTGGGCAAAGCTCTTCATTGACACTATGTTTAATTTGTCATACGGATTGCTCTTCTTGGTGAGCACTGGAACTATTCTCTCTTGCCTGCTCTCTTCCTCCAGAAATGCTCCAATTCCATTCTGTGACAGTAATCCATTAAATATTGGCTGAAGTTTGCACTTTTTCTAAGCTAGCTATTTCTTCTTTTAGTTACTTATATTTCTACAAGTGAATTTTTTTTAAAAAAAGAATTTAACTAAATGATTAGACATTTAATGAGAATTCCACTACCGGCCTACAAGAGCCCATAACGCACAGTGAGAAGGCGGTAGTTTGACAGGAAAGCTACTGATCCAGATCTTTACCTAAATTTACTCAGCTATTGACTCTTAAGAGAGTTACACCCGTTACACTGATGGTAAGCTTGATCTGTGTCCAAAACAGTAGCAGAACACCAAAAAAGAAGCTAGCTAAGAGCTCTGACTTCACCACCAAGTGAAATCAAGTACTTATTAGCCCAAGCAGAGCACCCAAAATGGAGACATTGACAGAGCACATCCCTGTAACTCGAGAGCCAGTGTAACTGTTGACAAACCTTTTTTTGCTCTTTTGTCAACCAACATCGCTTGCCCATAGATCACAGCTTAAGGAATTCCTGGATCCTTCCGTAACCTCACCTAGACACCACTCAAACCCACCTGGTGGGTCAATGGAGACAGATGCACAAACTCAAACCAATGAACAAACTAGTGGTTATTTTTGTACGTGTCTCTGCTATTGACACCATAAATGTCAATGAAACAATGTGATTTATAGTCACAACAGAAAAGCTGCTTGCAATGTTCATGAAAACACATATTAGCTATGGGCATGAGTAGAGTACAGGACTGTGCAAACAAAATGTCATTAACCTTCTTGATCATATTTTTGAAACAAGAGCTAGAATAATAAGCCATTAAACACTTTAATCTACCTTATGTTCCAAAAATAACACATTTTACAACTGATGAGTTTAAGTTACAAGTGTGTGTTGCAAGCACGGTATTACTGGTTCTGCTGATCTGCGCCTATATGCAGAGGGTCAAATTCATTTTTTTGTCACACTGATTTAAATCTGAATTATTTCTCCAGCTCTCAATGAATTGGCCTGGATTTTGTCAGCATGATATAATGAGGGTTTAGTTTCTCCTAATTTAGCGATCACAGGTTTTCTGATAATTCTCTAATTATCACCTGAGAGTAAAGTTTAAACAATGCTTTGAATTGACCCACTGACAGCTGGGTAATACGTGATAGTTAAAAGACACACAAATGATGGGGAAATCTTCGCAGCTCCATAGATGGCACTAAACTACCCTGACACGGCTGTATTTCAAAGAGACGCATCTTCCTCACCCTGAAATTTTCCTGTGGTCAAAAATCCTATGATACATCACATACTTTAGAAAGCCAACACAAAACAGAGCTTTGAGAAAGATTCACAACGGAAACAACTACAACTCCATCACCATGGTGCCATCATCCTGCACGGTCTCAGCAGTCCCTCCAGTTTGGTCCTGCTTTTGCTGGCAATAGGGTGTATTTCCCAGTGTAAGAGCCACGTGCATCTCAAGTATTTTCTCATGTCATGTGCTGATCACTCTGATATATTTAATATGAGTGCAGTGAGTATGTATTAAAGGGAGCATACGGCAAGAAACCCTGTGGTTGTACTACGCATGCGTAAACAAGTTTGGAATGTCACTTTGAGGGTAACCACTCGTATCAAAGCGATCACTTAATTTTGCAAAATTAATCTAAAACCCTTCAGCAATAAAATGATAACACAAGCACAAAATATTTAGGAAACACTTGGCTCTATATGCACTCGTAATCTTTTCTTCTTTAACATGAATCATGGTGGGAAAGCAGTCTCTTAATTCCTTCAAATTTCTCCACTCTGAAGTGTTTGGCCACATCAAAACACGTAATTGTACGACATCGCAGTCACATAACCACAGCAACCAACAGCCATGACCTAAAAGCAGGGCTGGATATTTATGGAAGACTGCCCTTTATGCAGCAATTAAGCAATTATACAGTAATTAAAGACATAAGACCTCTTCAATACATGGAATATTAGTAATTTTTGTTCGCCTTTGTTTTGTACAAAGTCCCAAGAGTATTTGCACTGACAGGAAACAAAGGCAGGAACAAGTGAGCAAACACAGACCTTAACACCAGGATTATCTAAGTGAGAATTTCTTTCTTTAAACTACCTCCAGTTCCAAAGCAGTCTGCAATAAGGATGGAGACTTAGTGCACAGAGTGAAGAATCTATAAAATGAAGACATACATGAATGCCTAATTGGAAAGGCATAGGATGAGAAGTGAGTTTGAGTTTAGTGAATAAGCACACTGCTGATTTATGCCAGACTTAAACAACTACTACTGGCCTCCTGACTAAGAACACCACTGCCATATTCCATGGATAAAGCACTTCTAGAATTGCTTAGTATGCAAAAGAAACCCCTCTCTGGTTCCAACTGCAATTATTAATCTTCTAATACTAAACCAGCTAGACTCGGTGTAGTCAATGCACAGGGAAGGAAGGACAATGTGGTAACAATGCCCACTTCTCATTAAGGCATTCGTTAAACTCCAGATTACTGGCCAGTTAAGCAAACATAACAACCCTTGATGGAAGCAGTAGGTGAAGTGCTGCAAAGTACAGAGTACTCTGCCATTGCCTAAAATGAGGTTTTGAATACTCCAGTAACTAAAAGTCCTAAGATAAAGACAAGACGCTTTCTAAGCAGATGATTTACTGATTAAAAAAATAAACAAGTTATATATGAGAAGTAATAGTGCAATTGCCCATTCACAGGTATATTTTTTACTTCAGTTATTTTTAAAAATATTCCTTTTGTATTTTCTGAAATAATTCCCTATTTTTAAAACCATAAAGGCAAAACAGAGTCAGCTGTTCCAGATGCAAGCAGCTCTCCATCACACATTATCAGCCAGTATCTGTCCTCAAGCTAACATTTAGAGTATTTTTTTAAAGAATTAAAGGAAAGAGAAGATATGGACAAACACGTAATTCTTCCTCTCAAGCGGATGGAATTCAAAGCAAAGACATAAAGAAGGTGCATATGTTCTGCTGAGGATACCTGAAGAGGTACGGAATAGGAAGATAAATATTCATACTCGCTTTTAAAGTACTAAATATTACGCATCCCACTGGAGTTCACTGCCTAGAAAAAACAACCAAAGGGAGTGAAATAAGAAGCTGTCCAAACTTTTGCCAAAGCCTGAAGGTGAAATTATTTTCTTTTTCATGGTTAACAAGTCATTTTAAATAAATTAAAAAGTTCTATCCTTACCCTGGTCCTCCCCACAGGGAGGCAAGGAAGAAAGGACTGACTTATCTCTAACACCCCCTCTCGTATGCTTCACAATCACTGTATACAACACTTAAATAGACTGATACTTGAAAACTTCTGTATTCAGAAGTCTGATGATCGAAACCTTCACAAGCTAATTAAATGCACCAACTAAGAATGGAAGGAGAGACTAACACCTTTCAACTAGTACTGGACAAGCGTAAGCACTGTTTCTTTACTAGTTCTGCACATCCATATCAAGAAAAGGCAGCTGAGAATGAGGGCTGGTGACAAAGGTCAGCCCTGACTTAGGTAGGTATGAATAAGGTTTTCCCATTTCTGATTCAGGTGTGGAATCTGGCATTTCAACTTGTTGAATTTCACGCCATTAATCATAGCCCAGTGCTCCAATCTACCAAGATCCCTCCGCAAGGCCTCCTGTCCCTCAAAGAAATCAATAGCACCTCCCAGTTCGGTATCATCAGAAAACTTGCTAATGGTGCATTCAACTCCTGCATCCAGTTCATTGATAAATATATTGAACAGAACCTGCCCTAGAATTGAGCCCTGAGGAACACTACTGGTGACCAGTCGCTGGCCAGATGTACATTCACTACAACCCTTTGAGCTCTGCCCTTCAGCCTGTTCTTTACACAGCACACTGTGAACCCACTCATCCCACAGCTCGACAACTTGTCCAGAAGGATGCTGTGAGGGACAGTATCAAGAGCCTCACTAAAATCCAGAAAAATTACATCCATCACCTTCCCTTCATCCACTAGGCTGGTGACCGCATCATAGAAGGATATCAAATTAGCTAAACAAGACCTTTCCTTTGTGAACCCATGTTGACTGTGCCTGATGAT
>RSEF01000005.1:14428653-14456563 GCA_003993805.1 Himantopus leucocephalus
GTGTTGTGAGTGTAGGCCCTTGCTGAACATTAGGGTGTTTCTTTCAAGGTTCTCTGATGTCTCTATGTTCTTTGTAACAGCATCAGATGGGGTTTTTAGCTTAGACACAGCACTATTGCTCTCATCCTTTTATGAACTGTAACACCGACTTGTCATCTCCCATTCATCCTTGTGTTCCAGGAGGACTGCTCTCAACTCAGTGCTCATCTTGCACCTTCCTTCCTTCCTCAGTAGTCGGAAAACCTGGAGATGTTGTCTCTCAGTACTGACATATATGTCTTTCTTCAGAAGCATTGAAATTTGGGGATGTATTATTTGAAAAGCTACCTAAATCATTTTGAAATAAGCCTTCCATGTTGAAAAAGACCCGAAGCAGATAATCCCATTGACTTAGCCTGAGGACTAGACTTCTCAGTACGAAGGTCTCTTTAGAAACTTGGTCAGGACTTTCCAGGAAAGAACATCTCTTTTCCTCCTGGCAATGATGATAATCCCCTACTGTTCACAGAATGTCATTTAAATTACTTAGAGACTTTCGAGTTGCTCGTGGATGACTCTTGATGAAGATTGGCTTCAGCTATAGATTTGGAAAAATATTCACAGGGAAGTTCAATTGTTAGAACTAGTCAGCAATTTGTTGTGAATTTCTGAGAGGGGAGAGCTGTCAAAAAAGAAATCTGGCTCATCTTCAAAAAAGCTTTTACAACACAGTCTGTTTTGATCTATGGCTCAACTGAAAAAAAAAACCTGAGAAAAAAAGATCTGAGATAGTTAAAATGTCCCTGTCAACATTTTTTTTAAATAAAGAGAGCTTTCATGTTCAGGCAACACTTTGTAATGAAGTACAAGCTAACCTATCTTGGAATTTGAAAACCAGCTTTTAAAGTGCTTTGATTGACCAAAACTGGAGCATTGTTACATTTTTATTTGAAAATCCTCTTTTGATTTTTTTTTTCCTACCCCCATCTTCTGGGATGGGAATGATTTCTGAAATCATCTATGTTTTCACAGAACAAAAAGACTCTCACTCGGCTCTTGAATCTGTTCAGTAGCTGAGGATCAGCCCCATACAGTTCTATGAGCCCCTTGAAGTGTTAACCTGATACTCCGTTGAAGTGTGGGTTAGCTATATCACTTTCAAAGCAAGCGGAGATGTAGGGCCACATTCTGATGTCTGTACTCACGCTGAGGTAGGGCCTTGTGCTGCCTAGAAGTCACACCAATTTCACAGAAACTATTCATGGAAGAAAGTCTTCATCAGCGTAAATAGATACTGAAAATTTTAAAAATCCTTGCTTACCGTACACGTGGACAAGATGCAGAAGAATTCACTGATGTTACGCTTTATTTTAAGGATCAAAAGCTGCAAGAAAATGTAGTCTTTCTCTCCAGCCCCTGCTCAGCCACGTATGCTTTTTTTTAATGTTATTTTGGAAAGAGGAACATATCTTGCATTCGAAAGGTTTAGTTTATGTGGAGTTCAACATTATATTGACTTTCAAATCGTATTGCACATAGGAGCTTATTATCTTTTGGCTTCAATGGCAAACGTATGTATTCTGAAACCATGGAGGATGTTTTCAAAAAACTTCTGAGTTGCAGTGGATCTGTTTCAGTTGCTCTTTTACTGAGAGATTGGTCCTTAAGGGCATAGTCCACTTCTGAAGAGAGGACAGTGGGCAAAGTGGAGACTTAGCATTGGGAGGTTTGTGTATATTTTACATGCTACTGACTCTCAAAACCTTGCTAACGTCCAGCAAGCTTGTCATTTGAGGAAAGCTGGTACAATTGAACTTGCTTGGGAAATGTTACGATAACTTTTTGAATATTAAGCTTTTTGAAATGGATCTATTGATATATTTTGGATTCTTAAAATCAGCTGGACTCTGATTTGTTAAAATCATGCACAAAGCCTGCATTTATAGTATGGCTTAGTTCACTGTATGCTGTGAATGTAATATTTTTTTGGAAGTATAGCTGGAAAAATTGAATATACTGTTGTACGTCAGCTGTTTATAATCAAAGAAATATGTTTAAAAGAGTTGTAGGACCTTTATAAACTATGCATGCAAATTACTTTTGGAATAGCTTTATTACATTCAGTTGTGACTGCCATTGCTTTGGGTAACTATTCAAATCCATTGTTATGAATTAATTACAACCATAATATAGCCTTTTGATACATTTAACTTCACTTATATCAGCTAATCAAAGGCGCATGCACGTTATGCTGCCACAGAACATGGAATGATTAATTTTTAATGTTATGTTTATTTCTCTAGGGAGTGGTTTTTTTCTAAAAATAGCATGCAAACTGTTTAAAAACTGAAGAGATTTGATTGGACTTCAAAAGTATTTGTGTCCTCTTTGCAGCAAGAACAACAAGTGAAATATTTGAAAGAAATTGGCAAGGAAGTGAACTTCTGGTCCATGCACTTTAACTCCCTTGGGAGTGTGCTGTTCATTTGCTAATACACACAACACATCATTTGTACGAAAGATGCCAATTCCTGCTGTGTTTCTCTGTTTTTCTTTCATTTGCATGCAAACACGCAGTACTTGAGTTCTACAAATTTAACTGCTGTGATCCATGGGAAAATCTGCTGCATTTGCATGCATAAATATGCAGGCTTTCAAACAGGAAAAATTCATATTAAAATATGTGTACATCTATATGTACTCAGTTAATGTAAATATATATATTAAATAAAAATTAAAAAAAGCCAGGGTGACTGTAACATGCATTTCTTAAATATCGGATATTTATGCCTGATGGGTGTACTCTGTGGCTAAGCAGGGATGGAAAGCTCGTTTGAAAACATTCTCAGACAGTTGACATTGCTGCTGCTATTTTTATCCAAAACTCTACAGCATTTATTTTTTCGGGCTGTTTTTCTAACCGGGCAGTAATCAGTCCCGTGTGGTTTATACAGTGAGCAGAACTGTACGCACCTCTTGCCTGTTCGTTGGCCTTAAAGAGGAGAGATGCCCTTCTAAGTGTTGGGACTCAAACCTGAAGAATCTATCGAGAAAGTCAACCGGTAGCCATGGTCTGTTAATAATAGCTAGAAAAAGCAACCAAAAGTGAAGGGGCTTGCAGAGTGAACTGCTAGTAAAAGCACAAATGGGTATCAGCTAGCCATGAATGAATTGAGGCTGAAAAAGGGGAAAAAAAATCTGACTACAAGAAAGTGAAGTTCTGGAGCTGTCCTCCAAGAGGAGTTTGAACAGCAGGAACCAAACTGGTACTCGCCTGGCTCTCGAGTCAATTGATGGAGGAATTCTGTGATATGGTTGCTGAAATCACAGAAATGCAGGTGGTCCTTCCCCCGGGTGTATGTTTTATCAGATTCAGGGACACTGTACCCTGTGTATCACCTGTGCTTCCCCAAAAGATTCAAATGGAGGTGGGAACCAAGATGAGCCTTCCTGTTGGTAACCTACGGTGGGATTAGCATTTCTTAGAGTAACTAAGATGGGAGCATAACATTTAAAGGAATAATTGTTACTCTTTTTAAATGTATGCATCCTTCTTATATAAGGCTTACCGTCCCCTCACAGAATTGCAGGCCTAATTCCAGCCACCACGGCAGAAAGCTACAAGTCTGCTCCCATCCTCTGAACACCTTGTGCTGTCTGCACCTCCCTCAACCCGCAGCTCTTTCTAAAATGGCAATTGTTGCTTTCTTTTCCAGTGCAAAGTATACCAAATCCAGAGCTATATCTGATTCCTCCTATTAATCCCATTGTATTGCTATTAATCCCGGTGTTGAGGTTGACATAAACTAGTAACAAATGACTACAAAGTAGCTCCAGGCCTATGATATCTCTATCTTTAAATATCAAGTCAAGTATGAGGCAAATGAATATAAACTTAGTTGTTTGAGTGTAAATCCCCCAATTTAAGCTTTTATATCACAGCAGTATTTTGCAGGCATCAAAACTCATTTTTTAAATACCTTAATTGTAAAATTTTCCAGTGCACTTAGAATTTTTCTATTCTAGATCACTTCATAGAGAGTTTTTCCTAGATAACCTATCTTTGTTTATAGTCTTTCTCTTCTCCAATTTTACTGTCAGGTTATGAAATTGTGACTTTTTTTTGTCCTTAGCTACATATACTAAATACTATGTTTTGTCATCTATGCAACAGGCTCAGATGATGTATATAAACAAGTTTGTCAGTTTAAGCTTTAGAAAGCAAAGAGAAAAAAGAACAGTATATGAAAGCAAAATATATTTCCCTTCAGCAGTCTCCCAGTGAATGCTGGTGTACCACCCAGGCTTAAAGAACCGCCTTGCTTATGAAAGCAAAGGCAACACAGAATCAAACAATGGTTCAATTTCATGCCTCATTTCAGACATCGTTAAACATATTTGGTTTCACCTCATCTTCATCAAGGTCCCAAAAAGAGACAGGAGCCCTGATTAATATATATTGGAGCAAAAGAGGAAGAGGGGAAACTTCATAAATGTTTTTCTTTTCTGATTTCTTTTCTTCTTTGCCTGCTGTTGGGCACCTTTTTACTCCATTTTTTGCAATTATTCTTCCTTGTGTTTATTCCTCTCATTGCTGCAGAGGACGTAGCACAGTTAGTAACCGCTTGAAAAAATCAGCTCAGCCTTGCAAAACTGTCCATGCTTGTTTCTTCTACAGGTTATTGTTCTCAGGAGAATTTCTTCACTGCCTGACCAACACCTTGGCACTATTCCTTTTTACTCTGTTTTGCAAAAGGGTTGAAGACCCCAAACAGAGTAGCTGTTGAATGTTGTTTACTTTATTCTCCAGTATAGAAGAAAATATTAGCACCCTGCTTTATGGGCTCTCTTTACTGTTCTTCCCCTGCATGTGTTTATAGCCAGTGGCCAAGGAGATGAAAACCTGTTTATACCACTCTGGCACTGTTGAACTTATGGGGAAATGTCTGCTGGCTATGATGGAGACTGAATTTTCACTCTGTAGGTATTAGATGTGAGAAAGCCAGGACTCCCTTTTCACTCCTTGTCCTTCCTTTTGGGAGATTCATGTACAGCAGGCTCCAGGATGAAGCTACTCTGTCACCACATTTGATCCAAATTACTGATTCATAGAGTATGGTGTCCCACCTCAGAGGGTGGCTGGCATGGTGACAGCAGGTGCTGCAGAGATTTGTGAACATTTGTGTAGTAGTCAGTTGCATGTTAAAATAAAATTGGTAACACGGAGGAGGATAACAGAGAGAAAAAGAAAGCCTTTCTGGGTCTGGCTCATCACTGTGGGATGTTGGCATTATATGACCACCAGAAGCAAGCTTTCTCCCCGCAAAGCCACTTCTATTGGTGCTTCAGATGCGTCACGAAGGGGTCAGGGGCCAGGGAGAGCTCTTATCTTGGCGGCCAGGAAGCCACGTGCTGGGACAGGCAGAGATTGCAAACAGCTCTCACGGTGTCGCTTGTAGCCCCTCAGCTGCCAAGGGGCCTGGATAGGAAATTTATTGTACCCGAAGGAGTAATAAAATCTTGGTACCAAGTACTGTCTGTGTAAACTATTCTGAATCATCAAAAAGGCAAAGAGGTAGAGGCTTTGTAGTTGTTAGAAACGGGCTTCTTAATCTCTGGACATAAAACTCGAGAATTTTGGTTTGTCTTCCTGTAGTTTCATTCAGTTTGATGTTTGTCTCCCCCTTCCTTTTCTCTTTCCGGGCTCTGCTCATTTGATGTTTTTCTCCTTCTGCTGAACATTGACTTCCTTTCCTGCACCCCTTATTGGGACATTTTTTATTTCTTGGACTGTCCCTCTCCCCACCCAGTGGCCATGCTCTATGTGCTGGATTAGTGTCTGCTTCAGGACCTGCTGTGTCCAAGTGAAATCTTGTTGTCCATTGAAACCTCATTCATGTGCACTGCAAATGAAACCTTGGAGGCCAACGGCACTGGCGCTCAGAAGAATGAAATGCTAGCCTAGATAAAGTGTTGACCTTTGTTACGTAAAGGGGGTACAGCTAATTCAGTATTACCTGTACCTGCAGGTTTTTCCAATAAAATGTTTTGTTGTAGTGCTTTTGTGGCTATAGAGTTTTGAAACTTTTGCAGAAATTTTAATTTTAAGCTGTTTACATGACAGCAAGCTGTTGAACTGAACCTTGCTTTAGTTTATGCAAAATCCAGAGGAATGAGACAAGGACTTCTCTAAGGGACATTGTATCTAATATCAAAAACATAAGCTAACCTTGATGATTTACATAAATGCTACAATATGTGATTTAAATGAAAGTTAGCATTTCATATTTTAAGTGCAACCTCCTGCCTGTATCATGTGGAGATTTGAAGCAAGTCTTGCAAAAATTCCTCAGCTCAGCAAGCTCTCTCTTAGGCTAACAGCTAATACAGTGCAGAGATCAAAAGGGTTGGTTCAGTTTTTTTTGGAACCTGCACATTGAGATAAGATCTACATGAGACCAAGCTGAATATTTTTCATGTTACATCTGTGGTTTACCAGAAGTGACAGTATCACATAATTAGTGATGTAACGTTTGAAACATTTAGTAAAGTCGCATGTGGATCTAATCTTTATGCCTAGTGGAACTGTTATATATTTGTATAGACTGTAACTTCTTTTCTGTAATGTCTTTATAGCTCATAGTTGATTGGAATGATATCTATTATAATAATTTTACACCTAAGGGTAAAACTTATTGGACGTAAATGAACTATTATCTCTTGAATTCTGGTTGATTTTGCAGCCATAAAAAAAGCTAAGATTTGTCACCTGCTGAATCACATACCTAACTCAAGTAGTCCCTTTCTTAAACTCTTAAAATTTAAATAGCAATATGTGGTCTTTCCTTGGTAATGATAGTTACAAGATATAATAACTATCACTGTGATGCAATACTGTATCATAATTAACTAGCAAAATCTGAAGGCTCGTGAATAGTGGAATTGAAAATGAATTAATTACATTTGTAATTGTTTTTCCTTATTTTATTCCCATGCTGTAGACACCCTGTAGCACATGCTGAAGTGCCTGGCTTTGTATTAAGAACAGAAATTTTGTGCATGCCTTTCTAGGCAATTTCTGGGTTTCACTGCCCGGCCAAAACGGGTCATGACTCAACAGAAGGAGAGATTCCTCTGTATTGTGGTACAGGAGGGAGGCACCTTCTGCGTGCTGTGGAGAGTTTCCCATGCTTCAGCGCTCATTGGGGCACAATGGGAATAACCAGCAGTATTTCTTTACGTATGTTCTTCTAGAAAATGCTTCCTTCCTAAATGGAAAGAATATTTTTTCCCTAAACTGTCTCTGGAGCTCCTGATAGTGACAGAGGGCACGATGAGAGTGCCCTCATCCCTGGCACTACAGAGCGCGGGTGCACTGATTCTTAATTCAGTGTCTGCAACAAACCCGTGGTTTGCGTTTGATCTTTTTATGTGTTCAAATTTTTCTATAGATCTTCCCTTTCCACTTCCATATTTAGTGGTTGCATGCCTTGTATATTCTCTCTTTGGCAATATCCGGTATTTTTGTTGGTTCCAGTTAGGATAAAATTTTGTGGGTTGTAATACTAGTTTTGCATGTTATTGCCATTAAGAAATAGCAGTGGGCAACTTTCAATTGTCTGTTTGAATAAGTGGAAGTGATGCATCTTTTTTTGGAAAGTGCTTTTGATCTGCTGATTAAAAGCTCTGCATTACAGGTAAGTAATAGCAATGTTTACTGTTAGCTATCATTAGTTTGCTAAACTAACAGATGTTTGCCAAGTAGCAACTGCTCACTTGGTACTTTATATGCATCTATTAGTGTGCTTCCTTCCACTGGCGGCTTCAGGAACATAGGCCTCTTGTTCTGATTTACTCTTTGTTTAATACATTTATCTCTGTGTGTATGTGTGTGTAAAATCAAAGAAAGGAGCACCACTGAATTGTCCTTCAATTTTTCATTACAATAAATGTTTAAAATATTGGAAAAGTAGCATCAATAGGTTTGGCTGTTTGAAGCTGACTGTGACATGAAACACGTGAAAAACTCTCACGGTTGGATTTCTGCTGTTTCTTGAGAGCAGGCCACGCCGTGTCTCAGTTCTGTCAACCATAGTTACGGGAAATATTTGTTTGACCTTTTTTTTTAAGTGTCTGTTGAAAGTGCTGGCAGGTTTCTTGCCTTTAATGTACTGTATTTTTCCCCGTAAGCAGTGCGGTACACCATGTACAATCAACTCTCAGTCATTCTGGGAATAAATGAACAAATCCTAAGATTTGTGTCATAGTATGAGTTGTCATATATATGCAATAACAAAAGGTGACTAAAGATTTAGTTGTTCAAACACCAGACTTTCTCTAATGACTTCTTGTTGCAAAAGAGCATTGTCAAAGCGGCTGTAATGTTCACTACTGTAGCGCTTTCTTTTTTAATGAATATTATGAATTGTGACATTCAGTGGGACTGCTTGTGATAATAAACACCATGACTCTGTATAATAGATGTTTGCATGCTCTGACCCTAGCTGTTTCTTGCGTCGGCTAATGAGAGTATTTTATATGTGCACGTGTCAGAGAAATTTAACCATACTTTGTGACTAATACTTAATAATAAGTCTAGATATAATCAGTAAAATATCAGCAGAATTGCGTGCGAGCGAGTTTGGGTTAAATAACCCTTTTATTTTTAATTTATTGTAATTACATGGATTCAGTCCAGAGCATAAAAACTCCAAGTTTCGATCCACTGAGAGGTACGTGATAAAAATTAAAGGATTTATTTGTAATTCAGGAGTTCAGAAAGAATTTTTCATAAGGGCGCTTAACCTATGGAATGGTGTCCCCAGAGCAGTCCTTGAAATCATTGTGTTTAAAGGCTTTTAAAATTGAATGCCCTAAAATATTCATGGATAATCTACATTGTACATTGGCTGAGAGACAGACAAGATTTTGATTAATTTCATTCCCCCCCCCCCATTATTTTTTAGCAAGTTGCTGCCAGTTTCTGTCTGTGCCTATGTAAAGGTACCTGGACTCACTGAATCCTTCACTGCTTGAGAAATTTCCGCTAGTACAAAATGCAAGCAAGGCAGCAAGTTCTAGTCTATTTGGCAAAAGAAAAGAAGAAAAAAGGCAAAATCAGATACCTTGAATCCTTCTGCAGCGTGTGATTCTGGGCTAACACGCTCAGAAAAGAGAGAGAAAGAGCAGATTGAGTCTTAGGCTTATACAGCAGCAAGCAAGCATCAGTGTGTTAGCTGAGGGAGATTTGTTTGTACCATGATCGTACTTTCGCGGTCGTACTTTCGCGGTCTTTAATTAAGCAGGGTAACAGCCTGTTGGTTCTTACTGTGGTTTGCAGCTCTGTTTTTAGTTATCTGGGGCTTTTTGATCTTCTTTCCATGTAAGTAATCTAACAATAAAATATTCTCTTTTGGGCAGCAGCGTGGAGCTGAAAATGGAGGCTGAGTTTCCGTCTGCTTTTGCACCTTTAGGACAGGGCAACAGTGTGAGTGCTCAGTCAAGGACACTGGCAGTGACATTTTTCATTCCCTCAGAAGTGCCAAAGATGGAGTGTTACTAGGCTTGTCACATTCTCTAGCATGCTGAGTTACATGCGAAGAGCAGATATTTCTAAAGTACTGCATTCATGGTTCATTTGGATGAGCAGGCATTTCTAATTTGGCACCAGCCTAATGAAAAGATGCATTCCATTCCAGATTCCAGCAGCTGCAGACTTCATTGACTCCAAAGATAATGCCTTTAGTTTTGGCCGTGAAACTCGGGTGATACTTCAGCTAACTGCTTCTAAATCCAGTGGTTGTTATACTTAGAGGAAAAATAGTGAAATAAAATAGTTACACATTAAATTCACCCTTATGTTAGTTTTTGTTTGATTTACTGGTAAATTATAGATACACTCTAGTAGATTAAGTAAGAATTTATGGCATGCTTTATATGCAAAAAAAACCCAACCCCAACAAACCCAAAGAATGTCTGACAGAAGAGGTAATGCAGAGGACTCTGATTTAATATAGAAATGCTCAGCAGTTTTGCTAGTAGTGGGAGTGAATCATGTGCTTTCATTTCTGCATTTCTTTGGATTCTGAAGGGGAGAATGAAGGGTAGCAGCTGAGGTGGACATTTAATTTTATTATATACTGGGAGGTAACTACACTGAATGGGAGGCATAGCCTTGTATGTTTGAGAATGAAGGTAAAATCTGGACATTGAATTAGATTCAAAGTTAGAGAAAATATTGAATTAGATTCAAAGTTAGAGAAAATATTTCGCATATACATTTTGCTCTGGCATTCTTTCTCTTTCAATGTTCTTTATAAATAATTTACACTGTCTACCTCCAAACTGATAGAAGAAGCCTGTTCCTGAGATAAATGTTCTTTTCATAATTTAAGTATGATGCAGAGGAGTTCCCACTTGTGACAGTTTGATAGAAGCATTTGCCTGCTGCTGCTTTTGCTTGCTGTCTTTGTTTTGACCTAAAAATCAGCATTGAGCTTACTTGAGTATATTAAGTTGAGGGATAAATCCATTAGACTTCCGATATCTGAAATTTAACCAATTGATGACTAATTTTTAAACATATGAACATGGCTGTAGGACAGAATGCACTTGCCCTGCTAATTTCAATTTACTGTACCAGCAACACCTGTAACACTCTCAAGAAAGCCTTGCCTGCTTAATAGGAAAAAAGGCAGGGACTTTAAAAAAGGAGGAAGAGTGGTATCAACATGACAGTATTAACTTTTAAAACCATTTTTTACAAATCTGGCTTTCCTGCGCATTCAACTTTCAAAGTTAAAATCCTGTATTTTAACAAAATTGTGTTCCTATCTGTGTTTTTGCACTTTTCTACTGACAATAGCAGTTTTCAAGCTTTTTAATAATACTGTCTGAGAGCGATATAAAAATTTTATCCATTATAAGTGAGTGCAATACATTGATAGAGGGGCGTGTTGCACAGAGCTCTTTCCTCCCTGAAAGCTACGGAATAAGCCTTGGTGGTGTTGGAAGTGGAAGGAGGAGAAGGGACATGTTTTCGGGGAGTGGGATGTTGAGAACAGGCTGTACCATCAGCTTTTCCATGCAATGGAGTGAGAATGGGATGTTTTTTCATGGATGTAGTAGGATGAGAGGCGAGGTAGTAAGCTGCTGTTAGNATGGATGTAGTAGGATGAGAGGCGGGGTAGTAAGCTGCTCTTAGGCCAGTGGAGAAGCATTACACAAGATCAGAGCAAACAACGTAAGAAAGATCTGGTTCTTTGATAGCATCACCAGTCACTGCAGTAGGGTGACCTGTTCTGGTGTTAGAAGTGTAGAATTAGGAAATACTACCTAGAGCTGCCCAGGAAATAAATGAGACAGTAATTTCCAACCTGGAGGGTAGAGTCAAGTAATTAAACTTCTCTGTGGGTATTGAATAAAAATAATCTGACTGCTAAAAGTTTTTTTTTTCCTGATGCATTTAGGATTCATATATGGCTGGCTCTTAAATCAAGTTATTTGGGCTTTTATAATACCAATCATTGACTATAAGCACCCAGGTTTGAGATCCTTACCTGAAAAAGTTTGATACTGAGATTTTTTCCTTTTCTTTTTAGGATGATAGGCGTTACCTCTCTTGATTGCATTCCATTTCTATAATTAGCATGTTTTATTTCATGACAAGCCAGGCTTCTGTGATAGACAAGCTTTCACCAGTAGAATGAGTGTATCAAATACAGAAGACTATTTTTTTCTGGGGTTTTTTTTAGGTTTTGTTTTTAATCCTGGCTTCACTCAAGATACCAAAGTAGGAAGCCTCATTTTTCTTTTTTTTTCTTAAGTTCAGCAAAGTGCCCTTTGGCTTGGGCACTGCTGTACCACAGTGGCCTATGAAAGTTTTTTAAGTCAAAATTGCCTAATGCTGACTTTTTTTCTGAATACTGCCGTAAGAAAATCTTGGCAGTTTATTCAGATATTATCTCTTGGAATTTACTCAAAGCCTAAGTTGAGGAGGTAGTTCTGATTTATAATTACGAGGCGGATAATCTAAATTCATCTCTGTTTTTATAGGCATCCATTCAGAGTAAGCGCTCTGGACTGGAAAAAAACCCCAACAAATCATAAATGTAAAATCCAGACCCAGATCTCAGAAGTGGAGAGCTATAAATGTCCTTTTTAAAGCACAGAAATGGCAGTTCTACTAAAAACCATGTTAAGCGTCTCTGGTAGTGAATAGATTTCATTAAACTGCAAAAGATTGTGCTTAGATTTTCATTTAAAAAAGCCTTGTTAACCATTAAGCTGCATCCCTTTTGGATTCAGTGACAATAATGACTGCATAAAAGACGTAGTATATAAGGGGGTTTCTACTAAACATGGATCTAACAGCGTTTTGAAATTAGCAGCACGTTAATGGCATTTTGCACTGCAGAAGACTGAATAAGTAAATATAGGTTTGCGTTTTGTGGAAGTCCCCCCAGTTAGCCCTTTATCTTCTTTTTGCTCAGCTTTCAGAAATCATGTATTAAGTCACAGTGGTAACTAGAAAAAAAATTAATTCTATACTTGTTATTTGCCACTTTCTTTATGTGATTCCTCCTAAAATAGTGCTTACAATGCCATCACATTTTCCCTGATATCTTCTTGTGTAAGCTTAGTTAACCTTTTGGAAACACCAACACTGTTTTCAGATTTCGTAACATAATATTGCACATGTGGCTTTTATAACGTTTTTACACTCATTTTTTGGTATTTGGATAATGCTAGGGTAAAAAGTTAAACACTGATATGCTGGTTCCCCAGGGGAGCATTCACTGTTTTTTATCTCATCCCTGTTACTGAATTCTTATGTGATCTGAACTCTTTTAAATATAAACGACTCCCATTTTCTGGAGGTGGAATGTGAGATCTAAAGATCTGAATTTGAGAAAGGCTGACATTAATAGTTGCAGCTGAAATCAATGGAACCTCTACTTGACTCTATCAACTGTCATGTGATGCTAACTGCAATTGATTCTTCATTTTCACGACCAAAAATTGAAATACACTGTTAAGATGATACTGAAAAAGATGCTGTGAAGACATGTAAGCGACTCGGCATACATGTTCAGTGGGTCCTGGTGCCGACACCAGTGTAATTATCTTGAGTATCTCCAGTTGTCCTGGAGTCGATCACATCACGGAAACTGAGAGGTACCTTCATTTTGAAAAATCCAGCTTTTACACATGTAGAGTTAGTTGATGGTTTTGGCCATAATTACACTGCCTTTCTAGTTTTGATCTGCAAAGTGAGAGTCAGCTGCCAGGAGTGTTTTGAAGCTGAATGTATTGACATTTCTAAAGTATTTATATTCACTCATGGAAAGGACCTTGAAGTAATTAATCATTCTGTAGTCATCATAAGGGTTGGAGAGTAAGAAGCAAATAAAGAAGGCATCTCACAATTCATGAGTAGGAGGAAACAAAATGCTTACAGAATGAGTGGTCCCCTCTGTGAACTCAGGTTTCCAGGGCTGCTGCACAAAAGCTGTGAGTGAACATTTAAAGTCGGGACGATAATGCTAAAGGAAAGAGGACCAGTATACGTGCTTTTCAGCTTCTCAGTGCATGTCTCAGCAATAAGAGATTATATATAATAACCCTCCATGTATATACTTTTCTAGCACTTTTTTCACTGTGTACCTGTAGTAAACTTTCTCAGTTAAAGAGAGTGCTTTATTTCAATTTCAGATAAATTTATTATAACAATGATAATGTAAGGTTTTTTGCTTCTGTTAACTATTTATTCCCTTCTGAGATTCTATCTTATTAGAATATATTTAGGGCAAATCATGGGCACGTGTTCATTCTCAGCTCTAAGCACATGCTTTTACACAAAACTGGAACGAAGTGGCAAATGTTTTTAGGAATATACATTTGTTTTAGCTAATACAAAACAATGATCCAGTTAGGCGAAACACTGGTGCTACCATACAGGTTTTATTACATAGGGCATTAAGGTGACTATAAAAAATACGATTTTGTAGTTCACATCTTCACGTGGTCATGGTAAATGTCCCTAAAAGCAATGGCTACAGTCAAGCACAGTCTGTGGGATTTTCAGGGATGCACTGCAGTACATCTGCTTTACCTCTGATATTCCAGCAAGGGGTCTTTCCTCACCACGGGCCTCCAGTAACACACAGCTGGGTTGTGGGTTTGTGATATGGTCTACTGGGTGCTATAGGACTGTCAAAATCTCTTTTTACTTCTTACCACTTTGGACTTGAATTTTGGTCTCCAGAGGTAAAAGCTTAGAGGTCACTGATGCCACATTCCAGCCAGGCCTAACGTTACTATTAAGTCCAGTAATTATAGGTATATGTGAAAAAATATTCAGTAATAATTACATTACAGATGTAATTACTACAGATTTGTGCCTTGCTGAAAATGTGATTTTAAGCATGTGCTGTGATTGATTACCCGGTAGTGAGTCTTACTAACAAGATGAACAAATTCTTTATTTTATTACCTGAAACTAAACAGAACATCTATCTAAATGTTAATTCAGCAATTGGCCATATTAGTTCCATCTCAAGAAAACCAAATTGCAATTACTTTCAATTGTCCCTAGTACCTCATAAAGAGCTGGCTTTTTTGTGCACGGTCAGTTTACAAGAATAAATGCTATCCTTACAGATTTGTTTGTTCAGAAAAAAAAATATGCCAAAGTGTTTACTTAAGCTCTAAAAGAATTGTATTTGAGTGACTATATAATTGTATTTGTTCAGCTCATATTTAACAATGAACATTGAATTTTAAAATATTTTTTTTTCTTGAACTGAAATAATGAAAGCAATAGAATAAGAAGCAGTACGTGTACCAGAAAGTGCCTTGTGTTAATTGTGATACCAGAGATAACGTGGTTGGGGATAAGAGAGCTGATCTTCAGTTTTTGCAAGCACTTGTCTACACATGGAATTATTTAGGAACAGCAATCCTTGAATAAGTCCATGTGCTGACACTCTTGTTTCTGTTTAGCTTAACACACTTTGATGGGCTAAATTAAACAGAAATAAGTCAACCTTATTCTGGAATAAGTGTGTCTACACATGGGGTTATTCGGGAATAGCTGTTCTTGAGCAGTCATTACTAAATAATTCCATGTGTAGACAGTCCTTTAATCTAGCAAGTTCTTAAGTCATTTTTGAAAACATGACTTAGTTTCCTGTGTTATTAAGGGACAATCTAAATATTTTTATCAAAAGTATTGTTTTGAAAAAAACATTTAACTCCCAGCTGGTCTTGGAAGTTGTAGGCTGGGTAAGAGGTATCTATTTTCTTTCAGGTAATGTGATGCAAAATAAGAAAAACGTACAGCAAAATAGCAATTTTTAATACAACAGCTCAAATCAAGAGACTAGTCTGAACAGTTCTAGATTATCTTTACTAAGAAAGTGGCTTGAGAGAGATGAATATTGCTTTAAGGGGTTTTGCCTATCAGTTCTGCATCTGGTTGTATTTAAAAATGTCTTAATTCTAAGTTTCACCAGTGATAGAATAATATTGTAAATGATACTATTAAATAGGTACATGAAAATTTATTACAATCGGGAATTTCAGGCCAGTGAAACTCAGCACTTACATTCTACTTAACTACAAACTGTGTCTTACTGTGTTTATCCAATTCACTTCTATAAATTACCAGTGAAAACCTGCATAGATCATAGGACACTGTGTTCAGTTTGTCTATTTGAGGAGATGTGTTATTGCCTTGAAAATGGATTACAGAAGAAGATTCAGAATTTAAAACACATATTTTGAGGAACCAGCAGATTATCTGTTCTTATTAGAAATGAATGAGCCTCAATAATGAAATATTCAGAATTTCTCTATAAAGAGATTTTCTGTAAAGAATGAGAGGTGCGCTATAGTAATTGGTAAGAAGTTTAGACTGTGTTATGTTTAAAAAAAAAAAAAAAAACAAACAAACCCAAACATTCTGGGTGAGAGTTGCTTTTGTATTCACAGATGTAAATATACAGCATGGTATACTATTGTTAATTCAGAGCAGTGAAGCGAATGTGCACGATTCAGATGACGGAGAGATGTTTAAACAAGCACCAAATGCGTATGGCACATGAATACTCAGTATGGACCTGGTATTGTACTAACAGCGATGGTGCTGTTGGGACAAGCTGTCACTTCCTGTAGCGAATTTCCTTACAGCGTGCGGAAACAAAAGATGTATACTCTATTTTTTGGTTTCTTTCTCTGGCGTACAAATCTCCTATTTTCTCTGCGCACACAAAAATGTAGATTTTGCTGCGTTGTTTTCTCCCACTCACATGAATCACATTCTTAACTAAAGGCAGCCAAACTAGCCTTCAATGTAAGCCTTTCTCCTAAACACCAACGTTAAAAAATTATCCTGCCATGAGATCATAGCTGACTTAATTAAAACAAGGCTAATGTGGAGCAGAATTGTACCTGATTTGCTTATCAGTACCCTATTCTTTTCTTTCTTAATCATAATGGAGCTGGCTAAGATGATTTTGACTGCAGTTTTCCTTCCAGAAACTCAAGTGAACTTTGGCAAGATCAAGACATACAGACAGTGTTATTGCAAAGTCATAAATGGGATTTCTGTAGATTCTCCAAATACCTTTTTGCAGACTACCAATAGACTCCTTACTGAGCTGAGATAATTCAGTGCAGGAGACTTGATGAATAACCAGTAAGGTTGTTGCTGTGCTAATGTTTAGGCACAATTCTTCTATATGTTACTGTATAACCATGAACTATTGCATCAGCAGTGGGAAGGGACTTCCAAACATGCTACTTTTCATGGGACACTGAGCGTGTACAACATTGGGTCACGGTACCACTGATACCAGCTCTTGTTCAACAACCTTTGCGTTGTTTAAAATCATGGTACGTTTATTTCCCCACATAAAGGAGCCTACAAATACCATAAAACTGGAATTTTGGGTAACAAAGCCAACAGCGTTGTGTTAGGAGTCTCTCATTTATACCTCTGTCAAATGTGTATCGATCGTAACAGTCCTACTGCAGGCTGGTTTTTGGGTGTTGCCAGGCAGGCTCATGGAATGTCGCAGATCTGTTGATCTGTAGATCCATTGATCAGGTTGTGTCCACTCTCGGAAAAAACAGGACAGTTCTGTCAGGAAAACTAAAGAAAAAAATGCTCTGTTTTTAAAGTAAAAAGTCAATGCTACCTTTCTACCTTCTAGGGCAAGATGCTTCTCTGCTTGGGGAACTGCTTTGTATCACTTCTTTTTGTCATGGTGCTTCCTGAGAAGCAGACCTCGCAGCTTTCACCCTCTCTCGAGTCAGGAGTGTTAAGATCTGCAATTTAAAGTCTGTTTAGATTTGGACTGCATCCCTTTCTGTTTGTGCACAGTTCTCATAAAATGTCCAGGCAGCTCTTCCAGACCCAGTGGAAGGCACCTACCAAGTGCCCTTATAATAAACAGGATTAGATGTAATTTAGTATAGCCCATGAGGGAAAAATCTCTGTTAAGCCCCACGTCAGGATTTTGTTTGTGGTAATCTCAGGCTTTCACATTACTTGTATTAAATCAGAAATGTTCAAAACATTGTTTTGCATTAGCCCAGATACCAGTACTGATTTAGAGGCATTCAACTTGAAAATTGCTGCAGCATCCCTTTTCTGCCTCACGTAAATGAGCAAATTGCAGTTCAGTGTTTGCTTTGGGGTTGCATTGGTCTTTGGATTTAATACTGTGCTCCGGAGCCCCTCTGCCTGAGGTAGTGGTCTGGTCCATCTGTAGCTGCCATTCTGTTGGAGTAATGTGCTGCTTCTCTAAAACCTTAGAGAAGGAAGGGACCAAGTATCAGTGAAAAGTTTCTTGTGGGTTCATGCTTCCTGCTTAGTTCTCTCTGTAAAATTAAGTGCTACATTTGCTAATATTTTTTTAAATATGAAGTGGGGAAAAAACCCACATACATTCCAGGTGGGTTGTTTTGGCTTTTTTTCAGTGGGAAAGCTTGTTAAAAAGAAATTGAAGTATATATATGTGTATGTGCAGATGTATGTGCATTTTGTTNGTAAGTGCTACGTTTGCTAATATTTTTTTTAATATGAAGTGAGGAAAAAACCCACATACATTCCAGGTGGGTTGTTGGGGTTTTTTTCAGTGGGAAAGCTTGTTAAAAAGAAACTGAAGTATATATATGTGTATGTGCAGATGTATGTGCATTTTGTTAGCATGTCAGACTGACCCAACCTTTCTGTGTAAACAGAGTTAATGAAGCTTGCAAGGTACAGGATTAACAAAGAGAAAAAGGAGCTCAGGAGTAGTGGCCTCAACATTAACTGGGGAAATGGGTTGCTCTCCAAGTATGTCCATTTGGCAGCACTTGCAGGCAAGCAACATGACGTTTCCTCTCTCTCTTTTTTTTTTTTCCTTCATTTCATTCCTTGTCCCGTTCTTTTCACTCTACCAGCTATTCGAGAAATGGACTTTATTCATCTGCACAAAAAGCACAGTTTACAGACGCCTCCTGATCCTTTAAGTTTATTCATTCCAGGGCAATGGAAATCTAAAATACACGTCGTGAGTTTAGCATCTTGGGGTCATCTGTGAATGTAGATAATGACTATAGCTAGAATGGGTGAAAACAGGCTAAGGCCACTACTGCTGTTAAATGATTTTTCTTGCATAAGTCTTGTGGGCAGCCGGTGTGACAAGTTGCATTATGAACATATAAAAAGCCAGAATTAAGCCATGACTGTAGTCTTTAGTAATTATTAATGTAAGTACACGTTTATGAATTGTGGTGCTGTGGGTTTACGTATTATATAAAATTTAAAAAGCATTGCTGTTTTAGAAAGAACACTATTATCCCATCCCATCCCTACCCTTTTTCTCCCTGCCCCCTATGTTTTACATTTTCTTTCCTCTAAAAGAAACCCTTTCTGATTAAGGATCATGTTGAAAACTCAGCAGTTTTTAATCCAGCTCTCTGCAGGCTGCAGTTCATGCTTCATTTAACTGATCGGTTCCACTGCAACATTACTAGACAAAATCACCAGTTTGAAGAGAGAAGCAATTATAGTAAGTCATAAAAATGGAAGACCCCACATTTTAAGAAATGAAATCCAGTTTAAAAACTCTCCACTTCTCATACAGATGATTTGGAGGGTGTTTTTGTACATGACCAAATGCACAGCACACTTTTCAGTGTTTCGCTACACTTTGTATAATGAATCCTGATCAAAACATGAAGTACGTGCCTGGCTGTTCAGCGGAGACTGTTAAAAAGATTATTCTGCGTGCTTTGAAATAACTGTATGGATGCATGTGAAAAAGTTTCAGCAAAGTGATGCATAAATGCTGGTGTGAACTATGAGTGTCAGACTTGAACAGTAATTGTTAATGTGAATCTTGAGGTTAGCATAAATAGGGCTTCAAATCAGCAAAACCGATGCTTGTTATTTTGTGGGATTGCTGGAGTATAACTGTGTGAATAGATGGATTGTCGAGGACAGCAGATGAGACACTGAGAGGAAAAGCTGTTGGAAAACAAATTTCATGTCCTGCTAGCAAAAACCAAAAGGTGTAGCGCCGGCTGTGGAGCCCTAAATACTGCCATGGACTACAGCATAGGACTTGCTTAACCTGTCCATTCTATCATGCCATAATCCTGGAGGAGCCCTTGCTAGTGTCTATTCTTGACCTAAATCCTCACAGGTTCAATACAGTTGCAACGTGTGCTTTGAAGGTTCAGAAAGTGGCACCTCTGTCTTCAAAGAAATGTTGCCTAAGTGACAGAGCTGCCTGCCTGTCCTCTCTGGGTATGGATGTATATAGGGATGCACATGCATTTGCGTAAAAAACATAGTAAGCTTTTATTTGCACTGAGTCTGTAACATTTATTTTTTGTTACTTTTTGCTTATTCATACTGTTTTTTGTAAGAATAGTTGTGATAAGTTCATATTAGCTCTTCCTTTAACACAATACTGTTTAAATGTGACACAACGCTTGCCAGTGCAAGTTTTCTTTTCTCCATTGCCCCCTCATTCACATTTTTCTGTGCTGTTTCAATTTCTATTCTTCATCAACCCTTCTTCTGAGACTACTGACAAGACTCTCAGACTAGACCACCTTATTATAGCTGAAAGTATAGTGATTCAGGATGTCTCTTGCAACAGACACCTCAAATTTGGATGTTTGAAATCCTGGGCATTTCTTATTAAAATATAAATCCACTGTATATTTGCTCAGCACTTAAATGTTTATGCTCCTCTTTTGAATAAGAAAGATACTATTGTCTTGCTAGAACTTATCTTGATACCTTAGATATTCAGGGCATTGTGTGGTGGTTTAGTTGCATGAATCCAATAGTTGCTAATCACATGGGAAAATCCACATTGTCCATTTTCACAGTTATCATTTGCAGATGCTATGGCGCTGGGCATGCTATAAAAACAGGAGCATGATAAAAGTTGGAAAGTTGATCAGATAGACCTGCCTCTGAAGTTTTTTCGTGGTGTCAGATTATTTTTTTCAGNACTGGGCATGCTATAAAAACAGGAGCATGATAAAAGTTAGAAAGTTGATCAGATAGCCCTGCCTCTGAAGTTTTTTCGTGGTGTCAGATTATTTTTTTCAGCATGTCAGCCTCACGAGAATCTATCGTGACAGTGCAAAAAAGTGAGTTGTTTTGAGATGTTTAGTTGGTGCCCTACAGGGGAAAAAAGTGGTAGAGTCATTTATGGCAAATATTCCTAAAGCGATGTGGTACCTTGTGTGAGGCATTACAACCTGTGACCAGCAACACAAGATCATGAAATTTGTCTCGTGAGAGCAGATTCAAGTTCTTTATGTAATCATTATGTTTCATCTGAGTCCACCATAAGTCATGTGGATTTTCTTTTTCCTCTAACATGGCGCTTTTTTTTCCACATCAGTAAATGTATTTTCCTATATGATGCGGGCCAAATTCTGCTTTGAGGTCTACCTGCCTAGATGAAGCAAATTCACTCCCAAGTTACACCGCTTTATAAGGCATATCCATTTATTACAGGAGTAAAGAGATATACATATATATTATTTTTGCTCTGAACTGATGCTCAAGTTAGCACATTCCTTTTTTTCCCCAAACAATCCTACAGTAACAAAATAAAACAAGACAACAGGCCATATGACTTAGTTGTGTGTTAGTCATTAGAGCAAAAGACCTAAGGATGAAATGTTTTCAGGAAGACAGAATTTGGGCACATCTAAAGAAAATTCTCTTCAGTAAGCAGCACGGGATAGCCACAATAAGGGTGAGTAACTTGTCTGAGTTCTTCTTAAATTGTCTGAAAAATAATAGCTTTCTTTCTTCTTGGTAAGAACGCACTAATTTAAGCTGAGCGGGATATACTGGTGTATTGGATACATTTTGCTACATGTCGTGTTTCGTGCTCAATGACTCAGAGATCTCTGAAAACACAAGGATTTTTGGATATTTTTATGTTTTTACACTGTAGGTAGGTGACAGCATGATGTAGTTGATTGGGCAGATTCTGTGGTAGCATATAACATTTCCTTTAATAGTAGCACTACAGTCAAGGAGAGATTACTACTAAATCCAGGAAATATTATTTCACCATCTAACTAATCCCCATATTTTCAGAGACAGAGGAGAAAAAATGCTATGGGTTTTGTTTTGGTTTGGCTTGTTGGTTTTTTTTAATTTTATTTTATTTATTAAAAGATACTTTAGGTTAATCCATTTTGAATGTCAAGAGGATAAATCTGACAGGAGTCAGAAGAGCTCCAGTGAGACTAGCACTACAAGTTACAAAACAGCTAACATCATCCAAGACTAATTTCTTTCCCCTGTTTGTCCTACTGTGGAGGGAGAGTTAAAAGGCAATTCTTGGGGAGTTGAAAGGCTCCATAATAGGGCTCCTCTCTCTAAGGGAGTAAAACTGCTTTGTGGCCTTTGTCTTCAGGCTGCTAATAAACCATCCCATGCTGTGAAGCTTTGAGTTCACTCTTAATTCAACTTCAGTTCAGCTTCCATCAGCTTTGGTTTCCCTGTCTTTGTGGGTTGTTTTTTTCTTAAATACGTGGTGTATCTAACTCGCATTTGAGCTTTGTCATTCATTGCCTGAGTTTATAAACGTACCAGCTTCATAACAGCCTCCTTGGCAATTTTTGTCAAAGCAGAGAAATCACGAGAAGCATTTCAGTAGCTGAGAGTTTTGATGGTTACTGCTGTCTTTCTGTCTCTCTCTCTGAGCACACGTCTCTTTCTCTCTTAAAGCATTTACAAATGCGAGAATACATTTACCCGTAAGAATCTGTGTCAGATCTTCTGGACTGTTCATGAGGACACATTATTCTACGCAGTTTGGGGTTTGACTGATCCTTCTTCCCTTCCAGTCCCCAATTATGTGACTGATCATTTAGTAACATGTTTGTCTGCCTATTGTTTCTGCTCCTGCTTTTCCAGATGAGACCAAAATATAGTACCTGGGCTTGTAAGTGCCAAGTAATTTGCACTTGGCAAATTACAGATTCGGCAAGAGACAGTTTGGAGAGGTGTTCAGTTAGTTTTGCAGTCCATGAGTTCTGACACAGAGGGAGCAGCTGCAATGGGCCATTTCGAGCCCTGCCAGCCCAGCAAGGTACTGTTTACTGCCTTTGTACCTAGAAAGAGCTTAGAGAATGATGGGGGGAAAAAGGGGCATCTCCCCGCTTCTGGTGAGAAACAGTCTCGTGTCTGTGATGGTGGCCAGGGCTGGGCAGGCAGTGCTGCCCGCCAGGCTTCGATCCATGTGGGCAGCTCTGTTTCAGAGCTCAGGAATTGAGGTGGTGGTGTTCCGTGCCCTCTGCTGCTTAACCCTTAAGCTGCCACTCTCATGGGATGGCCAGTGCTGAGTGGTCTGGGAGCAGTGGACACGCGCAGTCAATGCACCTTGACTTAAGAACAGCTGTCCTGACATATTAGTATGATTGTGTCTAGAGCCAGAGGGAGCTCTTAAAATAAAATTAAGAAAGACAAAGCAAAGGTTGCACAAAACGTGCTTCATTTGGGATTTTACCCAAAACACTCATCTAATCATTTTAAATGTCCCTGCAAGTCACATCTTTTTCAAGTGAGCTTAAAACAATTGCAGTTCCTGTTAGAACAATTCCTGTTGAAATGAAGTGGTGGTGCTGCATATCTCACTGAGCATGGGTTGCATTTGTGCAGGCTCATTTGCAGCGTTAACAACACAGGAAAGAAGTAGGTGAGGGTAGTATGGGGTAGCGTGTTACTTAGAGAACAAGGGAAGGGCCTTGTGCAGGAGAGAGTTAGGCTGGATGAAGTATGAAGTACCATCAATTTAGTAGTCAGCTGAGGCAAAATGCTGTTATGAAAGGGTTCGGCATTCTTCACTGAAAGGATAGAAAATTGGTAGATTGGTCTCAAATATCTAGTTTGCGAACTTTTGAGAAGTTTGCAGGGAGGGCAGAGAAGCTGGATAGTCAAGGGGTTTCACTCTAGTTGGTCTTCTCATCTACTTTTCAAGAAATATATATGTTTTCTCTGTCTTGGGTTTGATGGGTTGTATGAACCTATAAGCACTCTATGGGTTTCTGTTTTGATAAGATCATACGTGATTAGGTCTTGCCAAGTAAAAAAGCTGGGAGACTGACAGATACCTGCTACTGTCTTCTCAAGATTATATCTATAAGAAATCAAAATAGCATGAAAATTAAGCATACAGTTGGAAGTCAGAAGTTCTGTGTCTTTATAAAGGTATGAAAAGCAGGTTATTTATTGCTATTAATTTTAAGGTAATCTTACACTAGATGTTGGAGAACTTAGTCACACAAATTTCACTGTGTTTCTGAGTACTGCTTTCGAATCTGTAGCTACTCAGATGTGGAAATAGCATGCACATTTACCTCGAAGGATGAGCTCTTCGCTGCACCATAAATATGTTAGGAATTGTTATTTCCAGAGTATTGTATGTATGGTTGTCCGCAGAATGGTTGAGGGGTTTTTTTGGTTCTTGGTTTGCAGCTCAATTTTTATCCAAAATGTAGCAAATCAAAATGTACTTTGGTTCCATTTCAAGAGGTGATACTCAGGTAAACTTTGTTGTGCTGCTAATGGATGGAAAAAAGCTACGTACTCCAAGAACTGGAGACCCAAATGGGAAGAGTTAGAGAATTCAGGGGTTGGGAAAAAGTGATAAGACAAAAAAGGTAGTTCAAGGGAGGGAAAAATGGAAAGGAAAAAGAGGGCAGACAACATAACAGATGGAAGATTAGATTGAGTGTCCTTTATGCTTAGAAAGAATTGAGATGCAGAAAGGGAAATAACATCAAAAAACCCACAGGAGGGGTTGTCATATGAAAACAGCAAATAGACTAAAAGTAAATACTGAGCTTTTATGTCAATTTGAGAGACTTTTTGAAAATGATAGTGTAAAAGATGCAATTCTGTGCAATACCAGTATTTTCCTTTTTTTCTTTCGGGGTTTTGAAAAACCTGAGCTTGTTTATTATTGATTGATCTTTTGAAAAGATTTTTTTCCTACAAACCCTAATTAATAAAATCTAAGTGTAGTTGGAGAGAGAGGAAATACTATATTTTAAAATGTTACTGTCTGCCACATTCCTACGATCACTCTTTGCTTTTAGGACTGAAAATCAAACTGACCTTCGCCAGCTACTCTAATGCAGCTGAGAACACATGTTGAGAGGGCAAAGGCTTGCACACGTAAATGTGATTTTGTACCCTTGGTTCATGCCAAAAGAAAGTACAATTATTCTCTACTCAAAAGTCTCAGTGGGAACCCTGGCCATTGTCAGATGGGTGCTTTGTGCACATCTGCTGCATTGCCCAATGCTTGACTTGACTGCTCACCCTTTCATTGAGGATAAACAAGGAAATAGAAACTCCTGCTTGTGTAACTAAAAGGATATGAAAGGGTACGTTCTCATTCGAAGCATTCTAGCAAAGAGTAGCCTGGCTTGGAACAAATACAGAGGAACAAAATATATCCATATTTTACCAGGTCAGACTGCTACTTCACGCATATAGGTGTGGTGCCATGGATAAATAATTATTCTTAAGGCTTTTTGAAATGTGTGTATCCAAGCTCTGTAGTATACAAGTAGATCTCTAAACAAACATGTCAAGTGTGATTAGTGTTGTGTGCAAACGGCCTGTCATATAGTCCTTTCTGTCTGTATCTGTCACCTGTTTAAGTTGCATTCAATAAGAGACGCTGTCAAATATTAGAAAAGCAATTTTTCAAGTTTCAGTTTATTCATGCAAAATGGAGAATAACCAACACATTTAAAAGCACTTAGAATTTGTTGTTACAAAGATAACTTATTTTTTCTCCCAGAAACTGGCATTCAAGTTAGATGCAAGTGATGTTACTTAGGTATCTGTCTATCTGTTGTGCGGCTCTATTCCTGGAGTAAGATTTCTGATGAGAATTGTTTGCTATAAAATTGTTTTGACCCAAGAGGTGTAAAATTGGTGCAATTGTTTATGCCTTCTAAACAGTGCTCACAGAAAGAGGACAAAACTAACTTGAGGAAAAAAAAATGTGACCAGAGTGCAGCAGAAAGTTTCGGTAAGGTTGACAAATGATGTTTTGACAGCTTCGTGCAATCATTCCAATGTGGTTTAAAGTTGTAGGAGCCTGCAGCAAGCCTGCAAGCTGACACTGCCTTTTACTTTCACAGTTTTAAACACAAACCTTCTTTTCTGATCAGCGATCTTGGATAGTCTAGTCACACCTCAACAAAGCCCCTGGAACAGAGGGAAATTTATATGCTACATGAAATAAGCCATCGTGCAGGAGAAGAGTTACAGAGCACCTTCAGGAAAAACTGCTTGGTTTCTTAGCTAGACAAAAGGGAGGGCAGCGCCCAGGTAGGAAGCGAGGGCACCTCAAACAAACCTCAGCTAGGACTTTGCAAGATGAAAGGTAAGGAGATACCCTGCCAACAGCTTGTGTAAGGAATGGGCAGGCCTATATGCGACACATGCTGTCAGCAGGCTCCCTTTGTATTTTTCAGTGCTGCTACACCTCTTCACTTAAACCTCCCTCCTTTCCCTCAGGATAGCTCCCACCATCNAGGGCAGGCCTATATGCGACACATGCTGTCAGCCGGCTCCCTTTGTATTTTTCAGTGCTGTTACACCCCTTCACTTAAACCTCCCTCCTTTCCCTCAGGATAGCTCCCACCATCCTTTGATACGGTCATTCTGCACCTAGAGTGTCCGTTTGACCACTGTTTCAAGAGAATCCCCCTTTCTTGGCAGCCAGTGTCTGTAATCACTTCCCAAAGAGGAGAAACTGAGAAGCATTTGGTCACACTAAAATGCGTGGGCTTTGACCCTTTCATGTGAGTATACTGATGCTAATGAGTGACTTGGCATCGGGCATAAAGCATGTATGCTTTGTGAATAAAGCATGTGTGCTGTTTTCCCTTAAGAATAAACTTTGTTCCATATTTTTCATACACTGCTACTTTGATTCCCTCAAAATGAAGGAAGCCACCTTATTCCCACTGCTGCCAGCTGCCAGCACCTTTCAGCTTCCTTCTGGGGTCGGGCTCATTTCAATGCAGCCTCTGCTTCAGCCCCCGTCCCCACTTTTCCCCCGCTGCTATGTACAGAGAGGACTGTATGACAGTCCATTTGCTCACAACACTAATGCCTCCCAATCTAAGGACGTGACAAGCCCATCTACTTTTATAAACTCAAGACCCAGCACTTTAAGAACAACTATATTTAACAATGTCCCTGCAGAAAATAGCAAGGAATATAGAGTTACAGCAAGCTGCCTTTCATATGCAGGGATTAACCTTTCAGGCACCGGCAAAATACTTTCAACACAAAAATCGAATTTTAACCAACAAATAGGTGCAGCAAGTTTTCTATGAGCAGCAACCAATCATCCTCATGGAAATCTCTTCTGATTTTTAAAAGCAAAGCTCAAATCGGGATTTACACTTTAGAGAAATTAATAGCAGTCTCAGTGGCTTTGTAGAAGGTGGCCCTACTGGGAGAGATTAAAGTGTCAACACCTAGTGCCATTTTAGATGACCTAACTTATCTTGCCGGATCTACAGCTACATCTCCAGAAGGGCATAGGTCTGATGTCGTACCTGCCAACCCCATGCAGGTGTCTTGGATACTATAGAAGTGCCTAAAATAGCACTACATTCCTCTGTGCTTGCATCTACATCCCATGCTGTTTCAGCTCCTGCTCTGATGTGTACGAAAGGCACTATGCTACTTCATGTCTCATTATTGGGTGAAGTATTAAGTAAAATTTTGACAGCTTACGAGCTTTATAAATGTCAGAGGTGGTTTTCAATAGAGGCAGAGCTAAATCCTGTGTCCAGTATTTCAACTTAAAAGTTTCACCTTAAATCATTTGGTCAACTTTGGTCAACGTTTTCCTTCTGCAAGGTTTTAATTTTGTTAGTCTTCCTTGTTTCAGCAGCAGGTACTATCACAGAATGGTAGGGGTTGGAAGGGACCTTCGGAGGTTATCTAGTCCAACCCCCCTGCCAAAGCAGGTTCACCTAGAGCAGGTTGCACAGGAATGCATCCAGGCGGGTTTTGAATATTTCCAGAGCAGGAGACTCCGCAACCTCTCTGGGCAGCCTGTTCCAGTGCTCTGTCACCCTCAAAGTTAAGAAGTTTTTCCTCCTTATGAGATGGAGTTTCCTGTGTTCCAGTTTGTGCCCGTTGCCCCTTGTACTGTCGCTGGGCACCACTCAAAAGAGTCTGGCCCCATCCTTTCGACACCCACCCTTTAGATATTTTTAAGCGTCAATGAGATCCCCTCTCAGTCTTCTCCAGGCTAAACAGATTCCGGTTTCTCAGCCTTTCCTCATAAGAGAGATGCTTGATCCAACCCCTTGATCATCTGCATAGCCCTCCGCTGGACTCTCTCCAACA
>RSEF01000005.1:14466746-14526289 GCA_003993805.1 Himantopus leucocephalus
AGCCTTCCTACCCTCAAGGAGGTTGACACTCCCACCTAACTTGATGTCATCTGCAAACTTCCTCAGGGTGCACTCGATCCCCTCATTCAGATCGCTGATTAATGATATTAAAGAGAACCATCCCCAATACCGAGCCCTGGGGAACACCACTTGTGACCAGCCGCCCGCTGGATTTAAATCCATTCACCACCTCTCTTTGGGCCTGGCCATCCAGCCAGTTTTTTACCCAGTGAAGTGTACACCCATCCAAGCCATGAGCATCCACTTTTTTCAGGAGAATGCTGTGTAGAACAGCATTCTCCCGGAGAAATACTCTTTTCCTGAAAACGATCTGGTTTCTTCATATGGTTTTCAACATATGAAGTTAGACTGCCCTCCTCCCTTGAATTTAAAGAGTCTTGTAGTTCGCTACTCTCTCCTATTTTTAATTAGGAAGTGTGTTAAATATTTCACTTCATAGCTCATATGGGTAGATACATTTTAGTAAACTTCTGGAGAAAATGAACAATATAGGGCTTGCTTGTAAGAAAGTTCTCCCTGTATAAATGCAGCGTAGACTGCTTCTCTCCACTCAGCTGATTCAGTAAAAGTTTTAAGCATGCACTTGCTTTTGTATACGTGGTTGGACTTTTAGAGGTTTCTTAATTGATGGCCTTTGTCCTTGATGGCTGATTTCTGCTTGAGTAAAGGACAGAAAATCTGGTTCTTGAAAAAGATATAAATAGGTGAAATGCGATTCTGCTGTCTAACTTCTTACCAAAGGATGATGTGAAACGTTGGAGTTTGTTAGATGGATGCCCACTTCAGTAGTACATAAACAGTTTTCTATAAAATTAACAGAAGCGTTATCTGGAACAGGACAGTGTAAAATCACTTCGGCTCTTAATGTTCATCTATACTAGAAAGTATGACTTGGAAAAAAATATTTTGAGTATTGAACTTCATCATAAAACAGGGAGAACAGGCACAGGCTGCCCAGGGAGGTTGTGGAGTCTCCCACTCTGGAGACATTCAAAACCCGCCTGGATGCCGTCCTGTGCAACCTGCTGTAGGTGACCCTGCTCTGGCAGGAGGGTTGGACTAGATGATCTCCAGAGGTCCCTTCCAACCCTGACCATTCTGTCATTCTGTGAGGAAGTAGCCTCTTTTTTCCACCAGTATTTTTGAGTTCTGATGCAAATTCCATGCAAATTACTGACCTTGGAAACACCATGGGGGCAACCTTTACGTAGGCATAAACAATTTCTCCGATGTACTAAGGCATAAATCTTCTTGGTTTTGACATCAGACATGCAAGGGTTTTTTCAGGTTACATGTTTCTGGAGAAAATGCATTTATTAAAGTCATTGCACAAAAATCTGCTTTACGGTTGTTCTTCACTAACCTTTTCCCAGGAGATTGTCTGTCATTATTCCAAGGTAGTTGGTTATTTTCTGAATTAACTTTTGTCTGGGCACTAGAAGATGGAACTTCTATATGATTTGGTTAAGGTGGCTTGAGCCAGATCTTTGAAAGTAACAGAGATGTTTGTTCAATGACCCCATGAAATGAGAAATATCTATACATAAGGCATGCAGACAGACTCTAAACATTCTTTGCCCTTCACCACCTTAGATTACGTACTTAGCATCCTGCTTTTGGTCATAAAAGTGTGCATTTAGAAATGAGTACAATTAATCAAATAGTTATTCAAACTATTCAATTTTAAAGTGTGTGTGTGCTGTGATTTATTTTTGTTTTTACACTCATGCACACACACCATAAATGTTATAATTTAAGTATATTCATAGACATCCTTTTGTTGATTAAATTGCTTATCTCTACTGATCTAGTGAAAAGTGGAAACATTTGCTTTTGGAATTATAGGGAATTATAGTCACACTTACCTACAAGGTCTTATTTCAAGGAAGCACAGGGACAAGCAGATTTTTATCTATGGCTGACAGTAAATTTGCTGAGTTTCACTGGAGGAGAAAAAAAAGAGGGGGTGAGAGGAAATATACTAAATAAATAAATAAATTTTCAAATCCAACAACTGGAAACCTTGTAATCTGCAAAGCACTTTTTTTGGCTCTCCAACAAGAAAATATACCACAGAATAAGGACAGAAATTTTGTTTGCATTTCTTTGCTTCTGTATGAAGAAAACACAAATTGTAGCCCGTATCCTCCAAATGTTTTGGGTTTGGTTTGGTGGGTTTTTTTTTCAGGTTTCATCTTGCAATTCTGTATTATTAAAATATAAGTTATAAAGGAGAGTCTGTCAGAGTCTTAACTGCAGTGGTGCTCCTAGTGCTACTGCAATTTTATACGTGTTTCATTATATGTTGTACATAATTTCAGTATATGATGTACACATTCCCAAACATTAAGTGTATCCTATGAAATAACAGCACCTCATAAAAAGGGATCATTTTCATACTAATGATATACTTAAGCTGTTCAGAAACTAACTAAACTCGCAACTTATTTCCTGAGGCAGGATTTGGGGATATATTTAATTTAAATGGGGCAGCCATAGTGAATTATGAATTGTGAAATGACCGCTATGTTTACCCCTTAAGAGGTGCAAAATTGTTAATTGATACATGAAGTCTCCCTTACCAAGTAAATTCTCACATGTTGCATGTCTGTATTCTCAAAAGTTAGATCCAAAAAGTGATCTACACATGTTTAGAAACTTTGAAACATCATGTGCTGAAAACTTTGTTCAGCCTTTTAAGAAGAAAGTAAGGCAGGTTTTTCCATTTAAATGGCTCAAATTCACTCATCATTGAAAACTAATGGCTTTTTTGGCTTAAGGTAAAATTTGTGAAATCACTTCTTAATGTTCCTCAGATTTCTTCTTCTCTTCTTTACCTCTTTGCCTTTCCTTGGAATAATGGAATTAAAAGAAGGGGAAGAATTCCTACCAAAAGTTAATTAAAGGTCTCAAAAGGCTAGAGTATTGCTCCGCAGTCATGTGTCATTTGTTTCTTGCTTTTCTTTTTTCTCCCACCCTGTGTTTTTACTGTTAAGGTGGCTTTACACTGCACATAGAAAGTTTAAATTTAGGAAACATTAGTCTCACAACAAACAATACTGGAAGTTTCTGTTATCATTGACCAGCTCTGCTAGCAGACACACAGGTTTCAGAGCCTTTAATTTCTATAACCTGTCTGGGACAGAAAATTAAATCTCAGCTTCTGCTCACGCTTTCCAGTTCTTACAATTTTATTGAAAATTTTCACAACATTTGATTCTTGATTTTTTTCCCTAAAGACTTAATTCTGAAATCAGGGATCACTAGGAATGTTTTAGGGTTTGTTTCATAAAAAACTTTTCACTACAAATAGCTTGGAGGAAGGTCAGAAAATTACTGCGAGTTGCCAGGTTTCCTCTGGCACATCGCTATCAAAACTGAGGCTTAAAAAAAACCCTGCAAGGGTCATCACACTTAGGTAAAGGATAAAAATTAGGATTTCTTCTTCTGAGAGTTTTCCCTCAACTTTGATGTACTGAATTTACAGTGACTGGAGGTAAAAGAGCTTGGTGTGACAGCAAATTATTTCTTTGACCTTTTCCATGCATTTGAAGCATTTTTTTCCATAACTGCCATATAATTTATGGGATTGTGGAAGACAGAGTTGTGAGATAATCTGTTTCTCTGAGATAGTGTATATTGAAGAATTTCTGTCTTTATGTGAAAGAATAAGGGTCAAGAAATAAGACTTACGTTGTTGCACCCTTGAGATAATATAATGAAATTTAAAATAAATTACAATGAAATTATGTCAAATCAAGGAAATTCTCAGTGACAGTTAAACCTAAACCATTAGTCAGGTGTGCTCTCGTGATTGTTTTAAATATCAGATTTACATTCATCAGAATCTGAATTTTCTGCTCCTTTTTGTTGTTTTCTTTTGGAATCAATACTCTGTGAATCAATCCTCTTTAAGAAGATGCATTTCTTGTACTCTGCTTCTATGTGACTGAGCTGCATGTGTAGTTGATTTATATATTATATTTTTAAGAAGGTCAGGGTAATTTCTCAGTATCTCTTCTGCTCCACCATCCGTGTGTTTTAGGGTTCCAAGATACAGTGAGAAGCATGTTCTCTTGTGCACTGCAGGATTCCTAGCTGCTTTAAATGACAGTTTTAAATTAGTGTTTCTGCTTTCATTTTACTGTGTTCCTTTCCATCATCCATTTCAGCGGTGAAACTTGACTTGGTGTCTATTGCAGTCTAATAATGACTTGCCTTAGGAGCTGTCTGGCTTTGTGCCATGAGCAATCAAAGTGTCATTACTCGATCGTAATATGTAAGTTGCCATATCTCGTTGCAGCGATAAGGAAATTTCAGAGAGTGAGGAAGGAGGAGGAATAGGAACATACAGTGAGAGAGAAGATGTGCCCTGGAAGAGGAGTAACTGTATTGGTTTGGGAATGAGGCATATGTTCCTCACATTGGACAAAAGTAGCCCATGATTGTTCAGAAAGTTTAATGATATACATTTTTAATTTATCCAGCTGGGTTGAGATAGTTAAGATAAGAAAAGAAGCTTTTGTTTTCAGAAGTGCTGTGTGCCCCTCACAGCCCAAACCTTTGAGCAGAGCAGGTATTGGGAGGCTGGTCCAGCCCCAGGTAATGGATTCCCATACTGACAAGTGGCTACCTTCTTTAGCCCGAGTGCTACAGTCAGAAAATAAAATGGAAGACCAAACTGTCATGCAGAGTCACTCTGAAGCTGATTGGATCTGGGAAATACCACAGAAAACTTAGGAACCTGACTTGCTTAAGTGATTTTTGTAAATCTTATCTGGCTGTCTAATTCTGAATCTATAAGCGTGCAACTACCTGTATTTTTAATCTGACTGTCAGACTAGCAATTTATTTCACAGAAATATATGGGTAAGTAAATCTGTTACTTATGCAAATATTGTTTTGTCTTTTGCTTCAGTAAAAAGGCTTCGCACAGCAGTAGAAGAGGATACAGGGCCAGGAGCGTAGAATAAGATTTCTCGGAAACTCACATTAACTAACATCATGCACATTGAGTTAATGGAATCTTGTCATCACCTGTAAAATTTCTGTCAGCAAACATCTGGGTTAGATTCAACTTCCCAATAAACTGTGTTAAAATTGACAGGGCACAAAAGGGTTTGTATGTGAAAAGCTGAGATGAGAACTTTAAGAATCATGGTGTTCTCCAGACTGTCATCTCAAAGAATTAAAATATCCTCAAGAGGGAGATGGGCTCTTTCTGTAGAACTGGACTTGACTTTGCAAATTCTGCATGTTTAAAAAAAAAATCTAAATAAAATCAAATCACTGCAAAAATGTCAAAGCCTTGACTTTGGCATAAGACGAAAGAAAGGAAGTTTGTCTTCAATTTCCATGAGCATCTACAGCGTGCTGAGTATAGCATGCTGAATCCACCCAGGCAGGCCTGTGTCGTTGTGAATGTAGGCCTAGATTAAAAAGCAGTTAATCTGCTTGGTCTTTTTCTGTGCTTGTTGCTAATGTACAAGTTATGAATGGATTGTTGGTCCTGGGCTCTCACTTAGGTAGCACGATGATGTTGCAGTTAAGTGATGTCAGAGGACAGACCTATAGACAAATTCCAAGGGGTTATTTTTCACAAGGAACAATTGTCCCGCTCTACTGTATTTTGTTGTATTTTTATAGCCATAAATAATTGTCCAGAAAGACAGGAAATTCTGTTAAAACACAGGAGAGGGATGGAGCACCTGTCCTGTGAAGACAGGCTGAGAGATTTGGGGTCGTTCAGCCTGGAGAAGAGAAGGCTCCAGGGAGGCCTTACAGCGGACTTGCAGTACCTAAAGGGGGCCTACAGGAAAGATAGGGAGGGACTTTTTATCAGGGAGCGTAGCAATAGGACGAGGGATAACAGTTTTAAACTGAGAGAGGGTAGATTTAGATTAGATATTAGGAAGAAATTCTTTACTGTGAGGGTGGTGAGGCACTGGAACATGTTGCCCAGGGAAGTTGTGGATGCCCCATCCCTGGAGGTGTTCAAGGCCAGGTTGGATGGGGCTTTGAGCAACCTTGGTCTAGTGGGAGGTGTCCCTGCCGTGGGCAGGTGGGTTGGAACTAGGTGATCTTTAAGGTGCCTTCCAACTGTAATCACTCTATGATTCTATAAGAAAAAACATTTTCGCTTGTGAGGATGCTCAAACACTGGCAGAGGTTGCCCAAGCTGATTGTGAAGTCTCCTTCCTTGGAGATATTCAAAACCTGACTAGGCACAACCCTGAGCAACCTACTCCAGTTGACCCTGCTTTGAGCAGCAGGGTTGCACTAGAAAATCTCCGAAGGTCCCTTCCAACCTCAGCTATCCTGTGATTCTGTGGAAAAAGCATACTTCAGACTTTATTTCTCAAGCATTTGCTTTTAGGACCCCTATATATTGTAACGTTAGTTGAGGATCTTCACTATTAAACCTCTGTTGTTTCTGTATCGCTGTTCTTGTGGTGTGGTCTTCCTAGTGATTAAGAAGTAGTTGTGTGTCTGCTTCCCATCATTACTGTCATGGAGACAGAGGACTGTCTTACTGGGATAGGGAACAGCACTGGGGTGTAAGAGAAGGGCATAGTCTCTGGAAAAGACTGGGGTGTGACACTGGAACGGCACTGAAACATCAAGAGGCTGTGAGTTGTTAATCCAGTTCTATGACCAAAATTACTTGTAAAATGAAAACACTCAAATACCTTTGAAACAAGATTCAGTGTTTAAACATCAGTGATGTTTTGCTCAGGAAAATGATTTTTATCAGCAAACAAGGGACATAGTAGAAAGTGAATGAGGTGTGAGGTCTTGTGTGCTTTTCTGATAAAAATGGGTACATTTGATAGCCTTTAAATTAAGCTTCTGGTTATCTTTTGTTGTGTTTACCCTACTTCAGGTGATGACAAGCTCTACATTAATTTTTGAAAAGTTCAAAGTGTTGACATGAGATGTGCTATTTGTTGATAGAGGAAGGGGGCAAAATGTTTTGGTGTTTTGAGGATGCATAGTCCTGATACGGTGAAAATCTGATTTCCATCTGTATTTCACTGAAATGAACAAGGCTGTTCTTTTGTTAGGGAGGCTGCTTTTGTCTAAAGGCATGAATCCATTTTTTTCCTCCAAATTTGGCTGTTTTGACAGGTGTATTACAAAGGCTGAACATGGAAACTCAACCTCTGCTACTTTGTGGGTATCATATTAATTTTCAAAATCGTGACGCATTTCAAAATCATTGATTTTCTCCTTGTAAACACATTCTGTTGTCTTGTTCCACTTTGCTATGTTTCAGTTTTTACTAATTTTCCTGCTATGGTGCTTCTGAGTATGTCTGACTCTTTCAGTTTCTCCACTGCATGTTCAGTGTAGTCCTGTAGCGGTGGTCCTTGTCTCTTATCCCACAGAGGTAAGAGGAGGTGGTAATTAGTTCCTCTCTGCCCACCATAGTCATCTGGAAGTCTTTGTCCTTGCCACCTGACTTCCCCCAAAATATCTTTCTTTATATTAAACCCTTGTCTTTCCAGCTAGTGGTCTCCCCCAGTTTCGACTACTAATGGATTGCATTTCTGTAAATCATCTTGTCTCATTGATCCTCTGTTAAAAAGTATTGCATATTGGGGCACAGGCCTGATGCCTACTGCTCCCTCTGGGAAGAGTGTGGGAAATAGTGTAGGGAGAATATCCACCCGATAGGGCCTGCCACTTGTTAATGGGTGCAGAAATTTTCTCTTCTTTGCACCCAATATGCCAGAGATAATTATCCCTCCTTATTTCAGTCATTTTTAGTCTACTGCATTTGAAAACCTGAGAGCTGAACAGTGTGTTTGAAAAAGACATTTCTAACCCTTCTAAAACTATTACTTCAGAGAACCAACCAGGTGGCTTGCAATTGCAAATATCAATGTCTCTTTCTTTAAAATGCTTTCAGTCAAATGGGATGTGAGCAGCTTCTGTCTCTCCAATCCCTCCAGAGTAGAAATAGTCTTTTCCTGCTTTATTATATCTGGAGCAGGTGTCCCGAATGGGCGCGGTGTCCTTGGAAAACACTGTGACTGCTGTGGAGACCAAACCTTCAAAGCCTACTGTGTCTTTTCTCAAAAAAAAAAAAAAAGCCAAAACCCCAAAAATGTGATTACATTACAGTGGTTGGGAGACGGTAGGGCTGCTGTTCTCAGAGGCGATGGCTGGGGCCAGGCTGGTTTCTGCCTGCTCCACCCTTCTCTTCCATTCCTCCCCAGTGTTTATCTGGGTATTGAATTTAACATGCCAGTATTTAAAACTCAGTGTAGTTGTATTTTGTTCTGCAAATACCAGCTTAGCCCAATTAGACCAGAAATTAAAGCAACAGCAGCTGTCTGTGGTAGGACCAGGAGATATAAACATGCCTTCATATAGAGCCCTGCAAGTCGCTTTTGCCCTCCCCCCCAGGACATACATTTTTTTCAGTTCGTTGAATGTCATTTGTGCCTGTGCATGGAACAGGTGTCTCTTGTGAACTCCTTAAATAAACTGAATTTTAAAAAAAGATACTGATGTCAGTTTACACAGGTGCAGACATCATTCAGGAGAATGCTATTTGCACACAAACACACTACTGTTTGCTGTCTGCACTGCAATCAGAGCAGTGCCAGAAGGGCACTGAAGCAAGATGGAGCACGGTTTGCTTTGCTGCTGCTGCTGTCGATTGATGTGAACTTTCATAAAGTTCCCTCTTGGTGGGCAGAGAGTCTTTTTTGCTCCATGAAGCATTAAGAAGTGCTCTTTCAAAGAGTGACTCAGAGGAAAGCAGAAGCCGTTACTAATCATGATATGTGAAATGGAATACAAAATGTGTCTGTGTGACTCTTCTTGTTTTTTCTTTGTAGCTTAGCAGGAACTTTGTATTTGATTTTGCTTGGTTTTTTCTCCCTTACCCCATATTAGAGCTTATCCAGGGCAGCCCACACTAGGAACAATTCTGTTAATTTGCAGCATCTGTCAATGCGTGACAATGCCCACGGGCCCTGCCAATGCTGCAAAAATCAACTAATTGCAGATGTCCCATGAGCAAAGGAGCACCGAGGTGGGTTATTGTCCCACCTTCACAGCCCTCTTCAGCTGATCAGAGACTCGGCCAGTCCCCAATATAGCGATGAGCGCAGCTTGTGCATTAAAACGGGGGGAGCAAGTAGGAGCAAAGCTGGCTCTATATAAATCACACTCTGGGCTATCGCGGCACAGGATGGCTTTATTAATACAGCTTCAGAGAATTTAATTTTCATCAGACTCCCCAGCCTTGCTTATGGTCTGCATAGCTGCCCACAGCGGTTGGAGCTGCAGGATCCCTCCCTACCCTGGTATCTTTGCAGTACCGGACCTGTCTGCCACATGCTGTCTGTGGTATGTATGCGAGGAAAAAGAGCTGTCCAAGATATCTTGTTTATCACATACTTAAATAAGAGCAACAGTAGGATTCCCAGCATGACCCTTTTCCTTTGTGCATATATATTTCAACTTCTGAGTGAAGGACGTCCACATAAATGACAGACATTTCTCCAGCAAGAAAGCCCACAAACTCTTAATATCAGCCAGTGCCCATTAATTAGGCTTTCTGACAAAAGGCATGCTTGCCACACCCTTTTGCATGCATTGGCCTCGGTAGTTTTTACCCTAAGTAGAGATTTTTAGGTATATTTCTTCCACTGAAAATAGTGCATTGGGAAGAAAAAAAAAAAAAAGACCACAAAAAAAAACTTTTACAAAAGCAAATTAGAAACAGATGTAGCTGAGCAATACTTTTTAACCCAGGAGTAATAAATGTTTGGAATGGACTGCTGTGAAGGTTATTAAGACTAAAACACTGGGGTCATTCAAATAAGAGTTGAGAGCATCCAAGGGGATGGAATTGGAGTAGAAAAGAAGTGGATAACTGAACATTATCCACTGTGTTCTTGATGATGCATAACACCCTGTGCACTTGTTTTATGTTGTATGACTTGAAAATCTATCTGCATCGCTTAAACATATACTAAGGATTATGCCTTGGTAAAAGCTATGGAAAGTTGATTATAATAACAAATGCCAACAAGCTAGTCTCTGGACTACATCACTTGGGAAAAGCTGCCTCAGGAGAAGAGCTGTTTGACTTTATTCCTTCTTCGATCTCGTGAAGGACATAGATGCGACAGCTTGAAACATTTAAAACATTTAAATTTTATACTGACTGTGGTTACTGTGGAGAGATCTAATATGCTGTGAGGAACATTGAATTTTGGTGAAAAAGTAACAACCTAAGTGTAGTTTAAATCCATATTGAACAGATCATTGTAAAGCTAGGAAGTAGAGACTTGTGATTTTCACAACTGATGCAAATAAACAGCAGAAAAGCACTACACTTGTATGTGGCATTCCGGGATTATTATCAGACCTTTGACTAATCAAACAGCTGGGAAAAACGCTGTGCGTGAACGCTGCAGCCAGCTGACACTGTTACACTTAAGTCTTTCTTGACTTCACCAAAGCTATGCCTGTAACTTCATTGTAATTTTTTTTTTCCTCTTGGTCAGTTCCATTAAGCAGGTGGGTATTTAGTTTTATTTCTATAGATAGTACATTTATGTGCCTGTACAGAACTTTAGAGAGACTTGTTACATACCTATTTCAAAACTCTAGTGCTTAGGAGAATGATGTCAAGTATATCATGGCCCACACTGGCTCTCCTTCCTAGAGAGGAGGGTGAGGGAAGTGTAGGAAAGCTTTTCAGTTCTTTTAGTTAAGCAAACCAGTCTTTGATTCTAAGGACATCAAACAAACCTAGAAAAAAAATTAAAAATTTTTTTAAAATGTATCAAAAACTTGTTAAGCTTCAGTGATTTTAAAAAAATATATATATATTTTAATTTAAAGCACTGTTAAGGGTCATAATTTCCCATTCCATCTAAGACTGCAGTGGTGCTCAGCTGGGTCAAAGAATTCTAGGAGCTCAGAATACAAACAAGATCAAATCAAGGCATTTTTGTTTGTCCATATTTAACTACAAGAATAACTCTAACTGTCCAGGCATTGTGAGAGCCTCGACTTTTGATGCAGAAATGAGAAATTATGTGCACAAAAGTGTCATCCACAAATCTGAAGCTGGAAACAGAAGTTTGGGTTTCATCTTTTCTGGGCATGTGGCGTGTTGCAAGATGTGTTTTAATCTGGTAGATAAGCAACACAGCTTAGTGTTCAGATTCATGTCTGGAGTTATTGCCTATGACTTTATAAACCAAGAGAGGATAACAAAATGAGGAACAACATGGCTTAAGTTAGTAAGTCCTCAGTTAGAACATTTTCAGTTTTTTTTTTTTAGGGAGGTTAATTTTATACTTTGAAAGACAAAAAACTGGAGACAAAGAATTTACCTGTTGTGCTGACTTCTGAAAAGTAACCCCATTTGGTAATTGCTTGTCCAGGGTTTTCAGTTATCCAGCTTATAAATAGCATTCAGAGTATTAATTAAGCGTCACAGCGCTGTGAGTCAGCTGTATGCTTTTATCCCCATTTTAAAGACAGAGAGACACTGAGAACCCAAACTTTGTGATCTGCTGTCCTCTTCTAATTGTCCTCCTGTCTGGGTCTACATACAGTAGCAGAAATTAAGCAAGTATTTCTTTGAGCCTGAACGGTGGTCACTTGAGAAAATGACATTTGCTTTCGAAGCTGTGCACTATTCTGTATGTCCCTGTTGAGTACCTGACATGGATCTAAATACTCACGATGCTCAGAAACACTAAACAGCTTTTCCGCTGCAAACATCATTTATCAAAGCTGTAATAAGGGTAACTTGCACAAATGACTTGAATACAATGGAAAGTCTGTAAGCTTCCACTGCCTCGGTGAAGTTGTTTCTAAAGTTGTTATTAAACAAAGGGTAGCTTTCCCTTTTATTGTCTTGCAAGGATTTTGTTGACTACTACAGACCTGAACTTTAACCTTGTAGGCTATTGTTCTTACCAAATTATAAAATATTTATGAGTGGCTAAAAGACACAGTCCTTTTTGTTTTCTTCTAAGATTCTCACAGCAGAGAGAAGTGGTCGAATTTTTATCCTAAATCGTGAGGGTTTATGATGTGAGGCATTCTGTAGCTAATGGTTGCACTCGGAAAAATAACAAACGAAAAGCAATAAAGAGCAAGATTTGAAAATCACATGAGACCTGATCAAGTAGCGCATATCTTTGGAGGTGACTTTTAGTAATGAGCGAAGTCAGAGTGCCTTGACCAGTTGCTGCCTTTGTTCCTGTTAGAGGACAGTCCAATGCCCATAGATTAGACCTTTGTTAGCCCAGCTCTCTCTCAAATGGGTACCTTCCACATGTGCCTTTGCCCCGGTAAAAATAAAGGCTACGTGACACGACCTCTTTTCCTGCGCACATTTTAGCCTGGAGCCATTGGTCCAGCCTGTCTTAACTGATGACAGTCTTCCAGGTGCTGTTCTGATCTTAATCTTCTGGCTGAACCATAGGCCTAACATGGAAAGCTATAAATCTCCCCAGGTCACCGAGAAGTCTGCTGGTGTCATTTCTAATTGACCTCAGGGAAAAGAGACCAGCTTAGTTCATAATTTCCTAGGTTTACAGATTCACAGGCTGGCATTTCCAAAGCGGTGCTTGTGACTTTTCAGTAATAAATTACACTGAAATGCCTACAGCTACAATAATTTATGATCTTTCTGCTGCTCTTATAACACATGTTAATTGGAGGAAAAAATTATTTATAGAAAGATTTCAGTGGAGTATTGGGAGAAAAAAATAGCATTGGAAAGACAGTGTTTTCTATTGAGTGAATTCTTTTGTGTGAACATATTTAGAATTTTCTCTGCAGTAGTAGGAAGAAATGGACTGTGGTATTGGAGCAAAAAGCCAGAAGTTGCATAATGGTACACATTGCACTATATTTCGTGGTGCTTATTGCTGAATAGCACTGCGTTTTTATGCTGTATGAGCACTGGGGCTGGGTCTTTGGTTGCACAGGTCTGCCCAGCTCTAACAGTTCTTGTAAGTTGTGGTAGAGCTACCTCAGCTAAGGAGCTGCTCTCTGGGTGTAATAAAGTGAAATGATATGAGGAAATACTTACATATCCCAAAGGAAAGAAGTTCTTGGTCAGTTTTACATGAACTGGTCTTTTGACAGAGTAAGAAAACATTTTGCTCGATCCATTACCATACTTGAAATGTAATCAGGAGTTAGGAACAGATTCAAAGCTCATTGAAAGATTCCTGGTGACCTTGCTGTCAGCAAAACAGAGTAGTTTAATTGCTAAATATTATTTCAGTTGTATCATTCAGAATTTTTTGCAAAGGGAGAATACAATTAATGTCAATTAAGGCACAATTTATTAGCACAAATTTGCTATTAAAATCCTTTAATACAAGTCTTTCCTTTTTTTTTCTTTCTACCGATGTTTTGAATACGCATGCATTTAAAATTAGATAAATGTTATTTTGATGTGGAATAACCCAATATTGTACTCCTTTAAATCTGAACAACGATTTCATACTTAGTCACAATTCCTGGAATTCCTGGAAACATTTCAAAATTGTTAGCTCTGATTCTTATCAAACTAGATTTTCAGCTAACACTGCATAATGGATCTCTTACTTTTTGCCCATTTTCCAGTGGTGTTCTGGGTTCAGTTACTGCTTTAGAGCTAATCCACAATTACATTATTTTATAATCTTTCCCAAATCCTTTGGAAACTTTTCCAGCAGGCTTCTTGGGAAAGCTGTGCAGTGTAAACATTTCAAAAGTGAAACAAAAGAATTTTCTACCCATTTTTTTAAGAATTAAACACTAAGCATAAACATGGCACTTTTACCTATTAAGTAAGAGTGAAGCAATTTGGAAAGCTGCCTTTTAACTTTTTTGGTTTTCAATATCAGCTTTGTGATATCTTTAAAAAGTAATTTAGCACCTTTCAAAAATACAGCACTAATTTCCTGATAGACAAATGAACTTTACTATTAGGTTTGTTTTGGGAAGAATGATTCATTTATTCAGTTCACTGCTACTGACTGGTTTTAATTTGTTATTGATTCCTTACGGATTGTCCAAGTCACAAGTTATTTCTTAAGAGTTGTGCCACTATTTAACTTGGCATTTCTGACCCAAGCTTAGCTCATGCACGAAGCTGTGGATCTAAGACCCTAATATTAATCAGCATTCAGTCTAGTCTCATACTTTTGGATTACATTTATATTCCAACGACGTTACTGGAATGGTCTAAGCAAGGCAAAAAAATAAACACACTGAGCCAGGAAAAAAGAAATGTCATCTTTCAGCCATCTTTCTGCTCCGTATGGTCACCTTTCTTTTAGCCAGTTAATTCTGTAATAAAAGTGTTTCAGAGGAACACGCAGCGAGGACAAGTCACGATGTCCCCTGGGGCAGGGAGCGTGGTGTGGAACCAGCACATACGTGAGAACGTGGATCCATGTCATGCTCTGAATTAAATGTCTGGTTCCTTCCAAGTTCTGCTCAGAGGGTTTGACGTAACTTTTCCATGCAATTTGATTTTTTCAAAGTTAATTTCCTATAGTAATTGCTGCAAATATCTGCTTAATGTTAATATGCTTACAGTATGCTTTTATCTGAAAGACGCAGAAGTTTTTCCTACGATGTTTTATAGCTCATGTGAAGTCCTTGGTAATATCTACTCAGACTGTTTTCCTATTATGTTCTCTGACACCTGGGTTTTGCATATTAAGTAACAATGCAGGAAATAATTAGGAAGATTGTAGCCAGTCACTTGCCACAACTGTCCCTTAATTTAGAATTTAGTAAGGTGATTTATCAAATAAGCATAACAAAAAGAAAGTGTAGTCCAGTCACATGCAGAAACACTGATAGAGGTCACAAAATAATACGGATCTTAACTAGCAAAATCAACAGTTAACTCCAAATATATAACAAGGAAAGGTTCTAGGAGTCAAGTGATTTCACTAACAGCTGTTTTCCAGCTAAGAAAACTGCTCCTCATTCCATGATGTTTGATGATTCTCATGCACGTGTGTGTAGAAATGACACACGCATCCAGCACCACCAACTCCAGCTCTCCCTCTCTCTTTAATAATCTATGCTCTGCTTCTTCTGAATTTGGACCATTTCTAAGGTATTAAGACACCAAAGTAAATGCATATTTATTTGGATTATCAACGATAGTCAATCTATTTAGGTACTCTGCTCGCTTCGAAACAGGTCATTGTAGGCAGCTTTGTCTCCCGTCCCCACAAGCTGGAATCTACCTCCTGGAGACCAACGTGCCACGAATCCCAGGAACCTTGTCTGACAGTGCAGCTTAAGTGGCTTGCTATGGCTAAATCCCAGTTAGAAAGAAAAAGATGTTTTTCCCGTGAAAAACATAGATGAGCGTTGGGTTAAATCACCAATGCTACTATTTAGTGCTGTCAAGGAATGCTCCAAGAAGAGCTTGAGTTTCTGAGTTATTTTGATGACAAGATCATTTTCCTACAGTTAGAAAGGGAGAGAGTTGCTGGCCATCTCCTCGGCGTGTATTACTTTTCACCCAAACCCACTTTAGTTGCGTGGGTTGAATTCAGGCTACAGTCCTTGAAGCTTTGCATCATCCCTATCAATGTGTTTAGCTGTACAGATGGAAACACCTATGTTGGCGTATGTGCACACGCGTGCACAGCCGGCTAGAGGTCTGACCTCTCCTCTTGCAAGATTTAAGGGCTGAGAAGAAAATTCCCTCTGAGGAGTAAACGTAATGACATTTTGATCCCTTGAGAAATGCTGCCATAACCCTGCCTAGATTCTCACACTGTTTGGATTTTATTTTTAGCTCTGGCGTTCTTGAAGATTAATAAGCATAATGTTGCTGACATTACTCTGCCGGTGTAATGTTACCTGAACAAAGTGTTACGTAGTTGAGTAGTGAAGCTGTAACGATGGCTTAGGGAGAAGAACATGCTACAAATTGCACAATGTTTTAGAAAAAGGCCTGTTTCAGTTTTGTTCCGCCAGTGGGCTTTTGACTTACTGCTGTTTCAAAACACTTGCTAGCTAGTGAGCCACAGATAAGCGCACAACAAAAATTGCACGGAGTGTTTCCGAGTAGTGGGACAGAAAAGGAAAATACAATAGAGAGGTATATCGCAAAGGCAATTCTCTGTTCATTACCAGACATACCTCTGTAGCACAAGCCCCATCTGTACAGAAAAGCAAAAAGGCAGTTATCGAAGCTAAAAGCTGAAGCTGATGCAAAAGCAGAAGAATAGTATTTATCTCGAGTTCAGAACATTGAATTCTAATTTGTATGAGGGCTTTTAGTGAGTAAGTCTATCAACCTGCAGTAACTCCACTTAAGCCACTGGAGTTACTCTGGACTTAAAATACTGGAGCACTTTAAAAGAAGACTTTTAACTATAATGTCTACTGTGGAAACTGGTTAACATTCATTCATGGAGGGGGGGGGTTAAATCTAATAACACTTGCAAAAAAAAGTTAAAAATACCTCTGCACACACATTTTCTAATTTGGTGAAAATTTATATTTATTCCTATCTACTGTTTTTTATGATATAAAAATTTTCTCAATTTTCCACTACCTTTGTTCTTAATAAATACGTCACGTGAGGTTTTTGGGTTNGGAAAAAAAAAAAAAAAAAGAAAATCTAGTTGTGTAAAACTGAACCTGCCAATTATTTCTGAGAAACTTAACACAAGAGACTTGTTTGTAAATGTTATGAATGGTACTCAATGAAAACTTTGTTTGATTTCACTTATGTTTAGTATAATTTGTTCTGCTCTAGGGCATCCTGAGAATAGGAGATTGTACGCAAATGAATACTGAGTGAAGCAAAGATCATTAAGAGAGGAACTGGGGGGGAACCACACATGCTGGACACAATTATGTGTGTGTGTTATATTATGCTATCTTGGACACATCAGCACTGACTGCTTTGTTCCTTAGAATGACCTTTGATCAAGAGAGACTGCATGTGTCTTTGGTCATTCCCACATCCTAGGCTACTGTAGATGAAGGGAATTTCTGTGGTGTCTTAACTATAATCTCACTGGGAGCTGCCTCATTGTGTGCAAACACTCTGGTAGATGTCTGCCTTGTTGGGAGTTTACAATTGGAGGAAAGGATGGTGGCATTACCTCAAGCATACTAGGCATTGTGCCAGTGTAACTGAGCAGATGGTGACCCGTGGGTCATGGGACTATATTTCTGAGATAGATGGGAAAGGAAATTCTACAGTTTGCAGACCAGATGGAGAGTTCTCACAGAGCTGGCTATAAGGAGTGTATCTACACGTGTGTGTCTGTGTGTGTACGAGAATGTTGAATCAGAGTAAAATAGCAAGTGGATATTATTAAATGTAGGAAGAAAAACTTATCAGTGGCTTTTACGCAAGAGGACATCAAGTAATAAAGGTATTTTAAGTGACTGTTAAATGCAGCATTCACAAGTTTCCTGCTAGTTTCTGTACTTCACTCTTGTTTTCATTACATAGCATTTGAATTACTTCTATATAAGATATCTGTAATTAAAAAGCCCTATTGTTCTTTTCCCAAAAAGTTAAGTGATTTACTTTCTCTCTAGTATTCACTATATCCAGATTTCTCTTTCAAAGTGGGGTTTATTTCCAGATAAATTACTTTTTTTTTTCCCCCCACAAAGAGGGTACCAGGTGCAAAGTTTCTTTACCTAAACTTATATTCTCTGTCTGCCAGAATTGCCTTCTTTCTCCCATTATTATTTCTTGAAGGCTTTTGGGGGCTCTTAGTTGTGTCACTTGAAGGACACTTGCAAAGCAAAACAGATACTCCTTAAGCAGTAGAGCTTTGACTGCCAAATGTCAGCATTTGTGTGGGTTTAATTTGCAGGTTATTTGGACATTGAAAAAATTGCTGCTATATTGATCTGAAAATATAGAAAATATTTGATCTCTAGAGTAGAGTATATACTTCACTAGAAGGACTAATAAGAGTCTGACAGATTTTGTGTCATAACATACGGATCACTAAAGCAAGGAAGAGAAAGGTTTCTATTTCTGAGAAATTTGATTCTCTTTTAATGAATTCATGTGCCAGTACATAATCCATAAGCCATTCCAGGAAGGAAAATTCAGTTGTAGGGTCTCCTTCTCAGGATGGCAATTGCATATAAATCAACGAAAAGAACCTCCTCCTGGTCCCTCTGCAACGATTGTGACTACAGGAAAGGGCAGTTATTGTGCATTGTTCAGAGTAAAAAAAATGAAAAGTCTTGAGCTCTTTTTGCTTTGTGATTTGTTTTCCACCTTGAATTTAACTTCTAAAAAAACAGTTCAAGAGAAGCCCAAGCAATCTTTTAAAGAATGAAGAGCATAAAAGTAATAAATATCTTCAGAAATATAAACTATAGGATAGGCCATAAAGGTCTGGTTGTTATATTTCATCCTCAATCTAAACAAGCAAGGTAAGTGCAGATAGTATTGGCTGTGCTTTCAAGTCGGTAAAAAGTATGTACAATAAAAGAACTGCAAGAACAGTATTTGCAATGGGAATTTGTTTAGAGAATTTTCTGTTTCGTTCCGTTTCCTTAAAGGGCAGTATTCACTCAGAACTGAATATGCTAACATCTTTTTATTTGAAGATCTTAACAATAATTTTTCACCAATGCTTTCATTTTTCTCCTGAATTTTAGTGATATTTAACCCTATCCCTCAAATGTAGCTCTGTGCCCTTTAAACTCAAAACAGTGGATAAAAGCTTTATGGGTGGTTGTAGAACTGGAGTCATCTCCATTCAATTCTGTTTGTACTGAACAAAACTGAGAAAAGGAAGAGGAAAATTTGGTTTCGCTGTTCCCAAGTGAAATAGCTTTAAATACTCGGCATGTGGTAGGAGTCAATACTACCTTTTCAAAGCCAAGGTCTGGGCAAAGTTTCATCCAGTAGTCATGCCCTTAACACTAGACACCTTTGGAAAGGTTTGTCTGAGAATCTGTAGATGCCTACCTGTGGGACAATATCAGGACATACTGGCACACTCCACGTGGCAGACTTTTAGGCGTGTAGGTGACATTTATGGACAGAAACTTTGGTATCTAGGTAGTTACATTCCTCTGAGGTAAGAAAACACGTCACTATTTGAGATCAACCTGCTTAAAGAGGTGTTAGGTACCTGTCTCTTTGTGCCTGTGTCTCTAATCCCAAGGCCCAAGTAGTGAAGTGCATGCCTAACTTTTAAGCAGGAGTGCTCTCATTAACTTAAACGGGACTACTCGTGTACATACAGTTAGACATATGTTAAAATGCTTGGTTGAACTGGGGCCCAGATTTCTATTTTTATGGAAAACTCACATGTGCAAACAGTAATAGCATAATTAATCTCTTTTCATGAAGTGTTGGTTTTAATAATTTTACTTAGGGTTTATTGTGCATAGTACTTTTCATCTTCAAGGCCTTTTACAAACATCAGTGCAAGGTTTTAAATTGGGTGTGCGATTGTGGGAATTGCGCAGTCTTATATCTGACTTTGCAATTCCGTACCTCCACGTTCTTGGCAGGAGGCTATTGCCATGCAGCTGGGTTGGCTGAACCAGGAACTTTGGCTCTGACTCCACTTAGCACCTTGGCAAATTATCTCCCAGGTGGAATTCTGGAGGCTGTAAGTGGTTTCAAAGCCTCTTCCAGGTTCAGATTTTCAAGCTAATGACTTCATTCACCACTGAGTGAAGCAGAGGTGGTGATGTAGGCTGCATTTGGCATGCTTGGCTCTTATCCCTTCCTTCTCTTCACCGCAAGATACACAGAAACAGGAGAAGGACCAGAAATGCACAGGGGCCAAAGTTACTTTTAAGATACAGGCGTAATTCATGCTGGCTTCAGAAATGCTTGACGTATGTGCTCAGATCTCAGTGCTCAGTCTATTAACTCACCACAGCGTTTATGTCAACATGTAGGATCTCAGCATCTGATGATGATGGAGGGCTAATTCCAAATGCTTCCAAGTCGTGAGAAGAGTTTGGGGTACAGCGATACTTACCATTGATTTAACTCATGATGCTGCCATGCAGAGTATTTTACTGTACAAAAGGCCTGGACTGCAGAGGTCCTCGAGTTTTCTTCAAGGACTGGAGGAAGCCCAGGTGTTCTGCAGTTTGGTTGGCTTGCCTGCTTGGAGCGAGGTTTCTCATTCTTCCATAGATATGATGAGGTCCAAGCCTTGCTATTGATGTGACCTTGGTTTTCTCTCTGTAAATCTCAGTAGTAGCAGCTGGGTGGGAGAGTCTAGCATTTTATTACTTTATTTTATTTTATTGTATTTCCAGGAAGAAAAATTCCTTAAAAGATTTTTGTTTTACACAGTGTTTTCAGCAAAAGGGCTCCTCCTACTGTTGCAATTCCTTTTCAAATGCAGACGTTCAAGTTATTTACTTCTGTCTCTTTCAGAGTAAAAATCCACATCAGTTCACGTTGCAGAAGAGAAATTACTGTGTTTTCCCATTTTCCTGTTCCTGGCAGGAAAGAGATAAGTTGTGGTTTACAGAAAAGGAGCCTTTTTATATGGGTGGCTCTATAAAATATTTGGGTGGATTGCTATCTGTGACAGTGGCCTCCTTACAGAGTTGTGTATTTATTGATGGTTCCCTTGGAAGATACAGAGCTCAGCTGAAATACGGGGAAAGCACTCTTTTCTGCCCAGCAGTCTTCATAGGTGATGACACTGCCCAGTCCTGCTTTTTCCCTTCACCTTTCCTGGAGGTAAATTAAGTTGTTTAACTAGTGCCGTGGTCAAGCGACTGCATTTCAAATGCATGACATTAATCAAAATATCATATGAGGGAAGGGAGTAATTAGAGTGCTGCAGTTATAAACAGGCCGATCCTGTAAAAGGATGAACTCCAGGTTATAGGAGGTCTTGGATTTAATGGTGTGCTAGCGTTTATCGCTAATGTGTGTGCCGCTGCGCTGTGCTTAAGCAATATACGTGGGAACTCGTCAAAGATCCTCTTCACATAACTAATAAGCCACTAGAAATTCTTTAAAGGATCACACCCGTTAAATAAAAGTATTGCCTCATTAGGAATATCAGAAAATAGAGAGTCTGAACAGAGATGAAAATGGAGCTCGTGACTTAAGAGTTGAAATGCAAATCTAATTAGTCTGGTATTTTAAAGTATTAACAGGGAGCCATAAAAAAGATGGATTGGAATGAAGAAATTTGTTGTAAAGAAAATACTGGATAGTGACAAAAGCCCAATTTATTAACACTCCATGATGTGGGAACAATGAAAAGGGCATTAATTACTTTACTAGTACTTATTTTGCGCTGTTGCCCAAAGTAATTGGTTTATTGACCTCTCTTTAATCCTGAATAGTTCTAAAAAATTAATTTCAATGGTGAAAATTAAGTTCTGTGAAGGAATGTAGGCCTATTTGTTCTGTCCCATCTTACCTTGACTGTAAGTGATACATTGCTTCAAACATACCTGACTGTATGTGGGGGGTAGGATATCTGTACGTTCTCTGTGTCCTAGATCTGTGTATGCAGGGATTAGTTTTCAATTAGTGCCAGATATATTTATTTTTTTAAAAGAAGTGGCTATAATAAGAGGTATTTGGTATGCTCTTCTATTATCAGCTTAATTTCAAATATCTCTAAGTACATACTCCTAATAATTCTTTCCTGGAAGGAAGTCCCTCATTTATAGTTTTCATAAAAACTCCCCGCCACATCTCCAGGCTTCTGCGAGGCAGTACATGCAGCGCTTTGAAAACTCATGTGTTTGGCTGTAATTTACTTTTTTAGATGTATTCCTTTTTGTAAATGGTTTGAATCTTTTACACTTAGGCTATATATATGTATATATTGTTTATAAAATATTTTTTCACTTCATACTATTTATAACTATCTTTGGCTATAGGGAGGCAGAAAATTAAATTAAATGTCACCAAGAAATGGATGTATGGAAGTGACTGGAGTAACTTCAGGTTAAAGCTCGGGATGTGCAAAATTGACCTTTTTTTTTCTTCTGGGAAATTTTTAGCAGGTGTAAGATTTTTAGTACATTTCTGTGTTTGAGGAGGAGGTGAATGAACTATTTCAGATTATTTACACTGATAAGTTCTATCACCCACTGAGATGTTTCACGGAAGCTGATGTTCGGGTACCACTCAACCGTATTTTACGTACTCAGGTGGATATTTCTGAATCATCAGATTGTATGATTGGTGTAGTATCCTATTGTTTTCCCATTGCTTATCTGTATATTTATTAGCAATTTGTGAATGAAGAAGATTATTCTTTTTTAACTAAGTTTACCATAAGAATCTTGTTTGTTTATTTGTCATTGTCATAATGAATAAGCATGGGCACTTTAATGACTATATCTTTGGGGTAACAGTCTTGATATGCACCCAAAAGACAGATGGTGAATAGCAAACAAGTAATTTTTGACTTCAGGGTTTTTTTTGGAATACATTAAGGACAGAAAAGTTCATGATTAACAGCTGGAAGTGAGTGAAACCGCTATGGAAATCAATGTAATTACAGTAAACAGGTGGTCAAAGAATGGCCCATTAATATGTCCAAGTAGGAAGGCAGTTGATACAATGCACTGTGTAACGCTTCTGTATGTGAGGTTATAGTTTGATCTACAAAGTCAGTAAAATTCAGTGTACTGACACTTTCAGCTACAGAAAAAACAGCGCATATCAGAGCAGCAATATTACAGTTCTTTGAATATTGTTTTTTCTGGAATATCTTACACTTAAAATAGGACACTTTATTCAGGCTGTTTTAAACTTGTTTCTTCAAAGAAAAAAACTACATAACCGAGTCTCTATCAAGTAAGTCTATTCACGTGCTCAAATATCTTCCTGAATTGTTTTGTCTCTACTCAAGCAGCTCTCAGTTGCCTTTCTCTGCTCCTTCCTTTCTCACCCTCTTTCTCTGCCTTTCGTTCCTTGTGGCTGCGCAATGGGCTTGCACCCCACCTGCGGATGAGACTGCATCATGTCCTTCCCTCTCTCCTTCCAGGTTACTCAATAACCACTCATACTCTTTACCCTCATTAGGAGACTCCTGCCTTCAGGCATCTGTTTAGTTTTTCTGGCTTATAATATCCATATATAACAGTGAGGTAATGTCACTATGAGAAATATGAATGGTCCTCAGTCCTGTCGAGGTTCAGCTGGTTAGAAGGCTTGCCTAAATTTAATGCGTAATCCATAAGTGTTCAAAAATGTTCAGTTAAAAGATGAGGTTGACTAGACTGCAAAATCTCAAGTGCTGCTAGGTTTGGAGAACCTTGTCATGTATGTTTTACTTCATTTACTTTCGATGTTTAGAGAAGAATATCAGAAGGTACTTAGTGCTTCAGGTCTCTTGAGATGTATTGGCTGACTAGGATCCTGTCTGCATTACTTGGATATATTAGTGAGATATTTTGTTATAAGTCTGTAGTCCATAAAGTGTATAATCTTGTAATGGGAGAGAATTAAGTCTACTTATGTACGTGAAAAGTTACAAGGGAAAAAATTGTTTTCCTGAATTATTTGATGAGATGAGTAGGAAAAACTGCCTGTTTATATTTGCTTGGGGGTTTATCCCTTAGTTCTTTAAATATTAAATTGACATTTAACATTAAGTTGAAACTATGGTCGGTCTTTCTTCGCTCCTTTCCGTGTATGAGGGAGAAAAAGGTTAAAACTGTTTCAAAGCTAGAGTAGCTTTTTTTGGATGCATGGTCTTTAGTCTTCATGATGGTAGCTGTTAATTCCATATGGCTTCTCTCTGGCTTCTGTCATGCATGGTGCTTAGAAAAGAAACAATCAATTTTGTTTTCTATTCAAACTGAACGCTTGGGTAAACTATTTAGCTGTGATCTTCATGTATCCTTTCCTAAAAGGTAGAGAGGACTTCATGCAGGAATGCTGTTCTTGATGTAAGTAAATTGGTATCATGTTTCAGAGTAGATAAGTACTAAATTTTCCTAGTGAGCGTTCCTCCAGAAACATTCGCGTGCAGCATTTTATTGTCTACAGGAGGTAAGCTATTCTTGAACAGTATTAAAAATAAGAAGTGGTTTCAGGTTGGGGTTGCTTTTTTTTGGGGGGGAGAGTGTAAGAGTGTTAGATGCAGAATTTTCACCCTGTATTTTAAGGATGCAGTGAATTAAGGTTTTTTTAGTATGCCTAACTCTTCAAATTGGCACCACAGTATCACAACATGACTGGTGTTCCTACAGTCTGATATATTCCTCCCCCAGATCTCTGGTGAAAGCGGTGCATGTTACCACATTAATGTATTATTACTATTTTTTCACGTTTAGCTCAGCTGGTTGCTGGAGGCAGCCTTTTCTGTGCAGAAATTTTTAGAGCATAATAAAGCTTTCATTCATAAGGAGGGAACCTGATGTTTACTTTTTTTGGCAGAATTCACCCATCACTCACCAGTAAATCTAAAGTAAAAGCAGACGCGTATAGATATTGAAGTGCCTCCTATGCCCACTGTGAGTGGGTGCCTGGGGAAATTGGTCGTATCATGAGTGAAGGTATTTGGCTTCAATTTGGACTGAGTTGTTCAGAAGTAGAAGTCACTCACGTGCAATGCTGACAAGGGATCTATGTGATGTCAATCCAGTTTGCAAGGTGACAGGTGCTCTTACCTAACTAGCTCACAGGCGCATACACACCCCTGCACCAACCACTTGACAGAGAGGCTGAGGCCAAAGTACACACAGAAACTGGCCTAATTTTCCTTTAAAATGTGTTCCTGAGAAACAATAAGAGGACAAAGAAAGAATGAATTAAGTAAACAGTGGAATTCCTGTTCTCATTTTATGCAGAAAAAATGGGGCTTGCGCTTTCTTTTAGTGCTGTGAATCAACACCTGTTTCAAAAAACTTCACCACTGAAGAATGGAAGAATAACCAGTCAGCTTCAAAGCCGAGATACACCTAACTATAAATAATCAGGTTTTTTATAATCAGTTCCTGACCATAGGGATGTTTGAAAACTCGACTTGAATTTTGCAAATCTCAGTATCTAAGTAAGCACCAGAATTTTGAAGTGTTTGCAATCCAGACACATGTTCTACTATTAATTTTTGCATATACAATTTTGGGTTTATCGGTACAAATTCAGAGGATAACCTGCTCTTCTTTAGTTCAAAGCCTGTTTACCATTTAGAAATTTGAGGTAAGAAAAAGGTCTTACCATGCACATCTCATTGACTGAAGAGAAATTTCTCTCTGTCACATTTTTCAGCATTTTGTCTTCTCTGCTCACTCAGGAAAGTAGCATCTCGTGAGTCTACTGATTTCTGCTCCCTGCCTTGCCTGGGTTTTGATACCCTTCTGCTGTCCTGGCTCTGAAAACACTCCACAGTATTTCAGACTGAAATAATCCAATACTTTTATATTGCTGAGTACCTCACAGCACATCACCACCTCACACTGAACCATTGGTTTCATAACATCTTTCAAAGAGATTCAAAGACCCAACAAAAAGAAGAATTTTCTCCCCGTTAATGAGTTTAGTGGGAGCTAAGCTTGAATGATTTTGTAAATAGTAAGGCTTTAAAAGGAAAATGTCTACAAAGCTGTTCTAGATTCCATCCAACAAAGAGACTGTATCGTTCATTTCAAAATGTTAATGTTTTTTGTCTCTTCGCCTTCATTTTGGTCAAGCGATCCCATATAAGTCATCTCAGTGCAGCCATTATTTATAGCTAATAATCTCCTTTAGCTGCCAAACCGAAACTAGATCTCCTTCACTCTTGAGCTGAAAGCGCTTTTCTTTCTACAATGTGCTGGAAATGTGCCAATTTACCAGTTCCATTAACTTAATGAGGTCTGACAGCCTGCAGCAACTTTTCTCATAATCTCTCTTGGATTTAAATTTGGTGCTGCACAAACAACTGAGTACGACCGAGTAATTGCTTTTTAACTCTATATATTCTATAGCAAAATTCCTTACACATCTTAAATACAAAGCAGGCTTGAGTCTTTCTTTTTTTGAGACGAGTTTTTTAATCACGCAGCAATTATTAAATTTATTGATTAACTTACTTTTTAATCTTAACAATCATCTGAATGCTGTATTTGTGTTGACCTGTTAAACATCGGTATTAAAACTTTAAGTGATTTAAGTGCAAGTGATTTCAAGTGTAGTACTGTTGGTGGTGGGAGAAGGATGGTATTTATTTATTTTTATAATACACCTGAATAGTTATATGAGCTGTGAGGTTATGTCATGATTTTCACAGACTAATAAATAATCACTCTTATAAGGTCAACAGTAGTTTTAATGCAAGGTTAATCCTTAGCTTCTGTTTCCTAATACTTCCAATGATTACTGTTCACTAAAGGCTGTAGTGTGTTACTAAATTCACAAGAAACAGAATTGCTTGGCAAATGCAGCAGGACAAAAGTAAAATCTTACTTTCTGTTGCTTGAATTCTACCTTCCTGCCAATGACAGCAATATGGTGAAGGCAAAGCTGAAAAAACAGGAATATTACTCATTGCAAGAATAGTGGGTTCTTAGTTGTATTTTTTTAGTACATCAGATTTCCGTGGATCTGGTAAACCACTTTAAATTTAACAGCATGGCATTGTAATACAAAATCGCTAGTGACATACTGCACTTTGAAAATGGCCGTGGACCAAAAGTTAGATCTGAATTTAAAATTGCCAGGGTGATTTCCCTTCACTGTATTAACGCTTCCGCTGTGAGGTTTTTACTCACACCAGCATTTCCCAAGAAGCTGTAAATTTTGCCTTGAAGTGCTTTGGATGTTACAAAACCTCAGTACTTGGGGTAGAGGGTGTATCAGAGGAATCTTAAATTTGAAAGTAGGTGACAAAGTGCCTCAATTAGAAATGTGCCATCTCACACAGCCTCTTTTCTGGAGGGTCTTCTTGCATGGGCTTTGTGTATCTTGGTTTTCATCGCTATATTTGTAAGTGTTAACTTCACTATATAAACAATATCAGGCTGAATATTTGTACCTCAGCACTGTCTTCAGTCTTTTGGTTAACGTCAAGTTCTGCAAAATTAACGTGTTAGTCCTCTGTTCAATCTTGCGGTGAGCTGTTTCCTCTTTACAAGAGGGCAAAAATCCTTAGGCCTCATCCTTGCGAAATCTTAACAGAGGTGGTTTACCTCATATGAGGTATTGCCCAATGCACTCAGTGGAAGTGTTCATATATTCGTATCAACATGGAATTGAAATGGCAAGATCTTTTTAGTTAAATTAGAATGTCTTTTGTTTCTGACTCCTGAAAAGACTCTCTCATATAAACATATCCAGTTTTTGTGTGTACAAACTGCATGGAAAATTTGAATGACTGTTGATAACAAAGCAGTCCAAACGAGTCAAAAGAAGAACAAAAATAAGAAGGGCATGGACCTGTTGGAGCAAGTTCAGAGGAGGGCCATGAAGATGATCAGAGGGCTGCAGCACCCCTCCTATGAGGACAGGCTGAGAGACTTGGGGTTGCTCAGCCTGGAGCAAAGAAGGCTCGGGGGAGACCTTATAGCGGACTTCCAGTACTTGGAGGGGGCCTACAGGAAAGATGGGGAGGGACTTTTTATCACGGAGTGTAACAATAGGACGAGGGGTAACAGTTTTAAACTGAGAGAGGGTAGATTTAGATTAGATATTAGGAAGAAATTCTTTACTGTGAGGGTGGTGAGGCACTGGAACAGGTTGCCCAGGGACGTTGTGGATGCCCCATTCCTGGAGGTGTTCAAGGCCAGGTTGGATGGGGCTTTGAGCAACCTGGTCTAGTGGGAGGTGTCCCTGCCCATGGCAGGTGGGTTGGAATTAGATGATCTTTAAGGTCCCCTCGAACTTTAACCATTCTATGATTCTATGAAAGTCAACATCATGTACAACATTGTATGGAATGCGTATTAACATCTTGCTCTTCATACTGGGAGCCATGTTTTAATGGAGAGAGCAGGGAAGTCAACTGTAAGCAACCCCCCAGCTTTAATCCTGCTTTTCCTCAGCCAGTGCTAAATGCATAGCTAAGATAGTTTGGGACCTGTTTGTCTTTAATGTGCATCAACTCTCATGACTTTTTATAACCCGTCTCATCATGCCTATTTTAGGTCATTTTATCAGTTCAAGTCCCAGCTCCTCAAGACAATTGATTTGTAATTTCCCATGAAAAAGTAGTTGAAAGAAAACATTGGGTTTGCCCTAATGCTTTGAATGCCGGAAACACTTCTTTTNTTTTTTTTTTTTTTTTTTTTTTCCTTTAAGAGGAAATAAATCACATAGTTTGGAGCCCATACATATCTGATTCCAACATGCTGACAGTGTGGTCATTTACAGAGGTTTTTAATTTTATGTTCCTCAGTCTTAGCAGCAATTTTTTTTTCTCTTGGCCAAGATCTTTCTTGAGTCCTTGAACACTATTGTATGATTTGTTTCTGTTGTGATTCCTTATGCTCCCTTAAGCAAGTGCATTGCACAGTCTGAGGAAAAGGAGATTTTTAAGGGTATGGAGGGAGGTGGAGGGGCTCTATGTCCTGCTGAAGCATTGAATAGTCTTGTAGCAAGGCTGGATGTTTCTTGCTATATTTCTGAATATGTTCTGTCAAATTACTCATCTTGTATTATTAGCTCAGCTGAATACAAGTTGCTTGAAGTGATTGCAGATAACGTGAAATATTAAAAGAATGAAAACATTCTTCAGGACATGTACCCTTGAGACAAGCAGGTACTGTTAAGTCTGCGTGAACATCAACATAGCAAGAGCATGTGGCTGAACAGTATTTAATGTCACCTATATATCAGTCAATTCTGCTTTGGTCTAATGAACTTAGACTATACCATTCATTTATTTTTAACTTCAGCGAGCATAGTGTGGCTGTGTTCCTGCCAATGACCCTGTTTTTATAAAAACAGTCATTTTTAGAAAACGCATTGGTTTCTTGCATGGAACGGCAAACTTAAAGGAAAATCTGTATAATTGCAAAGCTCAGTTAAGAAAACTACATTAAATACAAAAAGTGAGCGATGAAAGTTAAATGTGAATAGAGGTGTTAATAGGAGAGAAAATAAGCAGCTATAGAGAAATCTATCTAAACTCTCTGTTTTGATAAGGATTTTGCATTCTTGTTTTGTCACTGTGCTATAAATGGTCACACAAATGTTGCCATTTATAGACATAGAAAAAGCAGGTTTGAGAGCTGATGCAGTGGTGTACATGGCTTTTGCACTTTGGTTCTTACCATAAACCAGGGCTTTCTTCCTATGCAGACCACTGCTTGTTCTTTGTGCCTTTATAAGCAGAGATGCCTGAATATGTTATGGCTGAATATTGACATATATCTGACCAGAAGTTGGGAAATTACCTGTTTTATGTTTATGCATACGTGTGTGTACACTGTTTTCTTTGCACTTTAGTTCATTTTGCTTGTAGGAAATGTTGAGCTAGAAGAATGTTAGTTCACCAGTATATACGTCCCTCTTTTTTTCCTCATGTTCTTATTCTTGATTGGTATTTCAAAAAAAAGGTAGGCGTTCAAATAATTTCACGAGACTCAGAATTTTTGGCTTTGCCACAGGCTTCGTGTGTAACCTTGGACAAGTTTCTCAATATACCACATTTTGACAAGGGTCTGGAAAAAGATGGTTATGTGAAGCAAGAAAGTATTTGCTTATGTTTTCTCAAATGAGAGTTCTTCATAAAAAATCTATCAAACAAGTCAGACACAGGCAACTTCTAGTGAACCCTTAATTTGTGTTTTTTAATGGGATGAAATTATCCTCACCAGCAGATCTGAGTATTTCTAAGAAACTGCATTTTGACTTTTTAGAGACAACCTCAGCAGATGTTCAGGCAGCTATCCAGGTATCTAAAGATAATAGAAGGAATTCCAGCCCACTGATGTCAATAGCAAAACTCTTATTGACTCCGGCAGGCCAAGATTTTACCCCATCACAGAACTGTGCTAAGCCTTGTGAAAGAACAACTCTCTGCAAATGGTTGAAGATGAGAAATAGTTTTAGAGAGTGTCCTCTCGTATTGTGACCTCTTTGCCTTTTATGTTCTCTTCAAGAACAGCTGTGAAGGCATAGTTGAACACTTAAGTTTAGGATGTGTGAAAAAAACAAAGCATAAATGCTTTTCTTGCAATTCCTTTGGTTCTTTTTCACTAACAGGTGATTATACATTTGGGACTTCCTGAACACTGATTTGAGCACTGGCAATGCCAGCATCTGTGTTGTCATTTTTCCTGTTTAAAGATAGATACCACCACGCTGGATACCTTTCCTGAGCTCCCAAGAACTATTCAATCTTCTCAAAGCACTTTTTTTTTTAATAAAAAATTCGTTACCATTGTAAATTGTTTGAAGTCTTGAGAAAAGAGAGAGTATGTTCTTGTTGAATTCAGAAAAAAACTGTGTTCTTTCAGGTCAAAAGTTCTCATGTTCAGTCCTCATTGCCAATTATCTACTTAGGTGAGAGTACGTTACAAAAACTAAACAATTGTATGTTATTATATAATCCACATGTTTTTATTTAAGGCTGTCTTAGTAACTGAGTAACATATATGAGTAACACATAATAGGGCAGATTTTTTTGTTCCAGTGGATTCATACTAGTTATTTTAGCGCTCTCACTTAAATTCTCTGGATTGCCACTGACTGAATAGGATACTTGAACTTCTGTCTTTTGGGCCTTCGAGTCAGATGATTATTTTTAAGTGGAAAAGCACCTTGTTGCTTACCCATTGGTCCTGTATGTAAAATCCTTCCAAGGATCAACAAACTTGAAAGTGCGTGACCTCATTTACAGGATACAACATTTCCTCCATTTCGTATTCCACTTCTTTTTCCCCTTCAGACCAACTGCTTTAGTATTTTCCTTACCTGAAGAAAAAAATAAATTAACTAAACCTGTAGTTCAGTAGGAGCACTCCAACAATAATCAAGCATATATATATTTATACATGCATACAGAGGAAGAAAATAAAGGTATTTTTCTGTTAAAATTGTGAGGATTGTCCTACTGCTACTGATAAATCATTTTGTGGTGTACTGTTTAACATGAAAGGAAGTGAGATTCCATTTTTTATCTAGAAGTTCATGTTTCTGAAATTCAAAATAATAAAAAACTGTCTTTTGAAAACTAGATAGGGTTTTTTAGCTGCCTTAGATATACTTATTTTGTAAGAAGTCAATATGGTAAAGGACTGTCCAGATATAGTTTTGACATAGTTTAATTTGTGATGCCGCTATAATTGTTTAAGAAATGCCCATTACTGTAATTGAAGGTGAAATTTTACAGTGCTTTGCTTTAATAATTTCAAGTATTAGAATAAAAACAAGCTTTGGGACAGCTCTTTGTACTATAAAATCTGGTCTTTAGCCTATTAGGACTTTAATGTTATCTGCATGTGAATCTTAGGGGCAAGTACTGTTTACAGACCCTGCGGTTGCTGTTCAGTAATACACATCATAACAGCATTCGCATCTGCCCAGATTCAGGAAAACATTCTAATATGAAAAATCATTTTATGTGGCCTTTATTTTAGGCCTGACTGTAACCAAATAATTGCCCTAATCGGTTGGTATTAATGTGTCCTTGGGAAGCAGCAGCTAGAGGTGTCAGTATGATTTTACCCCTGTACTTGGCACTGGTGAGACCGCATCTTGAGTACTTTAAGTTCAGTTTTGGGCCCCTCACCACAAGAAGGACACAGAGGCGCTGGAGCTTGTTCAAAGAAGGGCAACAAAACTGGTGAGGGGTCCGCAGCACGTCTTATGAGGAGCGGCTGAGGGAACTGGGGTTGTTCAGCCTGGAGAAAAGGAGGCTCAGGGGAGACCTTATCACTCTCTACGACTATCTGAAAGGAGGTTGCAGAGAGGTGGGAGTCGACCTGTTCTGTCAAGTAACAGGTGATAGAACAAGAGGAAATGGCTTCAAGTTGCGCCAAGGGAACTTTAGATTGGATATTAGGAAGAATTTCTTTACTGAAAGGGTCATCAGGCATTGGAACGTGTTACCCAGGGCAGTGGTGGAATCCCCATCGCTGGAGGTATTTAAGGGTCGTGTAGATATAGTGCTCAGGGACATGGTTTAGTGGTGGGCTTGTCAGTGTTAGGTTAATGATTGGACTAGATGATCTTACAGGTCTTTTCCAATCTAGGAGATCCTGTATAGGCTGCTGTGTAAGATAAAACATTTCAGGGCATTCCATGCTGCTGGAGACAAAAGGAATTGCATGGGGAAAAAAAGCACAAATTCAATTTAGTTACCTAATTATCCAAATACAAATAATATGCTTGTCATTGCTCTATTTTATCTGGTTTATGTACACGTACAGACAGACAACACATGAAAATACTGTTCAAGAGAACAATATTTAAACTTAGAAAATAGGGAGGAATATATACTTAGGGATATTTAGACTTCCACTTAAACCTAGGCAGAGGCCGTCTGGTTGCAGGACAAACAGTACCAATTTGATAATCCATTCTAGAGAGCAATATCATGTTGGTCTTCTCAATAAAATTAGCAGTGGATAAACATTTGGAGATTTGAGTAAAGATTGCCTCATACGGAGTCTCTCAGACTCATCCAAATCTCATGAGTTTTCAAACTGGGTCATGAAAGTCTTGTGGAAAAAGGGTTTGTGCTGATTTTTTGTTCGTTTGTTTTTTCCTCCTTCCAATTCAGACAGGAAATTCTGTGAAAATGTCCTTTATTGTGGCATTTCATCATTGGTGCTTTAGGTCTTAGCTTGTGAACAGAAAAAATCATATGAAGAAAAGATACTTAAACATTTTCAAATGTAAAAAGTCCCAGACTTTTCCAAAGACTTTTCCATTTGTTTCTGGTTTGGTCTGAGATTAAGAGAAATTAATCCTGTTTGAATTAAAGACCAGGCTTGTAAAGGTATAAAGCAACTCGGAGACAGATGGGTAATCAGTAGGATTTCCCTAAGTGTTTTGTAGTTAGCTGTCTCTCTGCATCTTTAGGAATTTATTTAGTATGTTTAAAAAAAAAAAATCCAATGTTACTAAGAAGTGCTAGAGGCTGAAATTCTCAGTTACTTGCAAAAAGCACGTTTGCCTCACAAGTTAAGCCCTCCTGCTCTTACGAGAAGTAATTTTCATAGGTCTCACACCAGTGTTGCAACAGGGATAAATTGCCCACGGGATGAGCTGCAAGTCACAGCTCCACAGAGCTGTTTGCCAGCAGACACCGTGCCTGGCTTCAAAAAAGTCATGGCCGAGTCCCTGACCTCAGAAATGCACAATGGGGTCACCGTGTTGTGCACGCTGTCCCCAGGCATTTTCTGCCCACGAGGAGCTGGCGGTGCCTGGCTCTGCCTTTTTGCGTAAGCCAGCAAACAAACATTGGTTTTTTTAACAGCTTCCCATTTACGGCACTCCAGGGTGGAGCCTCCGCCTATAGTCACCTACTCCGTTACAAAAAATTGTTTGTGATTTGTCTGATTTGGGTTGAATTTTAAGCAGTTCATCAGCTGTTTTTTTCTTGCGTTCTGACCAGGCTCATGTTTAAAACATGCCACATGATGTAACGTTAACTCTTATGATAACCTAGTAGTAGCTTAATATAGGACATTTAATAGGATTTTTAAGTGCAATTCAGGATACATGAATTGTTCATGAACAAATCTCCATGAAAATTAATACAAACTCAGAAATGCTGGGAGAAAAGACAACTTTAATTTTCTTCCAACTTTTGTTCTTTCTTCTGTATTTTTGAAGCCTTGCAAAAGTTGAGTAATAAAAATATGTAGAGGAAGAGAAAGGGGGGGAATCTCCCATGCACTTCCACTTTTGAATGTGGAAAAGCCTAGATCCTCGTGATTACCTATTTGCACAAATACCTGTGGTATTGCTCAGGCTCTAGTTAAGGTCTCAGTAGATTAATCCAGTGAGAGTATGCTTTCATAAACTGGAAGGAGAGGAAAATAATATGAATAAAAGAGGCATATGAGGGGGAAGAGCAAATACAGCCTCAGAGCCTGGCTTAGCTGAAACTGCCCCATCTGCAGACAGAATACACGTGGCTTGCTTTCTCTTTCCATACAAGCCAGGGAGAAAAGCGGTGTTAAACCTGCACAGAAAGCCGTTCGATGGACTCAGTAAGGCCATGCCTACTGCCATGCTTTTCAGCATCATTTCAAAATTCCTAATTGTTTTTCAGTCCCCAAAATGAGCAGAGCTGTAATAATAAATACTGAAATGAAAGACCTGAATTATGTAAACTCTCAAGTCAGCTCTCCGCTCTTAATTTGAGAGTTGCATCGTACATTAGCACCTGCAGTTCTATTAAAACCTCTACGATGCACTAGAACACAATGAGGTGAAATTTGTTTCATAGCTCCTGCATATGTGTAGCCTACTCTTCTCTCTGGTCTTGGCCTGTGCAGAACTCGTGGATATAGAGGCATATACAAGGTGTAAAAAGTAGCTGGTAGAAAAGTACTACTAATTTTCCCTACTTTCTCAGAAGATTTTCAGTGAGAAATCACTGCTCATGTCTATTGAAAGTCTTGTTAATAATTATTTTGACTTCTCATCACCTGCTCAGTACCTTCTTGGTTCTGGTATNTCTCAGAAGATTTTCAGTGAGAAATCACTGCTCATGTCTATTGAGAGTCTTGTTAATAATTGTTTTGACTTCTCATCACCTGCTCAGTACCTTCTTGATTCTGGTATTTCAAGATAAAAATTTACTCCTTTTCTCTCCAGTTCTTGTCTGCAACTTGCATTAACTTACTTGCTTTGTATTAAATACTTTCATATACATGTATTACTATGTATGTTAGCTTATATAAATGAGTCTTTTTATGAAATAATCATTCAAAGCTGGAAATAATTTATGGTCTTGTACTACCAGTGTATCTGCAAAGTGCTTACTAGGAAGTGCTAGTGTGGTTTGGTAAGTCCTTTTTCCTCAAAAAACAACCCTGGTCTGCGATCTCACAGAAGTTTGAATGAACATGTTTCTGCGTGGCTTTAGGGCATCCCTATCATTAGTTTAACACAGAAAGCACAGTTGCAAAACTAGTAGCTACATTGAAAGCCTAATTTTGCTATGTTTCTGTTTAGCATCTGTGCTCCTCAAAATACGAGAGGTATGTTCTCTTAGTTGCGTTCCATTGTGAAGAGATGCCATGCAGCCAAAGAGTAAGGAGAAATAGAAAAAAGTTATATTGCGGTGTTGTTTGGTACACAGGTGGCAAGGGAGGAAGTGTGGAAACGTGCCTGCATAATTATTGAGCGATGGCACACAGAGCGAAGAGACTCGTGAGATTTGATAGCTAGAGTCACAACAGGCTATGAAGAACTGTGAAAATCATAGAATGGTTTAGGTTCCCTGCATGGGCAGGGACACCTCCCACTAGACCAGGTTGCTCAAAGCCCCTTTCAACCTGATCTTGAACACTTCCAGGGATGGAGCATCCACAACTTCCCTGGGAAACCTGTTCCAGTGTCTCACCACCCTCATAGTGAAAAATTTCTTCCTGATATCTAATCCAAATCTACCCTCCTCCGGTTTGAAGTTATTACTCCTCATCTTATCACTGCATGCCCTTGTAAAAAGTCCCTCTCCAGCTTTCTTGTAGGCCCCCTACTGGAAGGCCACTATAAGGTCTCCCCAGAGCTTTCTCTTCTCTGGGCTAAACAAGCCCAGCTCTCTCAGCCTGTCTTCATAGGAGAGGTGCTCCACTCTCTTATCATCTTTGTGGCCCTCCAACAGGTCCACACCTTTCTTGTATTGAGGACTCCAAAGCTGGACACAGTACTCCAGGTGGGGTCTCACGAGAGTGGAGTAGAGGGGCACCTCCCTCACCCTGCTGGCCACCCTTCTTTTGATGCAGCCCAGCATATGGTTGGCCTTGTTGGCTGCAAGCACATATTGCTGACTCACATTGGGGATAAATAACTTATGGCTGATACAACAGAGAGGAGGAACCACAGGACAGATGCAGAAAACATAAAGGTAAAGGGGAGAAAAGGTAACTGGAAAGCGTAGGAAAGTCAGAGGAGAAGGGCCAAAAGCTAACATGAAGGAAGAGAGAGAAAAGAGCTGACTCACAGTGGCATGGAGGGAAAAGAAGAGATGAGAGCCTGATGCAGTGCTCTTTTAAATAAGACTGTCAGGATTGCTTATCTAATTAAATCACTGGGGCTGTGATTTGAACCAGCTGAGGGTTTGGCCAGTTGCTTCTGATTCTACCTCCTTTGCAGGTAAGACATTTGAGAGTTTTGTGTGTGTGTGTATATATATATGTCTTATCTCACGCCCCAAAAAAGTAAATTATCACAGTAGTTCACCATACCACAGCCAAGCAAGATATCTCTCCGTTTTCCTAGGTAACATTTGCTATGTGTTTTGTGGTATGATATAAAATACTAATGTTGAGGTGAGAATCTCCTGATTCTCAGACAGGTATAACACAAATGGTGGCAATGCTGAGCCCTCCTTAATTCCACTACTGGTTTGTTCCCTCGAATGACTGTCCATCCTGGACTGTAGTCACTCTTCTGGACATTGGTAGGTTAGGTTTCATTTCTATTTAACTCTGTGCTGATACTGCCAAGAGAAATGCATGGTTGTATTAGTTCCTTGAATGCTGGATTCCTTGTCTGTATCGATAACACTGAAGAAAAGATTTCTAGAGTAAATAGAGCCCACCTAAAGGTGGCCAGGATCAAGAGATTCCTATCCTCAGGGCTGAGTGTAGTTGAGCTGATGCTCAACCCTTATCGAGGAAATGTTTCTTTGCAGAATTGCATGTTGCAAAACTGTAAAGTTATGAAGTGGGATGATATTTTTAAGAAAGTACTTGACTGTAAATCATTCTGTAAACATAATCACATATTTAAACAATGGGATAGGAATATTAAGTTCTGCTGCGTAGGAAAAAAAATTCACTTAAGTTGAAAGGTACAACAGGCTTTTTAACAGTTTCTGAATTGAGAGGGAGAAAGTAATTAAAACATATGCTGTTTTCCATATCTAACTTACTAGAGAATAACTCTAGGCCAAAAAATATGTTGTTGAGCTGTGCTTGTGCTTTGAAGCCACAGAAAGAAACGGAGTTCGCATACCAGAGTATTTAGTCCCAGCCAGTTTCTGTCTCCAGTATATCGGCTCATAAAATTTCTCCTGTCTTTTTGCAACAGTAATAACACAGTATATTCTTTAACTATTAGGTAGAAAAGGAGAACTCAGATGTCTCAGGTCAGATTTTCCACACAAAAGATACGAACCTAGTTAGTAAGTGTGTATCTAGAATTCTCCTAAATATATAATCTATATTTGCTGTCTTAAAAGGCTTCTTACATGTACAAATTTTTCAAGTCTCTGCTGATCCCTCGGTATGCTAAGCAAGTGTGTCAGTTCAGGCGCATGTTCTCCTTTTGACTTCAATAAAGCAACTCGTGCGCATCAGGTCTTACACCAGCCTTGGTGAGATGGGGGGGCTTCAAAGCAGCTCGGTACCTTTAGGCAGGAGCTTTTGCACAGGATGTGCTTTAAAGAAAGGTTTCTCTAGCTAGCCATTTTGAACACATAATTCAGTAACTGTGGTACAGTCCATATTTTTAGTGGCTTTCAAGCTCCAAAGTGCCTCTTCAGACTCATACAATTTGCACGTCTGGTTATGTATGGAACAGGTCACGTCACAATTATTTAGGTTCCTCATGAGATTTTTCAGAACTGTATATGCCAACGTAATTAGATAGGCTGACAGGCATGTTTGGAAATCCCAGTGGGCACATCTCTAAGTGTCTGTATACAAATATGAGCTTGGGTTCACAAGAGACAAGGATGAGACCTTGATCTGAGCAGGACCAAAGTAAAGCAAGGGAGATTGTATTTGAAATTGGACTATGGCTTTAAAAACTTACAGCGATGATAGGATGAAGGTGAAGAAGTTGAGGGTCTAATCTTAAATTTTCAACAAAATATGAGTTTGTGGAAAAGTCAGTCTTTGGTTTGAAATAATTTCCCAAAAAAAAGGCGTGGTGACTATTCTGGTTACTGAGATTTGCTAATACATGATTTGGCATATCAAATGTTGGTCATAAGAGAGAATGGTGTTAATAACATAAATTCTCTCTTGCACTCACTGTTTTCCCCAAATCTTTCTTTGCAAGTACAGTTATATAAAGTAGTTTCAGCAAGCTAGTTTAAAAAAGTACTCAGATTTTTTTTAGGTTGTCTCTCTGATTATTGTAGCACAAAATTTTAGCCATGACTGCATTTTTTTGCGTGCTCTCACAACATTCCCTGTAGCTAAGACTGAATTCATTTTCACGCTGTGTTTTTCTAATCTTCTCAGGTAGCTACTTCTTCACTTGAAAAAGATTCAGCTGCCCATCATTTAAAGACATTTTTCGTATGAATTGCAGCCTTTTCAGTGAAGTACAGAAACACCCTAGCTTTTAATCAGGAAACATGGACAGAAATACCCCTTCACTGGACTGCAGCCAATAAAGGGACAGAGGTTTGATTAACCTGGGCAAATATTGTGTGTGCAGATGAGTGATGTTGCAGTAACCTTAAAATTATCTCTCCTTTTCTCCTTTCAGCTGTCCTGGGTTGGTTGCTTCAGGATTTGCTCTAAAATATACATTGGTGTAGAGATTTAACATGCAGTATCATCATATTTTATTTCAATCTGAGCAAGTTTCTATTTTTAATCATACCATTGTGTCACGTATGTGAGTGAATTTCTGGAAGTACTGGAACTCTGACCCTGACAAGGTATAGACTAATGCGTCTTGGAAATTCTGATACTCCAATCAATTATTTTACACTGTGGTTTTGTATTTAAAAAAGAAAAAAAAAGAAAAAAAAAAGGCTGCATCTTTGGATTCAAGTTTGAACAGGCTACACTGGGCTTGGGTCTTTTTTGTCCAGTGAGCCATAAGAAAGGCTAAAATGACAGGGAAATGCCCAGGGATCTTAAAAGACAATAAATAAATGCTCTTTATCGTCTTAATACCCTTACATATTTCTGAAGAGAAATTACCGCTAATGTGTTAGTATTAGTTCTCCTGTTGCCTGATTAAGGAGTTTATAACCTTATGGTGAGACGACAGGCTGCTAGTTACTTTTTTCCCAGTGAAATATAGCCTGATATTCAAAACCAGAGGCCTGTGTTTGCCAGGTCTTGCTCTATAAGAGAGATCCTAATCTCAACAAGATAAACTGCTTAAATAAAAGTTGATGAAAGAACAGTCCGAGTAGTGGATTATGCTCCAACTGGGTTTACAGTGCTTTGCTTTAGGACAATTCTGTGCTTGTGTCCTTAGGGAGGTCGGTCAAAGAGCTGAAGTTTTTGGTGTTTACAGAATTGTATTCATCTTGATTTTTACCAAGTTAATTTCTGTTCAGTACTTGCATATTCATTTTCATTTTGTACTGGGAAGAAATTATGGGGAAAGGGTTAAGAGCATGCTTGCTCTTCATCTGTTTTAAATCCATAAATGTGAGCCCCTGTGCTGTTTCTAGGTTTCAGATTACGCTCTGTGATTTATAGGAAAAGGCTGTTCTCCACAAGTTGAAATCCCATGTGTTTCTCCACCATTGTAAAATAACAAATCCTTGAGAATGCTTCCAGTTGCAAAAATTGCAGTTTTGAACTACATTTGTAACTGCTTTTTTTTTTTCCAAAGTGATGGCATTGGCATGGGAAATGAAGTCCTCTTGTCCTAATGCTATCTGTTCAAGGTTTGCCATGCTTTTCATTGCAGCTTACACGAACTGTAGCAACACCCTTATGTTTATAGTCTTCTACCACTTTATTTTTGGAGGATACACCCACTAAAAAGTGCAGCTGTGAGCAGACACTTATATCATTCTGCAGAAGTTCCATCCAGAGCCCCTACAGAGATGGCAGGCCAGAAGCCATGGTGACCTAACAGTCCATCAGCTTCCAGACCCTGCTAGCGTCTCATGGTGTAAATCAGCGCAGAATTTGGCTTCATGTTTTTCAGTTGATTTCTATGGCAATGATGAGGTATTTTTTGATACGGTATGATTTCAGAATATAATGCTTAGAAACAGCTTCACAGCAGCGACATCCATCTTCTCTTTTTCAATGGCAGGAGAATTTGCCAATCATCTCTGTAGTAGAAAACAACATGGAAAATCTTAGGATTTCTGAAATAGTATTATCACTGATTTTGGGAATGTAAATATTGCTATTCAGGTCAATGGCCTTTTTCTTCCAGATACTTTTTCCTGCTGTAATTCCTGTCTCTGCAACAGGAGTCCTGCTTTATCTTGTCAGTCACAGCTGTGTAATGACTTTCATTTGTGTTGAACAGCTGAGATACTCTCTCCATTTACCTACTTTGCCTTGGTAGAATAGCCTGAACTTGTGAGGGTGTATGAGTGAATCTAACCTCTTGCCTATGATTGGTTTTACAAAGAAAAAACAACTTTTTTTTGTCTCTATTCACCATTATTTAAAAATAAACATATTACTGAGATGAGGGGAAAAAAACTGAAGCAGCTTCTGGCTAAAGTCATTGTGTGAGTTTAAATAAGTAGCAGTGCAATATTGTTTTGACCTTCCATGGATCCCCTATGAAGTGCTTCAGTAGCTGACCTAATAAAAGCTTTTTTCTTTTGTCTCAAAATGAAAGGTTAACTGGGATGTTATTAGTAGTATTATGTGATAAGCCTTAATTAAGATGTGGGATACAGCATATATTAAATTAGCATGTTAAAGTGTTATCTAGAGTGGAAACAAATAATTGACAATTCTTAATGAGTTGATCATAATTTTGATGCTTTTACATCTCGTACTTGGCATTAGAGATTTTTGTGTACAAGTTGTATCTGATACGTGCTCTGGGCAATGCAATTTGAGCCAAATAGAAAAGCCAAACTCAGCCTTAAGTTTGCAGTGGTCTTGTAACTCCCTATGACGAATACGGACAAAAAAGGCTACCGTGTAGTGTTAACAGCTTGTTGAGCATAATGAAGTGGTGTAACATCAGCCAGTTTAATATTCAAAGTTTATTGTAAGTTTAATAAGCCAACAGTAGAGGGGCAAGTAACCAAAGGCAATATGGTGGTTTCTTCCTAGTTTCACTGATTGTAGTCCAACATATCCTTGTATAATTCAGAGCCATGAATGACAAGCTCTGCAAAAAATATTTATTTAATCTGAAAAGTTTGCTTTTAACCAGATGCTGCAATATAATAATATCCATGGCTTTCCGTGTGCGCTGAACTACAGTTCCATTGTGTTCTGTCTTCACCTTCTTTGGAAAAGGAGTTTAATGTGTCAGACTATGTCTGTAAGACAATGCCATGCATTATTATTTACTTATCTGTGATCTCATTTGTGTCTAGTTACTTTCAAATTGCTTGGCCTTGAAACCGTGTAAAAAAGCAACTGCCTTCTGACTCAACAAGATACAGGGAGTGAAGAGCTGAATAAAGACTCATTGTCATTTGATATGGGTATCAATATCAACCGGTATTTTATACTGATATCGCCAAAGTTGGAGAACAACAGCCAATTCGCACAAAATGGGAACTCGTTTATATATTTGCACTGCTTTCTCTACAGGGTATTTCAGTCCCTTCCAAAAATAATCTTGTCTTCCTATTTTTTTCTCCATGTCCTTTGTGCAACTCTTCATACCCTGGCAACAAACAGAATTGGAAAAACAGAATTGTGAAAATATACAGCTAAGGCAATTTAGGATATACAAGAAATCTCATGCTCTTGCCTGATTTCAACACAAACTTTTATAGTAAGGGTTATGTTGTTATCATTGTGGGCAGACTACAAAGGAAATTTCTGACGTTACATCTGCTTGCCCCAGCATACCATTAGTGCGGAAAACATATGCATGATCTTTATTCTAGCTACAGCAATTTGTCTTGGTTCTACATGTACCATGTGTTGGACCATTTCCCTCAAGCGATGATGAACAAATTTGAGCATTGCACTCCAGAATCCTATGCTGTTTAGCTAGTCTGGATCTTCTTCTGTTCAGTTGGAAACCATTTTTTGTTTTGTCAGGATATGCTGGGCAATAGAGGGACAACTGGGGATGCAGCAGAGAGTCAGCGTGCTTGAAAACTTTACTCTTAATGGTGTGTTTGTCTTCCTTACCCTGTGTCCAGTCTCCCAGCATCACATGAATGCTTTGCAGAAAGCTGTTCTTGAAAGTTCGGTTTTAAAATCATCCACCTTGAGTTACAGCAATACAGTCTTTGTGCAGCAGTATAGATATTAGAGAGTTTGTTCTTTGGGTGAGTTACGAAGCCAAGCCCCTTGTGAGACTTGCGTTCCCTATCAGAAAAACAGCTTCCAAAAACTTTTGTGCTTTGTGCCATCTCTTGCTGATCCCCATGGCAGTTGTTATTTTTACCTGTGTTAACTCCAGGTCAGGAGAGCAATGGTTCTTTCCCTTCTCAGGCCTGCAGTTAAATATTCATTTCAGATTACCTTGATATGAACATATATTAAAGGGCTAGACGGAGGAGCTGCATTTTTCAGTCGCTCTGAGTCTCAAATTGCTATTAGCACCTGAAACAAGTCAAGTCTCTTGAGCTTGTTTTCCCCTTTCCATATAAACCCCCACCTCCTGCTTCCCCACTGCCCCTTGGACACCTCTCCCAGGTCACCGATAGAGAGTCTGAGATTCTTCCTGACCTGCCAAATGTGGCTGATCAGGTTTCCCACCAGCTGCGCAAAAGCCCCCAAAGCAGGAGAAAATCCCCAGTGCTGTGCTGAAGGCAGTGCGTGTGCCCTTCTCCAGCTGTACACCAGTGTTACCTCTCTGCTGAGATGCAGCTGAGAGCTGGGGAGATCACATCCTGCTCCGAGTTGTGGTTGCTGAGCCGCACGCCCCATGGGGAGGCTGCATCTTTCTGATGGCTTCCCCCATTTATATACCATACTCCAATGGCATGACTATGAAAAACCTACACAAATGTTTTTCCTTTTTAGAACATTTCTTATAATAGTAGGCTATTTTTATTATTAACTGAAGATATTAAAACATCAAAATCCACCAAAGGCAATGTTATTTTTTAAACTTGTTCTTTTTTGCATGTCTCTGGAAAATCCGCAAACCAAGCTCAACCAGGCTGTGGAGAAAAGAGGATTGCTATAACTACATGAAAGGATTTCTGAGTTAAGCCCATGACTTTTGAGAAGGGAGACATGAAAGCTGCTGTAAAATAAAACACAAATCCATTAAAAGATGACTGTGGATTTAAAATTACATATTTTAAATTTTAAAAAAAGACCAACTACAGATAGCTGGGAGAATACATAGTGTGGGGAGGAGCTTACAAATGTTAATTCAGCTTAAGCTGATTCCCCTGGGGTTATGTTCACATTCAGTAAATAATAACCAAGATGTTTACTGGCTGAAGGGTTCACCAAAAGAGTGAATTTGACATTACCCTTACAGAGTATTCTTGCAGGGTGATTTTTTTTAGGTTAGAATCACTAATACTCCTATGGGATGTCAGCCCCCGCATTCCCCTAGGTAAGGAACAGAAATTGCATTATGAGACACGTGCATTTAAGTCAAAGCAGCTCGTATTTTTAAAATTAAACACTCGAAATGTACTATTCTGTAGAATTTATTAATCAAATGTCTTCATAGAAATCATTTGCTGCTGACATTGAATTATTCCATGCTTAGAAAAACAAATGCATTTGATGAAATCTTACGTGTTCGTGACCAATTTGCAAGCACGAATACGAGTTTAATAGATGTAGATCTTTTGTAACCAGATTACTTGTTCTCCAATAATTACTAGAATGCCCTTGACTGCTAAGACCAAAGAAGTTTCAAAAATCTAGCTTACCTGCTATTTGTGATTCTCCTTGTTCTACATTGTACCTGTTATTTCTGTATTCCTATTGCATTTAAACCTGTGAAGACGCTGGAGGTGAGGACTGTGGGGGATAGCTGAATTCATTTCATTTGGCTTGTCACTAGTTTCTAACTTTACTTTCACGACTGGACGGGAAGCCCAGAGGGCAAGGTCTAGTAAAGAATGTTTGTCTATTAAAAATAAATACATTCATACGTTGAAAATGTTATGGGAGCATTTATGTAAACACTAAGCTCTGCTGAAGCCCATTTAATATCCCTTCAGTTTTGTAACTGGTTTGCTCTTCAAGTGTTGCCGTATTTTTCTAACGCTTCTGGGCAGCTTTTACTAGTTTCTCCTTAAGATGGTTTTTGTGAATCATTTATGGGGCAGGATATATTTTGAAAGCCCCTGATAAACGTATCATAACGATGGCAAACAACAGTTGCCAAGCTCTGTCAACAAATGAAAGCAAAATCTGGGTAGCCCACATTATTTGAAATAATTAGTGAATCTGATTTTATTCCTGGGTACGGTGATTAAGCATTTGCTATTACAGAATACACAGCGATGCAACCTAATCCCTCCCAATTCATCACATCTAAAATGTTGCCCAGTACGGAGGGACTCCCATCAACTGTAATGGGCAGGGAATGACAGAATGTGTGAAAAGACAAGAATAACCTTGAGCTGCAGCAAATTCTATACCACAAGCGCCTGGAGGACTAACGATGAAAGATTTCATTAGACTTAAATGCACTAATGAAATGGCTTAATGTAGTTACTCTGAATCTCGTCCACCAGATTCTCTAACAAGGAACACTTTTCAGTGCCTGAATGGAAAAAATATTTCGGTTCACATGCACAACATATTATTAAAATCTGATGTGTTAAAGATAAAGTTCAAGTCTAAATAATGATTAGTGCCAAGAACTTCAGGCCAACCGACTTCAGCCTTCGTTCTTAATACTTTAGCTCTGTCCTAAGTCAGAAATTTAAGATGACTGCAGAGAATTTAAATATGTTTGAAAACTGAGCTTGACTTCAAATCAGTGTTAGGTTTACTGAGAAATGGGCATTTTGTAAAAGATATTATAAATCTGTGTCTCTCTCCTACTGAGTTTTCGTTCTTGCTAAACTCATTCTGAATAGACAGCATTGACCTTTTAACTCCGATAATATCAGATAATACCAATGTACATTGGGAGGTCTGTGCCAGCCATTATGGTCCTGATAATAAAATGTTCTACAAATGAACAAAAAGGCAAGTGTTATAAATAGGAAATTAGCAGCACCTTTCCTCTGTCTTGTTGCTTTAATATTTCTGTTAACACTAAACCATTATGTAGAACACCTTCCTGACATGAAAAGGGCAACAAACTTCTAATGGCATTACTAAGGATTTGATACAGAATTCAGCAGCTTTGTAAGGACAATAAATATTTCTAATTAGTAATTGTTTTTCCTTTCTTGTTCTTTAATGAAAAAAAAATCAGAATAGATATTAATCTTGTAAAACTTCATTTAAAAAAAAAAGTTTTTCTTTTTCTTGAAACATAAAACAAACCATGCAACTGCTTACTTCCTTTTTTGTAAAGTCAGTTGTTTTTTGTAACCAAAAATCTTAGCCTTGGTCCCAGAAAGTGTTCTTCTGGGGTGGCCCTGCAGATCCCCTTGCAGGAAGGAGGCAGGCGGGTGTTGGCTGAAGCCGGTGACATTCACTGTGGCTGTCGCTGAGTGCGGGACTGGGGAATGAGCCACACCTTGGGAGACCCCTAATGAATAATATTACAGTTAAATGTACAAATGGCTCCATTACAATAGTTTCAGGCATTTATAAATGTCTAACAACTTTCCAACCAAATGAGAACGTCTGTAAAATTACCTGAAGTTCCTCAACATGCTTGTTTTCCAAATTACGTGAAATTCCAGTCCAGATTTCTGACTGACTAATGAAGAGATCAGGTTTCCTCCAAATGACTTGTTGTAGGTTAAGTATCCTAACAACAAAAGGAGGCAGGAAAAACTAACGATTTCTAGTCATTTTATTGTCAGGCTTTCTTTTGTAATGTGGGTGCTCAATCCATCGTATTTTGTTGCTGGGGTTCTTTTTATTCTCATTTCTTATGCTTTAAGGAGTGCCTGCATCCACAACAGGTTACTTTTCCAGTACACAAATAAAGCAAAGCTAGTTTATACCTACAAATAATTCAGGTTTGTATAAATCTATTGACCCTATTACCACCAGGATAGTTTCCTGTTGTTGATGAGTTGTTATATCCTCCTTCACCCTTATGGATCATTCCTATGGGTTCTGACGATGTTACGGCTTCATTGGTGGCTTCAGGACCTAATTCTGTGAGTTAAATTCCACGGGAAATGTCACGTAGTCTGTGTGATTTTCAAGGTGATCTTGATGTCCTGTTTATATGGAGAAAGAAAATTACTGGTAGCCAGTGAAAGCTATCGGCAGTTTTTCTTAGAAAAGATGCAGGCTGAGATGTTGACCAGTATTGGAAGCAGTAATCTTTAGCTTGATTTTACGGGCATACAAAATACTTTGGTTTATTTTTGAAGGTAATATGCTGATGGTTATTGGAATCAGTCAAAAGGAGATTGGCAAGTCCCTTTGGATGTTGGTTATCGTGAGATTAATGGGTACGGTGAGGGTAAGGCTCAAAGCCCGATGAATGATCAGGAGAGGAAAATAGCTTCGTTAACAAAAGGGCAAAACCCTTGTCTGCTGCCCCTCTTGTTAATGAACTTATCAAACAAGCTTTCTCCCAAAGTTAGGCAAAACCAAATGTGTAAAAATGAGGGATTTCAATTCCAAGAGAGTTTATCTCTCACAGCTACGCTGAAGGCAGTGGGCTCTCCGGAGTATCCTGGTAGTCCCTAAAAACCCCTTCCACAGAGGCTGAGGGAGGACAACCCTGCCATCGGAGACTGGCTCTGCACGGCAGTACTTCTCCAAAGGGCGTCTCCCGCTGGCTGCGGGAGCGAAGGTACGCTGCCGCTGTCTGTAAGCACGTTCAGATGATGTCATTTACCGCCACACTCCTTGAAAAAAACCCCAATGTTTTCATGAAACTCTTGCTCTGAGGGCGGTAATGTATTGAGTGGCTATCTGGCACTTAAGCATGCTGTATGTCCCCAGAGGTTGCAGACAGCCATTCTGTAACAGAATTCAGAGATGTCACAAGTGGCTGAACAAACAAATATCACCAGTTAATGGTTAAGCTCTCAATTTACTAAAGCATTTGTTACCAGTTTGCGAAAGAGATCAAACAACCGTGAATCATAACCTTGGCTACTAATTAAATCCTTTATTCCCTTCCCTCATCGCAGAAGCATTTAATCTTGGGGAATCAGGACAGCCTGTTGTGCAGAATTAGATTTTACAGCGTAAGCAGGAACAAGCTTACTGTAGGGTTTCCTACTGGAGCTGGAAGTGGGAAGGAACAAAAGGAGAATATTAACTTTCCCTCCTGGCATGGAAGTTCATGTTAGCACAGAACAATGACTGATGTAAAATAGCCGCATTGGAAAATCATTTTGGTGGTATAGTTTTCTTATTTTGCCGAATGGCGAACATAACTTTTATTATCCAGCTGTCTCGCTTATAGATGAGACTCGTCATTTGGATAGAGAATGAGGGATTTGGTGTGCTTTACTAGTGACCGACTGTCCCAAAGAAAAATATTTTACTCGGAAATAATGGACTGTGAAGAACACCCCAGAGGAAATGAGGCATAAACCAAAATACTACAAGCAGTTTTATTGCAATTGAAATTTATTTCTGTTTGTCATAAGATGGGTTTGTGTGCGTCTATGTGTACGATGTATAGCTGCATGACAGTTACACTTTCACACCTTTGGTATTTAACAGCAAATTAAGAAGTGTTTGTCTTTTTGGCATTTTGTCTCTGTGAAGCAGAACTTTAAAAACCTTTAAAAGCGCTTTATTTCCTTTCGGTTTTGGGGAAGTCGTCTTTGTCCCTAGCAGCAGAGCGATGCAGCAAGGGCTCACAGAACAGGGATACCACGAACTAGCATTAGGCTAACTCCATTCACCAGGACTCGATCCAAACAGGCAACCATCCCAGTTAGGAGGAGCAAATTTCCATTTTTATAACATGAACCATGATCTTGCAGTCAGATTTGCGGGAGGAGGGACCTGGAGAGACACTCTCATTGAGGCATCTCAGTAAGGTGTTAAGAGGGAAGGACTTTCCTATAGACATCCAACTGCAGATCCACAGATCGGTGCATAATTATTGAGGCACAGTTGCTTTATATAAATGCACTTGCAGTCTTAGCAATCTCTAGACCTGTGGTGAAAAGCTGTACATTATTAGTCTGAAAAGCAACTGTATTTTACACTGTAACCAGAGAAAGTAATCTTTTCTGTCATTGCTGAATCGGAACAATTTCTGTAACAGAAAGAAACCACCTGAGAGCAGTATCTACAAGTAGAAAGTGAGAGCTTTTTTCAGTTCTGTTTTTGGCTTTGCAGAAAGCTGTTTTCCCACTAAAAATGTGAGTTTTCAGAAAGGGAACACTCCGGCTACACTTGCCATGCTGTTCAGAGGACAGACACCCACCCTTTGCACATGTAGGACTTCTGTTTGCTGAGGGAAATTTGTCCTGAGAAAATACATGAATACTCACTAGAATTCCAGGTTATATTTAACTGAAGAGGCTTGGGTGATACCATGCTATAGCACACCGAAGACCCAAACCTGTACAGAACTTATATATGACTTTTCCATCCCATAGTGAGTACGAATACTGTTGGATTCAGTACAGACAGAAAACACTGCCTAGTGACATCTCAATCTGCCGGGCTATCGGTATTACTAATAATAATTTTATAAAGATAAAACATCTGGAATATCTAACTTCTTTTATTGCTGCTTCCCCAAAGCCATCACCAGAAGTCTGTTTGGGATGAGAGTTAGAAATACTAGATGTTCATGCATTTAAAAAGGAAATAAATATTGTGCAATAATGTAATTCAAGCACATCTTGATAAAATAGAATGAGCAAGTAGAATAAAACATTGGCACAGCTTAAATGTTTGATTTGGTATTTTAATGTTAAGAAAAAAACATCATTTTGGCAAGCTTTGAAAAATTTAAAATATCTGTTGCTCTTAATGAACTGTTTAAAAAATAATGTCAGATACTATGAAAATGTGTTATTTTAAAGTACAAAGAACAAATTATTATTTTTTAATTCTGTTTTCAGTCTGTATGCATATGCATGAAGAGGGGGATATATTTGTTTAAAGACCTTTCAGATTATTTTGTCTTTATATGCACTTACAGTTCAGTTTTGGGATACATGTGTATGTAGATGTTGCATCCAGCTACTACAAGATCATTTGGATTGTTTAGCAGTCAACAAGTCAAAAATCTTAAAAGTGGGGTTTTTTTAAATAATTTTTGAAAAACAAATTTGGGTAAGGGAAGAANGGGGGGGCGGGGGACCAAAAAACAAACAAACAAACAAAAACCCAAACCACAACACAAAGAAACCACAAAAAAATCAATGCTGGATGTCTAGAGTGACCGTGTATAAAAGCTGTGCATGGCTGAATATGCAGAAACTTGATAGCGTGTTGGGGTTTTGTTGGGTTTTTTTTTGTGGAAATGAAACTGGAAAAGATGGGTAGAGGTTTTCTTAGACATAGGAGGAGGTTTTGCGGACACCTCTTTTTACTGCGAAATGTATGCAAACCTAGCATAGGTCAGAGAAAATCCTGGATTTTTATAGCGTTCTTGAAAGGTGAGGAAGGTCAACATAATAGTGTGTTGTGCTCCCAGGCTGAATTGCAACTACTTACATTACACGTTCACATGTTAGTGAAGCATTTACTGCAGACTGTTATATTTATTGTCTGGATGGAGATGCTCTTTCACCCCACTCACCTTCCTCGTTTTTCCCCCAGGCTGCGAGAACACCACCGTGCTGCAATTAAGGTGATTCGTAGGATGCAGTATTTTGTGGCAAAGAAAAAGTTTCAGGTGAGTTGTGAAGAAAAAGCTCCTTTTCTAAATAAACCCTTTTATTCTCCAGATTCCTTGTTTCTTTTAGAAACTTAAGAGAGACTAACACAATTTATTTCAGTAATGGTGAGCTACACCCACTATTCTCTTCCTCCTTCAATAGCATGGTTGTTTAGCAGCAGGTTAGTCAACTGTGGATGCACTAGAAATAGGCTAAACTCTTGAAATGCAGTCTGAATTAAAATGTTATTTTCTGCTAATGGACTTGACCCTTAACCCTCTGTTATCACTGTCTCTTTCTCGCAGTGCAAACATTCTCATATGTCTCCATTAATTCTGAGCTGCACGCTACTGTCATGCTGAGTCAGTAGGATTAGAGATTAAAATACTACCTCAGCCTCGTTTCTGTCTGTTACTCAATGATAATGAAGTCCAGATAAGAAACCAGGGTGGAAATTTGTTAGCATATTGGAAGGTTTCTCCTTCCTTTTCCCTTCTCCCCTCTGCCTAGGTAGGAGACCTCCTTCCCGGTTTGTGAGATATCAGTTCTCTTTACTCCTCTAGCCTTCACTGACATACGTTTCCTGTGTGCCACTTCTCTTGCTCTGATATTGCGATACCATAAGCATTTAACAGTAGCTAATTAACCTCATTGCCTGGCCTGAATAAAAAATTCTGACTGCAAGCTTTCTAAGAATGCGGTTTCTAAATCAATTTCATTAATCCAGTAAAAACACTTGTCAACAGCCTTCAGCTTGATTTAAACCAGGTGAGTATATACATATATATGTAAGAAATATATTACTTTACTTAAAATTAATTAATAAGGGACAATCTCCGGAGAACAGACCTCACAACTGAAAATGCAAAGAAAGAGAGGGGCTTAACTGCCCACATCCATTTTCATATATGACCTCGCCACCACTGCTTACAATAGGCTAAAAAGCTTTTCTGCCCTTAATCTAGACCCCCCCAAAAAGGGAGGGTGTCTTTTTTCCTTCAAATCTGAAGGGCGCAAAGTTTAGGATCAAAAAGATGATGCTGATGACGATGACGACTAACAGGCGAAGGGAGCATTGTTTCTGTAAGGCCATACTTGCTGCTACTTCAAAACCACGGTTCTGACTTCCTCATCGAAATTTAGAAGCACCGCCTGAATTCTTTAGCAATTTCCTACTTTAAATCTTTTTATTTTTAGTCAAATTCATGAGCAAATTTATGGCTAAGTCTGCCTGAGCTTTGCAGAAATTTGTTTCAGTTACGTATAATGTATTCAGACCGTCACCATTTTAGGCTGAAATCTCCCATGTCCGGGGTTTTCTTGGAGGGGGGCGCTTTCAGAAATTTTCTGCTAGTGCATTTCGCCTGTTATTTTTAGTGGGCTAAAATGAAGAAAGGTACAATGTCTGGACTACTTGAAAATAATATCTATGGTAATTTTGTCGAGAAGCTCCTTAACACTTGCTGGCCAGCACTTGTAACTTGGGAAGGGACATGGCCCATTCCAGTGATGTGTCCAATGCTGTTCTGTGAAAAACTGCCTAAACATGGCCAGTTCCATTAAACTTCAATTTATTCTCATTCTAAAACCTGATTGTGATCCTTAGCTCTGTGGTAATTACTGAATCATTGCTCTCATAAATTTAGATCATAAAATATTTGCCATGGTATTAACTAAACTGCTTAGAAACAAGAAATCTACACATTATTTATCTACCTCCCAAGTGGTATTTGTCAAAAACAGATTTTGAAAATGCCTGAACACTGTGTGCAACATTATCCACCTGGCAAATAAACGAAACTCCCCTGCGGCAGATGATTTGATAGAAGCTGAAAAAGCATTTGACTGAATAGAATGGGACTATTCAGTTCATACTTAAAACTTGTTTGTACTCGGTATCCCGGTTGCTAATCTGGCTTCTCAGTTGTACTCTCACTTTCGCATCTGCAAGAGACCTGGTCCTGGCCATCTACAAAACCCCTCAACAAGGTTGTCTCTCATCCTTCTTTAGTAGTCTTTCTTCTTCCTGAGCTATCAATATTAGCTGTTACTAAAGAACTAAAAATCTCAGTTAGGCTGAAGTGAAATGTATCTCAAGTCACTCCTGCGTACAAGTGATACGCTGCTGTTGGTCAGACGCAGAACGTCCCAATAGGAACGTATCGGGGATATCTGATACTTCTCCATAATTTCTGAATACAAGGTTATGACCGAGTTTAAAAATTTGGAGAGCACCAAAGGTACAGTTTTCAAAAGCACCTAAGTAACTTAATGCGCAAAGTCACCTTGAAATTCAAGCCATAAGGTGCTTTTGAAAATCTCTCCTGTAATTAAGAGATAATCACTGTCATTATTCTTTCCTCAAAAGTATGTTGTAAATCTGCTTTGTTCTATTGTATGCCCATAAAATAGTCATAAGAAATTAAAATGTTTAAACATGTACCAAGTAATGACAATACAGTTTCTAATAACCAGTCCAATGCAATATCTAAAATTAAGGTAAAGCACAAGATGCATTTTAAGAATTTATCTTTTTGCATTTGAGAGGTCTGCATAGCTTTTTTTCTGGTAGATATTTGCAGTCTAAACTTTTTGTGTTTATGTGAACTGTATCTTCCTAAAAGAAAATTCAGGTTTGGTGGGATTTTTTTCTATAACTATTGAAAAAAAAAAACAAACCACCAGCAAATTTCAGCTGAAGTCCGTTGGACTATTCATGCTTAAAATTATCTGGAACATAAGTAATTGCAAGGCCAGCACTTAAAAGAATTATTTTTTAGAGATGCCTCTGAAGCTTTTGAGGAGGGGAAGCATAGGAAGAAGGAGAGGAAGAGGGAAATTTTGTAAAATAGGTCCCAGCATGAACCCAGCATGGTTCTTAAACTATACCAGCTGTTTGCAGGATACACCTGTATGCCTAAATTTGCCTAGATACATTTTTTTAAGAGCTCAATTAATAACAGGGAGTGATGGTACCACAAGGACAAAAGTCAGTTAGAAAGAAGAGTCTTCCTGTTTTAAAAAAAAAATAAATAAAATAAATAAAGAGAAGCTAAACAGGGAAACAGAGACATTTCAAAGGACATGAAAAGCAATTCTTTGTGAAGCATCACATTTGGGCATCATTTCCTCTTTAAAAGAAGGGGAGAAATTTATGCTCTATTTTAAAGTCCAGGTTTGAATATAGTCCATATGATGATGTCCGTGTAAGAACCCAGAATGATGATATAAAGAATTAATACCTTTTTTATGGGTGTGTTTATGCTCTCGTAAAGTCTGTAGGACTGTTTCAAATTGTGTAGGAAAGATCATATTCTAGTAGTAGTCAACACAAGTCCTATGCATCAGTTAAGGTGAAGGGCTCATGGTTAAAGAAGCATTATGTAGATTATAGGGAAAACAGTACTTAGAAATTCCTGATTTTCTAGGCTTTGTTCTCCACACCTACCAAAAATGAATTTCATGTATTAGTTATAAATCAGATGTCTTTGGCACAGTCTAACCTTAAAACTGAATTTAAGAAAGAAAATCACCATACTCGGTTATTCCATTAGCTGGATTCATGAGTAAATAACCTTTGTCTTCCAATTAGGAAAGTTTCTAAATTTCTTAAGCCTTACACACATGGATACAACTGTGATATCCATCACAGATCCAGAGACCAGGGATTTGATCTGATTTCCTATTGTCATTTTGAAATCTTTTTTTTTCCTCTTTCCATGTAAATTCTTCCTGTTGAGTAAATAATTTTCCTTCTGAAATATGTTTTTAACTTGTGTTATGTTTTTCACCATGGCAAATATACTATACATAGCATAAACTAAAAATACAGGTTGCAGTTCCATTGATGACATGAGTAACTGTTGCCTGGTTTGTTATAATTTCACTGGAAAAATCTTGCATTTATAGTCTTATAATTCATCATCTTATGTAATTCATTTGTCACGGTATGAATCATGAATTGTGTGTGTAATCTTTTCTAATCTCCGTACTGGGCTGTACCAAACAATGTAGTTCAGAGTGTCCTGTGCTTCAAAGGATGTTCTACCCATTTTATTTGGCTGTTATTTTGTTACATTTCCCAGAAATTCCCCTTGCACGGATTCCCGCCTCCCTTTCCCAGGTCTGCCCCCCTGCGCACGCAGTTACAAGGGAACAGCAACGGCCAGTGGTGCAGTTTTAATATTTGGCATTGGCTTTTGCACCTTTTGCAAACTTTCATATATGATGGGGGAAATTTTAACTCATTTAAGAAGATTTTTGCCATGAGTATTGGTTAATTAGTAGAGGGACGAAAGTAAAGAAGAGAAGTTAAGGAAAGCTGTGGGGCTGACTTCTACTTTTGTTTCTTCAATATTCATCCATTGCCTGCTGCAGGTTTTTTTCCTTTTACAAAACTAATGTCAACATCAAGAGTATTTTCTCTTGAAAGATCAGCTTTCAATATGAAGTAATTACAGAATAATCAGTACTATTAAATAACCTATCCTACTCGGAAATTAAGCTTCATTCATAAATTATATTTACTCCAGGTTTTCAGCTCTTGTTTTAAAGAGAAAGAAGCAGCCCAGTAAATGAAAAACAGGCAGGGACATACCCACTCTTTCTACTGTCAGACATCTACATCAGAGTACGAGGATGACAGGAGAAAGCTCTGCATCTTTATTCTTACTGAACAGCTTTTCTGAATGTGGAGTTTTCAAGCTGCTCTTGCAGATTTCTCTCTTACTTATTTATAGAAAAAAAAAAAATCCAAGAATTCATTTTTTTTGTATCATCGTGTTTACAGTACTAGTCCATGGAAAGACTTATGGGCTTATGCCACTGTTGAATCATATTTCTTTCTTTGTGGATGTTAGTTATGATTTATATGTGTGTAAGCAGCCAGGGTTCTTGGGAATTCTTCTGTGTGCTCTTTGGTTAGATTGAAGCAATTCCCATTCCTGTTTAGCCTTCCACTAGAGGGTATCTCACATTCACCCAAGGTTTGCAGTTGGCTGTGGGGAATCTGGCAGACTAAAATATAATTTGTTTGATGAAGCGATATTATTAAAGTAATGATTCCTAAAATGTAGATTCCTAAATATAAAATAATGATCCCTAAAATGCGGGAGCTACCTCCTGGGCAGGTGCAGGGGACTCCATGAAGGTGCCACAGCCTTGTTATTGTATTGGATTCCGCTTTTCTTTGGCTTAAAAAAGAAGGTATTTGTAGCATGGAACTGAGGAAAACCTTCAGTGTATGAAATAAGGTTAAGCAGTGCAGAGACATCTCCAGCTTTTGAAGTACAGATGACAAAATATTTCTGAGCCTCAGCATATTGACCTCAAATGGGATACAAATTCTGATATGTTAGAAGCTACCACTGTAAACTTTTCCTTGTTCTCAAAAGATGCAAGAAAGGAAAAGTTGTAATTCAGTATTACCAAGGTTTTCATCAAACCTTGAAAATTATCTACAGAGTATCTATAGACAGCATAACGAATTAGTCAGAAATATAGAATCATAGAATGGTTTGGGTTGGAAGGGACCTTTAAAGGACATCTCGTCCACCCATGGGGCATCTAACACCTCTCTGGGCAGCCTGTTCCAGTGTTTCACCACCCTCATTGTAAAACATTTCTTCCTTATATCTCATCTGAATCTACCCTCTTTCAGTTTAAAACCATTGCCCCCTGTCCTATCACTACAGGCCCTACTAAAAAGTCTATCCCTATCGTTGTTATGAGCCCCCTTTAAGTACTGAAAGGCCGCAATAAGATCTCCCCAGAGCCTTCTTTTCTCCAGGCTGAACAACCCCAAATCTCTCAGCATCTTCTCATAGCAGAGGTGTTCCAGCCCTCTGATCATTTTTGTGGCCTTCCTCTGGACCTGCTCCGACAGGTCCATGTCTTTCCTGTGCTGAGGGCTCCAGAGCTGGATGCAGTACTCCAGGTGGGGTCTCACCAGAGCAGGGTAGAGGGGCAGAATCACCTCCCTTGACCTGCTGGCGTATTGCTGGCATATCATTTATGGTTACTGTATTGTTTGACTGATTTGATTAACATCTTTAAGAAAAAGTTTTCTACCAAATCATAAGTTCAGGTGTTACTGTTCAGTCTAATGTGTGAAGTTTACACCCTACTCTTCTCCTTTCCCCTCTCCTCTTCTCTGTTTTAGAGCTTCATTGCTGCTTCTCATAGGTAGCGCTGGCACAGATTGGACTCTAATTTCTAGATGTAGGATTACGATATTTTAATTTGTCACTGCACTTTGACAAGTTCATCCACTTGCTTTCAAGTTAGTCTTGGTGTTTATTGGTTAAAATTACCATCTTTATCTTTAATACTACACAAAGGTGTTGTTATTACTAATAGGTTAGATAAGGGTTTCCCATGAATGAAGTGCAAATTACAGATACAAGGCCTTCTCCCTGGTCATTCCTTGCACCAATATTTTCGCAGTATTTCCCAGTAGATCTGAAAGGTCAGCCAGTCTTTCTGGAAGAGGAAATCAATCATGCACCTTCAGCCAGGTCTCTGCTTTAACCTTCCCAGGGTAAGAGCTGAACTGAGAACTCCAGCTGTCTTGCTGCTGACTGAGAATAAGGGCTTGCGTGTGTGAAAGACCTCTTTACTGTTCAGTGTCTGAAGGGTATGAACCTTATTTCCAGAAGAAAATAGAATGACCACGAACTTCTGAGCAAAGTGCCGGATATACTTTTTTTGCCACAAGTTCTTTTGGCCTCAAGTTTGGTGGATAATCTCTTGCAAGGCATGTAGACCCACAGTATGAAAAAGGTGGATGAAATCAGAACTGTTGTAATTATTCCACAAAAAATGTGTGATCATGGCTACAATAAAAGTATCTCAAATGTTTACACAGTGTTAAAAGGGGTTAAAAGAACTTACTGTTTACTCTTGAAAAAAAAATCTACAATACAGTAGACAATTCCTACATCCTCGTGGCTTAAAGGCATGTTTGGTTTTTTTTTAATTTTACAGCAAGCTAGGAAGCCCTATGATGTCCGAGATGTTATTGAGCAGTATTCACAGGGCCACCTCAACCTGATGGTGCGAATCAAGGAATTACAGAGGAGGTACGTCAATAAAGTCCAATGTCTGTATCCATAAACACCAGCAGAGGGATGTTTGTAAATAAATCAGTGACTGGGGCCGGCAATCAAAAACTTGACAGGGTTACCGGTGCCATATTGGTAGGACTGATCAAGGTTATGGAAATGGCATTAAAGTAAAGTTTTCTTTTCACACAGGAAGGAAAAAGCAAAGAGCTTAAAAATCTGATGATCAGGACTTACAATTTTCATTATATTTCCATGTACTGCCTCAGTCCCTGCTAGCTTTGACACTGCACTGTGATCCCTATATGTTAGGGGCTGTATTATACATACAGAGTGAAATACTGGCACCTGCTCTGCTAGAATTGCACTTAAGAGCAATGAGGTGGCAGATAGATGCAACAAGTAAGCTGCAGAAGAACAAAGAAAAGAGGAAACAATGCTGTTTATGTGGAAAAGCAATGGGCTTGGTAAAACTTTACAGTGGCTAATGAAGCTAAAGACCAACCTAAATCTAATCCCATTTTGTTATTCTTTTTTTTTTAATTTCAAACTATTCTTAGCCCAAAGCAACTGCTTCACTTACAGTACAGACCAGAACTATTTGAACTTCACTTTGCTTGTTTGTGAAGAGGTCCCCCTGCTCCAGCTAGAGAAAGCAGAGGTGCTGGTTCAGGCTGATAAAAAGTAAAAATCATTCTTTTGTTTTACAGGTTGGACCAATCCATAGGGAAGCCATCTCTTTTTATCTCCGTGTCAGGTAAGTTAATATGAAGGATGTGTCTAAAGTTAATCTGATGAAGATATAATTAATGGAAAATACTTGTTAAAATACTTCTTATTTTGTTGCCAAGTTTTTAAACAGTGCCAACCAGTTGGGGTCTGAAGTTTAGGCATCCACAATAGTATTTAGTCATCAACACCTTTAAAATAGGGTTGTTCTTATTTAGATATTCAAAGCACCTACTTTCACAGAGGTTTTCAAAATATTGGCTCTATTGTCTCTGAGACTCACCATATTTTGAATAAAATGGTGTGCTATGATTATAGAGTTCCTGTGAAATCAGTAATATTCACGTAGAGCTTTCAAAAGGGACTGGGAAAGGAGCACAAATTCCTAAGTTTGTTAGCGACAAGTCTGGCTAATGACAACTCTCTGTTAATGTCATTTTCAAAATCATGTTTCTGTATAGTTTATAGGGGAAAAAAAGATAAAATGTTATCAAATTCAAGTTTGCTGTAGAGTCTTTTGTATAGTGACAGATTGTTTTTAAATGGCAATTAAAACATTAACTAAATTGGGAAAAGTTTTACTCTCCCAGGTTAAAGCTTAAAACTGAAGTTGAAAGTGCCTTAAACTTAAGGGCTATTAAAAGCCATGGCGTGGGCTAATGCTATAAAAAGAAACAAAAAGCTGCTTTTAAGGAATAGAACTACCAGCCTGGCAAAGGTGTTCAGTTACACTGCGTTGGTGGGCTAGTTAAACACACCCTGTTGTGGCTTGCTGCTATTTTGTTATACCACCATATATTAATTTGAAAATGTTTCTTGTTCCACAGAAAAAAGCAAAGATCGAGGGAATAACACGATTGGTGCCAGGCTGAACAGAGTGGAGGACAAGGTAAGCCTCAGTGAGACTGGCAGTGAATGAGGACATGGTCTGTGATTGAACAGTGCTTGTTTCATAGGATGTGAGGAAAAATTCAGCTTAAAATAGAGTTGAATGCCTGGCTTTTCCAGGTGATGGAGCATATTTTTTGTGGGAGATTGCGGTTTTGGTTCTTTCTTGTAATTTTAACAGAATAAGAAAAAAACAGACTTTAATTGATTTCGGTCTCTTTTGGGACTTGCTCGGGTTTTTGATTTTTAATTCTATATATTACACATGTCTCAATGCTCTACTTCCTTCCTCCACAATAGATAAAAGGCTCTGTTCCTTTAATACCTCAGTGTATTATGGTCCCTAACATTTCCCTTTGATCGCTGCTCTGTTGTTTATATAACTCCACCTACAATTCCTTAGAGAGAGTGCGATAGCAAACGTTGTTCTGTCCTGGTTTTCATTCCTTATGACAAATGGAGTTTCTCCTTTCAAGTGACGTGAAACCAGAAAAAAAATCAGACTTCTTCTATAATCTCAAATTAACAGTCAAGTGCTTTGTAATCCTTTATTTCAATGCTGGCTGTGCTTGAAAAATTAGATGACAAGTCATTGTTAAAAAATATAGGTTTGCCTATGTTGGTATTAAGGAAAGAAAGGGAGAGTTAAAAGAAATGGGTTGAATCCTTTGCTGATCCCTTATAGTGCTTTGGTGAGGGGGTGAAAGAATTTCTTTACCTTAGGATTATTTCACTCATGTCTAAACTGCACATTTGAGTGAACTGTTCGTTAAGTAGTGAAAATTTTTCTTGAGGAAAAGAGCTTTCAGAGTGTCTCTTCTACAACTAGAAGTACGCGATAACCTCATGAAGGATTTGTTCTGAAGAAATATCCGGCAAATATTCTGCAAACCAAAAGAGGTGTGAGCAACACATCCCAAAGGATGTGAACAGAGCACCCTGATCTGTATTGAAGGGCTACGAACCTGGTGAGGGGTCTGGGGGACAAGTCTTA